>CM053038.1:187637104-188237104 GCA_028564925.1 Lithobates sylvaticus
TATGTTCACAATTAAACGTATTAACCCTGTTTCTGCTGAAGGGGCGAAGCAGTTATCCGCCACCACCTCTCTAAAAGTGATAAAGTCTCAACAGTTTTAGGGCTCTTCCCACCGATGTGCCTGTTAACCACTTTCACCCCCTTCCTGCCCAGGCTAACTTTCAGCTTTCAGCGCCGTCACATTTGACAATTGCGCGGTCATGCAACACTGTACCCATATGACCTTTTTAGCATTTTTATTTTTCCACACAAATAGAGCTTTCTTTTGATGGTATTTAATCACTACTGGGCTTTTTATTTTTTGCTAAACAAATGAATAAAGACTGAAAATTTAGGAAAAAAAAAAGTTTTTCAGAGTTTGTTATAAAATTTTGCAAACAGGAAATTTTTCTCCTTCACTGACGTGCGCTGATAAAGCTGCAGTGATGTACGCTGATGAAGCTGCACTCATGTGCGCTGATAGGCGGCACTGATGAGGCGGGAATGATGAGGCTGCATGGTTAGGTGGCACTGATAAGTGGGCACTGATTGGCAGCACTGGTGGGCACTGATTGGCAGCACTGGTGGGCACTGATTGGCAGCACTGGTGGGCACTGATTGGCAGCACTGGTGGGCATTGTTTGGCAGCACTGGTGGGTACTGATTGGCAGCACTGGTGGGTACTGATTGGCAGCACTGGTGGGTACTGATGGACAGCACTGGTGGACACTGATTGGCAGCACTGGTGGGCACTTATAGGCGGCACTGTGGGACTGCACTGATGATCAGGACACTGATAATCTATGCCCTGACTATCAGTGTAGATGTCCCTTTCACACAAACCAGTTATCGGCCCTCATCTCCTAATGCTGTCAGCATGAGGAAAGGAATGCTGATAACCGGCTTGTGTGTACATTGTGATCAGCTGTCATTGGACACATCTGATCACGTGGTAAAGGGCTGCTGTGATTGGCCCTTTTACCCCTGATCTGTGATCAGCTATCTCCTAAGGACGCAGTGATCGCAGAGCACGCCACCCGTGCACTGCAGGGGGCATGCTGGCAGCGCGATCACAGGAGGATGTCCATGAACGCCCTCCCTGCAATGTAAGCCCGCGCTGTAGCTGTCTTTAAAGCTGTCATAAAGCTGAGATAAGTCGATATTGTCTAATACAAGAGGTTTGTATATTCTTCCTTGAATCTTGGTGTGCTTTTGAGTATTTCTTCCAGATCTGTGCAGGAATCCAGTGTGAGTGTCTGTAATAAAGACCGCTCACTGCTACTCTCTCTTCTTGTGCAGGATGACTGGTCTTGTCTCTGCCCCCCTCCTGTAGTCTTATGCAGGCAGCCTGTAGGCTGTGGGGCCTGAAGGGTTGCCCCCCCCCCCCAACCGCTCTACCCTCTGCACAGGTTATGTACAGCACAGTGCTATTACTGCTACATTTGCATGGTAAAATCTGAATTTGCAAAGATAGAGGCCAGTCTGTGCCCAAACAGGAGGGCTTCCAGGAGGGATGGAGTGTCCCTGCACATCCTCTACTCATCTGGAACCTCTCCCTACCGCTATTACTGTCCCTGACAGACGGGTTACATGTTCCTACTCTATCCACATGCGAAATGCATGGGAGCCAGGGTCCTAAATAGACTCTGCCTGGCCCAAGATGGCTGCCAGAGTCACATGGGTTGGCAGCATCCAACCGAATAGCATTCCCAGTGACCCAGGAAACCATAGCTGAACCACGTTCCTCTTGACTTCCTCTCTCTCTGCAATGCCACTGCGGTTGAGCGCCACCTGCAGAGGAGAAAGTATACTGCACCTACCTACAACATTATGCCCAACAATGGTATGGTCTAGGGCAGTGATGGCGAACCTTCGCACCCCAGATGTTTGGAACTACATTTCCCATGATGCTCACCTACACTGCAGAGTGCATGAGCATCATGGGAAATGTAGTTCCAAAACATCTCCAAAAAAAAACGAACCCTTTAACCACTTGCTTACAGGGCACTTAAACCCCCCTCCTGTCCAGACCAATTTTCAGCTTTCAGCGCTGATGCACTTTGAATGACAATTGCGCGGTCATATAACACTGTACCCAAATGACATTTTTATCATTTTTTTCCCACAAATAGAGCTTTCTTTTGGTGGTATTCGATCACCTCTGCGATTTTAATTTTTTGTTAGAAAAGTGTAAAAATACAAAAAAAAAAAAATAATCATTTTTTATTTTTCTATTTTGTTATAAAATTTTAAAACGGATAATTTTTGTCCGTCATTGATGTACGCTAATGAGGCGGCACTGATGGGCACAGATAGGTGGCAATAATGGGCACTGATCAGTTAGGCAGAACTTCTAGGTGGCACTAATTGGCACCACTGGTGGGCATAGATGGGTGGCACTTGTGGGCATTGATAGGTGGCACTTGTGGGCACTGTCAGATGGCATAAATGAGGCATAATTACCTCTTCGGGATTGATGTCCCTTTTAGATGAGCCGGTGATCGGCTTTTTTTTTTTCTGCTCCGCTATCAGTGTGAGGAGAAAAAAAAAACGATCACCGAGCTTTTGTTTTGATCATGTGATCAGCTGTCATTGGCTGACAGCTGATCACATGGTAAGGGGACGGGACCGGACCCTTATTTGGATCGGTGATCACCCGAGTCTCAGTGACTCTGTGATCACAGTGTGCTCCGCAGGGAGCGTGCACAGGGGAGGCCGTCATATGACGGCCTCCCGGGAATTCAGATCCGTGCTGTGGCCATCATTTGGCTATAGCGCGGATGTCAAGTGGTTAAAGCTTATATGAGATTTGCGCATGTGGGTACTCTAAATAGTGTTCATAGGTAATGCCTAGTACACATGGGCCAAATGCCAGACGACGTCAGCCAGTTCAATAAAAACCATCCGGCATTTGGGCCGTGCGTATGGCAGCCGGTTCCGACAGAAGCCAGCCGTTCTATGGAAAACCAGCAGCTGACCGCCTCCCGATCAGCGCTCTCAGCCAATACCGGAGTGCTCTGGCGAGGGGGTCGTCCCCCTCTCAGAACACAATAGCTCAGCAGGGGAGATTGCTGTACTAACATCGGATTGTACTAACATCGGATTGTACTAACATCAGATTGTTAGTACAGCAGATACGATCGGAGCTGTCAGAGAGTTGAACGAAAAAAAGCCTGATTGTGTGTACCAGGCTTAAGTAGAAATGACCTGTTTTCTACGAGTGATAAATATTGCTTTGCCCGAGGAGCATTATTCCATGAAAGACTTGGTGTTCTTGACTGTTGATTGATGGGGCGACTCTTTATCTTTCTCTTGTCTCACATCGGACTGACTTTTACCAGATGACCGGTGCAGCGAGGGGTTAATATTAAGGGTTTTTAGGTTAGCAAAGATCAAAGGGAAGCAAGCTGGGGGGCTTCCCGCAGGATGACAATCGCAGCTGTTTCTGCTGCTTTATGCAGACATTTAACAAGCTGACACCACTAGAGCCAGGGGCCTTGTAAGACCCTCCGTCATCAGGTGTCACTGGCTTGTCCGCTATGAAAGTGAACAGTTTGGAGCAGCATTTGAGCCGGGATCCAGCTGTCTCCAGGTAATTACATCCTCTGAATAAAAAAAAAAAAAAAAAAAAAAAGCGCAGCGCATAAAATAAGTGAAGTCACAACTAAAATATTATATAATAATCCGCAATAAAAACAGTGAATTGGATGAAAATGAATCAAATGAAAGTCCACAGTGTCATCTGTGCAAAACCTGCACCAGTGAATTCCTAAGAAGCATAATATGTGTGATCTTCCTCGTTATCCCCAACATGTGCGAGCGGACACCAATTCACATTCCCATAAACGCTCTGAGGCTTACCAGGTCGATCGTGACCCATCAAAGAGAGATCAGCGCTTGTTTTCATCAATATGAAGCACCATTGGAATGGGGCAGATCTGCTTTTACTCTTCGTGCAGTCAAGGCCGGGGCATATAAATATTAGTGATGCACCGAAATTTCGGCTGCCGAAAATAGTCTTCAGCATTGTGCCGAAAGAAAAAAAGGTGCCAATAATGGCTGCCGAAAACGCCTGCAAGTTTTGCCGTGATTTTACCGCCATTTAGGCTGCTTTCACTCTGGTAGCGCGGGCCGTTATCGGCGATTTACCACTGTTTAGGCTGCGCTTTTCAGCCGCTATCGGCCGAAGAAGGGGTTCAAAGCGCCCATGTTGCTGTGCTTCTGAATCGCTTTTCATTTCAATGGGCAGGACGTTTTGGGAGCGCTGTAACCTGCCCCAAAGAACCACACTGAAATGAATAGGAAGCAGTTTTCAGGCGTTATTAACCACTTCAGCCCCGGACCAATTGGCAGCCAAAGGACCAGGCCCCTTTTTTGCGATTCGGCACTGCGTCGCTTTAACTGACAATTGCGCGGTCGTGCGACGTGGCTCCCAAACAAAATTGGCGTCCTTTTTTCCCACAAAAAGAGCTTTCTTTTGGTGGTATTTGATCGCCCCGGTGGTTTTTATTTTTTGCGCTATAAACAAAAATAGAGCAACAATTTGGAAATTTTTTTTATATTTTTTACTATAATAAATATCCCCCAAAAATATATAAAAAAAAGTTTTTTTTTCCTCAGTTTAGGCCGATACGCATTCTTCTACATATTTTTGGTAAAAAAAAATCGCAATTAGCGATTATTGATTGGTTTGCGCAAAAGTTATAGTAGTAGTTATAGTAGTAGTATTTCTCTACTATTTTCCTGTGAATGCCCTCTGACTTTCCTATTCTGCATGCCTATTGCATGACACTTCAACGCAAGTTGGTCACTATAACAGCCTGGCATCTTAGAGGTCAGAAGCGGCGGAGCGCGTACTACTCTCGTGACACGTTTACAAAATCAAAGCAAACATTTGATCGCTGTGGACCATAAAACCTTTTTATACTTGTGCGGCGCTATTCATAAATGTTCCCGCTTTGACAAATAAAAGAGGTGGAGATTTATGGGCCAGGAATACTTTTGCTTTGGCAATAAGTGTCACGCTTTTCTCAAGTGACGGGATGTTTAACCACGAATAACAATCCAAATGGAGCTCAATAAAACCCTCATTAATATTGCCAGGCTCACATGGGTCTGCTCATTGCTGCAGGACGTTGCCTTGACAAGACATGGCCGATGATTTATGGGCGCTGAATGGAGCATTTCCATCAGTCTGTTGCAGATAAAAGAAGCCCTTTCCACATGGACAAAGCCGGTTTCTTTTTTTAGTGAAATGTAATTATGAAACACTCAAGGCTTGGAAATAACGCTGGAGGGTCTTCCATCCCCCCCCAATAACACTTCAGCATTTTTGGAACAGTACCGTGTTTATTTGCTTAATTAAGTAGAGTTGGTGTGGATCATACTTCATGAGAAAAACCGGATTCCCCTAATAGACCGTAGGAGGGCGAGCAAAATGCTTACTTTGCACAATCTCTCTTGTGTGTAAAGTAGGCCCTTCAGTAACTTTACAAGTCTATGTGCATAAATACGTGACATTCAACAATATGCCACAGAACAGTACAGTAAGGCCCCATGCACACGAGACGCTGTTAAACGCGCGTTCAGAGGCAGTTGGACACTTTTTTCAATGTTATCCTATGTGTCCATGCACACAGTCTAGTTTTTCCCCATTTTTATGCAGTTGCGTTTAACCTCGTTTTTCCAGAAGCAAAAAAATGGGTTCAGACACTTTGCTTTTCCATGTTTCAGACGCTGAACGCGGCACCCGCGTTTAGCCACGTTTTACGTTTATAAGCGTTTTTAACCACATGCCGACCGGGCCATAGCCGAAAGACGGCTACATCACGGTTGGCTTATTCTGGGTGGAAGTCCATAGGACGTCCTCCCAGAATCTTGCTCCCCCTGGGGTGCGCACTCGGGAACACCCATGACCGCCGGGTCCAGAGGACCCGTTGCATCAAGGGTCGCGGTAAACGGGCGATGACAGCGGCCGTTTACCACGTGATCGCTCCGTCACATGTAAACAAACCGTGAAACACTGTGCAATAGTCTGCCAACACTGCAATAGTGTGCAATAGTCTGCCAACACTGCAATAGTGTGCAATAGTCTGCCAACACTGCAATAGTGTGCAATAGTCTGCCAACACTGCAATAGTCTGCCAACACTGCAATAGTCTGCCAACACTGCAATAGTCTGCCAACACTGTGCAATAGTCTGCCAACACTGTGCAATAGTCTGCCAACACTGTGCAATAGTCTGCCAACACTGCAATGCTCTGCCAACACTGTGCAATAGTCTGCCAACACTGTGCAATACTCTGCCAAGACTGTGCAATGCTCTGCCAACACTGTGCAATACTCTGCCAAGACTGTGCAATACTCTGCCAACACTGTGCAATACTCTGCCAACACTGTGCAATACTCTGCCAACACTGTGCAATACTCTGCCAACACTGTAATACTCTGCCAACACTGTGCAAAACTCTGCAACACTGCAATAATCTGCCAATACTCTTCCAATACTTGCCAATACTCTTCCAATACTCGCCAATACTCAAAAATTGGTTTAAAATGTCCTAATTACTATCGATAGTTCATAGAGCATCATATATACTCACCGATTCAATGCCATAAAAAACTCTATTTTTGTAGGTGGCTTAGACAATGAGGAATGCCTCCACTTCTTTGCCCCAACCCTTCATCCAATTTCTGTCAGACCGGGTCGTACTTTTTCTAAGAGCAGATCACATGTGACAACAATGGACATACGGGTAAATTATCTTTGTTCAGGCGCCATCCAGGGTCATCTACTTCCTGGACTGAGTTGCCCAATCGGAGACCTTTCAATCATGTAAATTGCGATGCCTGTGCAGTTCTTCGGTGCGTTCACATACACTATATTGTCAAAAGTATTGGGACACCTGCCTTTCCACGCACATGAACTTTAATGGCATCCCAGTCTTAAGCCCCATACACACGGTCGGACAATCCGCGGACCAGGTCGGTCGGATCCTGTCCGTCATACTTTGTCTGATGTTGGTGTTGCGTACACACGGTCGGACAAAGTTGTCGGAAAATCCGATCATTCTGAACGTGGTGACGTTTGTTGCCTACGACGGGACTACGTAGAGGCTAGTAGCCAATAGCTTTGGTCTTGTAATGTGATCTGAGCATGCGTAGCACTTTGTCCGTCGGACAACCGTACACACGATCGGATTTGGTGTGATCGGACCGTGTTGTCGGCAAATCTTTCCAGCAGGAGATAAGACTTTGTCCGTCGGACAATCCGACGTACACTGTCCGATGGTGCATACACACGGTCTGATTTTTCAACAACATTGTCCGATCGGACAGAATCCATGAAAAAGTCCGACCGTGTGTATGGGGCTTTAGTCCGTAGGGTTCAATATTGAGTTGGCCCAGCCTTTGCAGCTATAACAGCTTCAACTCTTCTGGGAAGGCCGTCCACAAGGTTTAGGAGTGTGTCTATGGGAATGTTTGACCATTCTTCCAGGAGCACATTTGTGAGGTCAGGCACTGATGTTGGATGAAAAGGCCTGGCTCGCAGTCTCCGCTCATTCATCCCAAAGGTGTTCTATCAGGAGGAGCACCATAATCTCCCCTCCACCAAACGATTTGGACCAGTGCACAAAGCAAGCGAGCCAGGCCTTCCCGTCCAACATCAGTGCCTGACCTCACAAATGCTCTTCTGGAAGAATGGTCAAACATTCCCATAGACACACTCCTAAACCTTGTGGACAGCCTTCCCAGAAGAGTTGAAGCTGTTATAGCTGCAAAGGATGGGCCAACTCAATATTGAACCCTACGGACTAAGACTGGGATGCCATTAAAGTTCATGTGTGTGTAAAGGCAGGTGTCCAATACTTTTGACAATATAGTGTATGTGAACGCACCGAAGAACTGCACAGGCGTCGCAATTTACATGATTGATAGGTCTCTGATTAGGCAGCTCAGTCCAGGAAGTAGATGACCTTGGATGGCGCCTGAACAAAGATAACGCCATCATTCTTGAGAGACAAGTAGGTGATGGCAATGTCAGGACTGAAGGAGAGGTAATAAACACCTGGAAGTGTCACACTTGAACATTACTTG
The DNA here is from genome assembly GCA_028564925.1 of Lithobates sylvaticus. Classification (NCBI taxonomy): domain Eukaryota; kingdom Metazoa; phylum Chordata; class Amphibia; order Anura; family Ranidae; genus Lithobates; species Lithobates sylvaticus. The sequence continues at coordinate 187,645,180 of CM053038.1, forward strand.
GCATCCGGCACTTAAAGAAGAATTCAATTTTTGGCATTAGTTGCGTTGGTCCAACTTGGACCAGTGTGATGATGGATATATCATACCTGTGGGGTCCCTCTAGAGATGGAAGTCACCACTACTCCAGTCATCTCCACTTGCTTCCGGGTCCCGTGGCAAGTGGCTGCCCTGCTGTCTTCTCAACAGAGGAGGTCGGCCTCTCGGCACAGACTCCATTCAGAGAATGTTTTGTTATTTCTCAAAGAATTCAAAGCTTTCTCTGATTGGATGAGGTGGAGAGACGGAGCAGTGACGTCACCCTTCCCACCTTGTCCAATCATTGTCCTTCACTGAAAAATGCAAAACATTCTCTGAATGAGGCTACATCCAGTTTATATATAGGGCCCCCAGCAGGCACGTCTGTTAATGAAGCAAATAGATTGTTTGGACTGGCTTGGCCCAAACTAACTACCGTATATACTCGAGTATAAGCCGAATTTTTCAGCACATTTTTTGTGCTGAAAATGCCCCCCATGGCTTATACTGGAGTCAAGCACTTTTCTGCAGCAGAGAATGACATTTTCCAACCCGACTTTAGGGCCCCCTATCTCTGGGGCCACTTGGTGCTAGGAACCCCAAATTTGGTGTGCAAACCCAGTGGAACTAGCAATACAACATATCCAATGGGGTTCCTAGCACCAAGTGGCCCCGAGATACGGGGCCCCAAAGTCAGTTCGGAAAATGTCATTCTCTGCTGCAGAACTGTGCTTGACATTTTCCGAACCGACTTTGGGGCCCTGTATCTCGGGGGCCACTTGGAGCTGGATATGGTGTAGTGTTGGTTCCACTGGGTTAGCATACCAAATTTGAGGTTCCTAGCACCAAGTGACCCCAAGATACGGGCCCCCAAATTTGGTTAACTGTGTCCATCTGCAGCAATGTAATTACGGGACCCTTTGGGTCCAGAGACCCCAAATTTTGGATGCAGCTAGGGGGCATCTAAGAACCCTTAACTACCAAGTTTGAATGTTTGGGTGACCTATGGCTGCAAATGGGCACAGTGAGGATGCAAATGGGCACAGTGAGGATGCAAATGGGCACGGTGAGGCATGCAAATGGGCCCAGTGAGGCTGCAAACGGGCATTGTTGACCCTCTTTTCCACTTACAGTAGCTGCGCATTTCTCACCCTAGGCTTATACTCGAGTCAATACATTTTCCCATTTTTTTGTGGTAAAATTAGGTGCCTCGGCTTATATTCGGGTCGGCTTATACTCAAGTATATACGGTACCTGTATTTAAAGTCACAAGTCTAGTTACTTTTTTTATTTTATTTTATTATTTTATTTATTATTATTATTATTTTCTTTTGAAATGTTGAAAAGCAAATGCAACCAAAGACATCATTGCAGCTCCCTGTTCTCAATGTTGCCCCTTCCATATGGACCTTCTGTATATTTTAAGATGCTTTTCAATTGGCCAGTCTGGACTGGGAATTTTTCTATAAAATGTAGAAAAACACTTCCTTGGGGTCTTCTGGTAGAGCAGGGGCACGTTTTGGTGTCCTTTTTTATTTTGTGACCTCTTGCCAGGGTCCTGAACTTGAATTCCTGACCTTTTTCAAAGCACCTGATCCCAACAAGGACTGCTACAGTAAAAACACACATGTTTCTGAGCACTGTGTCATCACATTAGACATGGTAGAGGAGAGTTCTCGAGTCCTAGAGCCAGTCGTGGGAATCTATAGTCTGTGGTCATATAAGAAATATAAAACAGATATACCAATGCCTACTGGGCATGTCCAGGATGTCGGCATGGGTGCCCTATGATCCCAGAAAATCTGGGTGCTTTGATGAAGAAACGGCATCCGTGGCTGTTGGCCCTGGCACACTGTCTCACCTACCAGACCTTGTTCTTGGCCATGAGTGGCTCACCAACAATGGGCAGCACATGAAGTAGTAGCCCTGAGTTAGTGAACACAGGAGCTGGTTGCGGTTTCTTCATTGGAATGCCCTTCATTTCTAGGATTCTCAGGCACTCTGCAACATATAAAAGTTGGAGGTGCCACCTTGAAAATGTAAGGAGCTAGTTTACACAGGCTTCTAAAGGGAGCGCAATTTATGACACTACTGCAAACCCAGGACACTTAGGGGTTGATTTACCAAAACTGGTGCAACTGTGCATGGTAGCCAATCAGCTACTAACTTCAGCTTGTTCAATTAAGCATTGACAAAAAAAACTGGGAGTTGATTGATTCCTTTGCAGAGCTGCACCAGATTTTGCACTCTCCACGGTCAGAAACCGTGAAATCAGGCAGAGACGGAAGTACAGTTAAATCACACTAAAAAGTAAAAAGAACAAACGTAGTCAAAACATAGCCAAAGTTCAGTAACCAGAATAGATAGTCAGACAAGCCAAACGTCAGGGATCAATGTAGTGGAACAGCAAGCAGGATCTGGAGCCAGAAGGGATATCAGCAAAGTAGGTCTTGAACAGGATCGCAGTTTCTGTGATGTTGACCAAGGCGAAGGCAGGGCTCCTCTGGACTGGACGGCTTAAGTAGGCAGGACTGACGAGCAGGATAGCATCAACAGCTGAGTCACTGTGGAGAGATGGGAGCTGGCAATTAGCCGACAGCTGAGCAGCCAACTCAGAGAGGGAAGGGCTGAGCCCGGCCCTGACATCCAGTTTTAGTAAAGCAACCCTTTAGTTCAGTGGTCTCCAAACTATGGCCTGGGGGCTGGATGTGTTCCTTTGCTTGCCTTTATCTGGCCCGTGGGGCACTATTCCACCAATTGACACCAATGAGGGAGCACCTTTCCCCCTATTGACAGAGATCCCGGTTCTCTGAAGGGAAAAGAGACTGATCGTGTGTTCATACAAAGTATGAACAGCGATCTGTCATCTCCCCTAGACAGTCCCATCCCCCCTTAGAGTTAGAACATACACTAGGGAACCCCTTGATCGCCCCCTAGTGTTAACCCCTTTACTGCCAGTGACATCTTTTTACAGTAATCAATGCATTTTTATAGCACTGATGTATTAACCACTTAAGGACCGCCTCCTGCACATTTACGTCGGCAGAATGGCATGCGACCTGGTCCTGAGATCCGTGACCGTGGCCGCAGGACCCACGGACCGATGGTGTCCCACGATCAGGTCACAGAGCGGAAGAACGGGGAGAGGAAAGTGTAAACAAACCTCTCCCCGTGCTTCCTAGTGAGACTGACACTGATCGTCTGTTCCCTGTCATCGGGAAAGACGATCAGTGATGTCGAACGCCAAGCCACGCCTCCCTACAGTAAAAACACACACGTCACACTTAACCCCTCCCCGCCCCCTAGTGGTTAACCCCTTCACTGCCAGTGTCATTTACACAGGAATCAGTGCATTTAAATAGCACTGATTGCTGTATAAATGACAACGGTCCCAAAAATTATAATGTCGCAGTCACAATAAAAATCGCAGATCGCCGCCATTATGAGTAAAAAAAACAAATTAATAATAAAAAATGCTATAAAACTATCCCCTATTTTGTAGACGCTATAACTTTTGCGCAAACCAATCAATATACGCTTATTGCGATTTTTATTACCAAAAATATGTAGAAGAATACGTATCGGACTAAACTGAGGAAGAAATTAGCTTTTTTTTTATTTTTTTTTAAATGGGGATATTTATTATAGCAAAAAACACATATTGTGTTTTTATTTATTTTTTCAAAATTGTTGCTTTTTTCTGTTTATAGCGCAAAAAATTAAAACCGCAGAGGTGATCAAATACCACCAAAAGAAAGCTCTATTTGTGGGGAAAAAAGGATGTCAATTTTGTTTGGGTACAACGTCGCACGACCGCGTAATTGTCAGTTAAAGCGACGCAGAGCCGAATCGCAAAAAGTGCTCTGGTCAGGAAGGGGGTAAAATCTTCCGGGGGCTGAAGTGGTTAAACTGCCAGCATTAAAAAAAGCACATGTAAGGTATAGAATAATGAATATAAAGCAACATTCATTTCTTTTATATCTGCCTGAATTTCAGCTTTTTACAGAGGAGCCCCACAAAGCATCATTTGCATATAAACTGGTCCACATGACATAAGCCCAATGTAAATCTATTTTCCTGCTGCTAGCGACATCCTTTACACAGATTGTTCTTGCAGCAGAGAGGCATCTGAATGATAATTCCTCAATAGAGAGGCTGAATCGGAGCCTGTCCCCGCTCTGTCCCAAGGAACTGTGCGATTCGGCTCGTCTCCCAGCGTGCTTTCTGCTCCACCAGAATAAATGTCCATTTTTCTCACAGGCCGGAACAATGAGGCCCCCCGGACTCCCCGGCTCAGCCTGCACGGGCCCGCGCTTTGTGCCCGAGAAGAAGAAGAAAATGTTCCAGCCTGAATAAATGGCTTTCTGGTTGGGGTGAATGGCTCCCTTGTTGCACACAGAGCTGATGGATTGAACAGAGCTGGCAATGAATAGACGCTGTGAGGACCGCAACTGTGCCAACAGCGGCTTCAGTGTCAATAAACGCCGAGCCCGACGCCCAAACCTCCCGCGAGTGTGGATAAACCTAAACTGGTGATTTTCTCTCTTTTTCTTCAGCCATGAAGATCAAAGAAACCCTGTGGCCGGATCTTTAATTTCAACCAGAATATTTCCCATAATATTAAAGTGGTTATTAAAGTGGGATTCCACCCTAAAGTGGAACTTCCGCTTTTCAGAACCCTCCCCCCCTCCGGTGTCACATTTGGCACCCTTCAGGGGTAGGCGGGTGCAGATACCTGTCTAAGACAGGTATCTGCACCCACTTCCGGGCATAAACTCCCACGGGAGTTTACGCCACTTCCTGTCCTGGCGCGCTGTCTGCCGGGACACACACGTGTCCCGGCAGACAGCGCTGACGATTCTCATTGCGCTGCGCAGTAGGGAACCGGGAAGTGAAGCCTGACCATTCTCATTGCACTGCGCGACTCGCGCATGCGCAGTAGGGAACCGGGAAGTGAAGCCACAAAGGCGACACTTCCTGATTCCCTCACCGAGAATGGCGCCGGCAGCAGCAGAGAGCCGATCGATTGATCGGCCTCTGCTGCCGACATCGCTGGACCTGGAACAGGTAAGTGTCCATTTATTAAAAGTCAGCAGCAGCTGCAGTATTTGTACCGTCCCGCTTTAAGCACCTCAATACCAGGCATTTTCACCCCCTTCCTGCCCAAGCCAGTTTTCAGCGCTGTCTTTGAATGACAATTGCGCGGTCATGCAACACTGTACCCAAATTATTTTTTTTCCCATAAATAGAGCTTTCTTTTGGTGGTATTTGATCACTTTTGTGCCATAAACAAAGCTGTACCTGTTTATCTGCTGTCTTCCCTTCTCTACAGCCGTTCAAAGTGCAGAGTTTATAAAGCTTTTCTAAGCTTTCAGAAAGCAAGGGGAGCGGAGAGCTGAAGTTACACTCTGCACACAGGAACAGAGTTGAGGTTGTCAATCGCAGGCTGTGTGCTGGAGCTCCCTCCCCTGTCACCATTTTTCTCTTGGTGTCAGGAAAACTAGAAGTGACTCATGCTGATAGCAGAGGAACGAGGCAGCAGACAGAATTGAGACAAGTACACACTATAGAGGGATAGGTTTTGTACATATTTTGTGTCTGAGGTTTACCCACTTCCATACCGGGCATTTTCACCCCTTTCCCGCCCAGGCCAATTTTCAGTTTTTAGCGCTGTCGCAATTTGAATGACAATTGCGCGGTCATACAACACTGTACCCAAATGACATTTTTATCATTTTTTCCCCACAAATAGAGCTTTCTTTTGGTGGTATTTGATCACCTCTGCGGTTTTTATTTCTTGCGCTATAAACAAAAGAACAGGGACAATTTAAAAAAAAATATATATATATTTCTTTACTTTTTGCTATAATAAATACCCAATTATATATATATATATATATTTTTTTTCCCCAGTTTAGGCCGATATGTATTCTTCTACATATTTTTGGTAAAAAAAAATCGCAATAAGCGTTTATTGATTGGTTTGTGCAAAAGTTATAGCGTCTACAAAATAGAGGATAGATTTATGGCATTTTTCTTATTATTTTTTTTTACTAGTAATGGCGGTGATCAGCGAGTTTTATGGGGACTGCGACATTACGGCGGACACATTGGACACTTTTGACACTATTTTGGGACCATTCACATTTATACAGCGATTAGTGCTATAAAAATGCACTGATTGCTGTGTAAATGTCACTTTCAGGGAAGAGGTTAACACTACGGGGGCGATCAAGGGGTTAAATGTGTTACTTAGGGAGTGATTCTAACTGTAGGGGGAGGGGACTCACAAAGGGAGGAGACTGATCGGTGTTCCTCTGTACTGAGAACACACCATCGGTCTCCTTTCACCTGACAGGACGGGGATCTGTGTGTTTACACACACAGATCCATGTACCGGCTCTGTTACCGGCAATCGTGGGTGCCCGGCGGACATCGCGGCCGACGGGCACGCGCACCAGCTCCCGAGTGACCCGGCTGGGAAGCCCAGGACGTCATTTGACGCCCGCCCAGGATGGGAGATCCTCCTGCGGATGTCATATGACTATGGATGGGGTAGGAAGTGGTTATTGTATGTTATTTAAAAGGCCTCTTTCAGATGGAGTGGAATCCGTCCAAGCAGATCCGCCTGCTCGGATTGGACACAGCCCGCTCTCCTCGGTTGGGCGGTTGGATGGAAATGGACATGCAGTCATCCGATCCGATCTGCCGGATGGATGGCGAACAGATCCCCATCCCATCCACAGGTCCGAATCGGATGTCCGCAAACATCCGCTGCCCTATAGAGAAGAATGGGTGATCTGATCGGGTTGGCCTGAAAAACGGACAGGCGGATCTGATTGGTCCAATGGTGTGAAAGGGGCCCAAAGGTCTCCCTTATGTAAACATGTAAAAGCCCAGAGACTGATGCTGGCTGTCATCTTGGATGTAATGTCAGCGGCCCCAGCAGATGGAGAGCTGTCAATCAAATAATACGTACGGTATATATATATATGTAGCAGAAAGTAAAAAATTGCTTTTTTTTTTCAAAATTGTTGGTATTTTTTTGGTTTATAGCGCAAAAAATAAAAACCGCAGAGGTGATCAAATACCGTATATACTCGAGTATAAGCCGAGTTTTTCAGCACATTTTTTTGTGTTGAAAATGCCCCCCTCGGCTTATACTGGAGTCAAGCACTTTTCTGCAGCAGAGGATGACATTTTCCGACCCGACTTTGGGGCCCCGTATCTCAGGGCCACTTGGTGCTAGGAACCCCAACTTTGGTGTGCAAACCCAGTGGAACTAGCACTACAACATATCCAATTTGTGGTTCTTAGCACCAAGTGGCCCCGAGATACGGGGCCCCAAAGTCGGTTCGGAAAATGTAATTCTCTGCTGCAGAAAAGTGCTTGACCCTTGATGACCCGATTTTGGGGCCCTGTATTTCTGAGTCACTTGGTGCTAGGAACCTCATCTTTGGATATGTTGTAGTGCTAGTTCCACTGGGTTTGCACACTAAAGATACGGGGGCCCCAAAGTCAGTCAACTGTGTCCATCTGCAATGTCATTTCCGGACCCTTTGGGTCCAGAGACCCCAAATTTTGGCTGCAGATAGGGGGCATCTAGGAACCCTTAAAATGCAAATGGGCACAGTGAGGCTGCAAATGGGTCGACCATCTTTTCCACTTCCAGTAGCTTCGCATTTCTCACCCTAGGCTTATACTCGAGTCAATACGTTTTCCCAGTTTTTTGTGGTAAAATTAGATGCCTCGGCTTATATTCAGGTCGGCTTATACTCGAGTATATACGGTACCACCAAAAGAAAGCTCTATTTGTGGGAATAAAAAGGACGTCAGTTTTGTTTGGGAGCCACGTCGCACGACCGCGCAATTGTCAGTTAAAGCGACGCAAAAAGTGCTCTGGTCTTTGGCCAGCCAAATGATCCGGGTTAAAACGTTTTTGCGTGCACTACTTTTGGAGCCGTGCGATTTCAGCCCCTTCAAAATAAATGGACTGAAATCACACCACACAGAAGCGCATGTGAATTTCACATGAAGGCGCAGCGTGTTCCTGTGCAGGCATGGTGTAAACCGGCCCTCAAAGAGATGCATTGTTCATACATTTTTCTTACGCTTTTTTTTTTTAAAGTGAAAACCTGATCAGTGTGAGAGGGCCTTTAAGCAGACGGTGAGGAGTCAATACAATGCCTCTTTACCTTTTCAAATGCTTTCTGAAGAGCGCAAAAGCAAGTGTGAATGAGCCCTTAAAGCGGGATTCCGCTGACCTATCTTTTTTTTTTTTTTGTTCCCATTGTTTTCTCCTTAGCCACTAACTGTAGCACTCACCTGTTGCTGTTTCTTCATCCCCGGATCGCCGATTTAGTGCTTTAATACAATTTATAAAAATCTCTCCCCGGGCGGTTCCATTTTGCTTGTGGGCATTTGAAAACCCACAAGCAATTTCTTCCGGGATGCGGCGAATGCTGTGCTCCCAGCATTCATTCATTCGATCCTGCGCATGCTCAGTTATCTGAGCGAGCAGCGCCGTCCCTCGTCACGTGACCGGCGTCATCCGAAATCTGGATGACGGCGTCCCCCACTGCTGCATGGGAATACTGTCACACAGCTCCCAGGGGTCATTGCGCAGCAAAAACCCCGCCTACTCCCACGGGAGGAAAGACCGGAAGTCATTCTAAGAATGACTAATAAAAGGTAACGAATGCTTTTTTTTTTTTTTTAATGCTCGTTTGTGCATCACATTTGAAATGTCTTTTTATGAAGCTATAGATGTAATTTTGAGTACCAAACCGCTTTAAGGTGATTTCAGCTGCTGCAGCCATTATGAGGGGCTCCCCCTGCTGGAATTATTTTATATTAATATAGAGACTGTAGCAGGAACACACAAGGTGGGTGGGAAAATAACTGTTAGGTGGGTGGCCACGGATTGTGGAATAATGGCAGGGAGATCTCTTTGGTGGAATGTCCAAAATGCTTAAGAAGCCAGGAGCTGACTCAGCTCACCAGACTGCATCTATAGCTGTAATATCACTTTTCGGGATGGACTGACCCTTTAAAGTAGCAGAACCACCCACTAACCACAACTCATGGTTGAGGTGACATTCCTCCAGAGTGATAACATTCGTCACCGGCTCCGTCTCCTTTTAACTTTTGTCGGAGGAAGTCTCTCCCACCTGTCACTCCGCTGTCACACCAAGGCCAGTCTTGTAACAAACGGCTCTGTTATTTTTGGAATTCTGAGTGTTCTTTGGGTTCTACAGGAACTGTGACAAGCTGTAAAGGACTCCAGCAGGATATTGTGAAGGGGACAAGGTGTGATATTTGTATGTACAATTTCTTTAGCAGACCCCGGGCCTCAGTTACAAGTTCAGGACTTGTTAGACTTTATAAAGAGAAAGTTATTTTATATATACAGTGACGTTACCGCTTTAAGACCAGCCTCGTTTTGGATTTTAGGTGTTTACGCGTTTAAAACATTATTTTTTGCTTGAAAATTACTTAGACCCCCCCAAACATTATATATTGTTTTTTTTTCTAACACCCTAGAGAATAAAATTGCGGTCGTTGCAATACTTTTTTTCACACCGTATTTGCACAGCGATCTTAGCACACTTTTTTGGGGAAAAAATTCACTTGTCAGTAAAATGTACAGTTACGTTGTTTCGCGCAGCCGGGCCACCCTGCCGCAGTAAATGTGCGGTGGGCGGTCCGGAATCGGTTAAAAAGACAAAATAAAAAAAGGAAAAACGCATTAAAACTGCATGCAAAAATGCATCAAAATCGCATTTTCTAATGCAAAATGCACCGCAAACCATGCCTGAAAACCGCATCAACTTTTCTAGATGCAAACTTGGTGTAAATACGTACCTGAGCCCGATCTCTATCCAGCGATGTGCACGAGACCCGAGGCTCTCTCAGCTATCCCAAATTTCACTGGCTCAGATACAGCAGCAGGAGCCATTGGCTCCCTCTGCTGTCAATCAGAGCCAATGACGAGGAAGCGGGGGGGGGGGGGGCAGGGCCGAGCCCAGCTCTGTGTGTCAAGCCACTTGCTGCAGGGGGAGGGGCTAGGGAGGGCCAGCGGGGGACCCGAGAAGAGGAGGATCGGGGCTGCTCTGTGCAAAACCCCTACACAGAGCATGTTTGTTATTTAAAAAAAATAATAATAATATTTACAAAAATATAGAAGGGCAAGAATGTAAAAGTCGAATAAATAATTACTTTAAATGAAATGCTACAGTAATAACTCATCACCCAGTACTTTTCCCTTTACCAGTGAACTTTGCATCATTATCTAGGTCTGCGTTTGGTCATTTTTTATTTTTTTTAGTCGCTTTCTGTCAAACATGAGAATTTTGGCACGCTTAATAGAATCAGCTGTACGTGTGGGTTATATGATCCAGATGGGTTATAGGAGCCAAGAAATCAGTGTGTAACAGGGGTCACAGATGGAAAGTGCCCCATGGGGGGGGAAGGGGGCGACAGAGATTATCGCATTACATGGTCTGCAGTTGGCACAACCACTTTATTAAAGAGTCAAATCTTTTCTTTTCAGCCTCAGTGTGGAAGGGCTTTAGTTTCCTTATAGGTTGTACAGTATATATGTGTGGGGGAAATTGGCACTTGTATCCTCTGTCTAGGCACGTTAAAGTATAATTAACCACTTGCTTACTGGGCACTTAAACCCCCATCCTGCCCAGACCAATTTTCAGCTTTCAGTGCTGACGCACTTTGAATGACAATTGCATGGTCATACAACACTGTACCCATATGAAATGTTTATCATTTTTTTTCCCCACAAATAGATCTTCCTTTTGGTGGTATTTAATCACAGCTGGGATTTTTATTTTTTGCTGAACAAAAAAAGATGGAAAATTTTGAAAAAAAAATAAAAATCATGTTTAATAGTTTGTTATAAAATTTTGCAAACAGGTAATTTCTCTGCTTCATTGATATGCGCTGATGAGGCTGCACTGGTGGGCACTGATAGGCTGCACTGGTGGGCACTGATAGGCTGCACTGGTGGGCACTGATAGGCTGCACTGGTGGGCACTGATAGGCTGCACTGGTGGGCACTGATAGGCTGCACTGATGGGCACGGATAGGCTGCACTGATGGGCACTGATAGGCTGCACTGGTGGGCACTGATAGGCTGCACTGATGGGCACTGATAGGCACAGATAAGGTGGCACTAATGGGGACAGATAAGTCGGTACTGATGGGCACAGAAAAGGCGGCACTGATGGCCACTGATAAGATGGCACTGATGGGCCCTGATAGGTGGCACGGATGGGCACTGATAGGTACCACTGATAGGTGGCACTTATGGGCACTGATAGGTGGCACTGATGTGCAGCACTGTTCAGGCACTGATTGTGGGAACTGATAGGTGGCACTGTGGGCACTGACAGGTGGCACTGTGGGCACTGACAGGTGGAGGTGGCGCTGGTGGGCACTGACAGGTGGCACTGGTGGGCACTGGTAGGCGGCACTTGTAGGGGGCACAGGTGGGCACTGAGGAGCTGGGGCACATCGCAGTGATCGGGACTAATGTCCCTCTCGCTGCCGCCGGTGATCGGCTTTTTTTTTTTTCTCCTCGCGCTGACAGCCGATTACCGGCTGTGTTGACATCACATGACCAGCTGTCATCGGGATCGACCCCTTACTCCGATCTGTGATTCAGCGAGTCTCATAGACTTGCTGATCACAGAGCGCGCCGTGCGTGCCCTTCAAGGGGCGCGCAGGCCGCTCGTGCACAGGACAACGTCAATAGACGTAGTCCCGGCAATGCAGGTCCACGCTGTAGCTGTCATTCGGCTATAGCGCGGATCTCTAGTGGTTAAAGTCACAACTTTTTTTTTTGGATTGAGCGGAGAGGGATTAGAACATCTGTCAGGTTTTTTCTTGCTGTCTGTTCCTCATTATGGAGATTCAACCTCTCCATTTGTCCTGTTTACTAGACATGTGCAATTGGTTTAGTTCCAAATTAGTTTTTTAACAAATTTTGACAAATTCGTTAATTTCCGAATTTTTCAATTTCCAAATTTTTCAATTTCCGAAATTCCAAATTTTTCAATTTCCGAAATTCGAAAATTTTGAAGATTCAGGAATTCGAAATTCAATTCTGTATATTTCTTTTGACATCTGCATGGAGTTCAGCTTTAAACTCCATTTAAACTTCTACGACAAACTACCAGAATTTATGGTGTCGATGTTTTAGCTTAAAATCCCTCCGAATAATCTGAGACCTCCTCTGTTATATATACACGACGGGGTAAGAGACAAAAGCGCATTGTGCGTGTGACTTCATTAAACATAGTACACATGTGTCAGCCGGCCCGGGTCTTACCCCAGCATTGCACAGCCTCTTGTGTTCCCGCTCATTAACAGCAAGGCTGCTATTTATTTTTAGTGTCCAGCTTGATGGTCCGGAGGGGAGCGCGCGTAGACGGCAGACCCCCTGGAGATAACCGCCGCTCAATAGTCAGATTGTGTACAACTCCCACCCTACGCCAGCTGACTGCCTTCCCCTTTTAACAACACAAGGGTTAAATAAAGTTTTGATGAAGTCAATGATTGTATAGGGAGTCCCCTGTGACCTGGAGAAGTAAGGGGATCGCTCCTGTGGGCGATTATATATGAATACGCAGGCTTGGTATGCAAGAATTTCCCTTCGCAAGCACCATGTTCTTGGAATTCAAACTAAAGTTGTACATATCAGTATATTATATAATAGTATAATGTTTGTTTAAAGTAGACGTAATGAATATTTATTTTTCATCTTGTTTTGCTGATCTCCTCCAGCCTCTTTCAGCCACGTCCTGTCTACAGTTACTCGTTCCAGTACTGGCTGCACATCATTGCTCTGGACTGGCTTTCTGATAATGGTGGACCATGTTTGCATGATGTTTTCAACATGGCCACCAGGGGTGCAATTACAAGGTGACAACACAGGAGCACAGGTGGCAAACAGTTGTCACCCTCTAACTGGAAGTGGACCTGCAAAGCATTTTTTTTATGAGGCTGAAAATGTTAAAAAGCTTGAAACTTACTTATAAGTTCCATTAACATGCTAAAGTAGAACTAAACTCGGAGGGGAGAACTCTCTGGTGATAGGACTCCCTTGAGGGGAGAACTCTCTGGTGATAGGACTCCCTTGAGGGGAGAACTCTCTGGTGATAAGACTTCTCTGGTGATAGGACTTCCCTGAGGGTAGAACTCTCTGGTGATGGGACTCCCCTGAGGGGAGGACTCTTTGGTGATGGGACACCCCTGAGGGGAGAACTTTCTGGTGATGGGACTCCCTTGAGGGGAGAACTCTCTGGTGATGGGACTCCCTTGAGGGGAGAACTCTCTGGTGATGGGACTCCCTTGAGGGGAGAACTCTCTGGTGATGGGACTCCCTTGAGGGGAGAACTCTCTGGTGATGGGACTCCCCTAAGGGGAGAACTCTCTGGTGATGGGACTCCCCTGAGGGGAGAACTCTCTGGTGATAGGACTCCCCTGAGGGGAGAACTCTCTGGTGATAGGACTCCCCTGAGGGGAGAACTCTCTGGTGATAGGACTCCCCTGAGGGGAGAACTCTCTGGTGATGGGACTCCCTTGAGGGGAGAACTCTCTGGTGATGGGACTTCCCTGAGGGTAGAACTCTCTGGTGATAGGACTCCCCTGACGGGGAGAAGTCTCTGGTGATCCCTGTGGGGAGGACTCTCTGGTGATAGGACTCCCTGAGGGGGTGAAAGTGCCCAGTAGGCAAGTGGTTAAAGTGGAGCTCCACCCAAAAGGGGAAGCTCCAATTGTTCGCACCCTCCCCCCCCCCCTTCCACTGCCACATTTGGCTTTTTTGGGGGGGGGGGGTGCAGGTACCTGGTTTTGACAGGTACCCGCTCCCACTTCCTGGTAAGATCTCCGCACGGCATACCACGTCATGTCAAGCCCCTCCTCCTTCCCCCTGCTGCATTTTGGGACCTGTGTGTGTCCCAGAAGATGGCTCAGGACCATTCAGAAAGCTCAGGCTTCACTACTGGTTTCCCTTGCTTGCAATGCCGGCTCCTGCACCCAAAGCTGATGGACGAATCAGCATGTGGTGCCGACATCGCGGGATCCCTGGACAGATAAGTGTTCCTATATTAAGTTAGCGGCTACAGACTCCCAGACTGGAGCTTCTCTTTAAAGTACAGTTCTTTTGCGTCATTGGTACTTCCATACTATAATCTATGTAAGCTGAACATTCCCCCTCCCCAACAATATAATATTCGTTGTCCAATTGCCCATAAAACCTTACGTCTTTGGATACCTTAAGATCTCAGTGCCAGCTGCCTTTAGAGCGCCACATGCACCATGATGTCCCTTTGACCATCATGCAAACCTCTCTGAGTCTTCACCTCCTCCACAGGCCAAGCCATGGAGAAGAAGCTGAGCTGTGTGTTCCCTGAATGATGTCACCTTATGTAAGCAAACACTTCAGTAGAGAAATTGTTCCAGGAAATAGTCCCTTGTGCTAAGTTCACTTTCCTGTGTCATTACGAGTGCCCTTTTTTTTTTCACTTTTCTCTTGAAAAAACATTCGGTACAATCCTTTTTTTTGTTCACATTTTTGGACCGGCCCTTCCTTTCCTTGGAACATGTTCTAAGGATAACACAATTTTTTTTTTCTTCCATATAAAATTTGGGAGTGCTTAAAGGGAATGTATACTCCTTAATTTTTTAATTTTTATTTTTTTTGGTATACATTTATTCTGCTTAATGGTAAACTAAAGAAAAACAACAATAAATTCATCCCTATTGCAAAAATGTGCATTTTTTTTACTTATTTATTTATTTTTGCGCTTGAGCCTACTAAGCAATTTGGAACCTCAATGCCCTGGCTCCTACAGACCTACCTTGGTCCACACCGAGGTGCAGACCTTCAACTATGGAGCTAAAGGAAGTAGCAATGGACTACAATTGCAGTGACTACACTGCACATGTGCTCCATTGAGTAAAATTTTCTGGCAAATCCAAATTTGACAAAAGCCTGGGAGGGGGGGGGGGGGGGGGTTGTGGATTTGATGTCTAAACATATTTTTACCTAAATGCAAGGAATGCTTTAGAACCACTTTAACATGGAAGGCCAACGCATGTCAAACAGCAACAAAGAAAAATTCCCAACTCCGCTTACCAGCCAGCCTGCATCAGACCAAATTTTTCTGCCTAACAGTTAAGTTGAGCTGGGAATTTTTTGTTGTTGTTTGACATGTTTCGCCCTTCCATGTGTTCCTTGCTGTTAAAGTAGTTCTAAAGCCTAGGCATTCCTTGCATTAAAGGGATTGTAATTGTATGCATTAAGGTGAAAAACCTTTTGTAGGGCAGCAGCCCCCCCCCAGAGCCCCCCTTGTACTTACCTGAACCCGATCGTTCAAGCGACGGGGACGAGTACAGCAGCTCCAGACGCGGTCTCGGGTCCTCATTAGATAGATTGGTAGCAGCAGGGGCCATTGGCTCCCACTGCTGTTAATTAAATTCAATGACGTGGGTCCAAGTCCTGCTCTCTGTGTGAATGGACGCAGCAGCAGAACTCGGAAGCACACCCGCACGAGTGCCTCCCGGGAATGCAGTTCTCTGTGGGGGCACTCAAGAAGAGGAGGAGCCAGGAGGTCCGCTAGGGGACCCCAGAAGAGAAGGATCAGGGACCCTCTGTGCAAAACCCTTGCACAGAGGAGGTAAGTATAACATGTTTGTTGTTTGTTGGAGGGAGAAAAGGAGACTTGTTGGAGGGGACTGCAAGAGGTCATCCCAAATATCTCCTGAAATGGGGCTTTCGTGCCCCTACAGATTAGAGGGAACTTCAAAAGGAAGCGGTCCAGCAACACAAGATGGGTATCTGAAATCAACCCCTTTGGGGAGGATGCCCGTACCATATTATCGATTCTGGACATAGGGGAGATAGAGACCGAAGTCAAGTTTGGCTGGCCTTGAATGGCACGTCTCAACTGAAGGAACTGATCAGGTTGGAAACCTTGCACAATGTTTTCCCCTATGGTAAGCCTGTCTGGGACTCTTTGCACACAGCCCATTGCATTAAAATGGAACACCCATGTGACTATATGGTGGCATTTGTCCTGTTAGCCAAGGGTGTGTTGCTCCAGAATAGGGAACTAGCAAATGAAGAACACAGAATAAACCCAAGACAAATGAGCACTGCGAGTCTTCATAGAAAACCATTGGAGACTCATCAAATTCTTCATTCTGCTTTTGAAAACGGCAAATGTTTCAAAGTCATCAGTTCTGACATATATTACTGGGACATCCTTCACTCTATAACCTAAAAAAAAAAATGAATGATTTAGGGCAGAGGGCTTTCCTTTAAATTAGTTGGATTTAACTGCTTCAGCACCGGGCGATTTTACCCCCTTCCTTACCAGAGCACTTTTTGCGATTCGGCACTGTGTCGCTTTAACTAACAATTGCGCGGTCATGCGATGTGGCTCCCAAACAAAATTGACGTCCTTTTTTTCCCACAAATAGAGCTTTCTTTTGGTGGTATTTGATCACCTCTGCGGTTTTTATTTTTTGCGCTATAAACAAAAGAAGAGCGACAATTTTGAAAAAAAACTCAATTTTTTACTTTTTGCTATAATAAATATCCCATTTTTTTTTTATTTTTTTTTTATGTTTTTACTCCGTTTAGGCCGATACATATTCTTCTACATATTTTTGTTAAAAAAAATCGCAATAAGCGTATATTGATCGGTTTGCGCAAAAGTTATAGCGTCTACAAAATAGGGGATAGATTTATTGCATTTTTTTTTTTTACTAGTAATGGCGGCAATCTGCGATTTTTTTTTTTTTTTCGTGACTGCGACATTGCGGCGGACATTTCAAACACTTTTGACACATTTTTGGGACCATTCACATTTACACAGCGATCGTTGCTATAAAATTGCATTGATTACTGTGTAAATGTGACTGGCAGGGAAGGGGTTAACACTAGGGGGCGCTGCAGGGGTTAATGTGTTCCCTAAGGTAGTGATTCTAACTGTGGGGGGAGGGGACTCACAAGGGGAGGAGACCGATCAGTGTTCCTCCGTACTGGGAACACTTGATCGGTCTCCTCGCCACTGACAGGACGTGGAGCTGTGTGTTTACACGCACAGCTGCACGGTCCCGCGCGGTCCCGCTGTTTTAACGGGCAATCGCGGGTGCCCGGCGGTCATCGCGGCTGCCGGGCGTGCGCACCGGGTCCCGATCGACGCCGCGGGCGCGCGAATGCGCCCCCTAGGCGGCCGGGAATGGGAGGACGTCATATGACGCCCACCCAGGATGGGAGATCCACCTTGTGGGCGTCATATGTACATGGGCGGGTATTGAAGTGGTAAAGGGCATCTTCAAGCAATAAATCAAATCAGTCAGTCAGCTCAATTCGATATACACTAAAAGAGAACCTGTCTAGATAGACATACGGGAATTGCAGCTTCTGACTTCTTTTGAAATGTACAAACTCCAGGGCTGTCAATCTCATCCTTGCTTTGCTGCTCGGATTAGGTATAAAGCCTGTAAAGACGGAGCGCCCAACCTGCATACTTGTTCCAATCACCGATTCAAAAATCCGAAACCTGCTCCTAAAAATAGAAGTTGGTTTCCATAGTTCCACCCGATTTTCTTTAGGCATAACTCCACTTTTTTGTAACAAATTTCTTCTAATTTCGTTTCTAAAAAAAAAATATTTGCCCTCTCTAATGCCACGTACACACGACCGGTTTTCCCGTCTAAATAAACTCTGAAGATGTTTCGCAGTTCCGCTGAAACTGTCTTGCCTACACGCGATCACACCGTCTAGAACGCGGTGACGTACAACGCGTACGACGGGACTAGAAAAAGGAAGTTCAATAGCCAGTAGCCAATAGCTGCCGATGTTTCAGAGCATGCGTTGTTTTTGGTCCGTCGGAACAGCATACAGACGAGCGGTTTTCCCGATAGGAATTGGTTCCGTCGGAAATATTTAAAACATGTTCTATTTCTAGGTCCATCAGAATTTTCGAAAAAAAAAAAGTCTGATGAGGCCCACACACGATCGTAAAATCTGATGAAAAGATTCCGTCTGACTTTTTCTGCCGGAAAGTCCGACCGTGTGTACGCGGCATTAGCGCTCCAAGTCCTTGTTTCTCACCACCCTCTATTGGCCTGAACGAAACCTAGGGGTTGATTTACTCAAGGCAAATAGACTGTGCAGTTGCTCCAGAGCTTAGTAAACAAGCAGAAGCTCTGCTGACTTGCATCATCCAATCACATGCAAGCAAAACTGCAGTTTTATTTTTATTTTTTTTTCCTTGCATATGATTGGGTATTCTTTGCAAAGTGAAGCTTTACCTCATTTACTAATCTCTGGAGCAACTGCACTTGCAGAGCGCAACTTCACTTTGCAAAGTGCACAGTTTAGTCAATCAGCTAGACATGTGCACTGTGGAAAAATTTGTTTTTTATTTTATTTATTTTTTTAGTTTTTCGGGTCATTCTTTATGATCGAAATTCGTTATTTCAAATTAATTCATAACTTTGGAACAATTCTAATTCGTTATGTTCCATTTGTTTAGCGGTATTCGAAAGTTGAAAAACCTGAAAACCTGAAAATTAGAAAATCTGAAATAATAACTATTAGATTATAAATATTGGGATTTCCTTTCAAATTTGGCTGTTTATGAACATAACGAATACGAATTTATCCGAAGTTACCAATTATCCGAAATGACGAATGCCGCATCTAAATAAATGGAACGAATTAATAATAATAAATAATAATAATAATATGTTTTTATTAGTAGTAGTATTTATTATTATTATTATTACCGTATTTATCGGCGTATAACACGCACCCCAAGTTTAGGAGGGCATTTTAAGGAAAAAAGTTTTAGGAGGGAAGTTTAGGGGAAAAAAAAACTTACATTTAAGCGTCATTTGCAGCCTGCCCAGCATCATTTGCAGCTTGCCCAGCGTCATTTGCAGCCTTGCCCAGTGTCATTTGCAGCCTTGCCCATCGTCATTTGCAGCCTGCCCAGCGTCATTTGCAGCCTGCCCAGCGTCATTTGCAGCCTGCCCAGCGTCATTTGCAGCCTGCCCAGCGTCATTTGCAGCCTGCCCAGCGTCATTTGCAGCTTGCCAGCGTCATTTGCAGCTTGCCAGCGTCATTTGCAGCCCTGCCCACGTTTAAATTTCCCGTCGCCGAGACAGACCGCCGGAAAAGACCGAAGTGCCTGCACCCCCCTCCCCCCTGAAAGGTGCCAAATGTGACACCGGAGGGGGGGGGGGGGTTCCGAAAAGCGGGAGTTACACTTTAGGGTGGAATCCCGCTTTAAAGCTTGGTACACACTGAGTTTTTTTTTTGTCCAACCCTGTGGAAGTTAGTCCAGCGATCTCCCCCGCTGAGCTGTTGTTTTCTGACATATCCCCCCCCCCCCCGCGAGAACACTCCGAGCGGCGCTCTCTGCCATTGATCGTGAGTCTGTTGCCTGCTGGTTTTCCAGCATACAGGTCCGACATCCGACAGTTGAACATCCGGCTTCTGTCAGACCGACACCACTCGGCCCGTGTGTACGGGGCTTTAGGCTGTCATGGACACACCCCCTAATTGTGCATCCTCAAGCATTATGATGTCACAGTGTACTTTGGCACAGGACGGCACTCGCATGACTCTGTGTTTTGGACATCAGTAAGGACCACTGATTCTGGACAAGAAGAGGAGGGAACTTGTCTGATCATACTGGTTGGAACGCCCCTGTATTCAAAGCAGAACTAAAATTCTGCTGTTATTCACTGTGAGGCTCTTTATTGCAGAAACGACTTGCAATGTCTCTTCTGCAATAAGGTACATCTAAATGCACGCTCCCAGCGTTCTCCGCATGAATTGTGTTGTGCACGAGCAGCTCAGCTTACAGCACCAGCCCAAGCCCTGTGTGCCGGGTTGACTAGCACAAGAGCCACTCAGTTGTGTTGCAGCGCCCATGCGCCAACAAGGAGCATGCTGATAGGAGGAGAGAACAGAGACAGGCTGGGGGGAGAGATAGGACCTGTAAGTGTTTAATTGCTTCAGAGAAAAATCAGGCCTCCTGCCCTGACAAAGCTGTGACAAAATCTCAGTACTAGATAGACGGAAATACAAACCCTTTGGAATATAAAACCGCTCTCATGTATGTATCCTTTCTGTCCATTTAGTGGTTTGTCTGGAGATCAGCTTTAAATGTAAAAACCTGTTGGAATCCCTGGAGTGTATTTCTAATTACAAATGATATTCAGCCTGCAGGCCGAGTTACAGCATGCGGGTGTATGTATTTCTGTAGCAAAATTAATGGTAACATTACAAAATCCGTGTGGATTATTCATACTATTTTCCTTGGCTTGGGCACAAAGCAAAACAGCCTCTCTCATTCAGAATCTTGGTTTTGTTTATGTAATATTATTGGAGATGAAACGGGCAGCTTTCCCATTGCCCTCTGCTGTCCACCTGCCAGCGGGAACTGACCACAAGCAACTCACGGAGACACGTGTAACCCTGTGCATGCTAGAGCGGTTTATAACTATATGCAGCCATGTACGAGCGGGCAGCAGAGGGCGCCGTTGCATCTGGGCCCCTGCCCCTAAAGGGCCAACAGGATTTACCAAGCTGTATCCAAATGCATTCTCCATCTCCATTGCCGAAATTACCTCTCCTGGTGGGGTGAGAACCTAATGTGCGAGATGGCATGGTTATAGGAAGCGGGGAGTTGTAGGTACGGAGAAGGTATTTTTGCCCCCTTAAAGTCACTTGTAAGGTGTTGCCCTATGACCACAGATCTTGGTAGTAGCACAGTTTCTTACACTTCCATAGTTTTTTTTTTTTTTTTTTACCTGGCACCCATATACCGATGCATTGATGTTGGTGCCAACAATTTTGTCCTTAAAGAGGAACTGCAGTCTGCTCACCTAATTTGTAATAAAAAAACATCTTTTCCATTCTGAAGCTTCCCTCCAACCACTTTGCATATTATTTTATATATACTATGATTCTGTAATTGCCAAATATGCTGCAGAAATCTCCCTCCACTGAGTCTGTCTGCATCCATTTTAACTGTGGGCAGCTGAAGCTGCTGCCGGTCCACTTCCTGGATTTACACAGAGGCACACCTCCACCTTTGCAGCCCCGCAGCTCTCATTGGCTCTCTTATGACTCATCCTCCCTCCCATCTTGGCAAACTCTCACAAGAGTGAGTGAGAGAGAGCTGTGCAGGATGTCATAAACCTAGGCTTTTTACCAGACAAGAAATGGGAAGTGGGCTGTATAAGGTATTTACTGGCAGAAAAAAAATGTTTTACTATCCAAAGTTAAAACAACAACAAGGGCAGAAGATTTCATAAATGGAAAGTTGAAAAAATGACCAAAGTTTCGCTTTCTTGTAGCAGAGATTGATTTTCCGCAGAAAGTTGTTGACATGAGCATAGTGTCAGCACTGGTATATGTGTCGTAGTATCATTTTCCATATGATGAGTGCTAGAATAAGTGTCGATTTTATGGTTTAGGGGTTAGTTTTAGGGGCTAGATTGGGTTTCAGGTTTGAGGTTTAGGTATTGGGTTTAGAGGTTGGGTTAAGGCTTTGGTTAGGAGGTTATCTTCTGTACTTCTTCATACCACCTCCTCAGTATCTACCACCCCCTACATCGTATAACCCCGCCACCTTGCATATTATCTTTCCACTCCTTCAGAAGTCTTTAAGAAAAGACACTTGTTCAAGATAGTTTCATAGTTTTATAGTTAGTAAGGTTGAATAAAGACATCAGTCCATCCAGTTCAACCTGAGTGAGTGTCTACAATTGTCCCTATCCCTGTACATCGCACACTCACATTGGTCCCTACCCTCAAGGAGCCCACAATCCAAGGTCCCCATTCATATACTAGGGCCAATTTTTGGACAGAAGCCGATTAACCTACCTGCATGTCTTTGGATTGTGGGAGGAAACCGGAGTACCCGGAGGAAACCCACGCAGGAACCCACTCAGGCACAGGGAGAACATGCAAACTCCAGGCAGGTAGTGTCGTGGTTGGGATTCCAACCAGCGACCCTTCTTACTGCTAGGTGAGAGTGCTACCCACTACACCACTGTGCCGCCCTTAAGATGATGGCAATGGAGAGTGTATTTGGATACTTCTTGGTAAATAAAGTTGGCCCTAAGGAGCAGTGGCCCTGTTGCAACAGCACCCTCTCCACAACCACATATAGTTACCAGGGTTCTTCAAAAAGTTTCTTCACTTTTTTATACTGTATGTGTAGCGCCGACACTTTTTCTAAGTGTGCGCTATTCTGTAAATTTAGTTTTTTCCAGAACTGTAACTGAGTTCTGGGGGTTAATTGTTTTAGGTCATTACTTTGGCATCAGTCTGGCTGGGCTGTACTGGAGTTCTGCCTGGTCATAGGTGCAGTGAGGCACCTGTTACAGGCTGAGAACGCAGTCTGGTTGGACTCATTAGGGACCAACCTTTCCCGGAGCCAGTCAGTGGGCGCGTCTGGCCCCGCTGTGTGTTCTGGGAAGGGGTATTTAAGATGCTGAAGTCACGTGTTCAGGGTTCGGCTTGCTTTTTGATTCCCAATTCCGGTTCGGACCAACCACGTCAGTGGTTCCGGACCCAGAAGTGTCTGCTGCCCCGTAAGCCTTGTCATCCTGACCAGCCCCAGAGGCCCTTATGGTCTGGGGTGGGGATCCATCCGTTTCCGAGCCTCGGAACTGGCTAGTTCGAGGTGCAGTAACTGAAGGAGGATTCGGAGGTGTCCCGTGTCCTCTCAGGATTGGAGAGACACAGCAACTCGTACAAGCGACCAGGGGAGGACTATTCGGAGGAGGGCTATGAAGCTGGCTGCTCGGTAAGAGCCTGGGAGCTGAGATGTATGGACACTAGTTGAATCCGCATTTCCTATAGTATCGCCGAAACGGCTGGAAGATTCACGTACCATAGGAAAAGTTCCTAACCCATCCTTCGGTTACAACATGTGGCTGTGGCAGAGACTTTTACATTGTTCACTTGAAGTTTCACAACATAGTCTGTGGCAGAGACTTTGCTAATTCCGAATCACTTGTTGGCTGCTAGATCTACAGACAAGGGTTTATCCAACAGTGAAGAGTCCAGTTGCGAGTGGCTACTCCCTGGATCATCTAAAGAGACATTTATTTGATGTCAGCAGTTCTGAAGTGCCTGAGCTTTTATCACCCATACCCTCTGTTCCCAACTAAGAGACTGTTATCTTTCAACGTTTTTTTGCAAATAAAAATCTTCAAAAGGACTTTGAGGGTCAGTCTCAACACTGGGTACTAACCCTGGGGACCCCTAGACAACGAAAGACGAGCTACAAGGAGGAGGTAATCGGTAAGCCCAGAAATCCATAGCCGCCCTGCAATGGGTTATTGGCGCTACATATATACCGTATTTATCGGCGTATAACACGCACCTTTTCCCCCTTAAAATCGGGGGAAAGTCGTGGGTGCGTGTTATACGCCGATCCCCAAAAAAAATGTGGCAAAAAAAATCGGGGGGTGAAAAATAGCGAGCGCCATCAAAAAAAAAAACGAGCGCCGCTGAAAAAGACAGAGCGCCGCCGAAAAAGACCGATCTGACTGCTCGGCTCCACTCACAGTACTGCCTCCCTCGAACAGTCGGCTCGGTCTTTTCCGGCGGCGCTCGCTCGCACTGGGCAAGCTGCAAATGACACTGGGCAAGCTGCAAATGACGCTGGGCAAGCTGCAAATGATGCTGGGCAAGCTGCAAATGACACTGGGCAAGCTGCAAATGACGCTGGGCAAGCTGCAAATGACGCTGGGCAAGCTGCAAATGACACTGGGCAAGCTGCAAATGACACTGGGCAAGCTGCAAATGACGCTGGGCAAGCTGCAAATGATGCTGGGCAAGGCTGCAAATGCCGCTTGGCAAGCTGAAAATGATACTGGGCAAGGCTGCAAATGCCGCTTGGCAAGCTGCAAATGGCGCTGGGCAAGCTGCAAATGACGCTGGGCAAGCTGCAAATGACGCTTAAATGTACGTTTTTTTTTTTTTTCCCCTAAACTTCCCTCCTAAAACTTTTTTTCCTTAAAATGCCCTCCTAAACTTGGGGTGCGTGTTATACGGTATCTATAAAAGTTCGGAAACTTTTCGAAGACCCCTCGTAATTACCCTTCTAGCAAGCACAGCGTTAGTTTAAAGTTAGGGGTTGTGTCCCAAATTTTAGGCAAATTGTCATATTGTCAAAACCTTGTAGATGAATTTTCTTATTGCCAGCATCTAATTTTATTATCATTGTTGGTCCTTTAAGAAGGCTCTGCAGTGTAGAGCTTTTGATGAAGTAATTGTCCTGTTTTCAGAATGTGCAATGAGGAGGTTGCAGGGGGTGGAAATGTGAGCTGCCAGATTTAGTTGATGAAAAGAGCAGCAGGCCTTGTTTTTTTGTTTGCCTGCCATGGCAGGAAAACAAACAGGTTGTAAACGCTGAGCTTATCTCAGTAGCTGGTACCCTGTGGAGACGAGATGCTAATCATGACCAGCGTCCCATCTATGATACCTCCACAGAAGGCCTTGATATATAGCCCACACGCTCTCGATATAGAGTATGATGGGGCTCGGAAGCCGTTTTACCACCACTGTGACTAAATTCTGCTGGCAATTTGGAACTTAGGACTTTATGGTTATCGAAAATGATTTCTTTTGTTGAAATGTAAAACATATGTGGCCAATTTCCAGATCCAAAAAAAAAGATGAAATGTGGAAACCAGAGATTATATCGGTACGAACTCCCACAACTGAAATATGAGTTACCGAGACCTGAGTTAGCTGAGGACAGCGAAAAACTGTTTTTTTACAAATTATCCACTAATGTGTTTGTGGACTAAAGGGGACTGAAACTAACATAGTTTGGGGCGTGAGGTGATATTGGGACAATAAATTAAAGCCCAACTCCTTAGTTACTAAATCATCTTTTTGTAAATTCCCCATGGCAAAAGTATTCAGTAGACAGGACTTCCAAAAGTTTGAATCGCTTTACTGGTATAACTGTCAGACCTATTCGAGAAGACTTAATAGGATGTGGATTAAAAGACCGCCTAATGTATATATACGTCAGCAGTTTTGCCGATGATTTTGCCGGCTTAGTATTGAGCTGATCGTGAACTGGATGGTCCCTGTTCAGCTCTATGGCATTGGAAACCGAAAGCGACTAGTATTTTGTCACTTCCGGTTACCCCGGATGTAATCAGTGCCACTTTTAGATTGTTAAAGCGGTTCTGCACTCTGTATATATTTTTTTTTTTTGGGGGGGTATACAAAGGATGCTTACCTTTATTGGGGGACTCGCCTGTTCCATCTTCCATCTCGATCGCCGCCGGTTTTCGTCCGATGAAGTTCCTCATCTTCTTCTTTTGTGCTGGGGGCCATCTTGCCTGTGGGCATGTGAAACCCCCACAGGCACTTTAGATGGCCCAGCATGCACCGCCGTTACTCGCGCAGTTTCGGAAGATGTGGCCGAAATCTCGCGAGATTTCGGAAGATGTCCGCACTGACTCCTGGGAACAATGACACCAGATCCCAGGAGACAGTACGGCCTGACGACGATCGACGCAGAGACCCCGCCCACCGCCGAAGAGAGAGAAGACCGGAAGTCATCAATTACAAGGTAAGTAAAAAAAAAAACACATTTCATTTAGTACTCTTTGCCTGATTTGGAAGGCAAAGAGATTTACTAAATGAAATGGGTGCAGAACCACTTTAAAGCAAGGGCAGAGGAGACATCTGGGATCTAATAGACCCCAGATTTCTCCATAAAGAGTACCTGGTGCTGCATATTGCTGTAACAAGTATACATTCCTTGTTACAGCAATGAAAGTGATAAAAATAAATAAATAAAGAAACCATATAAAAATAATATAACATTAAAATTAAATAAAATTATTATTTTTTTTAATTTAAAGAGCCCCTGTCCTCCCATGCTCGTGGGCAAAGGTGAATGCATGCATTGGTCCTGCATGCATATGCAAACGCGATCGCAGCACACATGTGAAGTTTTGCTGCCAACCTCAGAGCGAGAGGAATAATTCTCCTCTGTAGGTCCCCAGTGCCGGCAGCACTCATGCAGCCCCAGACCATGACACTCCCACCACCATGCTTGACTGTAGGCAAGACACACTTGTCTTTGTACTCCTCACCTGGTTGTCGCCACACACACTTGACACCACCTGAACCAAATAATTTTATCTTGGTCCCATCAGACCACAGGACATGGTTCCAGTAATCCATGTCCTTAGTCTTCTTGTCTTCAGTAAACTGTTTGCGGGCTTTCTTGTGCATCATCTCTAAAAGAGGCTTCCTTCTGGGACGACAGCCATAAATTTGATGCAGTGTGCAGCGTATGGTCTGAGCACTGACGGGCTGACCCCCCCACCCCTTCAACCTCTGCAGCAATGCTGGCAGCACTCATACGTCTATTTCCCAAAGACAACCTCTGGATATGACGCTGAGCACGTGCACTCAACTTCTTTGGTCGACCATGGCAAGGCCTGTTCTGAGTGGAACCTGTCCTGTTAAACCGCTGTATGGTCTTGTTCACAGTGCTGCAGCTCCCTTTCAGGGTCTTGGCAAGCTTCTTATAGCCTAGGCCATCTTTATTTAGAGCAACAATTCTTTTTTTCAGATCCTCAGAGAGTTCTTTGCCATGAGGTGCCATGTTGAACTTCTAGTTACCGGTATGAGAGAGTGAGAGCGATAACACCAAATTTAACACACCTGCTCCCCATTGACACCTGAGATCTTGTAACACTAACAAGTCACATGACACCGGGGAGGGAAAATGCCTAATATGGCCCAATTTAGATATTTTCGCTTAGGGGTGTACTCACTTTTGTTGCCAGCGGTTTAGACATTAATGGCTGTGTGTTGAGTTATTTTGAGGGGACAGCAAATGTACACTGTTATACAAGCTGTACACTCACTACTTTACATTGTAGCAAAGTGTAATTTCTTCAGTGTTGTCACATGAAAAGATAGAATAAAATATTTACAAAAATGTGAGGGGTGTACTCACTTTTGTGAGATGCTGTGTGTGTGGAAATATATATATATATATGTTTGTAGGTTCTAAGTAATTTTCTAGCAAAAAATACTGATGTTTACAAAGGTGTCAGAAAAGGCCTGGTCTTAAAGTGGTTAACCGCTTCCCGACCGGCGCACGACGATGTACGTCGGCAGAATGGCACGGACAGGCATAAGGGCGTATATATAAGTCCCTTTTTTAATGCCTCCGTGCCATCGGGGCTCGCTCCCGCTATGGTCGGGACCCCCGTGAGGCCGGTCGCAGGTCCCGCGGACTCGATCGCCGTGGGGACACCCGCGATCGTCTCACGGGAAGGCTGAACAGGGAGATGCGGAAATAAACAGCATCTCCCCGTTCTGCCTAGCAACTAGTGACGCTGATCTCTGCTCCCTGTGATTGGAGCAGAGATCAGCATTCACTAGCTGACAGCCACGCCCCCCCACAGTAAGAAACACACCCCTAGGCATACTTAACCCCTACACTGCCCCCTTGTGGTTAACCCCTTCACTGCCAGTGTCATTTATACAGGAATCAGTGCATTTAAATAGCATTGATTGCTGTATAAATGACAATGGTCCCAAAAATGTGTCAAAAATGTCCGATGTGTCCGCCATAATGTCGCAGTCGCAATAAAAATCGCTGATCGCCGCCATTACTAATAAAAAAAAAAATTATTAATAAAAATGCTATAAAACTATCCCCTGTCTTGTAAACGCTATAACTTCTGCGCAAACCAATCAATAATCGCTTATTGCGTTTTTTTTTTTACCAAAGATATGTATAAGAATACGTATCGGCCTAAACTGAGGAAAAAAATGTTTTTTTATATATTTTTGGGGGATATTTATTATAGCAAAAAATAAAAAAGAATGTGTTTTTTTCAAAATTGTCGCACTTTTTTGTTTATAGCGCAAAAAATAAAAACCGCAGGGGCGATCAAATACCACCAAAAGAAAGCTCTATTTGTGGGAAAAAAAGGACGCTAATTTTGTTTGGGAGCCACGTCGCACGACCGCGCAATTGTCAGTTAAAGCGACGCAGTGGCGAATCACAAAAAGGTGCCTGGTCCTTTGGCTGCAAATTGGTCCGGTCTGTATGTGGTTAAAGCTTGTTGTTGGGTTGTGATGTTAACAACGTTTGTGGGTTATGGCAGTGAGAACTGTTTGTGCAAAACTTACCAAAAATGTTTCATGTCTAGGTTGGTGACAATTGTAGCTTTTCTTTCAGCCAAATTCATTCTATCATGACTATCTGGGGGTTTATGGGAGATCGAGTCACCAAGAACCTGATAAGCCTTGAGCTTGACATAGGATAATACTTGCCCTCTTCCACCTAAATTGAGCCATCCATTCATGATCAGTCTCGTGCACAGTCTTGACTATACCTAAAAATAATTTACACTTCTTTAAAACTGCAAAATGGAAAATTCCAGGTTTAGTGCTCTGGCCTTCTCCAGGGTCAGCCTGAACTTATAAATCATTTGACGCAGGCAGAAAGACCGTCATTATCCTACTGTCAGGGCTCTTGACCTCTGAACCAATTTTAGGACGTAAATGTTTGGGCCTGGCCTTTAAATGAGGATTCGGCTTGACTCAGGAAGCATTTTTAGATCCCCGAACCCAGGGGCACAATATTGCTAAGAGAAGTTTGTTGACTATTTCCCTCTGTTGCTGTGTCATATAACATAATACAGTAATTCTGAATGGGCCTTATATACAGTAGCCCTGTTATTTGGACTTTTTGATCATGTCGAATAAACCTTTTGGATCGTATTGATATCAGTGTGCAGTCATCCACCTGTTTTTGATGTTCTGTTGTACGAGCCAGACCAGAACCTCAGGGCGAGAGGGAAGAGTGGATCAGCCTTTAGCCGTGTATAGTGCTTTGGCCTTATAAACCGACTGCAACAATGCAAAAAAAAACCTGATCAGTAAACTTGTATAATTCCTGGACATAGAATGGTTCCTAGACCCACCAGGGCACTATTGCCAGAGGATCTCCCCAGAGTACTCACTGCATCCTGCCATTAATACCAGCATCGCCCTGGGAGACTTCTGACCTGGCCTTAGCAGCTCCCCCAAGGTTTGTTCCTTGGACCCACAAGGTTACTATTGGCACAGGACCCCTTATGCCACGTACACATGGTCGGAATTCTTGTCGGAAAAAGCTGTGATGGTTATCCCGTCGGAATGCCGACGGAATTTCACTCAAACTTTCTTGCCTACACACGGTCACACCAAATTCCGACGGTCAATAACACCACGGCATACAACACGTTTACCTGCACTATAAAAGGGAAGTGTAATGCTTCTGAGCATGTGTCAAATTGTTTCCGAGCATGCGTTGGAATTTTGCGTGTCGGAATTGCATACACACGATCGAAAAATCCGATAGAAAGGTTTTCCGTCGGAAAAATTAAGAACAGGTTCTCAATCCAAAGTCCGTCAGAAATTTCGACAGAAAAAGACCGATGGGCATACACACGGTCGGAAAATCCGATGAAAAGCTCCCATCGGAAATTCCGACCATGTGTACGCGGCATTAGAGTACCCACTCGATCCTACCATTTATACCTGCACGCCCTGGGAGACTTCTGACCTGGCCTGAGCAGCTCCCTTAAGGTTTGTTCCTTAGACCCACAAGGTTACTATTGGCACAGGACCCCTTAGAGTACCCACTGGATTCTACCATTTATACATGCACACATTGGGAGACTTTTGACCTGATCTGACCAGCTTCCCCAAAGTTTGTTCCACAGACTCACCAGGGTACTGTTGGCTTAGGACCCTCCAAAGTACCCACTGAATCCTGCCATGTACACATGCACACCATGTGAAACGCCTGGCCTGACCAGCTCCCCCAAAGTTTGTTCCCTAGACCCACCAGGGTACTATTGGCACAGGACACCCCCCCCCCCCCACAGTACGCACTGGATCGTACCATTTATATGTGCACACTCTGGGAGACTTCTGACCTGACCTGGCCTGTCCAGCTCCATCAAGGTTTTTCCTTCGACCCACTAGGGTACTATTGGCACAGCAAACCCCCAGAGTATCCACTGAATCCTGCCATTTATACATGCACACCCTGGGAGACTTCTGACCTGTCCTGACCAGCTTCCCTAAGTAGTCCATCTCATACCTGCTTCAGACTTTACAACAATGGACCCCAATACTTCACCCACCACCATCAGTATGCAAAGGACATCCCTATCTTCAAGTATGAAGGAAGAGTCCACACAACGAATACCTTTTAACTATTTACTAAACACAGCTAAATACCGCTCCCGCCCCCTCCACAGCTCAGCGCCTCAGCGGGGGGCAGAGCAGACAGCGGCAACTGATAGTCGCCAGCTCTCTGCTCAGGGAAATCTGAGAACGGAGCGATCTGCAGTGTTTGATCTCTCGGTTCTTAGTCTTAGAGCTGGTGGGGGACAGATGCTACATCAGACCAATGCTGCATCCACTTGGGTAAGTATGATTTAAAAAAAAAAAAGAAAACATACTTCTATTTTAAGCTTGCCTATTGAAGTGACTTTGCTCCGCAGTTGGACCTTCTTTGGTGGGATTTGGTGACAACGCTATTATATGTGTATTTTTGTGAGTTCTTTTTGTTGTTTAGTATTTTAATAAAGAGTAATTTGTTAATGCACTGCGCATGTCTTTGCGCCTTCCTGTCTATTTTTACAGTTTTCTGTTGGGATTCCCCAGTCTGAGGCGGGCAGCATTGGCAAACGTGTGCCTTCGAAAACGTACTTGGCGTGCACTTAGATTACAGTCCTTCCTTTGTGATGTCTGTGCTTCTAGAGCGCTGTGGTGTATGAATATACTTTATCACACTATTCTACTACTCTGGGAACTTCTAGTGACTATATGGAGCAGTGTTTCTCAACTTTTTTCCAGTCAAGGCACCCTTTAGAACTATGGACAATCTTGAGGCACCCTCCAAAATTATGTATAGTCTTTAAGTGCCCCATTCTAAAATGTAAAAACTATTCTAATGCCCCGTACACACGATAGGATTTTCCGACGGAAAGTGTTCGATGGGAGCTTGTTGTCGGAAATTCCGACCGTGTGTAGGCTCCATCGGACAATTTCCATCGGAATTTCCAACACACAAAATTTGAGATCTGGATCTCAAATTTTCCGACAACCAAATCCATTCTCGTAAATTCCGATCGTCTGTACACAATTCCGACGCACAAAGTTCCACGCATGCTCGGAATCAAGCAGAAGAGCAGCACTGGCTATTGAACTTCATTTTTCTCAGCTCGTCGTACGTGTTGTACGTCACCGCGTTCTTGACGTTCGGAATTTCCAACAAGATTTGTGTGACCGTGTGTATGAATGAATGAATAAATGAATAATTTATATAGCGCTACAATGCGAACTGAATCGCCTCAAGGCACTGTATTTGTGCTTTGTTGTCAAGCTTCTTAGAAGAGGTGGGTCTTGAGTTTTTTCCTGAATGCCTGAT
The DNA here is from genome assembly GCA_028564925.1 of Lithobates sylvaticus. Lineage (NCBI taxonomy): Eukaryota > Metazoa > Chordata > Amphibia > Anura > Ranidae > Lithobates > Lithobates sylvaticus. The sequence continues at coordinate 187,676,739 of CM053038.1, forward strand.
GGTTTTCTTCCATGCGGATGTAGGTTGGTAGAGCATTCCATAGCCGTGGTCCTTGGACAGCGAATCTCCGTTCCCCCTTTGATTTGTAGCGGGATTTGGGAATGAGGAGGAGGTTTTGATTAGCCGATCGAAGACTGCGATTGGGTATGTAGTGTTGTATTTTCTCGAGAAGGTATTGCGGAGCGTCTCCATGTGTGCAAGACAAGTTTGAGCCAACATCCGTCAGAAAAAAAGCATGGATTTTGTTGTAGGAAAATCCTATCATGTGTACAGGGCATACTAGTTTCATACAATGCAGCAACATCCACACGTAGGACGCCCAATGATAGAGGTGATTTATTCTTCCAAAGCAAATACACTTTTGCAAACTGCTACTGACTAGTGTTCCAATGTTTCTCTTCCCTCTGTTTTCCTTCATCACTTAGCTAATGAGACCCCAAAGCCAGTGGTGTAACTAGAACCTTCAGGGCCCCGGTGCAAGAAACCATGAAGGGCCCCCCTGAACCCCAGCCGAGGCCCTTCCCTCCGAGTCCGTTGGTGGAACTCCAGGGCTCGGTCACAGGTACGACTTTTGTGAGCCCTGTAACTACCACCACTGGTATCAGCAGTTTTTTTTTTTATTATTTTTTACAATTTTTTAGGAGTCCCGTTGGGGGACTTTGGTGAGATATCAGAGGTCTAAACAGACCTATGATGTTACACCTTTGAGACAAAGAGGAAGAATGGAAATTGGGACCCTGTCCTCTGGGGAGAAGTGGGCCCTGTCCCCAGGAGAGATTGGGTCCTTGTCCTTAGGGGAGATGGGGTCCCTGTCCCCACGTAAGTAGGAGTCCCTGTCCCTAAGGGATATGGGGTCCCTGTCCCCAGGGGAGAGATGGGGTCCCTGACCTTAGGGGAGATGGGGTCCTTGTCCTCAGGTGAGAAGGGGTCCTTGTCCCCAAGAGAAATGGGGTCCCTGTCCTCTGGGGAGAAGTGGGCCCTGTTCCCAGGGGAGATGGGGTCCCCATTGGAGATGGGGTCCCTGTCCCCAGGTGAGAAGGGGTCCCTGTCCCCATGGAAAATGGGGTCCCTGTCCTCTGGGGAGAAGTTGGCTCTGTCCCCAGAGGAGATGAAGTTGGCTCTGTCTCCCAGAAAGACCTGTCAACATCTGTGTATGACGGGGGGAGGGGGGGGGGTGCTGGCAGACAAGCCTGCGGTGTCCTTTGGGGAGCCGGCTCTCATAGGGCTGCACTGCATCTGTGTGCTTAAAGTTTGTTTGCCCGGTAGAAGCATGCAGTGCAGTGTGAGCCGGACTCAGGGGGCGGGACTCTGGCTGGGGAGGACAGACACCGGACTGAGCAGCACTGCATGGAGCAGGAGAGGGGGACCGGGAGGAGCGGCAGAGGACACAGGTTGTGTGGGGAATGCACAACTAAAGAGCAGCCAGTGCGGTAGTCGAGCATGGAGCTCTGCTAGTCTCACCCCACCTCCAGCCACCCGTGCGCCTGATGCCTAACCACCTATGCTGCCACCGGCCATATGTAGAGGGGGCCACATGGGCCCCTTGCAGCACAGGGCCCGGTTGCGCTCGCGACTGCTGCACCCCCTATAGTTACGCCCCTGCCCAAAGCTGATGGAGAGAGTAAAGGGAGGGTCAAACAACGATGATATGCAGGCAACTGACATCCTCCTTATCAACTGATGATGTAATTGGTCGTTAGGAGGTTGGCAGCTAGAAGGTTGTAATGGTGTACAATGAAAACCTGTGAGTTTGTGTAACTAAAAGGCAGGGTTCATCCACCCACTGGCTTGTATACAATTTTTGGGCAATTTATAGATACTTTGCCAAGGCTCCCTTGAAGAAACCTCAAGGCACCCCGGGGTGCCTGGACACCCTGGTTGAAAAAGGCTTATCTGGAGGACTTCACTGCCTGCTCACTGAAATGGGCCCCTAAACCTACTCTTATGCCACGTACACACGAGCGGATTTTCCGTCAGAAAAATCTTGGATGTCTTTTCCGACGGAATTCCGCTTAAGCTTGGCTTGCATACACACGGTCACACAAAAGTTCGTTGAACTTTCGACCGTCAAGAACGCGGTGACGTTCAACACTACGACGAGCCGAGAAAACTAAGTTCAATGCTTCCGAGCATGCGTCAAATTATTCCCGAGCATGCGTAGGAATTTTGCGTGTTGGAATTGCTACAGACGATTGGAATTTCCGGGCGGAAATTTTTCCGACCGAAAAATTGAGAACCTGCTCTCAATCTTTTGCTGGCTGGAATTCGGCCAGCAAAAGTCCGATGGAGCATACACACGGTCGCATTTTCCGACCAAAAGCTCTCATCTGTCTTTTGCTGGCCGAATTTCCAATCGTGTGTACGCGGCATTAAAACTAACTAAAGTAGGGCTGCAACTAACGATTATTTTCATAATCGATTAGTTGGCCGATTTATTGTTTCGATTAATCGGCTAATGACCTTAAAAAATAAGTGTGGTGTATAATTTTAGTTAATATGTAAAGTTTAAAAAAAAGGCAATTTATTCTTAAATATCTCTATGCAGTGGTAAATATAAACAACCAACTATATGGTTAGGGAGCAAAATATCAAATCCACTCTGAGAATAACAGACAGAAGAGATATACTGTATACACTATTAGAGGAGATATACTGTACATACTATTAGAGGAGAGATATACTGTATATACTATTAGAAGAGACATACTGTATACACTATTAGAGGAGAGATATACTGTATACACTATTAGAAGAGACATACTGTTTTTTGGCCAATTTGTTGTTGGGCAGAATAAAAAACACAAATTGCTGCAAAAACGCATTACATGCGTCTCTGCAGCTTCTCAATTGAAGTATATTGAACCAAAAAAAAGTTTTGCGTTAAAAAAAAGTCCCTGACCCTTTCCAAATACGCAGCAGCTGAAAAAAGCATAGATGTAAACGTGTCCCTTAGGAAACCATGTAATGAACTGTAGTGCGTTTTTGCAAAAAGCACCAAAAAACACATAGCTGTAAACCAGGTCTAATGCCCCGTACACACGGTCGGACCATGTTGTCGGAAATTCTGACCGTGTGTGGGCTCCATCGGACTTTTTCCGTCGGAATTTCCGCCGTAAAAGTTTGAGATCCTGCTCTCAAATTTCCTGACAACAAAGTCCTATCGGACTTTTTCCGATCGTGTGTAGCGAATTCCGACGGACAAAGTGCCACGCATGCTCAGATCACATTACAAGACCAAAGCTATTGGCTACTAGCCTCTACGTAGTCCCGTCATAGGCAACAAACGTCACCACGTTCAAAATGATCGGATTTTCCGACAACTTTGTCCGACCGTGTGTATGCAACACCAGTGTCGGACAAAATCCATCGAAAAAAACGGACGGATTTTGTGGTCGGAATTTCCGACCGTGTGTATGGAGCATAAGACGTTTAGTAACATAATGGGGGTTAAAAAATAACAAAATGAGCCCTTTATAGTACAAAAAAATCATATAATCACTACTGTAAGGGTTTAATTTTTTTTTTTTTTTACCGTAGAACTGTGAAAGTAATGTTTACAGTAGTGATTATTTGCACTTTTTGTACTATAAAGGGCTCATTTTAGTTTTTTTTTTTTACCCCCATTATATTACTGGCCGATTAATCGATTATGAAAATAGTAATCGATTAATTTCATAATCGATTAGTTGTTGATTAATCGATTAGTTGTTTCAGCCCTAAACTAAAGCAACACCCCATGACCAAGCCAGGAAACTACACTGGGCAGTCCCGTGCCCCTACCCTACAACACTATACTTTTACGTAAATGGAAAGGCAAACACGAAAGTAAAGTAAATACCAAACTGAATGGTGGCAGTGTACATCTGTCATGGGAAAGTGGCCTGCACTGCAGTATATTCCAAGGAGAGGAGTGAGCCCATCATTCCCCCGTACCTCCTCCTGGGCCCACTATGTTGTCACTTGCGGTCTATACAAACAGCTCTGCTTTCAGGCCTGCAGGAAATTATTCTATACAGCCTTCCTTCTGCTTGGCTCGCCATACAAGCTGCTCCTGTCAGACACACACATAGCTTTTTTTTCCAAAAGAACAGGATTCTGTGTGTTCACCATACAAAGGACAGAGTCTACTCCGGCTTGTGTGTATATCCTGGAGAAATGCACAATTCATAAAATAAACAGCACCCTGCGGCCTCTGGCAGGGGTTACTAACCCCTTGTGTACCATACAGAGCCATAATACCATCTACAAGCAACTATAGTGTACACCATTTATGATGCATGTGATGGTGTTGTAGGATGTAGGCTCAGTGAGCAGATGTAGTCCTGGTCAGGACTTGGCCTGAGGACCCCAGTGCTGCAAGGCACGAGTTTTTTTTATAGTGGGAGTAAACTCCCATGGACGATTTTTACCTATAGGAAAGCCTATTGTAAGGCTTACCTATAGGTACAGCAAATATCTCCTAAACATGCGCTGTTTAGGAGATATTTACTTGTGAAGCCGCCGGTAGCGTCACCAGCGTGTGCAGGGGCGGACTGACCATTTGGCCACTTGGGCACTTCCCGAGGGCCCCGGGCCACTAGGGGGCCCCATCAGGGTTGCCAGCCTCAGTAAAAGCAGGGACAGTATGTAAAAATCTGTGTTTTTTTTACATCTGTTTCTGAAATGTCCCTTACCGACATCCTTTTGGTCTAAAAATCCAGAGATTATAGCTGCCCCACCTCTCCAGTACCTTCTCAGCCAATAGAAACATGTCTGTGTATACTGTGTGTACATGTATGTCTATACTGTGTGATTGTGTACTGTGTGTGTGTGTGTATACTGTGTGTACATGTATGTGTATACTGTGTGTGTATATACTGTGTGGCCCCATAATCTCTGATTGTCTGGGGGCCCAATAATCTATTGCCCGGGGGCCCCATGAGTTGTCAGTCCGCCCCTGGGCGTGTGTAGTTCCTTAATGGCCCTGTGCCGTGAACTGCGGCTCCTGCACGCATGCGTGGGAGTGACGTCATCGCGGCTCATCAAAGGACAGGAGCCCACCAACTTGAAAGGAAGACCGGGGGAAGATGGAAGCCCTGTCAGTGGTGACAGCACGCTGCTGCAAAACTTTGTTTTAAGGTAAGTTTCACATAATGTGCTATTATGCCTTTGCGCAAAAGTTTTCTATAAGGCTGCCGAGTGAAGGCGAGCGACCCGAACAAAATTTTTTTTACCCTTTTTTTTGACAATCCGAGCGGGATCTGGGAAAGGTAGGGGTTTTAGGGTGGGGGAGTCATAAAGTGGAGATGCACTTAGAGTTAGGGTTAAAGTTCATAGGTCAAAGGTTAGTTGGGGTTAGTGCTAGAAGTTAGGGTTAGTGTTCGGGTTAGGGTTAGAAGATAGGGTTAGGGTTAGAAGTTAGGGTTAGTGTTAGAAGTTAGTGTTAGTGTTAGGGTTAGGGTTAGTGTTAGGGTTAGTGTTCGGGTTAGTGTTCGGGTTAGGGTTAGTGTTCGGGTTAGTGTTCGGGTTAGTGTTCGGGTTAGGGTTAGTGTTCGGGTTAGGGTTAGTGTTAGGGTTAGGGTTAGTGATAGGGTTAGTGTTAGTGATAGGGTTAGTGTTAGGGTTAGGGTTAGTGTTAGGGTTAGGGTTAGTGTTCGGGTTAGGGTTAGAAGATAGGGTTAGTGTTAGTGTTAGGGTTAGGGTTAGTGTTAGGGTTAGTGTTAGAAGTTAGGGTTAGTGTTAGGGTTAGGGTTAGTGTTAGGGTTAGGGTTAGGGTTAGGGTTAGGGTTAGTGTTCGGGTTAGGGTTAGTGTTCGGGTTAGGGTTAGAAGATAGGGTTAGTGTTAGAAGATAGGGTTAGTGTTAGTGTTAGGGTTAGGGTTAGGGTTAGGGTTAGTGTTTGGGTTAGGGTTAGTGATAGGGTTAGTGTTAGTGTTAGGGTTAGTGTTAGGGTTAGGGTTAGAAGATAGGGTTAGTGTTCGAAGTTAGGGTTAGTGTTAGGGTTAGGGTTAGTGTTCGGGTTAGGGTTAGAAGTTAGGGTTAGGGTTAGTGTTCGGGTTAGGGTTTGGGTTAGGGTTTGGGTTAGGGTTAGTGTTCGGGTTTGGGTTAGTGTTCGGGTTTGGGTTAGAAGATAGGGTTAGTGTTAGAAGATAGGGTTAGTGTTAGTGTTAGGGTTAGTGTTCGGGTTAGGGTTAGAAGTTAGGGTTAGTGTTCGGGTTAGTGTTCGGGTTAGTGTTAGTGTTCGGGTTAGGGTTAGTGTTCGGGTTAGGGTTAGAAGATAGGGTTAGGGTTAGTGTTAGGGTTAGTGTTAGAAGTTAGGGTTAGTGTTAGAAGTTAGGGTTAGTGTTCGGGTTAGGGTTAGGGTTAGTGTTCGGGTTAGGGTTAGTGTTCGGGTTAGGGTTAGAAGATAGGGTTAGTGTTAGAAGATAGGGTTAGTGTTAGAAGTTAGGGTTAGTGTTCGGGTTAGGGTTAGTGTTCGGGTTAGGGTTAGAAGATAGGGTTAGTGTTAGAAGATAGGGTTAGTGTTAGAAGTTAGGGTTAGTGTTCGGGTTAGGGTTAGTGTTCGGGTTAGGGTTCGGGTTAGGGTTAGAAGTTAGGGTTAGTGTTCGGGTTAGTGTTCGGGTTAGTGTTAGTGTTCGGGTTAGGGTTAGTGTTCGGGTTAGGGTTAGAAGATAGGGTTAGTGTTAGAAGATAGGGTTAGTGTTAGAAGTTAGGGTTAGTGTTAGAAGTTAGGGTTAGTGTTCGGGTTAGAGTTAGGGTTAGGGTTAGGGTTAGTGTTCGGGTTAGGGTTAGTGTTCGGGTTTGGGTTAGTGTTCGGGTTAGGGTTAGAAGTTAGGGTTAGTGTTCGGGTTAGGGTTAGTGTTCGGGTTAGGGTTAGTGTTCGGGTTTGGGTTAGTGTTCGGGTTTGGGTTAGTGTTCGGGTTTGGGTTAGGGTTAGGGTTAGAGTTAGGGTTAGTGTTCGGGTTAGTGTTAGTGTTCGGGTTAGTGTTAGTGTTTGGGTTAGAAGTTAGGGTTAGTGTTTGGGTTAGGGTTAGTGTTAGTGTTCAGGTTAGTGTTAGTGTTCGGGTTAGTGTTCGGGTTAGGGTTAGAAGATAGGGTTAGTGTTAGAAGATAGGGTTAGTGTTAGAAGTTAGGGTTAGTGTTCGGGTTAGGGTTAGAAGTTAGGGTTAGGGTTAGTGTTCGGGTTAGGGTTAGAAGTTAGGGTTAGGGTTAGGGTTAGTGTTCGGGTTAGGGTTAGTGTTCGGGTTTGGGTTAGTGTTCGGGTTAGGGTTAGAAGTTAGGGTTAGGGTTAGTGTTCGGGTTAGTGTTCGGGTTAGGGTTAGAAGTTAGGGTTAGTGTTCGGGTTAGTGTTCGGGTTAGTGTTAGTGTTCGGGTTAGGGTTAGTGTTCGGGTTAGGGTTAGAAGATAGGGTTAGTGTTAGAAGATAGGGTTAGTGTTAGAAGTTAGGGTTAGTGTTAGAAGTTAGGGTTAGTGTTCGGGTTAGGGTTAGAAGTTAGGGTTAGGGTTAGTGTTCAGGTTAGGGTTAGTGTTCGGGTTAGGGTTAGAAGATAGGGTTAGTGTTAGAAGATAGGGTTAGTGTTAGAAGTTAGGGTTAGTGTTCGGGTTAGGGTTAGTGTTCGGGTTAGGGTTAGAAGATAGGGTTAGTGTTAGAAGATAGGGTTAGTGTTAGAAGTTAGGGTTAGTGTTCGGGTTAGGGTTAGTGTTCGGGTTAGTGTTCGGGTTAGGGTTAGAAGTTAGGGTTAGTGTTCGGGTTAGTGTTTGGGTTAGTGTTAGTGTTCGGGTTAGGGTTAGAGATAGGGTTAGGGTTAGAAGATAGGGTTAGTGTTAGAAGATAGGGTTAGTGTTAGAAGTTAGGGTTAGTGTTAGAAGTTAGGGTTAGTGTTCGGGTTAGGGTTAGAAGTTAGGGTTAGGGTTAGGGTTAGTGTTCGGGTTAGGGTTAGTGTTCGGGTTTGGGTTAGTGTTCGGGTTAGGGTTAGAAGTTAGGGTTAGTGTTCGGGTTAGGGTTAGTGTTCGGGTTAGGGTTAGTGTTCGGGTTTGGGTTAGTGTTTGGGTTAGTGTTCGGGTTAGGGTTAGAAGTTAGGGTTAGTGTTCGGGTTAGTGTTAGTGTTCGGGTTAGTGTTAGTGTTTGGGTTAGAAGTTAGGGTTAGTGTTTGGGTTAGGGTTAGTGTTAGTGTTCAGGTTAGTGTTAGTGTTCGGGTTAGTGTTCGGGTTAGGGTTAGAAGATAGGGTTAGTGTTAGAAGATAGGGTTAGTGTTAGAAGTTAGGGTTAGTGTTCGGGTTAGGGTTAGAAGTTAGGGTTAGGGTTAGTGTTCGGGTTAGGGTTAGAAGTTAGGGTTAGGGTTAGGGTTAGTGTTCGGGTTAGGGTTAGTGTTCGGGTTTGGGTTAGTGTTCGGGTTAGGGTTAGAAGTTAGGGTTAGGGTTAGTGTTCGGGTTAGGGTTAGTGTTCGGGTTTGGGTTAGTGTTCGGGTTAGGGTTAGAAGTTAGGGTTAGTGTTCGGGTTAGTGTTAGTGTTCGGGTTAGTGTTAGTGTTTGGGTTAGGGTTAGAAGTTAGGGTTAGTGTTTGGGTTAGGGTTAGTGTTAGTGTTCAGGTTAGGGTTAGTGTTCGGGTTAGGGTTAGTGTTAGAGTTAGTGTTAGTGTTCGGGTTAGGCTTAGGATCAGGGTTAGTGTTAGGGTTAGGGTTTTCCCTTGAAGAACAAGGTTAGGACTCAGGGATTGGAATGGGGACCTGCTCCAAAGGTCAGAAGGCATGTCCCCAGAGGTCAAGGGTCAAGAGGCGTGGCTGACCCACCCCCATTAAAGTGTTCCACCTACCCCAACTAAGTCGGGGAATGAACAAGTCGGGAAAAGCGCTTTGCAGTGGTTTACTTCCGCTTGGCTGGAAATAACAATATAGTATCTATCTGGTCTCATTATCTCACCCAAACAGACTCTCCGCTGCTCCCAACACCTTCTGCTCTTTAGCTCTCTTGTCTCTTCCTTCCAAGCTCTCCTACAGGATTTCTCCAGAGGCTCTCCCATCCTCTGGAACTCTCTACCCCAATCTGTCCAGCTGTATCCTATTCTGTCCACCTTTAGGCAATCCCTGAATCCCCTCGGATGCTTATTACAGATTGCGGTAGAAGGCCATTCACAATGGCCCCTTACCATGTGATCAGCAGTGTTCAATCACAGCTGATCACATGTAAACAGACTTGACGGTTATCGGCATTCCTTTCCTCACGAACTGTTTCTGTGTGAGAAAAAGAAGATCCGATAATCGGAAAGGCTGACAGGGCATAGTGAGTACATTGTTTACACTGATAATTAGGGCATTGATCATCAGTGACCTTTTATCGGTGCAGATCAGTGCAGGTTATCAGTGCCGGCACATCAGTGCAGGCTCATTAGTGCCCATCAATGCAGGTTATCAGTGCAGCCTCTTTAGTGTACATCAGTGCAGGTTATGTGCCGCCTCATCAGAGCCCATCAGTGCAGCCTCATCAGTGCACATCAGTGCAGCCTCTTTAGTGTACATCAGTGCAGGTTATCAGTGCAGCCTCATCAGCCCACATCAGTGCAGCCTCTTTAGTGTACATCAGTGCAGGTTATGTGCAGCCTCATCAGTGCACATCAGTGCAGCCTCTTTAGTGTACATCAGTGCAGGTTATCAGTGCAGTCTCATCAGAGCCCATCAGTGAAGCCTCATCAGCGCACATCAGTACAGACTCTTTAGTGTACATCAGTGCAGGTTATCAGAGCCTATCAGTGCAGCCTCATCAGCGCACATCAGTGCAGCCTCTTTAGTGTACATCAGTACAAGTTATCAGTGCAGTCTCATCAGAGCCCATCAGTGAAGCCTCATCAGCGCATATCAGTACAGCCTCTTTAGTGTACATCAGTGCAGTCTTATCAGAGCCCATCAGTGCAGTCTTATCAGAGCCCATCAGTGCAGTCTCATCAGAGCCCATCAGTGCAGTCTCATCAGAGCCCATCAGTGCAGTCTCATCAGAGCCCATCAGTGCAGCCTCTTTAGTGTACATCATTGCAGGTTATCATTGCCACCTCATCAGAGCCCATCAGTGCAGCCTCATCAGAGCCCATCACTGCACATCAGTGCAGCCTCATCAGCGCACATCAGTGCAGCCTCTTTAGTGTACATCAGTGCAGGTTATCAGTGCTGCCTCATCAGTGCACATCAGTAAAGATGAAAAATGACATATTTGCAAAATGTTATAACAGAAACTAAGAAAAAAAATCGTAATTTTTTGTCTTTTTTTAATTTATTAAGCAAAAAAAAAAAAAACCTAGTGTTGGTTAAATACGACCAAAATCTGATTATAAAAATGTAATACAAGTACAGTGTTGCATGACAGCGCAGTTATTCAAATTGTGACAGCGCTGAAAGCTGAAAATTGTCCTGGGCAAGGAGGGGGTAAACGTGCCCAGTAGGCAAATGCTTAAAGAAAACCACTTTAATCTGATGTCCTCATCTGTACATAAATCACATTGAAGGGTTCTAGTTGTCAGGTAAAGGGCCACATCTTCCTTTTTATTACCGTATTTATCGGCGTATAACACGCACAGGCGTATAACACGCACATTCATTTGAAGAGGGAAGTTTCAGGAAAAAAAATGAAATTTGAAATAAGGAACTTTGAAGCAATATAAGGGTCAGTGCCTATCTGCAGCCTCACCATTGCCATCAATGCAGCCTGATCACTGCCCATCTGCAGCCTCACAAGTGCCATCAATGCAGCCTCATCAGTCCACATCAATGCAGCCTCACCATTGCCATCAGTGCAGCAGCCACACCATTGCCATCAATGCAGCCCCCCTCCCCGTCCCCAACAAGGCATCTAAAATTAAAGTATTGGCGTATAACACGCACATGCTATTTGCACCCGATTTTCATGGTGAAAAAGTGAGTGTTATACGCCAATAAATACAGTATTTCTCCTATTTATATTTCTGTGATTCTCATCATATGGAGTATAAAGAAATGGAGACCTTGTGGTGTGCTTTATGGGACGTTTCCTGAGACCAACCCATCAATCTCCGGTTGTCCTTGGAAATATCGCACACTTAGCGATGCCCACATGTCCCGCATCGCACATATCGGAGCAGATTATTGGGCTTTTGATTATTTATAATGATATATTTGTGTTTTGGTTTAATGATTTTTTTTTTTTTTTAGAAAACAAGGGAAGGTTTGTTTGTTTTTTGCCCACTTTCAGGCGGCGCTCCCTCCTTCCCGGCCTGCAGGAAATGAGGGGAATAGTTTGTTTTACAGTCTCTGCGGTTTGCCCAGAGAGAGGATTATTGTGTCACTGAGCGCACAGACCCGCTGCGGGGGCCATTACCACCGGAGCAACTGTGCAGCCGGGACCCCGAGCAACCAATACCAGCCCTTCCTTCACTGAAAAGCTCAAACCTGATTGGTTACTTGACTTCTGCACGTTTTCTCTGCTTTGTTTTTGTCAAGTGGGACCCTTTTGGGCCCTTCATCTATAGGGGAGCTGTCTGTGCTGAGCCCTAGGGTTGTGGCGCTGGCACCGAAGGGGTTAATCGGAGGAGCTGGGTCTCTGGAGACAGATGTGCTTCCATATTAATAACAATTTAACAGTTCTGGCATCCGCAACACAAATGGAGCCGTGTGGGGAAGGTGCTGATCAGTGGACACAATAATTGTCTCCAGATGCCGGGGAGAGCCAAACCCGGGACAGGGCCCAGAGATCCGCCACTAACCCTATGAGTGCTGGGGGAGAGGCACAGTGTAACCCTATGAGTGCTGGGGGACAGGCACAGTGTAACCCTATGACTGCTGGAGGAGAGGCACCGTGTAACCCTATGAGTGCTGGAGGAGAGGCACTGTGTAACCCTATGAGTGCTGGAGGAGAGGCACTGTGTAACCCTATGAGTGCTGGAGGACAGGCACTGTGTAACCCTATGAGTGCTGGAGGAGAGGCACTGTGTAACCCTATGAGTGCTGGAGGAGAGGCACTGTGTAACCCTATGAGTGCTGGAGGACAGGCACCATGTAACCCTATGAGTGCTGGGGGAGAGGCACAGTGTAACCCAATGAGTGCTGGAGGACAGGCACTGTGTAACCCTATGAGTGCTGGAGGACAGGCACAGTGTAACCCTATGAGTGCGGGAGGAGAGGCACTGTGTAACCCTATGAGTGCTGGAGGAGAGGCACAGTGTAACCCTATGAGTGCTGGAGTAGAGGCACGGTGTAACCCTATGAGTGCTGGAGGAGAGGCACAGTGTAACCCTATGACTGCTGGAGGAAAGGCACGGTGTAACCCTATGAGTGCTGGAGGAGAGGCACAGTGTAACCCTATGAGTGCTGGAGGAGAGGCACAGTGTAACCCTATGAGTGCTGGGGGAGAGGCACCAATGTAACCCTATGAGTGCTGGAGGAAAGGCACGGTGTAACCCTATGAGTGCTGGAGGAGAGGCACAGTGTAACCCTATGAGTGCTGGAGGAGACGCACAGTGTAACCCTATGAGTGCTGGAGGAGAGGCACGGTGTAACCCTATGAGTGCTGGAGGAGAGGCACGGTGTAACCCTATGAGTGCTGGAGGAGAGGCACAATGTAACCCTATGAGTGCTGGAGGAGAGGCACAATGTAACCCTATGAGTGCTGGAGGAGAGACACAGTGTAACCCTATGAGTGCTGGAGGAGAGGCACAATGTAACCCTATGAGTGCTGGAGGAGAGACACAGTGTAACCCTATGAGTGCTGGAGGAGAGGCACGGTGTAACCCTATGAGTGCTGGAGGACAGGCACAGTGTAACCCTATGAGTGCTGGAGGAGAGGCACGGTGTAACCCTATGAGTGCTGGAGGACAGGCACTGTGTAACCCTATGAGTGCTGAACGAAAGGCACAGTGTAACTCTGCAAGATATTTGCATAACTCCTCCCAAGAGCCAGCCCACTGCTGGCATTAGAGCTGAGGGCTTTTGGGAGGAGTATTGAGGCAGGACACTGCGATGTCTTCTTGTGCAGCACTCGGATGGCCCTTCCCACCAGCCATGATCTGCCTGTGATGCATAGAGAAGCACAGAGATCCAGTGATGACATCAAATGGTCTAAAATAAGGCATATCATGAAAATGGAAAAAAAGAGAGAAATGTTATTAGCATGTTAATGAGGGGAAGAACAAGGAACCAGGAGAAGTAAAATGCAGGCAGAATAAACCAGCTTTCCAGCCAATAGACATCGCAGTACCTGTTGCTCTCATGCAGAAATCAAAGTACGGCGACCAAACTGTCTGTTTCCTGCTCTGGGAAGATGGTGGATGTCATGTTGATCCAACAGATAATCTGGGTGTGATTAGCAGCCGCAGGCAGTGGTGGAGTCGCAGCTCGACTTCCTGGCATGGAAAGACCGGCAGGTGGAGGGAAGAAGTCCGGGATTATCCGTCCATCTCATCGTCCTACAGGAAGAACTGCGATTCTTCTCAATGTCCATAATTACACACAGACCAATGCAATCTATTATTCATCGGCTTCTTCCAGACTGTGCTGGTTCAGGGTGTGTATATTGCAGGCATTGCAGACTGTTGTCTTATTGGACAGCTGTTTTACTTCTTATTTATGGTCTAGTTCAGGGGGGTCTCCAAACTTTCTACACAAAGGGCCAGATTACTCTCCGTCACTTTTTAGAGGGGTCAGAATATGGCCAGTGGGAGTAGAAAATGTCCCAATGCCTCAAGCTTGGTTGTCAGTGGGAGTGAGAAAATTACACAGTGCCTGTGGGCAGTAGAAGGAGGAATGGTGTCGGTGGGAGGAATAGTGCCAACTGTTGGTATCAGTAGGAGGAATAGTTCCCCCGTCATTGGTGTCAGTGGAAGTAATAGTTCCTCAATGGTGTCAGTGGAAGGAATAGTGCCCCATCATTGGTGTCAGTGAGAGGAATGTCCATATCTGGTGTCAGTGGAAGGAATAGTGCCCCACCATTGGAGTCAGTGGAAGGAATAGTGCCCCACCATTGGTGTCAGTGAGGGGAATGTCCATATCTGGTGTCAGTGGAAGGAATAGTGCCCCACCATTGGTGTCAGTGAGGGGAATGTCCATATCTGGTGTCAGTGGAAGGAATAGTGCCCCACCATTGGTGTCAGTAGAAGAAATAGTGCCTCTTCTCTTGAGTCAGTGGAAGGAATAGTGCTTTATCGTTGGTGTCATTGGAAAGAATATTGCCCATTAATTGAGGTAAGTGTTAGGAATAGTGTCCCAATGCTCTTTACATTTGAAGTCAGTGTAAAAAATGCCCCTTACATTGGAGGTCAGTGGGTAGAATGCCCCTTACATTGGAGGTAGTGAGAAGAATACCCCTTATATTGGAGGTCAGTGGGAAGAATATCCCTTACATTGGTGGTTAGTGAGAAGAATGCTCCTTACATTGAAGGTCAGTGGGAAGAATGCCCCTTACATTGGTGGTCAGTAGGAAGAATGACCCTTACATTGGAGGTCAGTGGGAAGAATGCCCCTTACATTGGAGGTCAGTGGGAAGAATGCCCCTTACATTGGTGGTCAGTAGGAAGAATGACCCTTACATTGGAGGTCAGTGGGAAGAATGCCCCTTACATTGGAGGTCAGTGGGAAGAATGCCCCTTACATTGGAGGTCAGTGGGAAGAATGCCCCTTACATTGGAGGTCAGTGGGAAGAATGCCCCTTACATTGAAGGTCAGTGGGAAGAATGGTCCTTACATTGAAGGTCAGTGGGAAGAATGCCGCCAACATAGACAAGAATCCTGGGGGTCAGGAGGGCACAATACTGGGATCAGGAAGGCACAGTACAGGGGGGTCAGGAGGGCACAGTACAGGGGGGTCAGGAGGGCACAGTACAGGGGGGGGTGGTCAGGAGGGCACAGTACAGGGGGGTCAGGAGGGCACAGTACAGGTCCCAGGACGGCCTGGCAAATCCGGGACAGTTGGCAAGAATGATGTAATGCAAGACAATCATGGGGCTCTCATGCATTTGGAGCCCCTGGGCACTGCCCAAGGGTGCCCATGCATTCAGGCAGCCCTGCTGGTGACACAAAACCCTCTTCACACCATGGCAGGGTCAGCACTGTCACAATATACATGGAGCTTGCATCGAAGGGGAGTATGATACATCTGAATATCTTCTCCATTCATTCTGAAATGTGTTGCCTTGCTCGGTATTACAAGCTGGTTGGTAAATAATGGAGCTTACAATCTAATTCTCTAAAGTGGACTGTGAAAGCCATATACTCGCAAAGCTAATCATATCATATTCTCCTTTTTGGAACCTCTGTGATGATGAGGCTCTTGGGTTTAATACAAGCTACAATGGATCTGTTTCCAAGCACTTCTGGGCTTCAGTCAAAAGTAAAGCAGACGGAGTGTTTAGGTGCGAGCTTCCAGCTGGAACACTTTGCACCCTCCGGGGGGATTGCACTGCTTTGGCAGGCATTGCATATGTGCTGTATATTGTATTGTTTGTTTATAGCACAGTTCTATCTATCCCATACAGATGTCCGTCTGAGCGTGGCCAGGCCTCGTCCGCCTTGTCCCCAGAGTACTCACAATGACGGTGGAACGTCCTCCTTGAGCGCCTCAGTAATCAGTCTTTGCGGGCACTCGCTAATCACTGGCACACAGAAAATTTTGCCAAATTAAACCTCATTTGTGCTGCCATCCTTCAAGATGACAATGTAAAGCAAGACTCTAGGCAACACATACAAGTAGTAAGTGAATGGCTAATCCAAGAAGTGCTGCAGCTGTGCAAACGTTGTCTCCGTTCACCCCAATCTGTGTTTTGTATCATCCACTGACACTGTATTCAGCAGGATTTGCACAGTGCTTTTCACACAGCCGACTCTATTTGTAATTCCCTAGCCCATTGTCTTATGCCCCGTACACACGATCGGATTTTCCGACAACAAATGGGCGGCACAGTGGTGTAGTGGTTAGCACTCTCGCCTAGCAGTAACAAGGGTCACTGGACATGTGCACAACAAAAAAATTAGTTTATTTTCATTTCGTTTTTTTCGTTTCCGTTGATTCGTAAGTCGTCGGTGTTCGTATTCGTAGCGATTCGTATTTTCGTAAGAGTTATTTTTCGTTGATTCGTTTTTCCGTTAGTTTAATTTTCGTTTATTCGAAATTCGGACGCATTTATTCGTACATTTGTAACATTCGTAGATTCGTAATCGGAGCATAATTCATAATTTTATGTAATGTGTATGCTATTATTACATTTTAAGAGACACGGAAAATTACGAATCGAAAAAAAAAGTTACGAATGTACAAATGTTTTCGTTCAATCCATTCGAGGCACGTTAAGCAGCGCCATTGTAAGAGACACGGAAAATTAGGAATCGAAAAAAAAAAGTTACGAATGTACGAATTTTTTCGTTCAATCCATTCGAAGCACGTTAAGCAGCGCCATTGTAAGGGACACGGAAAAATTACGAATCAAAAAAAAAAAAATAAAGTTACGAATGTACGAATTTTTTGTTCAATCCATTCGAAGCACGTTAAGCAACGCCATTGTAAGAGACACGGAAAATTACAAATAAAAAAAAAAAAAAGTTACGAATGTACGAATTTTTTCGTTCAATCCATTCGAGGCACGTTAAGCAGCGCCATTGTAAGAGACACGGAAAATTACAAATAAAAAAAAATAAAAGTTACGAATGTACGAATTTTTTCGTTCAATCCATTCGAAGCACGTTAAGCAGCGCCATTGTAAGGGACACGGAAAATTACGAATCAAAAAAAAATAAATAAAGTTACGAATGTACGAATTTTTTAGTTCAATCCATTCGAAGCACGTTTAAGCAGCGCCATTGTAAGAGACACGGAAAATTACGAATCGGAAAAAAAAAAAAAAGTTACGAATGTACTAATTTTTTTAGTTCAATCCATTCGAAGCACGTTAAGCAGCGCCATTGTAAGAGACACGGAAAATTACAAATTCAACAAAAAAGTTACGAATGTACGAATTTTTTTGTTCATTTTGATTTTCGTTGTTCCTGTTTTCGTTTTTCGGATTTTCTTCTTTCGTAGTTTCGTTGTTTCTAATTTGGTTATTTCGGATTTTCTTTTTTTTTCGTATTCGTTCGATTCGAACATTCGTTATTCATTAAAAATTTTAGCAAATCGTTCGTTCCTTCGTACGATAACGAATGAACGAATATAACGAATTTTAACAAAAAAAGAAAAAAAACTAAACAAATTGCACATGTCTATTACTAACTATGAAACAAATGCTGCATGTGAGCTTGTTGGCTGAAAGTCCGACCGTGTGTATGCTCCATCGAACATTTGTTGTCGGACTTCCCGCCAACAAATGTTGGCTAGCAGGTTCTCAAATTTTCCGCCAACAAAACTTGGTTGTTGGACTTTCCGATCGTGTGTATACAAGTCAGACGCACAAAAGTTCACGCATGCTCGGAATCGAGCAGAAGGAGACGCACTGGTTATTGAACTTCCTTTTTCTGGGCTCGTCGTACGTCTTGTACGTCACTGCGTCACCGCGTTCCCACGTTCGTAATTGTTGGCCAACATTTGTGTGACCGTGTGTATGCAAGACAAGTTGGAGCCAACAACCTTCAAACAAAAATCCAGGGTTTTGTTATCGGAAAGTCCGATAAAAGTAAAAGTACGGGGCATTAGAACTGGGATTTCTTTTTATTAACCATTCTGTCGGACACCCATCAGAACAGGAAGTAGGGTGATATTGGGGATGATTTGATAATGGAGAGAGCGTGTTCCCTTTCTACAGTGAATTTTCCATTTGCAAGGGAATTTTCACTTAACCACTTGACCTCTGTAGGATTTACCCCCCTTCATGACCAGACCATTTCTTTGTGATTTATGGAACTGCGTTAATTTACAAATGGAGCTTTCTTTTGGTGGTATTTGATCATCTTCTAGATTGTAAGCTCCAACGAGCAGGGCCCTCTGATCCCTCCTGTATTGATTTGTATTGTAAGTGTACTGTCTGCCCTCATGTTGTAAAGCGCTGCGCAAACTGTCGGCGCTATTAAATCCTGTATAATAATAATAATAATAATAATAATAATAAATAATTGCTGCGTTTTTTATTTTTTGCGCTATAAATTTTGAAAAAATTTACAATATTTTTTACTTTCTGCTGTAAAATATATCTAATTAGCATAATGGAGGTATCGGTGAGTTGGAGACAGGATCCATAAAATACATTTTTTTTTTTTTTTAAAGTGTCAAATAAAAAAAAATGAAAATTAACAATAATTTTTTTCTTTTTTTTAAAGCGAACGCATATGTAAGTCCAGCCCACATATGAAAACGGTGGTCAAACCACACATGTGAGGTATCGCCGCGAGCGAGAGCAATAATTCTAGCCCTAGACCTCCTCTGTAACTCAAAATATGTAACCAGTAAAAAATTTTAAAAGCGTCACCTATGGGGATTTTAAGTACCGAAGTTTGACACCATTCCACGAGCGTGTGCAATTTTGAAGCGTGACATGTTGGGTATATATTTAATCAGCGTAACTTCATCTTTCACATTATGCAAAAAAATTGGGCTAACTTTACTGTTTTTTTTTTAATTTTATTTTTTAAAGCACAAAACTGTGTTTTTTTCCCCCAAAAAACGCGTTCGAAAAATGACTGCGCAAATACAGTGCAAGATAAAAAGTTGGAATGACCGCCATTGTATTCTCTAGGGTCTTTGCTAAAAAAACATACCGTATTTATCGGCGTATAACACGCACCCCAAGTTTTGGAGGGCATTTTAAGGAAAAAACGTTTTTTAGGAGGGAAGTTTAGGGGAAAAAAAAAACTTACATTTAAGCGCCATTTGCAGCTTGCCCAGCGCCATTTGCATCCTTGCCCAGCATCATTTGAAGCTTGCCCAGTGTCATTTGCAGCTTGCCAAGTGTCATTTGCAGCTTGCCCAGTGTCATTTGCAGCTTGCCCAGTGTCATTTGCAGCTTGCCCAGTGTCATTTGCAGCTTGCCCAGTGTCATTTGCAGCTTGCCCAGTGTCATTTGCCGCTTGCCCAGCGTCATTTGCAGCTTGCCAGCGTCATTTGCAGCTTGCCCACGTTTAAATTTGCCGCCTAGAAAGACTGTGCGATCGCCGCCGGAAAAGACCGAGCTAGCGCCGCCGGAAAAGACCGAGCGAGCGCCGCGGGAAAATACCGAGCGAGCGCCGCGGGAAAATACCGAGCGTTCCCCCCCTGGAAAAGACCAAGCGAGCGCCGCCGGAAAATACAGAGCGAGTGCCGCCGGAAAATACTGAGCCGACTGATCGGCTCTGCTCGCAGTCCCGCCTCCCTGCTGTTTCGGAAGCGAGCGCAGGAGGCGGGACTGCGAGCGGCGCGAGGAGAGAAATGTCAGAATTGGCCTGGGTGGATGGTGGTTAAGAAGGCATTGTCAATATGTCCTTAATGGGCAAGGCAGGGTCTCTTTAGTCTATCCTGGCAGTATCTAAACCACTCGCTGGGTGCGTTCCAGTGCCATCAAAGGGCGAATGTCTGATCTTTTAATGACTGCGCTAAGTAACTCTGGAAAATCTTATTCCCTGATAAATCATGGCATACAAGGCTCTTCCAGTCAATGAGCTGTCATCTGGCAGCGATTTAACGCTCCTTTTCTATCTAGTAACTTGTGATCTGAATAGCAGTCGTCCATGGCCTCCGTTTTATGGCGTATCCATTCCGTGAAGAGCGCCGTGGCAGCCGTGAGGCGAAATACCGCTTACTAGAATAGTTTCCTTGTCTGCTCAAGTTATTAACTTCCCCAGAAAGATATTTGGAAGAAACATTTCCATCCTTCACCTCTAAAAATCCTTCCTGGTTTTTGTCGCTTTCGGTATGGCTGAGTGGAAGAATATAAAGGAGGGCTCTGCGCCAACACGTTATTCATGTCTGCGCTTCAAGAATAATCGCAGGTTTTATTTGTAATGGTCTCAGTCTGCTCTCTGATCTGGAATATGTCTTATTATGTCTTCTTTGGAGCTCCTACCTGAAAAATAGGCATTGTTTGTAGCAACTAGTTAAGATTTTAATGTATGCTGTCTAATCTTAAATTAATTAAAGGGGGAGTATAATTGTTAGGAGTAAATTTAAAGCTGAACTCCAGGGAAAAATTGATTTTTCCCATGAAGTGGGGCTGTGCCCGCAAAGCACGGGTCAACTGCTCCTTTTGTTAAGGGGCGAGCAGAAAGCTACTCATCCGATCCTTTGATCCTTCAGAAAATGTCGCTCCCCCCCAGTCCAACGGTGGACTGTTCCTGGTCTATGGAGCCTTCTCTAGGCGTGATGACATCAGGAACAGTTCCCTATTCAAGACCACTGGGTGCCAGTCCGGTACTGTGCGGGGAGGATTGGAGGATTAAATAAGTAACTGCATATCTCTGATATCTTCTCCTCTAGAAAAAAAACAAGCATTTAACCCGTTTAGTGCTGGCACAGCCCCACTGCGCTGTCACATTTTGAATGACAATTGCGCGGTCGTGATACACTGTACCCAAACAAATTTTTTAACATTTTCTTCACACAAATAGAGATTTATTTTGGTGGTATTTAATCACTGCTGGGTTTTTTATTTTTTACAAAATAAAAAAAAAATTACCAAAAATTAAAAAAAAATATGTTTTTAACTTTTTTTCTGTCAGTAAATTTTGTAACTAAGTAATTTTTCGCCTTCACTGATGTGTGCTGATGAGGCGGCACTGATAGGCTAAACCGGTGGGCATTAGTGAGGTGGCACTGATGAAGAGGCACTAATATGCTGCACTTATGGGCACTGATATGTGGCACTGATGAGCACTGATAGGCTGCACTGATGGGCACTGTCAGGTGGCACTTATGGGCACTAATAGGCGGCACTGGTGGGCACAGATAGGTGGTACTGATGGGCACTGATGGGTGGCACTGATGGGCATTACTGATGGGCATTGATTGACAGCAGTGATGGGCATTGAGGGGCAGCACTGATAGGCAGCACTGATTGACAGCACTGACTGGACTCACTAATGGGCACTGATTGGTGGAACTTATGGGCAGTGGTGGGCACTGATTTCTGCCACTGATGGGCACTGATAGCTGGCATTGGTCGGCAATGGTGGGCACTGATTTGTGACACTATTTTACAATATTGTAATTGGGGCACAGATGATCAGTGCCCTGATTACATTTTTAGCTGTCCCCTGTGAGGAGATGCCGCTGATCGGCTCTCCTCTCCTCACACTATGTCAGTGTGAGGCGAGGAGCGCCGATTACCGGCGCTTCCTTGTTTACATGTGATTGGACACAGCCGATCACATGGTTAAAGAGGAAGTAAACCCTGATGGGTTTACTTCCTCTTTGTTTCCCTGCAAGGTAAAGCATAATGGACTACTATGCATCGCATAGTAGCCAATTATGTGTCACTTACCTGACACAGGAGCCAGCGATGTCACCGCTGTCCCCTGTAGCACGAAGCGTCCATCTTCCTTTCGGTTATCGCTGCTCCGACGCTGTGAGTGGCCGGAGCAGCGATGATGTCACTCCGGCGCATGCACGTGGGATCCGGAAGTGACGCAATGTTTGCCCAGTGAGCCTGCGCCGTTGTCTACGGCGTGCATGCGCCGTAGACAGCGGTGCCCTATTTTTGTAAAATATCTCCTTAACCGTGTAGGTTTAGGAGATATTTCTTGGACCTACAGGTAAACCTTAATCTAGGCTTACTTGTAGGTCAAAGTGGTCTGTAAGGGTTTACAATCACTTTAATGAGCCGCGGACGTGGCTCTTTCCAGAGATTTGGATTGTGCCATGTCCCAGCAACACGGCGCGGCCGCGATTGCCACACTGCGCGCCCGTTCTAGGACGCCGTCATATGACGGTGGGTGGGCGGGAAGCAGTTAAGTGGAACTCCAGTCAAACAGCCATAGACAACGTACAGTACCTATAAGTAAATGCTTTTACCTAGGAACATCAGAGCTTAAACTGGTTTATAGTTTGCCTTCTTTGGTGCATCCCTTCCCCCTTCATCACCATGCTAATGACATTAAAAAAATGTTGTTTTCATTACATACCTTATTTTAGACCCAGTGATGTTATCGCTGGCCTCTGTTCTTCTCTAAGCAATGCAGGCAGATCATGACTGGTGGGAGGGGCCATATATAGCTTCCTGGAAACCGCAAACTGCCTTAGGCACCTCCCACATGCAATGCTGAACATCCATGACTGAAAAAAATGATATCAAATGAATTAAAGTTGAAAGAGAAGTGGTTTAACCCTAAACTGTGTTAGGGGTTCTTTACTGTCAGAGTGGTAAGGATGTGGAACTCCCTTCCACAGTTGGTGTCAGCAGAGAGTGTCAATCATTTCTAAAAACTTTTGAGATGGACATCTTCGTGAACGCAATATATAGGGATATAAGAAATGGTATTGGCATAATACACACACACGCAGGTTGAACTGGATTGACTGGTTTCTTTATTCCACCTTACCATCTATGTAGCTATGAATGAAAGGCGTGGACCAGGGACAGTCAGGCTGGGGAGGAAAGGGCTAGATCAGGGGTGCCTTTAAAGAGCAAGGGCCACGTAAATGATTTGGTAACTGGTTGTGGGCCACAATGAAATACAATGGTACAGAATTTCTGATTTTTTATTTTGAATAGCATAATGAACCTTTTCCTCCTGCAGCCGCTGAATTCCGGCGGGAGGGAGAGGAGGAGAAGCTGACTTTCAGTGGCTGCAGGAAGAAAATGCAGGGGATCGCTTCCCATATATGCCGCCCTTGCCACCCCTCCTGTCCAAGTGTAAAACAGAATGAGACAGAGAGGTGGCACTGCTGGCACCAGCTCGATGCACTCCGATGCTCTGCAGTGGCGGGTCAGCAAGCCCAGATTGCAATCAACAGGTTACCAACTCCAGGCATGCCTTCCCTGGTTTATGGTTAACCACTTCAATACCGGGGGGCACTTAGACACCTTCCTGCCCAGACCAATTTTCAGCTTTCAGCGCTGTCGCAATTTGAATGACAATTGCGCGGTCATGCTACACTGTACCCAAACAGAAATTTTTATCATTTTGTTCCCACAAATAGAGCTTTCTTTTGGTGGTATTTGATCACCTCTGCGATTTTTTATTTTTTGCGCAACCAAAATTTTTGAAAAAAGACTAGTTTTTCTTTGTTTCTGTAAATAAGTACGTTTTCTTCTGCACTGATGGGCACTGATATGGCTGCACTGACGGGCACCGATGGGCACCGATGAGGTGGTACTAATGAGGTGGCACTGATATTCACTGATGATGGGCACTGATAGGCAGCACTGGTATGCAGCACTGATGGGCACTCATAGGTGGCACTGATGGGCACTCATAGGTGGCACTGGTGGGCACTTATGGGTGGCACTGATGGGTACTTATGAGTGGCACAGATAGGTGGCATGGATAGGCACTGATGGGCACGGATAGGTGGACACTGATAGGTGGCACTGCTGGACGCTGATGGGTGGCATTGCTGGGCATCACTGTTTTTTATTGGTACAGAAAGGTGCCAGTCAGTGCCCATTTGTGGGCACTGACTGGCACAGATTGGACATCATTTGCACATGTGGATGGCCAGGGGGTACATACCTGACCATCCACATGTTGCCCACTTCCCTGGTGGTCCTAGTGGAGTCCCTGGTGGTCCAGAGTGGGCATCTGAGGGGGGGTCTGCGCTGATAAACAATCAGTGCAGATCCCCCCCTGTCAGGAGAGCCGCTGATCGGCTCTCCTCTACTCGCGTCTGTTAGATGCGAGTGAGGAAAAGCCGATCACCGGCTTTTCCTGTTGACATCATGATCAGCCGTGATTGGACATGGCTGATCACGTGGTAAAGAGCTCAGTGTAGCGGTGTGACTGACATACACCGCTCCACCGATCACTGCGATGCGCGCCCCCACGGGCGCGCGGCGGCATGTTATCCTGAAGGACGTCATATGACGCCCAGTCAGGATATCGCAACCACTTCCCGGGCGTCAATCTGCTATTGACCGGGCGGGAAGTGGTTAAAGGCCACATGTGACCCAGGGGCCACGGGTTGAGCACCCCTGGGCTAGATGATTCTTTATGTCCTCCAGACAGAAGATGAGGTAGGCTCTATCTAACTTGTGTGCAGTGAAATCAGAGTATCGGAGTATGCCAGTTCAGTCCAGGAGAGGAGCCGGTACAACTGTGCCACACTGAAGGGGAAGGGTGGAGTTAAGCTGTAAACCCGTCCTGCTGCCTCTGTGACATCCCCTGCCAAACTGTCTAACCAACACGATGACACCACTGTTCATTTCTGCAGCCTTGCAGCTTCCTGTATCACCTGTGTGCCCACTGAAGCCTCCACGCCCCCCCCCCCCCCACTGCTAGGGGTACTGACGTCTTTCTAGGTTTGAGATAAGGTGGACCTAAAATGTGAGTTTCCCATGAAACAATAAGGCATTTGTCATTACCAAATCACTTTATCCTTCTTAATAAAATACTGTTTCTTTCTTCAAATTAAAAACTGCCAAGCCAATGCATGTGACCTAAAATCTGGGCAAAGATCACATGGACCTTCAGGTGCACTATTATTATTATTATTATACAGGATTTATATAGCGCCAACAGTTGGCGCAGCGCTTTACAACACTATGGGGTTTCACTTCATTAGAGGTTGCAGGGGTGTTTTCTATTAGAGATACTTTGTTATGTTATGTACATTGCAAGGAATTCAACAAACTTCTTTGCAGATTGCTACTTTTTGTTATTCTGAAGACTTAGCTGTTTGCCTGTGTCCATGTGAAAAGTGAATCTAATGGGAGTGATTTTATAATTATCAATCAGATGCTTCACTTGCAGGACTCGAGTTGCTAGGTCCTGCATCCCTTTTTAGATGTGGTTTCCTATTGGGATTATCTCTCCAAAAAATGACATTTTTGTTGCAGAGGATGCTCAAAATCTGACTTGCAACTTTGTGCAGAAAAATCAACAAGCCAATCACACAAGCAGGAAATTACATTTGTGGGGTGCTCTGTACACCATCTGTGTACAAAACGCTTCCAGGTAGCCATAATGCATTTTACAGAAACTACAGCGGCTGCATTATGAAAAAGAAAGGTCAATTTGAATAACATTCAATTACAATATTTATTCTGAATTTATTCTCTCTTGATAAGAGGAGATTAGAGGGGGGATATGATCAACATGTACAAATATATAAGGGGTCCATATAGTGTACTTAGTGTTGAGTTATTCACTTTACAGTCAACAAAGAGGACAAGGGGCACTCTTTACGTCTAGAGGAAAAGAGATTTCATCTCCAAATACGGAAAGGTTTCTTCACAGTAAGAGCTGTGAAAATGTGGAATAGACTCCCTGCAGAGGTGGTTCTGGCCAGCTCAGTAGATTGCTTTAACCACTTCAGCCCCGGACCAATTTGCAGCCAAAGGACCAGGCCCCTTTTTGCGATTCGGCACTGCGTCGCTTTAACTGACAATTGCACGGTCGTGCTACGTGGCTCCCAAACAAAATTGACGCCTTTTTTTCACACAAATAGAGCTTTCTTTTGGTGGTATTTGATCACCCCTGCGGTTTTTATTTTTTGTGCTATAAACAAAAATAGAGCGACAATTTAAAAAAAAAAAATGCAATATTTTTTTACTTTTTGCTATAATAAATATCCCAAAAAATATATAAAAAAATTTTTTTTTTTTCCTCAGTTTAGGCCGATACGTATTCTGCTACATATTTTTGGTAAAAAAAATCGGAATTAGCGATTATTGATTTGTTTGCGCAAAAGTTATAGCGTTTAGTTTTATAGCATTTTTATTAATATTTTTTTTTTTTACTAGTAATGGCGATCAATCAGCGATTTTTATTGTGACTGCGACATTATGGCGGACACATCGGACATTTTTGACACCTTTTTGGGACCATTGTCATTTATATAGAAATCAGTGCTATTTAAATGCATTGATTCCTATGTAAATGACACTGGCAGTGAAGGAGTTAACCACTAGGGGGCGGGGAGGGGCTAAGTGTGACGTGTTTTTTTTTTTTTTTACAGTAGGGGGGCGTGGCTGTACGTCTGATGTCATTGATCGGCTTTCGCGATGACAGGGAACAGCCGATCAATGACAGGCAGTGTAGGAAGCGCGGGGAGAGGTTTGTTTACACAGACCTCTCCCCGTTCTTCAGCTCTGTGACCCGATCGCGGGACACCAGCGGCGGCTCGCGCGCTACCCCACGGCTAGGCAATTAAAGGGGACGTATTTATACGTGCTTTTGCCTAGCCGTGCCATTCTGCCGATGTATATGTACAGGCGGCGGTCGGGAAGCGGTTAAGAAAGGCCTGGATACTTTCCTAAATGTAAAGAATATAACGGGGTACTAACATTTATAGGTAAAGTTGATCCGGGGAAAATCCGATTGCCTCTCGGGGGATCAGGAAGGAAATTTTTCCCCTGCTTTAGCAAATTGGAGCATGCGCTGCTGGGGTTTTTTGCCTTCCTCTGGATCAACTGTGGGTATAGAATTGGGTATATGGGATTGTATGATATTATTTTTTTTTATTTGTGGTTGAACTGGATGGACTTGTGTCTTTTTTTCAACCTGACTAACTATGTAACAATATGACTTGTGTAACAATTGTATATGCTGTGTTATTTTTTTATTTGATATGTTTTCCCCAAAGAAAGTGGAGTTACCCTTTAAGTCTATGTCATGCAATTAAATTCTTGTGAGCAATTATCAATTTTTTTTTTTTTTTTGCTAGAACTTGCAAAATTGTAGTGTAAAAAATATAATCCCGTCTTATGTTTGGAATGGATCCCACTGATGTCATGCCATTTTCTTTTGTCTTCTAGGTGTCCTCTCACTCCCCCCATACTTCAGCCCATATAAAGACAGTTCTGTTTCCAGAGATGACACCACAGACGCGTACACGCACCTTGAACTGCGCACTTTGGAACAATCGCTCCTCGCCACGTGTGTCGGCAGCATCTCAGAGCTGAGTGAGTAGGGAAAAATAATGAAATGAATGCAATGACATCAAATCAGCCGCCCCCCCCCCCCTACAATTTTTCAAATGTAGTCGGGCAATTTGGTCATTGATATATCAGCTTCTCACAGACCAGGATATTGTTACCCATAGAAATCCAACAAATCCATAGAAATCCAGAAATCCAGTGTTCTGGCTGAGGGAAGAAGGTTCTCATCCAAGATTTTACAATACATGGGCCCGTCTATTGGCCCCTCAATACGGCAAAGTCAGTCTGTACCTTTAGCAGAGATACAACCCCGAAGCATCATGTTTCAACCTCCATGCTTGACTGTATGGTGTTCTTATGCCGCGTACACACGGTCGAAATTTACGATGGGAGCTTTTCATCGGATTTTCCGACCGTGTGTATGCCCATCGGTCTTTTTCTGTCAGAATTTCCGACGGACTTTGGATTGAGAACCTGTTCTCAATTTTTCCGACGGAAAACCTTTCTATCGGATTTTCCGATCGTGTGTATGCAATTCCGACACGCAAAATTCCGACGCATGCTCGGAAACAATTCGGCTTTGGTTAATTTGGTTACAAAATTTACAAATTTTTTTTGTTAAAAATAAAAAAAACAGCAGTGATTAAATACCACCAAAAGAAAGCTCTATTTGTGTGAAGAAAATTATAAAAAAATTAGTTTGGGTACAGTGTTGTATGACCGCGCAATTGTCATTCAAAGTGTGACAGCGCTGAAAGCAGAAAAATGGCCTGGGCAGGAAGGGGGTGTAAGTGCCCTGTAGGCAAGTGGTTAATGGAAAAAAGAGCTTGAAAAACTAAAACGAATGCAGCTACCACATTTACAGGCTGGTAAGGTACAATATATTACCTTTTTGTTTAGATACGCTTTACATTGTTACACTCTGCAGTTGATTGACCCCAGGTACATACACTGAGGATACATGTAGCATGTGACTCTATGATATTTACTCATCATAAAAGGGATTGCTTTATTCATGTCTTTGTTCTTGTAGGTGACCTGGTATCCCGTGCCATGCACCACATGCAGTGTCTGAACACGCTGAGGCCCGGCATGAGCCCAGTACGCCAAGCCCGCCACCCCCAGCAGCACATCACCTGGTCCCCAGACTCCCTGCACACACTGTACTACTTCCTGCGCTGCTCACAGATGGAATCCATGGAGAATCCCAACCTGGACCCGCCCAGAATGGCACTTCACAATGAGCGGTAAGGATGCCTGCAATATGTGACTTGGCAACTTTGCATCTGAAGTGTAACAATTCAGAATACATTTTCATGCGATGTATCACTCAAATTCATTTCAGATTTACAGTGCCTTGCAAAAGTGTTCACCCCCTTGGCATTTTTCGTGTTTTGTTGCCTCGCAACCTGGAATTAACATGGATTGTTTGAGGATTTGCATCATTTAATTTACAGAACATGCCCACAACTTTGAAGTTGTTTTTTTTTTTATTGTGAAGCAAACAACAAATAGGACAAAATAACACAAAAAGTCAATGTGCATAACTATTCGCCCCCCTGAAGTCAATACTTTGTAGAGCCACCTTTTGCAGCTATCACAGCTCCAAGTCGCTTTGGATAAGTCTCTATGAGCTTGCCACATCTTACCACTGGGATTTTTGCCGATTCATGCAAAACTTCTCCATCTCCTTCAAGTTGGATGGTTTGCGCTTGTGAACAGCAATATTTAAGTCTGACCACAGATTTTCTATTGGATTGAGGTTTGGACTTTGACTAGGCCATTCCAACACATTTACATGTTTCCCCTTAACCCTTTAGCAGTGTGTTTGGGGTCATTGTCCTGCTGGAAGGTGAACCTCCATCCTAGCCTCAAATCACACACAGAGTGTACAGGTTTTGCTCAAGAATATCCCTGTATTTAGCGCCATCCATCTTTCCCTCAACCCTGACCAGTTTCCCAGTCCTGACTGCTGAAAAACACCACCACAGCACGATGCTGCCACCACTATGTTTCACAGTGGGGATGGTGTTCTTTGGGTTTGCGCCAGACATAGCGTTTTCTTTGATGGCCAAAAAGTTCAATTTTAGTTTCATCAGACCAGAGCACCTTCCTCCATACATTTTGGGAGTCTCCCACATGCCTTTTCGCAAACTCAAAACGTGCCATTTTGTTTTTTGCTGAAAGTAATGGCTTTCTTCTGGCCACTCTGAAGCCCAACTCTATGGAGCATACGGCTTATTGTCGTCCTATGTACAGAAACTCCAGTCTCTGCTCAGACTATTGTGTTCTGATCCATCACATATAATTCAATTTATAAAAAACATTGAACTAAAGGCTGTAATGTAACAAAATAGGTAAAAGGCCAAGGGGGGTGAATACTTTTGCAAGGCACTGTACGTAAAAGATTCAGATGAATATAGAAATAAATTAGAGAACAAAAGCAGCGAGTGACTACATTTTGGTGTAAAATTTTTCCTGCGTGTTTTGTATGGGCGAGTGTGTAGCTAAAGCAGACTGTCTTTCTATCTGTGTCCCATTGTGTCGACTTTCCTGGCATCGGTCCCCGGGACAATGGACAGGGACACAGACAACAACAAAATGCTGACAAAGGCTATGATTGTTCCTCAGTCTACAAACATGTATTTATTTCTCGTTCATTAAGAGACACAGAAAGTCTTAAACCTTCGGGTTATACTGCCATCTACAGGAGGATTGTACACTGGCAAGTAGAGATGGGCTTGGGCGTGTTCGGATCGAACCCGCCAGGAAGCCGGCACTGCACACCGCCAATCATAGGCAGCGTGTGCATGTGCAGCTGCCAGTCGGGAAATACCTCACTGCCTATGATTGGCGGTGTGCAGTGACGGCTTCCTGGCGGGTTCGATCCAAACTTGCCCGAGTCCATCACTACTGGCAAAGAAAAACTGTAGGTCACCCCAGGGTATAACCCCTCCTACTACCTGCATGTTTTTTGCTACTGTCCTAGTAGGATGGATGGATTTTATTCAGCTCTCTATTTTTTACTAGCACTTTTTTCTTCAATCAGGACTCCACACCACTGCTGGAGGCTTCCCCTCCAATTCACAGTGATCCATCATTGTCATCCTGGGCTTAGCTTTTTGGACCGCAGCCCATCTAGGCTCCTTTGGACTGGACACTATGGGGCTAGCCTTGAAGTGGCTTTTAAGAACTAGGTTCTGCATGCAGAGCTTTTCTGACTCCGTTCTGGTTTAGTTCGCTGTGGAACGCTTTCCTGCATGCCATTAGTCTCCTTTTCCCGCCAGTGGTTAAACGCTGTAGTAGGAGGGTTGACATCACCTGCTGGGTGGAGTCTGGCCTGCAATTTGTGTTTGTTTTTCCCTCCATACAGCATTGAGGAAGCATCTCCCTGCTGCTGCTCCTGTCTGTAAGAGCCATGTTGAACTTCAATCGTCAGTCTGTTTCTGATGCCATCCTACTTTGGTCGCCTTCAGCCATCCGATCCTCTGGTCACTGGCCGTACATCTACAACCAGCTGACTTGTTTTCGTGGGTGCTTGAGGCTGTGCAAACCTACCCGTTGCCCAACTGCGCTGCATCCTGCGGTAGCCTCACTGTTATAGGTGCCTCTGGGACAGGAAGTGTGTTATTTGCAGGATCGCAAGGTGAAAATAGCAGAAAAAAAAAAGAAACCTGGGAAGTAAAAACCAATGCAGCCACCTAATATCTGTACTGTTAAGCTGCTTTGTTTTACGTTTATGTCTTTGGGTTTAGATACACTTTTAGGTACTGTTATGCGGCGTACACACGGTCGGAATTTCCGATGGAAACAGTCCGATGGGAGCTTTTCATCGGATTTTCCGACCGTGTGTATGCCCATCGGTCTTTTTCTAATGGAATTTCCGACAGACTTTGGATTGAGAACCTGTTCTCAATTTTTCCGACCGAAAACCTTTCTATCGGATTTTCCGATCGTGTGTATGCAATTCCGACGCATGCTCGGAAACAATTTGACGCATGCTCAGAAGCATTAAACTTCCCTTTTATAGTGCTGTCGAACGTGTTTTATGCCGCTGTGTTACTGACCGTCGGAATTTGGTGTGACAGTGTGTAGGCAAGACAGTTTGAGCGAAATTCCATCGGAATTCCGACGGGAAAACCATCAGAGCTTTTTTCGACAAGAATTCCGACCGTGTGTATGCGGCATAACAGTGCGAGGCCCTGCCACTGTGAAAATGTTGGAGGAAATGGCACAGTATTCGCATTAAGGCTTAATGAGAGGTTTCAGACCAATGTTTCTCAACTCCAGCCCTCAAGTGGCCCCAACAGGTCATGTTTTCAGGATTTCCCTCAGATGAAACGGCTGTGGTAATTACTAAGGCAGTGAAACTGATCAAATCACCTGTGCAAAATAACGGAAAGCCTGAAAACATGACCTGTTGAGGCGCCTTGAGGACTGGAGTTGAATAACGCTGTTCCAGACTATTGTTTCTGAGCTCGGCGCAGCTGTGTTTTTGGCTATCTCTGGATTCTGTAAACCTGGTTCAGGGCCTGGAGCTTGAAGGTGCGAAAGTGTCTGGTGGGACGGAACCTCCAATCCTGTGTCTGGATTTTACTCATGCAAGCAGCCTGTGTGAGTACACAGGTGTATACGTTTCCATTCATTTCTATGAGAATAAAAACGCACCAAAAACTCTCAAATCTGCCCGATTCGAGCTACAAAAATAAGCTCCAGAGCTTTTTTGAGCTTCAGGCAACATGAAGTGGACATGTGAACCATCTCTATAGAGAATAAATGATTTTTCCCCTCAAGCATTTTGGAGCTTAAAGCTACAAAACGCTGAGGTGTGAATGCAGCCGAAATGGCTGCCCATTCATATTCAAAACCATGTGTGCTCGGGTGATCCAAACATGGATGTTTATGGAAAGATTTTTGTAAGTCGGATCTTTCCAACAGTTGGACCAAGACTATGCTCGGGCACCTTCTGATGCCTGCAGGTGGCTTCATATTACTTATCCTTGTTTATCATGGTTTATAATATTTTATGTACAAGCTGCAATGCCAGAATTTACCAGCGGGTGAAATTGAGTGATTAGGAAACTTTATCTTTGCACTCTGGTTCAACTGTGAAAGATTGCACATGGGGGGGAAACCTGTGCATGATCACTCTGAGGGGTCTTTGGCAAACATGGGATTTCCAGGATTCTTAGAAATCCCCCACTAAGTCTAATAGGTTGTTTTGGATGATGGCACGTCATTAAATAAAAGCCTGTACGTGTTTCCCTTTCTCTGGATAGAATTTCTCAGTAATTCCATCTCCTGTGACACGTGCTTCGTACAGCTGCAGAAACATCTCCTCTCAAAGAGTTCAAATGGGGACATCAGCCAAGCCCCCTTACCTTGTTGCCACCCCATCCCAAATTACACAATGTGAAGCATTGCAGACCCCTCTACTGCTGTGTCCCCAAACTGCTTCCATGTGTTCCTGTGAAATCAATATCATCCGCACCTAATAAAGAACAGCTACAAGCTCACTGACGCTGTACCTCACAGGGGGATAATGTGCTCAGCGGACGTGAGTTCATGGTGATCACACGTGGCTATACCAGATTAACAGCTAATGAACGCTGATGGCGGATAGAGATGGATGGACGCATCTACAATGCTGGTTTGGATTGATCATGGCTTGTTATCAACACAAACTGGATACAGTTCTGGCTTCTACATCTGCTATCATTTGTACTAATGCTACTATTATTTCAAGTAGATAGATGAAAAAAATCAATTCCTGGTGTTTTCCCACTACTGCTACATGCCTAATGTATAGGCTGCATTCTCAATATTGTCACCGCTTTCCCGGGAAAGGATAGGCTGCATTCTTGGTGATGTCACTGGTCTTCTGTGAAAGGATAGGCTGCATTCTTGATGATGTCACTGGTCTTCTCTGAAAGGATAGGCTGCATTCTTAGTGATGTCACTGGTCTTCTGTGAAAGGATAGGCTGCATTCTTGGTGATGTCACTGGTCTTCTCTGAAAGGATAGGCTGCATTCTTGGTGATGTCACTGGTCTTCTGTGAAAGGATAGGCCTGCAATCTTGGTGATGTCACTGGTCTTCTGTGAAAGGATATGCCTGCAATCTTGGTGATGTCACTGGTCTTCTGTGAAAGGATAGGCTGCATTCTTGGTGATGTCACTGGGCTTCTGTGAAAGGATAGGCTGCATTCTTGGTGATGGCACTGATCTTCTGTGAAAGGATAGGCTGCATTCTTGGTGATGGCACTGATCTTCTGTGAAAGGATAGGCTGCATTCTTGGTGATGTCACTGGTCTTCTGTGAAAGGATAGGCTGCATTCTTGGTGATGTCACTAGGCTTCTGTGAAAGGATAGGCTGCATTCTTGGTGATGTCACTGGGCTTCTTTGAAAGGATAGGCTGCATTCTTGGTGATGTCACTGGTCTTCTGTGAAAGGATAGGCCTGCAATCTTGGTGATGTCACTGGTCTTCTGTGAAAGGATAGGCTGCATTCTTGGTGATGTCACGGGTCTTCTGTGAAAGGATAGGCCTGCAATCTTGGTGATGTCACTGGGCTTCTGTGAAAGGATAGGCTGCATTCTTGGTGATGTCACTGGGCTTCTGTGAAAGGATAGGCCTGCAATCTTGGTGATGGCACTGATCTTCTGTGAAAGGATAGGCTGCATTCTTGGTGATGTCACTGGGCTTCTGTGAAAGGATAGGCTGCATTCTTGGTGATGTCACTGGGCTTCTGTGAAAGGATAGGCTGCATTCTTGGTGATGTCACTGGTCTTCTGTGAAAGGATAGGCCTGCAATCTTGGTGATGTCACTGGTCTTCTGTGAAAGGATAGGCTGCATTCTTGGTGATGTCACTGGTCTATTGTGAAAGGATAGGCTGCATTCTTGGTGATGTCAGTGGGCTTCCGTGAAAGGATAGACTACCTTCTTGGGGATGTCACCAGCCTCTCATGAAGGTATAGGCTGTATTCTTAGTAATATCACTGGTCTCTTGTGAGTGAATAGGTGGAATTCTTAGTGATGTCACCAGTTTCTTGTAAAAGAATAGGCTGCATTCTCAGTGATGTCACAGGTTTCTCGTGAATGGATAGGCTGCATTTTTAGTGATCTCCCCTGTCTCATGAATGGATTTGCTGTATTCTTAGTGATGTCACAGGTCTCCCATGAGTGGATAGGCAGCATTCTCAGTGATGTCACTGGTCCCTTGTGAATGGATAGGCTACTCTCTTAGTGATATCACTGGTCTCTAGTAAATTAATAGGCTGCTTTCTTAGTGATGTTCCAAGTCTCTTGTGAAAGGATGGACTGAATTCTCAGTGATGGCACTAGTCCCTGCCTGGCGGGGGGGCGGCACTATTCCCGGGGGGGGGGGGGTGAAATCAATGCGTCCGGCGCACTGCATGGAGATTAGGGGCCAGGCGCATGGATTAGTGGGGGGGTGCACCTCTGCGCCCATAATGGACAAGCCGCCACTGGTCACTGGTCCCTTTCGTGAATGGATAAGCTGCTTTCTCAGTGATGTAATTGGTCTTTTGTGACTGAATAGGCTGCATGTTCAGCAATGTCACTTATCTCTCATGAATGGATAGGTCTGTACTCACAATGATGTCACTAGTGTCTAGTGAATTCATAGGCTGCATTCTCAGTGATGTCACAGTTCTTCTGCAAATTGATCCTGAAGGAGGGTTGAAGAGCAGGAGCACACACTAAAAGGTTAGAATCTAAAGGCTCCTTTTTTACCTTAGAACATATACACAGGATCTGTCAGCAGAAGAATGAGTTCCTACCTTTCCAGAAACTGGAATAGGGCAGGAAATGAGGAGTTAAATGTGCCACTAGAAACGTAAAGAAAAAAATCAATCCACAGCAGGCTCTTCTGGGGAAAACGTTGGAGGGGGTACCGGGACATGTCAGACACCTAATTGCATTCATCTTTACGGCAGCTAGAATATCCATAGCAAGATCCTGGAGGTCGCCCATAATCCCCTTTGATCTTTTTCAGGCAAAATTGACATGGATCGTGACCAATGAACATATGGTGGCTATCCATCGGGACAGGCTAGCCCACTTTGAGAAAACTTGGACTCCATGGATAAAATACCTGTCAGAATCCACCTGATCTGGAGGCAGAGACCCTAGCACCCTGTATAGCGGGGCCATAGCCTGGCACATAGACACTTCCACTTTCTTCCTATCTTTTCCCATCTGTTTCTCTACAGGTTTTTCTCTTATCTTAACTAATTCTCCCCCCTCCCCTCTGTTTTTTTTTTTTGATCCGTCTCCCGCAGCGAGACGGGTGGCGTTGGTTTGCCCCCCCCCCCCCATTATAAAGCATCAGCTGCCCTGGTATCTCGTGAATGGATAGGCTGTATTTTCAGTGATGTCACTGGTAGCTTGTGAATTGGTAGGTTGTTTTCCCAGTTATGTGATTCGTATCTCGTGA
Source organism: Lithobates sylvaticus (assembly GCA_028564925.1). Taxonomy (NCBI): domain Eukaryota; kingdom Metazoa; phylum Chordata; class Amphibia; order Anura; family Ranidae; genus Lithobates; species Lithobates sylvaticus. The sequence continues at coordinate 187,712,115 of CM053038.1, forward strand.
ATGGATAGGCTACATCCTCAGTGCTATCATTGGTATCTCATGAATGGATAGGCTGTATTTTCAGTGATGTCAGTGATATCTTGTGAATGGATAGTCTGCATCCTCAGTGCTATCATTGGTATCTCATGAATGGATAGGCTGTATTTTCAGTGATGTCAGTGATATCTCGTGAATGGATAGGCTGTATTCTCAACAATGTCACTGGTATCTTGTGAATGGATAGGCTGCATTCTCAGTGATACCACTGGTATTTTGTGAATGGGTTGGCTGCTTTCCCAGTTATGTAATTTGTATGTTGTGAATGGGTAGACTGCATTCTCAGTGAGGCCACTGGCAGTGACGGCCTGGCCATTAGAGGCGCACGGGTGGCGTACCATCTACATACTGGGCGCCGGACCATGGATTCCAATGAGGGTGTGTTTTTTTTGTATTTTTTTAAGCACGTGATTAGAGCCAGAGGATTTAAAAAAAAAAAACGGTGAGCTTAGGGCACAGAGCACTGCGCTCTGAGCCCACCCAGTTGTGTGTTAATAGCAAATGAACATTCGCTATCCTCACACTGATTCTCCTCCCAGCCAATCAGGAAGATCGTGAGACCAGTTTCCCATTTGGCCGAAAGGCGAAGCAATGTTATTGGCCAAGGGGGAGGAGAAGGAGGGAGGAGATGCACCACCGGGGAAGAAGCAAGGGGAAGACCGACGGACCCACCAGCCACCACTCCAGGGATGGCTCACCATCCAGCATCCGCCTCAAGGAGGGGAGATCGGAGACTGGACAGGACAGAGGTAAGAAGGCCGCCTGTCTCCCGCCGCCGGGGGGGGGGGGGTGTTCCCCGCGTTCCCTGCGTCCATCTTCCATTGAGGGGGTGGAGTTGGTTTTCTGCCCCGCCCCCCAAATTATCGAGCACCAGCTGCCACTGGTATCTCGTGAATGGATAGGCTGTATTTTCAGTGATGTCACTGGTATCTTGTGAATGGATAGGCTGTAATTTCAGTGATGTCACTGGTATCTTGTGAATGGGTAGGCTGTATTTTCAGTGATGTCACTGGTATCTCGTGAATGGATAGGCTGTATTTTCAGTGATGTCACTGGTATCTTGTGAATGGATAGGCTGTAATTTCAGTGATGTCACTGGTATCTTGTGAATGGGTAGGCTGTAATTTCAGTGATGTCACTGGTATCTTGTGAATGGATAGGTTGTAATTTCAGTGATGTCACTGGTATCTTGTGAATGGATAGGCTGTATTTTCAGTAATGTCACTGGTATCTTGTGAATGGATAGGCTGTATTTTCAGTAATGTCACTGGTATCTTGTGAATGGATAGGTTGTAATTTCAGTGATGTCACTGGTATCTTGTGAATGGATAGGCTGTATTTTCAGTGATGTCACTGATATCTTGTGGATAGAGAGGCTGCATTCTCAGGGATGCCATTGGTATTTTGTGAATGGGTAGGCTGCTTTGCCTGTTATGTAATTAGTATCTTGTGAATGGATAGACTGCATCCTCAGTGCTATCATTGTTATCTCATGAATGGATAGGCTGTATTTTCAGTGATGTCAGTGATATCTCGTGAATGGATAGGCTGTATTCTCAACAATGTCACTGCTATCTTATGAATGGATAGGCTGCATTCTCAATGATACCACTGGTATTTTGTGAATGAGTAGGCTGCTTTCCCAGTTATGTAATTTATTTCTCGTGAATGGATAGGCTATATTCTCAGTGCTGTCATTGGTATCTCATGATTGGATAGGCTGCTTTCCCAATTATGTCACTGGTATCCTGTGAATGGATAGGCTACATTCTTGAGGTCCCTGGCCACAGATTGGCTGGTGCCCCCATTTTAAATGAGCACATAGGCTAGCCTTAGCAAAAAGCATATTATCACATTTTCTTGTACCTTTTATTATTTTACAGCCCCCCAAAGAACCCCTGAGTGTTCTGTAATTCTGCTGTTCAGTTGAATTTCTTGACATATTTTTAAGCTGTAACTATTTCTTTTGAAAAATGTCCCTGGAATTCCTATGTAGTTACCGCACAGATCGCCTTGCTTGAATTACACAACTGCAGAGCAATTAAACAAAAGCATAAAGTGTAGCACAGCGAAGACCTTTGCCAAGCGGCCCAAATACCATTCCACGGGAGGTAGCTGTGCGTCTCTCCTGGAGTCTGCTATACAAATCTAAAAAATGTGTTTTGTTATCAGACCCGGCTGACGCTGAGGGGTGCAGGCGAAGGTATATCACTGCCATAATGGGATTTTGTCAGCAAGTTTATGAGTTGGCATAAAACTTCATTGACAGCTTCTCCTAAGTGGTCTCTCAGGCTCCTGAGATTAGAGTCAGCTCCAGGATGGAGGCCGGGGTCCCGGCTAGCAGATACAAAGAGCTTCTAGATTAGAAATAATTACAGTATACCGTGTGTACATTCTATAGCATGTAACAACATATGTAATCGCATGTAAAGCTTTTTTTTACATGTAAAACATTTTAGTAGTGGTGAAAAACCAATATTCCTGAATCAACCTATTCACTAAGTCTGCTACAAAGCTGCTTGATTCTAGTGTTTTCCTTTACATCATATAAAATATACCTAAAGGAGAATGACACCCTATTTAGGCTTTACAGTACCGTATTTATCGGCGTATAACACGCACCCCAAGTTTAGGAGGGAATTTTAAGGAAAAAAAGTTTTAGGAGGGAAGTTTAGGGAAAAAAAAAAACTTACATTTAAGCGTCATTTGCAGCTTTCCCAGCGTCATTTGCAGCCTGCCCAGCGTCATTTGCAGCTTGCCCAGCGTCATTTGCAGCCTGCCCAGTGTCATTTGCAGCGTTGCCCAGTGTCATTTGTAGCTTGCCCAGCGTCATTTGTAGCTTGCCCAGCGTCATTTGCAGCTTGCCCAGCGTCATTTGCAGCTTGCCCAGTGTAGTAGCTTGCCCAGCGTCATTTGCAGCTTGCCCAGCGTCATTTGCAGCCTGCCCAGCGTCATTTGTAGCTTGCCCAGCGTCATTTGTAGCTTGCCCAGTGTCATTTGTAGCTTGCCCAGCGTCATTTGCAGCCTGCCCAGCATCATTTGCAGCCTGCCCAGCATCATTTGCAGCCTGCCCAGTGTCATTTGCAGCCTGCCCAGTGTCATTTGTAGCTTGCCCAGTGTCATTTGCAGCTTGCCAGCGTCATTTGTAGCTTGCCCAGTGTCATTTGCAGTTTGCCAGCATTATTTGCAGCCGTGGCGCCGTTTAAATTCCCTGCCGCCGAGACAGACCGCGCATGCGCCGCCGGAAAAGGCCGAAGCGCGGCCGAAAAAGGCCGAAGCGCGGCCAAAAAAGACTGAGCCGACTGTTCGGCTCTGCTCGGAGTCCCGCCTCCCTGCTGTTTCGGGAGCGAGCGCAGGGAGGCGGGACTACGAGTGGAGCCGCGCTTCGGCCTTTTTCGGCCGCGGTTCGGTCTTTTTCGGCCGCGGTCGCCATTTTTCGGCGCCGCAACCAATTTTTGTCATTTTTTTTTGGGGGGGGTATCGGCGTTTAACACGCACCCACGACTTTCCCCCGATATTAAGGGGGAAAAAGTGCGTGTTATACGCCGATAAATACGGTATGTAGGCCGTGTTTGGCATAGAGCTGCACGATTAACCGTTAAAAAAATCGTGATCTCGATTCACCCCCTCTGACAATCTCTCCTGCTGAGTTTGACGATTCTTTCATATAAACAAGTGGAGAGACTATCTGCTCACTCAGCTGTTAAAAGAAAGCATCCGGGCAGTCTGCCAAGTTTAGAACTTGAAAATTTGTAACTAACCTCCTTATTAGATCAAAGGGATAGAACTTCTGTGTAGGGCAGTCTGCCAAGTTTTCAACAACGTGTAAATTCAGGAAGTTTAACCACTTAGTCTAAATCTTTTTCTGACACTTATTTCTTAAGTTAAGATCAATATTTTTTGCTAGAAAATTACCTGGAACCCCCAAACATACATACATATATAATGTATTTTAGAAGAGACCCTTGGGAATAAAATGGCAATTGCTGCAATATTTTATGTCACACTGTATTTGCCAAGTTGTCTTTCAAATGCAATTTTTTGGGAAAAAATACACTTCAATGAATAAAATAAAAAAAAAAAAAAAAAACGAAACAGTAAAGTTAGCCCAATTTTTTTTTGTTTTAATGTGAAACATGATTTTACGCTGCGAGAATCGTGAGAGAATCGTGATCTATCTTCTAAGCAAAAAAATTGTGATTCTCATTTTAGCCAGAATCGTGCAGTTCTAGTTTGGCAAGAAGAGCCAAAAAAGACAAAAAACAGGAAAAAAGAGGAATAAAATAATGGGGGGCTACATGACTGAGGGAAGTCCCAAAAAGACAATGTAGGTGTAAGAAGCCTTACCAGATTAGGGGTTAATGGTCAAGTGGTTGGGAACCTGGATGAGAGAATAAAGTTTCTTGTATGTCAGTTTATAGGAACGCTTGTCATGGCAGCATAGGGGGTCTGTGGGATGGTAGGATAGTTAAAAAAATTAATTTGGGGCCGATCTGGTGGTATGGTGCTTCTCCTGTTTTGGTATCGGTTGTCTTTTCCATGGCTCAGTCTCTTGGGAAGGCAGAAAATGGTCACTTTGGAGCGGTTCTCAGGCCGGTGAGGGGCTGCTGGGCACAGAATTGTATGGTAGGGTATGGTTTATTAGGCATTTTTCTCCATTGTGGTTAAGTAAAGGGCTGCTGTGACCAATTTCAAATCAAAGGCGTGCAGTCTGTGTATGTATTGGGGATGAGTGGGGAGGGGGGTATGAAATTCATGAATCCAGTAGTCATGTTTTTTTTACATTAATTGTTGATTAAATGATATTAGGGTGACTGGTCTATAGTTCCCCCCCCCCCCCCCCCCATATGTATCTCGGCCCTTTTTTGAACATTGGTATCACATTTTCATTTCACCAGCCTGCTGGTGCCATTCCAGTCACCAAGCGATCCTCAAAACTTAGGAACAATGGTCTGGCTATAACATGGCTAAGTTCTTTGAGAACTCTTGGGTGCACACCATCTGATCCTCGTGATTTATTAACATTAAAGTGATACTAAAGTCTATTTTTTTTCATTTTTGTGTTCTGCCGAGAAAGTCCCCCCCCCGGCCAGATAAGGACCCCCCTGTACTGCACAGGCGCAGCGCTTGTGCAGTACGAACCCCAACGGAGCTGCCGAAAATAGCCGAAGCGGAACACAGTGAGTCAGCTGTACACGACGCCTGTAACAGGGCCCCTCGCGGGCTCGTTTCGCTCGCAGCGCTTTCGCCAGGGCCTTCATGCGCTCGGCATATTATTATTCTAACTCTATGTCCACTTGGATGGTGGGGCTTGAACCTGGACTGAGGGCAGAATGTAGTGCACAGGCGCCGTGTACAGCTGACAATCAGCTGTTCATCTTCAGAGACTTTCGGCGGCTCCGTAGTTGTTCGTACTGTGCATGCGCAGTACAGGGGGGTCCTTATCCGCCGGGGGGAACTTTCTCGGCAAGACACTGGCACTCTTGGGCCCTCCCTGTTGCCAAGTGCCCCCCACAGCAAGCAGCTTGCTATGGGCACACCCGAGCCGGGCTGCTGCCGTGTGTGTCCATTCAGATATGGACCCGCGACTCAGCCCCACCCCCCCCCTCTCTCTCTTCATTGGCTCACTGACTTTGACAGCAGCGGGAGCAAATGGCGCCCTGCTGCTGTCTTAGCCAATGAGGAGAGAGAGTCCCGGACAGCCAAGACTCTCGTGCAACATTGCTGGAACGAGATGGGGCTCAGGTAAGTATTAGGGGGGCTGCTGCACACAGAAAGTTTTTTTATCTTAATGCATAGAATGCATTAAGATAAAAACCCTTCTGACTTTAGAACCACCTTAAGTTTTTCTAGTCTATTTTGAACATGGGTTACCCACATGGGTACATTTTTATTTTGTTTATTATAACCCTCGTTTTAATTTATTTTATTTTTTTCAATTTTCAATTCACTTTTTTCCTAGTGACAATGGTTCCCAAACAAATAGGGAGGTTAGAGCCAAACAACTAGGGACACAGACAGCAAGAAAAAAATGAAGAGATTCTAATCCTTATCCAAAACTATAAAAACAAATGGCTGGAGATATCCTTTTTTTTTTTTTAAATCAGATTACATTTTTGCAAAAAAAGTATTTTAGTATGACAATAGGTAACGTACATAGACACACATACAAATATTAAACTGATCATAATACAGAAATGCAGAGGAGTCACCAAAGAAAATGCAGACAGCATTAGGATAAACAAAGTAAATGCACTAAATACACATTTGCCTTCAAACTACACACCGACCATAGAAATCACAAGGAGCATTTATGAGAAAAGGAATTCTTGTGAAGATATCCAGGGATTATGAAACAAGGAGATTAAAGTCATGATAAAGTTTTGGTATCATAGCAAACATCCCTATTCCGAGTCTACCGATAAATGTAGGATTTAGAATACATGAAGAAATACGGTTAAGAGAAATTACAACCACCAACTGCGAAGTCCAACCACTGAGACCACATTAAGATACGTTTAGTGGGAGTTTACATTTTTCATGTCATTTGTTTATAGGAGATATAATGTATTTAATTATTATCCAATCTCCAACCATTCTACATTCTGCAAATAGGGGTCTAAAAATTGCTAGAGCTTATTTTTTTTAGTTACAGCACTTTTTAAAAGTATGCAAAATCCAGAGGCACCCCAAGGTCTTAAATGTAAAATATGTAACTGTTACTTATCAATCAACCAAGGCTGGGACAATGACCACAACCGCTCTGCTGAAATTAATATCAGAAGCCCCCCCATCAAGACAGAGTGCCCCCATCAGGTCAGAGCCCTCCCATCACACCAGAGTCTACCCATCTCATCAGAAACCGCCCTATACATCAGAGTCCCCTATACATGAGAGCCCCCCACACATCAGACTCCCTCCATCTTAGTGTCACACAGTTCCCCATCACAGAGCCCCCCAATTACACAGTCTCCCATTACTTACACAGATCCCCATTACAGAACCCCCTCAAACAGTCCCTCACACAGAGACTCCCCATTACAGAGCCCCCCAACCCCCTCAATCACAGCCCCTCCAATCACACAGAGCCCCCCCCCCCCATTAATCACAGTCCCTCATCACAGAGCCCCCCCATCAGTCCCTCACACAGTCACCCCTATCACAAAGCCCCTCCAGTTCACACAGTGCCCCCCCCAATTACACAGTACCGATCCCCCCCCATTCTCCCATTACACAGTCTCCCATTACCGATCCCCCAAACACACATTCATTACAGAGCCCCCCCCATTACAGATCACAGAGCCCCCCCCCCCCAATCACAGTCCCTCTCATCATCACAGAGCCCCCCAATCACACAGTGCCCCCCCCCAATTACACAGTCTCCCATTACCGATCCCCCAAACACACAGTCCCCCCCCCCCCCAATCACACAGTCCCCATCACAGAGCGCCCCAATCACACAGTCCCCTATCACAGAGCCCCCCAATCACACAGTGCCCCCCCAAACACACAGTCCCCCATCACAGAGCCCCCCCAGTCACATAGTCCCCCATCACAGAGCCCCACAATTTCACAGTCTCCCCTTTATAAAAGAGCTCTACCCTTTGGCTGCAGCAGCGTGTCAGAGGGGGGGAGATGGAGCAGGTCTGATGGAGCTAGACTTCCATCCTCTCCTAAATGCTGAGGGTAAGGCCTGCATGCCATCTGCCCTGGATCAGCATTGCATTGCTATGGTGCAGACAGGCTGGCCACCAAATAATGACGCAGAGCATTGTGGACCTAGTGCGTCATTGGATGTTATGGTGCTCCACCCACACCATGACAACTTAAGACTCAAATCCAGGGCAGACTGGGTATTTTCTTGGGGCATCTTTGAGGCGCACAAATGGCACCCCCAGTTGAGAAACGCTATGCAAGATTTGTATGTTTATCCAAGGCAGATGTTTCAAAATGGCCGACAATGCATGCTGGGGTTATACTTTAAACTTAAAGTGTTCACTTATCTTTTAAATCTATCCTGCTGCTCTCCTTTCCTGGTCTTTAACTCAACTACCACCAATCCAGCTGGATTTTAGCGGTTTGGCCTCCTTGGCGCTGCTTTCCATCCAACCAACCAACTCTCCATTCAATTCCAAATGAAGTATGGAGTATTAACTCTATATAGGACTGAATGGAAATTGTTAGGCCTGGGATCTCACTGGATCAGGAATGGCTGAGTAAAAGACCGGAAGGGGCTAATATGTGTATTAGGTTGTCATGCCTTTACCCTGGTATTCTTATATAAACTAGACTCCAGACTTTTGGGTGGCATTAAGAAGGTTAGAACCTCTGTGAAGTACTAATGCTGTTTTTGTCCCTGTTGAAACACTTTGCTGCACCTCCTGTGCTTGTAGGGGGTAAAGATGTTGCTGCATTTATAGATAGCTGACAGAGGTTCTAATCCTTCTCCATCCTATCCATCACTAAAAGAAAAAGGTTTTGGCTGGAGTGACACTAGAATGACAGCTCAGTAGTAACGATCTTCTATAACAGTGTAACAAGTTGTATAAAGAGCTTGCATTTACTCCCCCAGGCCATTTATTCTGCTGCCACCCCTTATGGAATGGATGCGTGTAGCTATCACATACGCTGAACACCGCCGCAGCCTGACCGTAGACGCTGATGACATCAGACAGACCGCCAGACTGCTCCTCCCTGGCCTGGACTGTGAACCGCGACAGCTCAAGTAAGTGACAGCCGAGCTGGGCTTTATACTGCTGGATGGAGGCATCTCTAAAGATACTCATAGACACGAGATTATTATTTCCAGATCTGACCAGTTATGGTGAGACCTGGATGTCTATGCATCATGCACTTAGCAGAAAAAACTATTCCTATGTCTGTTTTTTCTTTTATGTATTTATTTGTCTAACTGGGGTTCACCTTTTCCAAAAAAAAAGCCTATTAATTATTCAAGGGGCCCCAGTAGATATTAAAAATTTGTACAGCTTTGTAAAATTATCATTCTGCTTTGGTGCTAGAGTGCAAAAACCATTGGTAGGGAAGGAACTAGACATGTGCACAACAGAAAAATGTGTTTATTTTCGTTTCTTTCGTTTCCGTTGATTCGTAACGATTCGTAAGTCGTCTGTGTTAGTATTCGTAACGATTCGTAAATTCGTAAGTCGTCGGTGTTCGTATTCGTTACGATTCGTATTTTCATAAGAGTTATTTTTTCGTTGATTCGTTTTTCCGTTAGTTTAATTTTCGTTTATTTGAAATTCGGACGCATTCGTATTTATTCGTACATTCGTAATATTCGTAGATTCGTAATCGGAGCATAATTCATAATTTTATGTAATGTGTATGCTATTATTACATTTTAAGAGACACGGAAAATTACGAATCGAAAAAAAAAGTTACGAATGTACGAATTTTTTCGTTCAATCCATTCGAAGCACGTTAAGCAGCGCCATTGTAAGAGACGGGGAAAATTACGAATCGCAAAAAAAATAAAGTAAGAGACACGAAGCACGTTAAGCAGCGCCATTGTAAGAGACGGAAAATTACGAAAAAAAAAGCTACGAATGTACGAATTTGTTTGTTCAATCCATTCGAAGCACGTTAAGCAGCGCTATTGTAAGGGACACGGAAAATTACCAATTAAAAAAAAAAAAGTTACGAATGTACGAATTTTTTCGTTCATTTTGATTTTCGTTGTTCCTGTTTTCGTTTTTCGGATTTTCTTCTTTCGTAGATTCGTTGTTTCTAATTTGTTTTTTTCGGATTTTCGTTGTTTTTCAGATTCGTTCGATTAGAACGATTCGTTATTCGGATTCGTTTGATTCGAACGATTCGTTATTCGTTAAAAATTTTAGCAAATATTTCGTTCATTCGTACGATAACGAATGAACGAATATAACGAAAAAAAAAACGAAACGAATTGCACATGTCTAGAAGGAACGTCCAGCTGTAGCAAACAAGGCCAGGATGTGGTGGATCGCTAACTAGGACATTATCTCCATCCACATCTTCTATCCCTCCTTATTCTCCCTTTGAAATTCTGCTGTTGTCTTTTATAGGCCGGAGTGTTGCTTTAGCTCCCTCAGACGCCTGGACGCTGGAGCAGCTGCTGAACGTTTTCAACAGGACCTGGGATTCCGAATGCTAAACTGCGGTCGCACTGATCTGATTCCTCAGGCGGTACGAGCACTGGGACCTGACGGAATAAATACCATGGATGATCAGGTGAGGGTGTGTTGTATAGATCCACCATAAATGTTCCAGAATGATAATAGAGTTATTAGAAGTGATCCAACATGAATGACTTGATTCAAGACATAGAAGTGGAGTCGCTTAAATTCTAAGTGAGTTTATTATGCCGCGTACACACGAGTGGATTTTCCGTCAGAAAAATCTTGGATGTTTTTTCCGATGGAATTCTGCTCAAGCTTGGCTTGCATACACGCGGTCACACAAAAGTTTGCTGAACTTTTGACCGTCAAGAACGCGGTGACGTACAACACTACCACGAGCCGAGAAAATTAAGTTCAATACTTCCGAGCATGTGTCAAATTGTTTCCGAGCATGCGTAGGAATTTTGTGTGTCGGAACTGGTACAGACGATCGGAATATCCGATCGAAAATTTTTCCAACCGACAAATTGAGAAGCTGCTCTCAATCTTTTGCTGGCGGGAATTCGGCCAGCAAAAGTCCGATGGTGCATGCACATGTCGCATTTTCCGACCAAAAGCTCTCATCGGTCTTTTGCTGGCCGATTTTCCGATCGTGTGCATTAGAGTTGCTCAGTACAAGAAAAATTCTTACGCATTTCACTCCATCTGGAGCTTAGTCATAAATTCACTCAATGACTAAGGTCTGGATGGAGTAAAACATGTAAGAGGGGAGCAGGTTGTTTTTTTTTTTTTTGCTGGCCAAATTTCCAACAGCAAAGAATTGAGAGCATGTTCTCAATTTTTCCCACGGAAAAGGTTTCTATCGGAAATTCCGATCGCCTGTAGCAATTCTGACGCGCAAAATTCCTACGCATGCTCGGAAACAATTCAACGCATGCTCGGAAGCATTGAACTTGGCTTGTTGCAGTGTTGTACGTCACCGCGTTCTTGACGGTCGGAATTTGGTGTGACCGTGTGAGGGGAATTCCGTCGGGAAAACCATCAGAGCTTTTTCCGACGAGAATTCCGATCGTGTGTACGCGGCATTAGAAGTTCAGCAGCCCTATTTCGATTCCTTGCATTACAACGTTCAGCTGGTCACAGACTTTTTATAGCTGGCATCCTTCAATCGGTGCAGTAGGACTGAGAAACCTAGAGCAGAGTATTCTGGGATTGTCACTACACACTGTATTATGTGTTGCATTAGGGGGGATGTCCTGAGCCTGATTTCTCTCCACCAGTCCAGCGTACCGCTGTTACTTCACTCCCAGTAACAGAATGGGGTCCTGCCGAGCACATAGCACAGACCTCATGCATGCTCTCCCTCCTTCCCATATTTGTGACCAGGCCATAGATCTCCATAACCTGTTACTATGGGAGACAGACTGCTAGGGGGAGAGCAAGAACACTGACCCTCTCGCTACCGTAAGACCTGCCACCTTACCAGGTACCCCGCTTAAAAAAGGTTGCTGTAGCTTGTTCCTTCTCTTACCCATAGCAACTACAGTTGTGTCTGAAATCAGACCGAGAGAAGTACAGTTCAATCACACTTTTTTAATAATAAAAGTCAGTGGAACAAACATAGTCAAAGTTCAGGAACCGGAACAGATAATCAGACAAGCCAAACGTCAGGGAGCCGGAGATGAGGGTAGTAAAATAGCAAGCAGAATCTGGAGCCAGGAGGGATGTCAGCCAAGCAAGTCTTTTAACAGAAATGCAGGAGAGCGTCTCTGTGATGTTGACCAAGGCAAAGGCAGAGATCCTCTGGGCTGGATGGCTTAAGTAGGCAGGACTGACGAGCAGGATATCATCAACAGCTGGGTACCTGTGGAGAGATAGGAGCTGGCAATTAGCCGACAGCTGAGCGGACAGCTCAGAGAAGGAAGGGCTGAGCCTAGCCTTGACAAGTTGTCCACTTGTGTTCTGCCGATTTAACCTTTTGTAGTAGTTGTTATTTCATACCCCATAGTGCAATTCCAGATCCAGGTGGTTTGGAATATGCCAAAACCAACATGCCGCCCTGTGAATAACTTTAGACCTGGCTTAGAGCGGTTAACACAACTTTACTGTAGAAAAGCATCATGGCAATTCAACATGAATAACGTCCTATTCTTGATTCTAACTATCATAGCGTAGTGACCCAGGCATACCTCCGTGAGGTGTCCATGTAGGCATTGTCCATGACTTGGATGCTGTCAATGACTCCCATTATCACTAGTGCCGTCCTAGCGCTCACAGGTGACTCTCCAAAACCCTCGACCCTTTGTGCTCCACTCCCGACTCCTGGCCCCCTCCTCTCTCTCCAGTCTTAGTGGTCTCCCTCTTTATATCACAGATGGTCCTGCCAAAACCAAAAGCCCAGGAGCTGAGCCAAACATGTTTAACCCTTGGTCTTCAGCCTGGGCTGGCTGCTGGACTAAAAACAAAACATTTCAGCCTGCCTACATTCTCCTCACACCCAGCACAGTGGATCCAGAAGTGGTAAAACCAAAGGATGAACCTGACAACCAGGCAACTAAAAAATTCAGTAGGAGGTCAATGATGACAGCCTATATACACCACTTTATTAGGTACACCTTGCTCATACCGGGTTGGACCCCATTTTGCCTTCATTCTTCATGGCATAGGTAGGTATTGGAAACATTCCTCAGAGATTTTGGTCCATATTGACATGATAGCATCACACAGTTGCTGCAGATTTGTCGGCTGGACATCCATGATGCGAATCTCAAGCCCAACACATCCCAAAGGTGCTCTATTGGATGGGATCTGGTGACTGTAGCGGCCATTGGAGTACAGTGACCTCATTGTCCAGTGGTGAGATGATTGGATCTTTGTGACATGGTGCATTATCCTGCTGGAAGGAGCCATCAGAAGATGGGGACACTGTAGTCATAAAGTGATGGACATGGTCAGCAACAATACTCAGGTAGGCCATGGAGTTTAAACAATGCTCAACTGGTACGAAGGGGCCCAAAGTGTGCCAAGAATATATTCCTCACACATTACACCACCACCACCAGCCTGAACCGGGGATACAAGGCAGGATGGATCCATGTTGCTGTCATGTTGCTTACACCAAATTCTGACCCGACCATCTGAATGTCGCAGCTGAAATCGAGACTCATCAGACCAGGCAACATTTTTTACAATTTTCTATTGTCCAATTTTGGTGATCCTCAGTTTCCTGTTCTTAGCTGACAGGAGTGGCACCCGGTGTGGTCTTCTGCTGCTGTAAGTCATCTGCTTCAAGGTTCGATGTGTTGTGCGTTCAGAGATGGTATTCTCCATACCTTGGTTGTAATGAGTGGTTATTGGAGGTACTGTTGCTTTTCTATCATCTCGAACCAGTCTGCCCATTCTCCTCTGACACCAACAAGGCATTTTTCCTCCACACAACTGCCGCTTACTGGATATTTTCTCTTTTTTGGACCATTCTCTGTAAACCTGAGAGATGCTTGTGTGTGTGTGTGTGTGAAAATCCCAGTGGATCAGCAGACCAGCCTGTCTGAACGTGGCATAGTTGTTGGTGCCAAAGTCACTTAAATCCCTTTTCTTCCCCATTCTGATGCTCGATTTTGAACTTCAGCAAGTTGCTTCACCACGTCTAGATGTCCAAATGCATTGAGTTGCTGCCATGTGATTGGCTGATTAGCAATTTGTGTTACCAAGCAATTGAACAGGTGTACTTAATAAAGTGGCCGGTAAATGTGTATTTTCTCCCAGTAAAGGTTTCCATTGAACCATTTTGGCCAGTCGCAATGGACTAAAGAAATGTTCACATTCATTGTGCTCTCCTGTGTACGCCTGGCTGCGGTCAGGATAAAAAAATCGCTAGTAAATGTAATGTAAATTTATCTGCAGGATTTTTTTATGCTGGCTCAAGAAACACCATGTGCTGACTGTGAGAAATCTATTTTGGCAGCAGAGTCCTATGTGGGATCATATGACTGACGTACCTGGACAGTGAACACACAGCTCTATTATGGTTTAAAAATATGTTTTGTCTAACTGAACAGCGAGATAATGCTTTAAAAATGCACGCTGATTAGGGGTATTTATCATTAAAGAGACCCCGTAATTAAGCTAAAAAATTGCACAAAAAAAAAAATCAAGTATTTTTAAATGATTCCAGTGCTTTTCCTTTCATTGAATATTTTTTTATTCAGTTGCAATGTGCCTTTAAATCTGATAGAAATTTTAACTACATAGGGACATCCTTAGCAGACCGTTCTCCCTTCTTGCATTTTATAGGCCTCCCTTTTCTGGAAGTGTCTAATTACTGTCTGTGCTGACCCAGCTCCCCCGCCCCTCCCTGAATAACCTCTAATGTGCTGGCTGGGAGTCTGCTGACATCACATCAAAGATGGCGGCAACCAGAAGCAGTGTCAGGGTTTTTAGATATCTACACAACGGAGGCTTTTACAAGTAAATAACATGAAGTAGAGCATTAAATGCACATATAATCCCATACCTCCCAACTATTTGAGATGGGAAGGAGGGACACCTATCAGCAAAAGTATGCAGGCATAGGACACACCCCTTGTCACGCCCCTTTAAAGGAGAAGATTGGTTCAACCTACAAGTGCTTTATATACTACTATTCTTCCTTTTATATTGGCTTTTAGAATTTACAAATGCAGCAATTTAGAAAGGTTTAGCGCTGGAAACACTTTTTGATAGATAAAAAGTGCATTTTATATACAACTATATAGATCAGACCAAAATGAGGGACTAATGGGGAGGAATGAGGGACAGAGGGACATTGCTCCAAATCAGGGACAGTTGGGAGCTATGTAATCCTAGAAGTAGGTTTTGTTGAAATGATTGGTCTGGTTATAGGGTCTCTTTAATGATACCTATTATAAAAATGTGCATGTATACAGTACAGGAAATATGTGTTAACAAAAGTGTTTTTTCATTCATGTTAATGTAGAGTTGCGCGATTTTGTGTAAAATAAGAATCGCAATTTTTTTTGCTTAGAATAAAGATCACGATTCTGACGGTGTAGCATCATCTTTCACATTATACAAAAAAAATTGGACTAAGTTTACTGTTTAGTTTTTTTAAATTCATTAAAGTGTATTTTAACCCCAAAAAATTGTGTTTGAAAGACTGCTGCGCAAATACAGTGTGACATAAAATATTACAACAATTTTTTTTTGTTAGATAGAATCTGGAAACACAGTTTTAAGATCGGGACGGGAAAATAATCGATATTTTGATTCTTAACGATTAAACGCGCAGCTCTATGTTAATGTAAAGATTTTAAATATGTTCTTTCTGTGAATAAAGTTATATTGATGCCAGCAGGTCTTTATGAGCCATTCCAATTACTCAATCTATCACTGTGCAGTACTCATGTGACTATTTGTCATTATGCCACTAGTGACCCAAACTACCAATTCTTTTTAGTCAGCTGGAGTGAGAGAGTCTAGGGTTACATAAGGAGGGTATTTGTATGTCAGATTATATGAATAGATATATAGGGGGATGGAGAGATTGAGGGATGGACCGATTGAGGGAGGAATATAATGAAGGATGGATAGAATGAAGGTTTGATCCAAGGATGGACAGATTGAGAGGTGGATAGATTCAAGGATAGATAGATTAAAGGATGGCCAGATTGAGGGATGGACTAATTGAAGGCTTGATAGATTGACGGGTTGATACAATGAGGGATAGATGGATTGATTGAGGGATGGATAGGAATGGACTAATTGAGGGATTGATAGATTGATGGATAGAATGACGGATGGATCCAAGGATGGACAGATTGAGAGTTGGATAAATTGAAGAATGGATAGATTAAGGGATGGATATATTCAAGGATGGCCAGATTGCGGGATGGCCTATTGATGGATGGATAGATTGAGGGACAGACAGATTGAGGGACAGACAGATTGAGGGACAGACAGATTGAGGGACAGGCAGAATGAGGGCCGGGCAGATTGAGGGACGGCCAGATTGAGGGACAGGCAGATTGAGGGATGGGCATATTGAGGGCCGGGCATATTGAGGGCCGGGCAGATTGAGGGCCGGGCAGATTGAGGGCCGGGCAGATTGAGGGCCGGGCAGATTGAGGGCCGGACAGAATGAGGGATGGGCAGATTAAAGGATGACCAGATTGAGTGATAGACTAATTAAGGGATTGAAGGATGGATAGAATGAGGGATTGATAAATCAAAGGATGTATAGATTGAGGGATGGATAGATTGAGGGATGGACCGATTGAAGGATGGACTGATTGAAGGACGGAGTGGTTGAGAGATGGATGGATTGAAGTATGGATCCAAAGATAGACAGATTGAGGGATGGATATATTGAAGAATGAATAGAATGAGGGATGCATAGATTAAAGAATGGATGGATTGAAATACGATTAGATTAATGGATGGATAGGCTGAAGAATGGAAAAATTGAAGGATGGATAGGTTAAAGAATGGAAATATTGAAGGATGGATAGGTTAAAGAATGGAAATGTTGAAGGATGGATAGGCTGAAGAATGGAAATATTGAAGGATGTATAGGCTGAAGAATGGAAATATTGAAGGATGGATAGGTTGAGAGATGGATGGATACATTGAGGGATGGGAAGATAGATAGATACATAAATAGATCATTTCCATCAAGCTGATTACATTCATTCCTTTTTACTACCCAAAAAGAATAAATAATAATCCTATAAATCCCCTTTTAATATGTAAATATGTAAAAATATAATATGCTCCTTTTCCAGGGTTTGACACCGCTCATGTACGCCTGTGCAGCTGGGGATGAGGCCATGGTGCAGATGCTGATCGAAGCTGGAGCTGACTTGGATGCTGCGGTAAGAGTCACTTGTGGGACTGTGCTTATAGGAGCATCACTGATGGCTGGGTCACCACCAAGAAAAAGAATATGTCCCCTGGATCAGAAAACAATGGGGAAAAAACATCCAAGATTTTTCCGAAGGAAATTCCGCTCGTGTGTATGTACATGTTTTGGCTCCAATAGACATCAATAGTGTAGCACTACCCCCACAGGAGCCGCTGGCAACAGGAGCTTGTGGAACACTGAACAGCCACTAGCAATCAACCCCTGCTTCACTGTATGCAGAGGAGCTAACTAAATTTACCTAGCAGCCTACTCTGAACTAGGGGGGTGCTGCAATGGGATTGCCCAAAAAATGCACATAAAACATGAAAAACCTGCCTTTCTTGAGTGTTTTCTTGCCTAGTAATTTTCTTTCCATTGGCTAAAAAGAAAAAAAAGAAAATACTTCAAGCTTGAAATATACAAAAATATATATATACATATATATATATACTCGAGTATAAGCCGACCCAAATATAAGCCGAGGTACCTAATTTTACCACAAAAAACAGGGAAAACGTATTGACTCGAGTATAGGGTGAGAAATGCGCAGCTACTGTAAGTAAAAAGAGGGTCAACAATGCCCATTTGCAGCCTCACTGTGCCCATTTGCAGCCTCACTGTGCCCATTTGCAGCCATAGGTCCCCCGAACTTCAAACTTGGTAGTTAAGGGTTCCTAGATGCCCCCTAGCTGCAGCCAAAAGGGTCCCGAAATGACATTGCTGCAGATGGACACAGTTGACCAAATTTGGGGCCCTGTATCTCGGATATGTTATAGTGCTAGTTCCATTAGGTGTGCACATCAAGTTTGGGGTTCCTAGAACCAAGTGGCCCTGAGAAACGGGGCCCCAAAGTCGGGTCGGAAAATGTCAAGCACTTTTCTGCAGCAGAGAATGACATTTCTGACACGACTTTGGGGCCCCGTATCTCGGGGCCACTTGGGGCTAGAAACCCCAAATTTGATGTGCAAACCTAGTGGAACTAGCACTATAACATATCCGAGATACAGGGCCCCAAAGTTGGTCAACTGTGTCCATCTGCAGCAATGTAATTTCAGGACCCTTTTGGCTGCAGCTCGGGGGCATCTAGGAACCCTTAACTACCAAGTTTGAAGTTCGGGGACCTATGGCTGCAAATGGGCACAGTGAGGCTGCAAATGGGCATTGTTGACCCTATTTTCTACTTACAGTAGCTGCGCATTTCTCAACCAAATTGTATATGTTGTAGTGTTGGTTCCACTCGGTTTGCACATCAAATTTGGGGTTCCTAGCACCAAGTGGCCCCGAGATACGGGACCCCAAAGTCGCGTCAGAAATGTAATTCTCTGCTGCAGAAAAGTGCTTGACTCCAGTATAAGCCGAGGGGGGCACTTTCAGCACAAAAAAATGTGCTGAAAAACTCAGCTTATACTCGAGTATATACGGTATAAGAGAACCAAATTTACCCAAATGTGCATGCAAATACTGGACCCTTTCTAATGGCCCCCTTGTATGTGAGACCACTTTCTGATCTTTCTGGCTCCTCGTAGCATATTTGGGTATCAAAGAACAATTGTAGTATAATCATTTATCCGTCCTCGCCCCATGTATTACAACATCATATTGGAACACTGAAATGACAAGTAACAACTAGCAATATAATTAAATTATAATTGGGTTTAGCAAGCCAAATACAACATTACAGGCAATCTAGCCCCCAAATATGTTTTTACTTGGTGTCCCTTTAAGCAGAGGCCGGGTACGGCTGAAAGGCTGCTGCTGTTTCACAAGGAGGTTATATTGTGGCTCTTGTGGTTTTATTATTGGGAAAGTCTGCTGAGATCTTCAACACTAGGCTGATCCAATTAGAGAATATTCAGGCTCGGGCAGCTCTAACCAGGTCTTTGAAGTTTTTTTTATTTTTTTATTCCTGTTTGCTACCACAGTGCTATAGAAGGGTGTTAAAGAGCAATTTGATTTAAAACGCAAATTGTGTTACATAAAGAAGTGATTCATAATGTCCATAGAATGCTTGTGAAAACTCCACCGCTAATGACAAAACTGGGGATCTTTTTTACATTGCATTAACATTGCCTGGTGGTCTATAGCCAGGCTTGTCTTCTGGAGCCTCTTCTATTTATTTTTTTTAGATCTATTAAATAACTGTAAAATCAAGTTGATCCTGCCAGAAATCTTGTGAACTGGCAACCTCATGTGGCTCTCTGTCTGTGATGAGCCTTCATCAGTTAGAATTTTTTCCAGTGTTCTCTTTGGACTGTAGTCCAAAAAAGCAAAAAAAAAAACTACAAAACACCTCCCTCTATGTTATGATTGGGGGGGGGGGGGTGTTTTGTATTAAAATGGCTCTAAAGTCTGGTTTTCCCATCAGTCTGAAAGGGGCCTATAGCCCCATCCATTGTTCTCAGTCTCTTCCAAATCTCCAAATGTTATGTTTTCTTATTTTTGCTGCTGTGATGTGACTTCCTGTTAAAGGGTGGCTGTGTTCATTCTCCATGCTCCCGCTGTATATAGAAACGTAGCCACCATCTCTTGCCCACTCCCTAGATGGACTATGGGATGCAGTGGCAGCTGGTGCTCAAAATGTTAAGTGCAAACGAACTGAAAAATACTGAAACAAAAACATCAATTGCAGCCTCACTGTGCCCATCATATGCAGCCTCACTGTGCCCACCATATGCAGCCTCACTGTGCCCACCATATGCAGCCTCACTGGGCCCACCATATGCAGCCACTGTGTCATCAAATGCAGCCACTTGTACCCAATATGCAGCCAACTTTGCCCATAATATGCAGGCACCAGTGCCCATCATATGCAGCCACCTATGCCCATCATATGCAGCCACCTGTGCCCATCATAGGCAGCCACTGTGCCCATCATATGCAGCCACTGTGCCCATCATATGCAGCCAACTGTGCCCATAATATGCAGCCAACTGTGCCCATAATATGCAGCCAACTGTGCCCATAATATGCAGCCAACTGTGCCCATAATATGCAGCCAACTGTGCCCATAATATGCAGCCATCATGCCCATCATATGCATACTCTGTGCCCATAATATGAAGCCAACTGTGCCCATCATATGCAGCCAATTGTGCCCATCATATGCAGCCAATTGTGCCCATCATATGCAGCCAACTGTGCCCCATCATATGCAGCCAACTGTGCCCCATCATATACAGACTCTGTGCCCATAATATGCAGACTCTGTACTTATCAAATGCAGCAAACTGTGTCCCATCAATTGCAGCCTTTGTGCCCATAATATGCAGCCACTGTGCCCGCCCGCTGTCTACCCAGCACTTACCCCATTGTGGTGGCTTGTCAGGCAGCTGGTCAGGTGGCGAGCTGTGGGACGGTAGCGCGGCGATGGATGCCGTGTTCTCCGACTCCTCCGTGCGTGTCTTCTTCCTGTATTCCTTTGTGCCAATGGGATTGCCTCTGCCTTCAGCCAATCAGGTGCCCGGTATTACATCTGGGCCTCCTGATTGGCTGAGAGGTGGTTCTGTGTTGGCAAAGCAAATATTAATTTGCTTTGCTAACACACCTGGGTGCACTGCAAGCGCAATGGTTTGTGCTCTCCTGAAAAGGGTCCGGACGCCTGAATAGGGAGTGGCTACAGCGGCCGTGGATAGATTCATTCAATGCATGAATCTATCCATAATACACAGGGGGGGTGGCTGGAGAGAAGGGGTGGCGCCCGAGCGCCCCTAATGGACGCACCGCGACTGATGGGATGTGTAGTGTGCATAGAGCAGAGCACATGACTGCAACTAACATGCACTTCTTGTTCTATGGGGAGAAAAAGGAGAGGTTTGGGGGGTCACAGAGGACATTAGAAGGCAAAAAACACAGTAAGAAACAATTTCAATAAAAATAGATTTCAGGGCGATTAACTAGTGGATGCACGTGGAATATTTTTTCAGAATAAGGATATCGTTTAGTGTCACTTTAATATACTTCCTGTCCTAGGGCGATAGCGCTGCTCATAAAAAAACTATTACATCTGAGTGCAGTAATGTACAAAAAAGCCTATATGTGTGAATTGAAATACTGGCAGCTAGAAGAGGATAAAGAATTATTTTACGCTTCTGTATGAATGTGCAAATTTATGCGGCTGCACGTGTGTAAAAAATTAGCAAAAATTACATTTTCCACATCACTCATTCTGCCAGAAAGATCTTGCCATAGGCCAAATGGTTACAGTGTTACAATATATACAGTGCCTTGAAAAAGTATTCATACCCCCTTGAAATTTTCCACCTTTTGTCATGTTACAACCAAAAACATAAATGTATTTTTTGGGGATTTTATGTGATAGGCCAACACAAAGTGGCACATAATTGTGAAGTGGAAGGAAAATGATAAATGGTTTTCAATTTTTTTTTACAAATAAATATGTGAAAAGTGTGGGGTACATTTGTATTCAGCCCCCCCGAGTCAATACTTTGTAGAACCTCCTTCCACTGCAATTACTACTGCTTTTTGGGGATGTCTCTACCAGCTTTGCACATCTAGAGAGTGACATTTTTGCACATTCTTCTTTGCAAAATAGCTCAAGCTGTCAGATTGGATGGAGAGCGTCTGTGAACAGCAATTTTCAAGTCTTGCCACAGATTCTCAATTGGATTTAGGTCTGAACTTTGACTGGGCCATTCTAACACATGAATATGCTTTGATCTAAACCAGGGGTCTCCAAACTACAGCCTGCCAGTTGTTCAGGGACTACAATTCCCATCATGCCTAGTCATAACTGCGAATGTCAGAGTTTTGCAATGCCTCATGGGATGTGTAGTTCTGCAACAGCTGGAGGGCCATAATTTGGAGATCCCTGATCTAAACCATTCCATTGTAGCTCTGGCTGTATGTTTAGGGTTGTTGTCCTGCTGGAAGGTGAACCTCCGCCCCATTCTCAAGTCTTTTGCAGACTTTGCAGATTTTCTTCTAAGATTGCCCTATATTTGTCTCCATCCATCTTCCCATCAATGCTGACCAGCTTCCCTGTCCCTGTTGAAGAAAAACATCCCCACAACATGATGCTACCACCACCATGTTTCACGGTGGGGATGGTGTGTTCAGGGTGATGTGCAGTGTTAATTTTCCGCCACACATAGCGTTTTGCATTTAGGCCAAAAAGTTAAATTTTGGTCTCATCTGACCAGAGCACCTTCTTCCTCATGTTTGCTGTGTACCCCACATGGCTTCTCACAAACTGCAAACAGGACTTCTTATGGCTTTCTTTCAACAATGACTTTCTTCTTGCCACTCTTCCATAAAGGGCAGATTTGTGGAGAGCACAACTAATAGTTGTCCTGTGGACAGATTCTCCCACCTGAGCTGTGGATCTCTGCAGCTTCTCCAGAGTTCCCATGGAGCTCTTGGCTGCTTCTCTGATGAATGCGCTCCTTGCCCGGCCGGTCAGTTTAGGTGGACGGCCATGTCTTGGTAGGTTTGCAGTTGTGCCATACTCTTTCCATGTTCTGATGATGGATTGAACAGAGCTCCGTGAGATGTTCAAAGCTTGGATATTTTTTTTTATAACCTAACCCTGCTTTAATCTTCTCCACAACTTTATCACTGACCTGTCTGGTGTGTTCCTTGGCCTTCGTGATGCTGTTTGGTCACTAAGGTTCTCTAACAAACCTCTGAGGGCTTCACAGAAAAGCTGTATTTATACTGAGATTAAATTACACACATGTTGACTCTATTTATCAATTAGGTGACTTCTGAAGGCAATCAGTTACACTAGATTTTAGTTAGGGATATCAGAGTAAAGGGGGCTGAATACAAATGCACGCCACACTTTTCACATATTTCTTTGTAAAAAAATTGAAAACCATTTATCATTTTCCTTCCACTTCACAATTATGTGCCACTTTGTGTTGGTCTATTACATAAAATCCCAATAAAATACATTGAAGTTTTTGGTTGTAACTCGACAAAATGTGGAAAATTTCAAAGGGGTATGAATACTTTTTCAATGTCGGAAAAGATGGATTTCCTTTAATAGCAATGTGTTCTCAAACAGTAAAAAAACAATACAGTTGTCCAATAAACGTCAAACGTCAAAGCTGCCACATTGCCACTCTGGACCTGAAGACATCCCCTGAAATGTATCCGGTATCCAATCTCTAAAACTTTTTGAAATCCTTCTACAAAGCTGTCCTAACAGCTGGATGTAGATTGGGGGCCTTGCGTTGTCTTCTGGTATAGAAATACCCTCAATGTGACCAGATAATCAGGAGAAGAACCAAAGGTGCATCATCCATAGATGATCCAGTCCTGGTTTATTTGAGCTCTATGAAGATCAATGTGAAATGCTTCCCTTGTCTCTTTACTCCAGCAGATTAATACAAATCTTGTGCATTGAGAATCGGGAGGGGTCTGAATGTGCCACCAATCCGCACTCTACGTTCCCTTTTACAGTCTAGGTGTATCAGCGGGTCACTGTTAGAAGTAAATCTTATTGTTTCCCTTTTTTGCAGGTGCCCAGCAGTTCCCCCCGATACCCATCTGTGCACCCTGACACCCGGCACTGGACTGCACTGACGTTTGCTGTCCTCCATGGGCACATATCGGTTGTGCAGGTAAGTTGGAACAAGTCGGCTACAGATGCCTTCTGTAGACATACAATGATACCACAAAGAGTTCCGCCAACTGAAATGTCATGAGCTGGGGGGCTGCAAACCCTCGCCTGCAACATCACCATCCCACCTCCGCCAGTCATATATACACTACCCCTCCTCCTCCAGCAGCTGCAGATACAATATGCCCTCACCGTGCCCAGTGGCATCATGTGTGTTACCAGTCCATCCTATAGACACACTGCTTCATCTCCAGCAACCATAATTACCCCCCCCCCCCTCCCAACACCTAGCACCCGCATATACAGTACACACTGCTTCATCTCCAGCAACCATAATTACCCCCCCCCCCCCAACACCCGCATATACAGTACACACTACTTCATCTCCAGCAGCCCTAATTACCCCCCCCCCCCCCCCTTTAATACCTAGAACCCGCATATACATTACACACTGCTTCATCTCCAGCAGCCCTAAATACCCCCCCCCCCCCCCCCCTCCTTAATACCTGGCACCCGCATATACAGTACACACTGCTTCATCTCCAGCAGCCATAATTACCCCCCCCCCCCCCCAACACCTAGCACCCACATATACAGTACACACTGCTTCACCTCCAGCAGCCATAATTACCCCCCCCCCCCCGTTAATACCTAGCACCCACATATACAGTACACACTGCTTCACCTCCAGCAGCCATAATTACCCCCCCTCTTTAATAACTAGCACCCACATAGACACACTGCTTCATCTCCAGCAACCCCCCCCCCCCCCCCCCCCTACCCCCCCCCCCCCCCCCCCCCACCCTACCCCCCCCCCCCCCGCCTCCCACCTTCTTAATACCTAGCACCCATATAGACACACTGCTTCACCTCCAGCAGCCATAATTAACCCCCCCCCCCCCCCCCCCCCCCCCCCCCTTTAATACCTAGAACCCACATATACAGTACACACTGCTTCATCTCCAGCAACCATAATTACCCCCCCCCCCCCCCCCCCCCCCCCCCACCTTCTTAATACCTAGCACCCATATAGACACACTGCTTCATCTCCAGCAACCATAATTACCCCCCCCCCCCCCCCTTTTAATACCTAGCACCACATATACAATACACACTGCTTCACCTCCAGCAACCATAATTACCCCCCCCCCCCTTTTAATACCTAGCACCCGCATATACAATACACACTGCTTCATCTCCAGCAGCCACAAATGCCCCTACCACCCATATATTGTATACACACATTGCCTCATCTCCAGCAGTCATAAATACCCCCCAACGCCCATGAATACACTCTGCCTCATCGCCATTTACCATATATACACCTCCCTGGTTAGGTGGTGTCGGCTGATTTACAACAGATGCAGTCCAGTGTGTTTTAATTCTGCATCAAAAAACACATGGACGGTGTTTTAACATGGTTTCCAATGGCCCTAGTTTATACCGATGCAGTGTGTTCCAGTGCAGTCAACAAAAGTAAAACATGTTACATTTTTTCTGTATAGAATGCGGGAAAACGAATCAAACCCACACTGGAAGGCACATGTCCTAAACTGAGATGAAGAAAAAAAAAATTGGGAAAAACACACCGGAACGCATAAAAAAAAACGTGCATGCAGAAATGCATCCTGAATGCAGCAGTTGTGGTGTGAACCGCCCCTTAGATTTTTGGAGTACGGAATAATTAGAAGCTCAGGCCAGGTTTTCATTGCCATGACAGTAGGTTGTAGAACAAAAGAGCCATATCACTGTTTATTACAGATATTCATATAGTGCTGTCAGTTTACAGAGTGCTTTACATGTTGTACATTCACATCATTCCTTGCGCTCAAACAGCAAGCTAAGGTTCCCATTTCACATTCATACATACAAATACTAGGGCCAATTTAGACAGGAGCCAATGAAACTACCAGCATGTCTTTGGAGTTTGAGAGGAAACCAGAATATCCAGAGGAAACCTACACAAGGCACAGGGGGGACATGCAAACTCCATACAAACAGAGTCCTGAGCAGCATTTGAGCCAGGGAACCCAGCGACTCAATGCGGAAGTGCTAACCAAGTCCAGAATAAGTCCAGAGTTCTAAAATCCGGAACTTGTGATCAATAGGATAAGCCAACGTGTTTCGGGGCTTACAAAAGTCCCTCTTCATCAGGACTGGAGATGACAGAAGATTGAGGTTTGGACTGGACTGTGCGATAAAATAAATAATTAATGTGAGGCTAATGAAATGTCTGTTTCATCTAAACTTCAGCTGTCCCAATGATATCCGGACCCCTCAAAAGGTCACTAGGACTAGAAATTAGCCTATTAATCAACATAAACTATTCACAGAATATCACAAAATACTCATCAGTCCAGCGCTCCTCACCTTTCCTACTACACAAGGTGCTGATTGCTGTCTGAGTCCATGCTGGTTAGATTGACCTTTTATTTGTCTTGGTGACCCTTATCAAATTGATGGGAAATCCAAATTGATACAGTTGCTCCTGGAATGGAAATGGAGAGTAATTCTTCCAATGGTGACACCCATTTCAGTGTCAACTATCTAAAAAGGGATTTTGTGTCACTTAGGCCCCTTTCACACTGGGGCGGGAGCCGCGGCGACGGTAAAGCAGTGCTATATTTAGCGCTGCTTTACCGTCGTTTTAGCCGCGGTATTCGGCCGCTCGCGGGGCGGTTTTACCCCCCGCGAGCGGCCGAAAAAGGGTTAAAATCCCCAGCAGCGTATCGGCGCTTTGCGACGGTATTGCCACGATATTACCGCGGTGTCCCATTGAAATCAATGGGTAGGAGCGGTATAGGAGCGGGGAATATACCGCTCCAAAGATGCTGCTAGCAGGACTTTTTTTTACCGTCCTGCTAGCGCACCGCTCCAGCGTGAAAGCCCGCCGGCTTTCACACTGGAATGAATGGGGCCATTTTTTTCAGGCAGTGTACAGGCGCTATTTTTAGCGCTGTACCGCCTGAAAACCGCCCCAGTGTGAAAGGGGCCTTACTTGGACAGGAAATGAAGGGAAGCGTACATATTCGCCAGCACACCGTGGATCGGCAATTTTCGTCCAAAAGGTTTTAACGGAAAGGATCACATCACAAAAGAAGGTGCAACGTTTCGGAGCCGCGCAGGACCCCTTCGTCAGGCATGTGATGACACGTGCCTGATGTTGTTTGATGTTTCCAGGATCCAACTGGTTATCGCTGCAGCACCCACCACTTCATGAGCCATAGATACCAGGAACGTGTGCGATAGGAATATTGATCAGACAGGAAATGAAGGGAAATCTCCTCAATGGGACGCAGACAGCAAAAGAAACTTTACAGAGTATCTAATCCCTACTCCGTCTAAAACAAAATGAACAAGTTTGTGTTTGATGTCCTTTGAGGAGGGAAGCTGGCTTGCATTCCTCTACACTAATAATGAGTGCCGTATACTAGTGAGTGTTATCTTATTGTGAGCCCAGCCTGATCTCCTTTGCTTTTTTTATCTCCAGTTACTCCTGGATGCCGGCGTCAGTGTGGAGGGCTCAGCCGGGAACAGCAGAGAAGACAACTATGCAGAGACGCCTTTACAGCTGGCCTCTGCTGCAGGTAGGTACTCCTTACATCCACCACCGGCCATCCTCACATTTCTGTCACCTTTTCTAACTCTTGACCTGAACCCAGACAGTGTCTGCTATCTCTCAGGGATTCTCAGTGATCTGTACGAATCACTGACTCTCCATACAGAAAAGGAAGGGGCCGGTAAATGACACATTTACCATCCCCTTCCCAGCTCTCCATACTGATAGATCCCCTGCAGCAGGGGAGAGGGAGCCCGGCAGAGCTGCAGGGGATGGGGAAAGGAGAGCACACAGGGGGGTGGGGGGGCAGCAGAAAGAAGCTGAATACCTGCTTCTCCTCCTCTCCCTCCCGCAGGCATTCTGGGGCTTCAGGAGGAAAATTAAGAGATTGGTTCCTCTATATGCAGGCGCACCCGCTGCCCCTCCTATCAGGTGTACAGGGGGCCGGGTCGCAATTGTGACCCCTATAAGTACTCCCCTGTTAGGAATTATGGCAGGGAGATCCTACTGTTGGAGTATCTTAGCCCACCAGGATCCACGTTGAGGTGGCCAGACCTTTTACATGATACTAGTTTCACTTGAAGGGTATTTGAGATTGACTAACACACACCAGGGGGCACATCAAACGTATTTTCTTATGTAAAGGGTTACATAATATAATAAATCTCAGAAACACTGTTCTAGATAGACTGGCACCTCCATCTTTGGAAGTCCAGTGTGTGCACAGATGTGCCAAAGGGCTCTGCCCAGCCTTTGGGACCTGGCAGAGACCTGCGGTGGCACATGTGCAGACAACATAGTTTCAGGATCTCTATATCAGTGTCAACTTGCACTTGTACATATAAAACCCTGCATGTGCCAAAGGTCTTTGCAGGTCCTGAAGGCTGGGGCATGCATGGAAGCAAACACAAAGCCATTCCCAAGAGGAACAAAAAAGTCCAAAGCAATTTAAATAAAAAATGTATCCAGTTGTGAAAGATGGCGGGTTCTGAAGCTAGGTGCAAATATTTTCTGCTTTAATAATTAAGCAGTTATACATGGAAGAGCTATGAGGTTTTGACTCTGGGCTCCCCTATTTTGGAAGACCCATAAGAGAGGCTGGCAGTATTATAGTTGTATTTATTACATCTCCTGGAATAATGACATACAGAGAATAGTGTACACATGGGTATGGGAGTAGGCTTGTAGTTGTCACAGTTGTCTGCGGCAGAACTTCATTTCTGATCTTTCTCTTTGTAGGTAACTATGAGCTGGTCAGTCTTCTCCTGGACAGAGGAGCCGATCCCCTCCTGAACATGCTGGAAGCCGGTCGGGTGTCATCCTCGCTACATGAGGACATGAACTGCTTCAGCCACTCAGCCGCACATGGGCACAGGTACGAACCTCGGGCATTCAACACTTCCACTTCTAGAAGGCTCTCTGGCTTTGGCCTTGCTTTTACCTGTATGGTTCTAAAATCAAATGTAATTAATCGTGAACATTTATGTTCTGTAAATATTTTGTGATTATTTCTAAATCCTTTCTTGTCCAGTCAACCTCTGTTGTGTGTGTGTGTGTGTGTGTGTGTGTGTGTGTGTGTATATATATATATATATATATATATATATATATATAACAATGGACACCTAAATATATAACATCTTGCTTTCAAATTGTACAACTAAATACATCCATGTCACAGGTCTGAGCAATTAAACAGCACTCCAATCATCAGAGCTAGATATTTCCATTTGGAGTCCCCTTCAGAGCTCCCCCTTACATCAAATGTCCCCCCATCAGAGTCCCCCCTTACATCAAATGTCCCCCCATCAGAGTTTCCCCCTTACATCAAATGTCCCCCCATCAGAGTTCCCAATTATATCAGGTGTCCCCATCAGAGTTTCCCCCTTACATCAGGTGTCCCGATCAGAGTTCCCCCTTACATCAGGTGTCCCCATCAGAGTTTCCCCCTTACATCAGGTGTCCCCATCAGAGTTCCCCCTTACATCAGGTGTCCCCATCAGAGTTCCCCCTTACATCAGGTGTCCCCATCAGAGTTCCCCCTTACATCAGGTTTCCCCATCAGAGTCCCCCCTTACATCAGGTGTTCCCATCAGAGTTCCCCCTTACATCAGGTGTCCCCATCAGAGTTTCCCCCTTACATCAGGTGTCCCGATCAGAGTTCCCCCTTACATCAGGTGTCCCCATCAGAGTTCCCCCTTACATCAGGTGTACCCATCAGAGTTCCCCCTTACATCAGGTGTCCCCATCAGAGTTCCCCCTTACATCAGGTGTCCCCATCAGAGTTCCCCCTTACATCAGGTGTTCCCATCAGAGTTCCCCCTTACATCAGGTGTTCCCATCAGAGTTCCCCCTTACATCAGGTGTCCCCATCAGAGTTTCCCCCTTACATCAGGTGTCCCGATCAGAGTTCCCCCTTACATCAGGTTTCCCCATCAGAGTTCCCCCTTACATCAGGTGTTCCCATCAGAGTTCCCCCTTAGGGGGTAAATACTTTTTCACTGCACTGTATGTGAGTGCGGGACTGCATGTAAATCTCAGTCGTTCCCACACTCGCAGCAAAAATGCACTGCTGTTTAGCAAACGCACAGGGGGCCATTACTTCTTAATGGCACCCCCACGCATTGCACAGCGCAGCACGTTTTCCCGTGTGCAGAAACACATAGCACTATGCGGTTTCTGTGTGGCTGCGGTTTTGGAAAAGGAGTAGGGACCTTTTCCCTGCGTTTCCTGCAGGTACAGCAGCTAATTCAAATAAATGTGACCGCAGGAAAGCCACGGTTGTGTGAACCTAACACAGACAAACGCTGGGGGCACATGTATCATATGCAGGAATAGCATACAGTCACTTTTCTCTATCTGTGCATCAGACCGAGTTTAATATATTCTAATCATTGAATATATTCGAATCATTGAATATATTACAATCATTGAATATATAAATATATTATAATCATTGAATATATAAATATATATAATCATGCTAAATTGATATCAGTTTTTGCTTTGTGTTTAGTTTATAGAATAGATTGACAGACATTGTAACAAAGCAAATTTATTTTAGTTATGTTGCACATTCCAACTATTTGTGATGGAATTTTGCTGTATTTGCGATGGACGCTCCCTATATAGTGTAGCACTAGCGCCATCTACTGTCTGAAAAAATGGTAGTCAAAACCTGAACCACACAGTATTACAGTATATAGGGCATGCTTTATTTTCACAAATAAAACTGATTAACTTATTATTATTATCAATAATTCTATTTTGTGGTCATTTCCCCCAGAGCTATCATGTAATTATCCCCTGTTTTTATAATCTCCCAAATCATTTACATAGTTGGACTATATTATTATTTACAACATAGGTTGAAAAAAAAAAAAGTCAATCAACCAAAAAAAATCAAAAACACAATCCCATATACACAATCCTATACCCACAGTTGATCCAGAGGAAGGTTAAAAAAAAACCTGCGCAAAGCTATTTATTACAGGTGTTTATATAGCGCTGATAATTTACGCATCACTTTACATATTTTACATTCACATCACTCACAATCTATGGTCCCTGTCTCACATACATACACATACTAGGGCCAATTTACACAGGAGCCAATTAACCTCCCAGCATGTCTTTGGCATATCGGAGGAAACCCACACAAGCACAGGGAGAACATGCAAACTCCATGCAGACAGCATCATGGTTGGGATCCTAACCAATGACCGTATTGCTGCCAGGCAGAAGTGCTAACCACTAAAGCCACTATGCTATATTGTCAGTATCATATCTTGCGTTGTTGCCTCAGCACCCAAGTGTTCCATACATTTATTCTAAAATAATCGGTAACCGGAGACACTGTCTCTGATCTGAGCTTTCAGTGCTGAACAAGACTTCAAGAATAAATGTGTTCATAGTCTCCCCATAATCATGTGATTCAACTATCCAATCAAGTTGTATCCAATCAGGCAGACCCTTGCATTGCATACTTGTTGGTAGACCCAAAGAAGATTGTACAATCGGACTGTAATGTGTGCAGAGATCTTAAGCACTGGAACGATCTCAGCCACCAATCAGAATCAGACGTGCTGTGAAAGTTTGCAACTAGCTGGTGGCAAAAGAAATGTTCCAGTTCCTAGTTATGTTCACAGTGCCCTGCTGAGCTTTAGCGTCCATAGGCTCCTGCACATATCTGTATTTTTATTATGTTCTTATATATTGGCGGTAGAGATCAGACGGCATTCACTCTCTTCTTCCTTCTAGGAATGTCCTGCGTAAACTGCTGACTCAGCCCCAGCTCTGTACAGGAGATGTCCTCTCCCTGGAGGAGATCCTGGCGGAGGGGGTGGAGAGTGACACCTCCAGTACCGGCAGCTCAGATCAGGGTCCTATCCGACTCTGTAAGACCAGAATGAAGGCACTGCAGGAAGCTACTTACTACAGCTCAGAACATGGCTATCTGGACATCACTATGGAGCTGCGTGGCCTCGGTAAGATTCTGCCAGACCATGATCCACACATCCTCCCCATAGTTGCCATACAAGTTTGTGTGGCACTCATGTGACTATGCCAGCACAGAGCACTGGAGTTCTATGCTCAGGACTGGTGCAAGGATTTTTGACACCCTAGGCGAAACCTCATTTTGCCACCCCCCTTTTGGCTCCACCCCTGACTCTACCCCCTTTTGCCCTGCCCATTTGACAGAAAGCCCTGCTATACAGGAAGCGACGGCTCTGCTTCCTCTAGCGCTGGCTCCAGTGCTACGCTACGCCTCTAATTACACTGCCGTTCGGACTGAGTTACATGCAGACGCGGAGGGAAACCAGCGTCCTGGCTCCCCTAGGCAGCAGTGTGCTCTAGAGGCGGCTGCCTAGTTTGCCTACCTTAGTGGTAGCACCGGCCCTGGCTATGCCAGCATAGAACATTGGAGTATTGTACCAGCATAGAGCACTGGAGTATCAGTAAGCATCATACGGGCAGACTACAGTGTACACCCATCCGAGGGCTGTGTCTACTTGCATAGGGGGATGTACAGGTGTTGCGTGCATTCCCATGCAGGCAGTCCTATTCGGGTCAAGTGGGAAGCAGTGGCTGCACATACACACTGCTCCCAATTTGACATCCATGCAGGTGCGTGTACATGGAACACAGGGCTGTGCACCTACATGGGTGTCAAATTGGGAGCAGCGGTTGTGTCTGTACAGTTGTTGCAGTCATATTTACATGACCGGAACTGCCTACACTGGGATGCATAGAACACCTGCACATCCCCATGCGGGGAGACATGGCCCTCGAATGGGTGTACACTGTAGTATGCCCATGTGAATGAAGCCTTACGAGCAAAAATCAGCCACAAATCATAACGTGGAGGGGAGCCGGACTATATAGAGATAAAAAGGTGTGAGATTTCAATTAGGTATTAAGTCGACCACGCAGGATTGAACAATCCCCTTTACCAACTACAATACAGTGTAAAGCTGAACATACACTATACCAGTGATGGCAAACCTTGGCAGCCCAGATGTTTTGGAACTACATTTCCCATGATTTTCAACTACACTGCAGAGTGCATGAGCATCATGGGAAATGTAGTTCCAAAACTGGGGTGCACCCATGACACAGAATTTTCAGGACACTATGGCGTCTATTTAAAACATTTGCATAGCAGTAACAAAATTGACATATTTTTTTCTAATACGTTTATTTTCTATGATGATCAGCACCATCTAGTGGCAATAATGTGGAATTTTCCTGATTGGGTCATTTCAGGACAATACTGTATTATAGCCACTAGACAGAACTTACAATTATAAGAAATCATATCAGACGAAATACATTGATATTTAAATGTGGCTGTGCAAACCTTTGTCACATTCATTCAATGCCAGTATGCTTTTGTTTTAAAGTTTTTAGAAGATAACCTCCAATATTCCTTTATGTATTCTAGGGGTGCCATGGAAGCTGCATGTATGGATCGAGTCCCTGCGGACCTCTTTCAACTACTCACACCGATCCATTATGGAAAACCTGCTGCAAGAGTTCACCAGCATACGGGAGGAGGATTATAACGAGGAGCTCATTAACGAGGGCCTCCCTCTTCTATTTACCATATTTAAGACCACTAAGGTGAGAATCGTTCGTATCCTGAGCCTCATGGTGAAGTACCTGTTCAGGGACCCACAGAATGCGGTACCAGGACTCAAAAACATTATTTTTACCATTTTATTGTAAAAAAATCAGGTCTGTAAGTCAGGTAGGTTGGCACTGACTTTGTGTCATTAGGCTTTCACAATAACATGGTAAGAAGAGCATTTTGGAGTGCTGGTGACTACATTCCACTGGATTATTTAATGGTGCCACCCATTGTGTAATTTCCAGAACCCATTGTCCTGATTAAAATAATATATACCTGTGCTAAAATCCCAATAGCTTATACATGTATATAATCCATCAGGTGCTAAAGGAGTGTTACCACTAAAAATTCTGGATGAACACTTCTAAATTTGGGATTTTTAGTTCACATACATTGCAATGCATGTTTAAGCCAGCCAACTGCGTCAAAGTAATCCCTCTCTGGCCAGTCCCTACTCTACTCTGCAAAATGCAAATGCTCCAGTGGATATACCATATATACTCGAGTATAAGCTGAGTTTTTCAGCACATTTTTTTGTGCTGAAAGTGCCACCCTCACTGTGCCCATTTGCAGCCATAGGTCCCCCGAACTTCAAACTTGGTAGATGCCCCCTAGCTGCAGCCAAAATTTGGGGTCTCTGGACCCAAAGGGTCCCGAAATGACATTGCTGCAGATGGACACAGTTGACCGTCTTTGGGGCCCTGTATCTTGGGGCCACTTGGTGCTAGCAACCCCTAATTGTTGGATATGTTGTATTGCTAGTTCCACTGGGTTTGCACACCAAATTTGGGGTTCCTATCACCAAGTGGCTCCAAGATACGGGGCCCCAAATTCGGGTCGGAAAATGTCAAGCACTTTTCTGCAGCAGTGAATGACATTTTCCGACCCGACTTTGGGGCCTCGTATCCCGGGGCCACTTGGTGGTAGAAACCCCAAATTTGGTGTGCAAACCCAGTGGAACCAACACTACAACATATCTAACAATTAGGGGTTGCTAGCACCAAGTGGCCCCCAAGATACGGGGCCCCAAAGTCGGTCAACTGTGTCCATCTGCAGCAATGTCATTTCGGGACCCTTTGGGTCCAGAGACCCCAAATTTTGGCTGCAGCTAGGGGGCATCTACCAAGTTTGAAGTTCGGGGGACCTATGGCTGCAAATGGGCACTGTGAGGCTGCAAATGGGCATTGTTGACCCTCTTTTACACTTACAGTAGCTGCGCATTTCTCACCCTAGGCTTATACTCGAGTCAATATGTTTTCCCAGTTTTTTGTGGTAAAATTAGGTGCCTCAGCTTATATTCGGATCTGCTTATACTCGAGTATTTACGGTAGTTTCATTATGGGGCAAGTAGATACAAGTTGGAGGAGAGCTACAAGATTCAGGTCTTGTCAATGACCTTCAAGATATACCCGTGCTCCAATCCCAATAGTTTATAAATGTATATAATCCATCAGGTTCCACTGCCCTAATTGGTCACATGCTAAAAGGGGTTTAGCTCACAAAAGGACAATAAAAGCAGAGCTCCACCCAAAAGGGGAAGCTCTGCTTTTGTGCCTCCCCTCCCCTGCCACATTTGGCACCTTTCAGGGGAGAATGGGTATCTGGTTTTGACAGGTACCCGCTCCCACTTCTGGCTGACTTCACAGCGGCAAACTCATCCGAAAGTTCTGCCCTTTAAGGTTCCTGCACACATATTGCAACCTGATCAATACATTTTCCATTTGATCTTTTTTTATTTTATACATTTTAAAATTGTGTTGAAAACATCCTCATGTACATCAGTGTTACCTATTACATTTATATACATAGCTGAACAAGATTTAAATTTTTTTTGTCAGAAAAAACTTTATTAGGTTAGTACAATCATACCGGTTCCAGAACTAAACAGTTTTCCACTCGCTTCAGTTGGAACAAGATATTTACGAAGCTCTAATGCTGGCCGTACACGATACGAAAAATCGTCTGAAATTCGGTCATTTTGGACAGTTCGTACATTTTTCGGCACAAATCGGTAATCGGTTGTGATGTTTTTGAGCCAAAAAACGAAGGACAAGTTTGGAAATTTT
Organism: Lithobates sylvaticus; assembly: GCA_028564925.1. Lineage (NCBI taxonomy): Eukaryota > Metazoa > Chordata > Amphibia > Anura > Ranidae > Lithobates > Lithobates sylvaticus. The sequence continues at coordinate 187,747,502 of CM053038.1, forward strand.
CTGCTGAACGAACGATAAATTGAAAGGTTAATGTGTTTCTCGTCCAAACTGTTTGCACTAGGTATATGTAAAAAAAGAAGCAAAAAACGGATTCATTTATGTTCATTGAACGATTTATCGGTCATTACATGATGTCACTATCGGTTGCTCTCGTGGCCGAGTGTTTGTTTTTTGAAAATGAGTTTGAACAATTTTTGTATAGTGTATGGCCAGCATAAGTTATTTTTTTAGGGGCCTTCATGCTCAGAGCTTAATAGAACAAGTTTTTTTTTTTTTGAGCAGAGAGTTCTCTGTGATTGGAGGAGAGCAGGACATGACCAGGTCCTCCCCGCCAACTTCAGAGTCCTGGGTCCATCGCTGTGCTTTATAAAGGTGCAGTGGACCAATCAAACCACTGCCTTTAAATAAGCCCCTTTGTTTTTTTTTCTAGAGTCTCCAAGATACATAAGAATAAAAAAAAAATGGAATATCAGTATTAGTTGGAATTAACGGATAACATAAGTACTTTGTAATACAAAGCGTTTTTCTGTCTGTTCTGCAGAGTGACGCTGTGTCGCAGCAAGTGGCTGCCATCTTTGCTCATAGCTATGGAGACAGCCCGATTCCCAAGATTCCTGATATACACAAGGCCCTTCCCGCTCGGCTTGGTGAGAACTGCAAGTCCTGCTAATAAGATGTATGCGCTTCTAGTATGAGGACCTCTGACTAATAGCATGTTGTCTGACAGATCCCCACTTCCTGAACAACAAGGAGATGGCGGACATCACATTCCTGGTGGAAGGGAAGCTCTTCTATGCTCATAAGGTCCTCCTGGTCACGGCCTCCAACAGGTAATGTGGTGTAGCTGTAGCCGTATAGTTCCACATACATATATCTATATACTGCCAGTAATAGTAATGAGGGCGGAGAAGACTTTTGGCTCTCCTTGCAGTCCTCCCTACAATGTATTTCCATGTCAGGTGGCACTCTTATTCCAGAGCTTTATGTCACCCATTGGGCAGAACAGAGAGTCTGAGATTAAATGGTTAGTGACACTTGGGGTCTCTCTTTTTGTCCTAGTGACTGTTATTACCTAGAGAAGTGGTCTCCAAACGACAGCCCATTGCTTGCCTTTATCCGGCCATTGAGGCACCACTGCCACTGACACCAACAATGAGGAACTGCTCCTCCCACTGACACCAACAATGGGGAACTGCTCCTCCCACTGACACCAACAATGGGGCACTGCTCCTCCCACTGCCACCAACAATAGGTCACTGCTCCTCCCACTGTCACCAACAATGGGTCACTGCTCCTCCCACTGCCACCAACAATGGGTCACTGCTCCTCCCACTGCCACCAACAATGGGGCACTGCTCCTCCCACTGACACCAACAATGGGGCACTGCTCCTCCCACTGACACCAACAATGGGGCACTGCTCCTCCCACTGACACCAACAATGGGGCACTGTTCCTCCCACTGACACCAACATTGGGGCATTATTACCTCCACTGACCCCAACAATGGGGCACTATTACTTCCACTGACACCAACATTGGGGCACTATTACTTCCACTGACACCAACATTGGGGCACTATTACTTCCACTGACACCAACATTGGAGCACTATTGCTTCCACTGACACCAACAATAGGGCGCTATTCCTTCCACTGACACCAACAATAGGGCGCTATTCCTTCCACTGACACCAACAATAGGGCGCTATTCCTTCCACTGACACCAACAATAGGGCGCTATTGCTTCCACTGACACCAACAAAAGGGCACTATTGCTTCCACTGACACCAACAATAGGGCACTATTTCTTCCACTGACACCAACAATAGGGCACTATTCCTTCCACTGAGACCAACATTGGGGCACTATTCCTTCCACTGACACCAACATTGGGGCACTATTCCTTCCACTGACACCAACGATGAGACATAATTCTTTCCACTATCAACAAAAATGGGGCATTATTCCTCCCACCGACACCAACTATTTCTCCCCCCAATACCAAAGATCAGATATTAACCACTTGCCTACCAGGCACGAACACCCCCTTCCTGACCAAGCCATTTTTCAGCTTTCAGCGCTGTCGCATTTTGAATGACAATTGCGCGGTCATGCAACGCTGTACCCAAATAACATTTTTATCATTTTTTCCCCACAGATAGAGCTTTATTTTGGTGGTATTTGATCACCTCTGCGTTTTTTATTTCTTGCGCTATAAACAAAAGAAGAGGGACAAGTTTGAAAAAACATTATATTTTTTACTTTTTATTATAATTTAATATCCAATTATTTTTTTTTTTAAACAAATTTTTTCCTCAGTTTAGGCCGATACGTATTCTTCTACATATTTTTGGTAAAAAAAAATCGCAATAAGCGTATATTGATTGGTTTGCGCAAAAGTTATAGCGTCTTCAAAATAGGGGATGGATTTATAGCATTTTTATTATTATTTTTTTTTTACTAGTAATGGCGGCGATCTGCGATTTTTATCATGACTGCGACATTGCGGCGGACATATCGGACACTTTTGACACATTTTTGGGACCATTCACATTTATACAGCGATCCGTGCTATAAAAATGCATTGATTACTGTATAAATGTGACTGGCAGGGAAGGGGTTAACACTAGAGGGCGCTGCAGGGGTTAAAATGTACCCTATATGAGTGATTCTAACTGTGGGGGGAGGGGACTGACTGGGGGAGGGGACCGATCGGTGTCCCTATGTACAAGGGACACACCATCGGTCTCCTCTCCTCTGACAGGACGTGGATCGGTGTGTTTACACACACCAATCCACGTCCTGCTCACTTACCGGGCAATCGCGGGTGCCTGGCGGTCATCGCGACCGCCGGGCACGCGCATCGGGTCCCCAGCTACGCGGCGGGCACGCGCGCCCCCTAGTGGCCAAAAAGCGAGCGCCGTCATATGACGGCGGCCCGCCACATTAACTGCAACGCTCCGCCGTCATTTGACGGCGGGCGGTCAGATAGTGGTTAAACTGGCCTTTCTTTAGAAAGTTTGGAGGCCCCTGACCTAAAGTGAAAGGAAATCCTACATTTTAGGATGTCACCAGAACAAGAACAGAGGGGAAATTTTCTATTGAGGCGCCAGTTCTGGTGACAGCCTCATTCTGGAGGGATTTCCTCTCACTTCCTGTTGTAGCTATGGGACAGGAAATTAAGGTAAATCTCCCCAATGGCACAAAGATGGAAAAACACACTGACAGGAGTTTTATAACCCTCCCTAATGAATCCAAAAAGAAAAAGGTTTTGCTTTTAGTTCTACTTCACATTGGCCGTTGGGTTGCCTATCAGGTCTATCCGATAGGCTGCCTAAAAGACAAATTAAAGAGACCCCAACACCAAGCTAAAAAATGCAACTGAAAGTACTGAAAATCAAGGATGTTAAATGCTTACTTGCAGTGTTTTCTTTACTATACATTTTTTTTTTATTTGACTACTCCAGGAAGAGTCCTACCCCTAGCCCTGCCCCCTCCCTCCTTGCATGTTATAGCCCTCTCCTCTTCTAGGAGTGTCTAATCACTCTCTGTGCTGGCCCAGCTCCTCCATGTCTCCCATCAAATCCCTAACAACATTCTAGGTAGCTTCCAGGGTGGAAAAAGTCAACAAATATTATAGAATTGGGATTAGCAATGTCGGGCAGTGTTGTGGTGAAACTACAAATCCTATCATGCCTATGACTGTGAGTCTTGCAATGCCCTCCTGGGACTTGTAGTTTCAACAGATGAAGTACTGAAGATCCTTGTTTTAGAGCAGGGGTCTCAAACTGGCGGCCCTCCAGCTGTTGCGAAACTACAAGTCCCATGAGGCATTGCAAGGCTGACAGTTACAAGCATGACTCCCACAGGCAGAGGCATGATGGGACTTGTAGTTTCACAACAACTGGAGGGCCACCAGTTTGAGACCCCTGTTTTAGAGTGTCTCTTGAGAGACAGCTCATAGTTTCCTCATGGCGGTACCTAGCAGCAGTCTCAGGTGTCTTTGGATGCCTAAAATATGAACATATAATCTTCCAGACGATTTTTATAGAGATGAATGGTCTGGAGACAGGGTCTCTTTAACCACTTCAGCCCCGGAAGAATTGACCCCCTTCCTGACCAGAGCACTTTTTGCGATTCGGCACTGCGTCGCTTTAACTGACAATTGCGCGGTCATGCGACGTGGCTCCCAAACAAAATTGACGTCCTTTTTTCCAGACAAATAGAGCTTTCTTTTGGTGGTATTTGATCACCTCTGCGGTTTTTATTTTTTTGCGCTATAAACAAAAAAAGCGCCAATTTTGAAAAAAAAACAATATTTTTTACTTTTTGCTATAATAAATATCCCCAGAAAATATATAAAAAAAACTAATTTCTTTCTCAGTTTAGGCCTATACGTATTCTTCTACATATTTTTGGTAAAAAAAAAAACGCTATAAGCGCAAAATTTATAGCGTCTACAAAATAGGGGAAAGATTTATGTAATTTTTATTATTCATTTTTTTTTATTAGTAATAGCGGCGATCTGCGATTTTTATCGTGATTGCGGCGGACACATCGGACACTTTTCACATTATTTTGGGACCATTGTCATTTATACAGCGATCAGTGCTATAAAAATGCACTGATTACTGTGTAAATGACACTGGCAGGGAAGGGGTTAAACACTAGGGGCGATCAAGGGGTTAAATGTGTCCTAGGGAGGGATTCCAACGATGGGGGGGATGGGCTCACTACAACATGACAGAGATCACTGCTCCCGATGACAGGGAGCAGTAGATCCCTGTCATGTTGCTAGGCAGAACAGGGAAATGCCTTGTTTATATAGGCATCTCCGTGTCACGATCGCGGGCCCCCGGCAGACATCGACTTTGTGAGACCCGCGGGCATGCTCATGTAGCATGCACACCCCATCGTTGGGCACCCACTAAGCCACATCTTAAAGGGGACGTACAGGTACGCCTATTTGCCCAGCTGTGCCATTGTGCCAACGTAGATCGCCGTGCGCTGGTTAGCAAGCAGTTAAGAGGTTTGCACGCAGGCTAGCAACACTGCTGCAAATTGCGAGGCATGCGGCTTATGCCCCTTTTACACTGACAAAGTCCGCCTGCTCAACAGGGGATCTCTCCGCGATTTACTAAAACTGGAGCACACAGAATCTGGTGCAGCTCTGCATAGAAGCCTATCGGCTTCCAGGTTTTTTTTTTTTTTTGTCAAAGCTTAATTGCACAAGCTTAATTGCACAAGCTGAAGTTAGAAGCTGATTGGCTACCATGCACAGCTTCACCAGATTTAGCAGATTTCCCACGTTAACACACAATAAATCTCATATGGGACTTTAGGGTCCTTTTACGTGCTTTTGCGTTAAAAAAAAAAAAAAAAAAGCACCAGAAAAGCTCATGTTGCGGTGAAAAAAATCCTCTTTGGAGCATGTTTGGAGCGCTAAAAAAAATGCACCTTCCTATTGAAAGCAGTGGAAAAAGCTGTAAAATTGCTGCAAAGACGTGCCCGCTATGGGTTTTTGGTGCAGTTTTTTGAGTCACATGTCCTTTAAAAACAGCACCGCAAACTTGTCAAAATCGCATATACGTTTTTGCAACGGATCAGTGTGTAAGTGCCCTAAGTGATTGAATTTACACCCACATCAATTGGTCTTCTTTGTTTTCAAATCAAGTATTTTATTTTTATTTTTTTTAGGTTTAAATCTTTGCTGAATTCTCTAGGCGATGGAGAGGATTCTTGCCCCACAATTGAAATCACAGATGTTAAGTACAGCATTTTCCAGGTATGTACGCTTCCTGCATAGAAAAGTTCTAAACATTCCCCATTGGGTGAAAGGGAATCTTTAAAAAGCCTGTGCAAACATAACGAATGTAGAAGTAGGAGGATATCACTGCCTGCCTTATTATAATATCAACATTGTCAGCAAGTTCAGAGCCTTCCCTTAAAAGATAACGCCATCTTTATGGTAATGTTTCATGTTAAACCCATCTGTAGGGTGTCACATGAAAAACGGTCACGTTCTGCACAACCACGTCCTTCATTCCAGGATCTGTGAAAGAAAACATTACAAGTCCCATCTGCCACCACGGCACTGGTACTGAGGATTTCAATGGAGCACAAGCGCTGTGAGATTCACACTTGTAGTCCATTGCATACTTTCTTCACTGAAGGTCTGTATCTCTGGATGGGCCTATGGCTGGAGGAATAGTCTGCAGGAGCCAAAGCACTGCACTGATTGCAGTTGCACAGCTTTGTAGACTTCAATGCTAAATAAATCTATTAATAAATTAATTTAAATAGAAAAAATTAAAATATTTATGAAAATTAAAAAAACATACATATATATATATATATATATATATATATAAAATATATATATTTCTCTGAATAGTGCCCATGCCAAGCAAGCAACCTCCTGTGTGCAGTAAGAAACAAGGCAGCTGGTTGGCACAAGACCCCGAAGCTAGTGGAGATCACTGGAGTAGCGGTGTCTATTACAGCGATTTCCCGCTTCTAGAGGGATCCCACAGGTATGGCACATACAAAATGACATTGGTCCAAGCTGATCCAATATAAATATGTATATATTGCCATATCTAAACTTCAGCTTTAACCGTTAAAATACAATTCTAATTGCTTAGGGTTGCCAGATCTACCAGTAAGAGGAATGACATCTCCGCTAGCTTCCTGGTGTCGTGACAAGCGGCTGTCCTGCTGCACTGTGAGCATAGAAGGTCACTTGTTCGGCCTGGGCCCCATTTAGGGTACACTTTGCATTATCTAAGTGAATGCAAGGCATTCTCTGATTGGACAAAGTGGAAGGGCAGGGTGGTGACATCATGATCTCCACCTTGTCCAATCAGAGAACATTCATTGAGAAAATGCAAAGTTTTCTCTGATTGGACAAAGTGGAGAGGTGGGGTGGTGACATCATGATCGCCACCTTGTCCAATCGGAGAACATTCATTTAAAAAATCAAAAGTGCTCTCTGAATGGTGCCTATGCCTATGCCTATGCCAAGCAAGCAACCTCCTGTGTGCAGTAAGCGTTCTCTGATTGGACGAAGTAGAGAGACGGGGTGGTGACATCATAGTTTCCACCTTGTCCAATCAGAGAACATTCATAGAGAAAATGCAAAGTGTTCTCTGATTGGACAAAGTGGAGAGGTGGGGTGCCTATGCCAAGCAAGCAACCTCCTGTGTGCAGTAAGCGTTCTCTGATTGGACGAAGTAGAGAGACGGGGTGGTGACATCATAGTTTCCACCTTGTCCAATCAGAGAACATTCATTGAGAAAATGCAAAGTGTTCTCTGAATGGTGCCCATGCCAAGTAAGCAATCTCCTGTGTGCAGTAAGCGTTCTCTGATTGGACGAAGCAGAGAGACTGGGTGGTGATATAATTTCCACCATCCAATCAGAGAACATATTCATTGAGAAAATGCAAAGTGTTCTCTGAATGGTGCCCATGCCAAGCAAGCAGCCTCCTGTGTGCAGTAAGAAACAAGGCAGCTGGTTGGCACAAGACCCCGGAGCTAGTGGAGATCACTGGAGTAGCGGTGTCTAATACAGCGATTTCCTGCTTCTAGAGGGATCCCACAGGTATGGCACATACAAACTTACATTGGTCCAAGCTGATCCAATATAAATATGTACATATTGCCATATCTAAACTTCAGCTTTAACCTTTAAAATAAAATTCTTAGGGTTGCCAGATCTACCCATAAGATGGATGACACCCTGGTGGGTTCAGCCCATCTGCCCCATCCACAACTGAAAGTTTAGTATGGATGGATCCTGCCAGGTTGGCACACCAAGGTCTGTTGTCAGAGATTGTGTAACATCTGTGCTCTGCCCACTCGCCATGGTTGGCATGAGAGGGATTCTCTTGCTTGGCTGCGTCTTTGCTGGGGTCTCCACTTTGAAATGCATCAGCTGGATATCCGTTTTGGGTGGAAGTGTTCTTCTTTTGCTGTCCTAGGAGAGTATTATATACTGGCAGATACATGCATGCGGAAATATTCATTAGGACCCCCCCCAGCATATCCAGGTTTGTCACTTTCCAAGAAATCAGAAAATTCCGCAGAAAACATCCTGTTGGGGCTCCCAGAGCCAGAGAAGTGTAGCCGTCTTCCCAGGCCGATGGCTGTGTCTTCCTGAGCTCCCATCTTGATGGGGAATACAGGTGTCCTCTCTGCCATGGAGTTATCAGTAATGTACTCGCTCCGCACTCCTCTGCTGCCTCCAGTCCATTCACTTTTCCAGATGGAGTGGCCCCCGGGGGGACACAGTAATGATCAGGCGAGATCCCCCTTCCAGGTCTCAGGCTTTGTTTTCCATTGAACACAGATGAACGGAAAAGCTAAAACACAGGAAAGGGGGATCTGGAGAAGAGATTCTGCTGAGAGATTGTTATAAACATTATGTACTCGGGGACATGAGATACCGTATATACTCGAGTATAAGCCGACCCAATTGTAAGCTGAGGCACCTAATTTTACCACAAAAAAATGGGAAACTTATTAACTCAAGTATAAGCCTAGGGTGAGAAATGGGCAGCTACTGTAAGTGGAAAAGAGGGTCAAAAAAAAAAAAAAGAGATTCTCCCTTGGTGGTGGGGTTTTTAGGCAGCAACAGACGTCTGGTAGAAATTATCAGACGAGTGTATGAAGTGAGAGACCAAGTCCGTTCAAATCAATTTGCAATGTTTATTCAAAATTTTAAAAGAATAGGATGGCACATAAAAAAAAAGGAGTGTAAAACACAAGCCCATACAGAATAAAAATACGAATACAGTACACAGAATAAAACCAACAAATATCACCTAACACCACTACTGATATGGTCAGAAGCAGTGATTATATAGGGTGTGACAAAAAACACTGACGCGTTTCGACCTGTTGTCTGTATCGGTCTTCCTCAGAGCATTTTTGTCTGCTGGAATAAAAAGACATTGTAACAGCAACTTCTCAGTTATGTGTTTCTGTACATTTATACTCATGTCCATATACATTTTTTATATTGTTATCGATATAATTACCGGTATAGGTGTAGTGTATGGGATAGTCTTCTGCATGGGTATTTGTAAAAAGTCCCGTCGTTGTTCCTGGTGGCTACCAATTCCAGCTCCTATTGGTGAATCGAGGCACAGTGGGTCGTCCAGGCCGTATGTGGCTTGCGAGGAGTCACACTTCTAACTGACTTGCCAAAGGAGACCCCAGAGCGGGCCCCCGGGGGCACGGAGGGGAGGGGGGGTGGAAGGAGGCGGGAAGAGGCCGACAGTAGGACACCCCCAAAAGCGGACTCCTGGAATATACCAAGAAATCATTCAGGGGCACATCTATGTACAGTAGAAGCAAAAGGGAGAAGAAGAGCTCTTTATAGGAGAGAGTCCCTCAGGTAAGGTTGAGAATAATACTTTTCCATACTTAGAGAGTGTGACCAATATCATTGGTCTCACCCTCCTCAGAGTCACAGTTCACCTCACATGTAGAGTGTGTCTCGTTTTGTAGGGAATTATATATTTTTAAGTATTAGATTATACCGAGAAAGGAAGTGGATAATGAAATTGAAATATGTCTAGTATTAGAGGGGAAGAGGAGAAGTGGGGAAAGGGGATGAAGAGGAAAGAAGAGAAAGAGAAAAAGACCAATAGGAAAAGGAAGGAAGAAAAAGGCAGGGTGACTAAGAAGAACATATATGTATGGCGCGCTTCATACACATAGCGGAATAAATAGAGAGGAAATGTAGAAGTAGTGGGGAAGGTGGGGGGAGGAAAGAATGGGGTAATGAGCAGACAATGCATAGAGTGAAGGATGTGAGCCATTGTGTGGTGGTGAAGGATGTGACATGTGAAGGGGAAGGGGATAAGTGGGTAAGGGCAATTAAATGCAAGGGGAGGGAGGGGAGGAAAGGGGGAGAAAAAAGTGGGAAGCAAACACAAGGACAAAAAGAGGGGGACAGACACGGAAAAGTGGAATGAGGGATTTCTAGATACCCCGAGATACGGGGCCCCAAAGTCGGGTCAGAAAATGTCATTCTCTGCTGCAGAAAAATGCTTGACTCCAGTATAAGCTGAGGGGGGCACTTTCAGCACAAAAAAATGTGCTGAAAAACTCGGCTTATACTCGAGTATATATACGGTACATATCTGTCCTCTGCAAAACTTTGCCTATAAATGTCAGTATCCAGAACTCTATCCAAAACTAAAAAAAGAAAGAAGGAGGTTTTACCTAGAGATTTACTTTAGGATTTACATTTTATGAAGGCTTTAGCCCGGAAACGTGACACTGCAGGGACCTCCTGCTTCTTTATCTCTGCGCCAGACTCGGCAGTCCATACTGATGCAGGGCACCAAATAAAGGGCACCTCGGTGAGCCCCAGACGTATGACGCCCAGCACTCACAGTATGTCCTCAGGTTTCCAGATTGAGGGATGCTGGGACATCTTTCAAACCAGAAGACTGAGGACATCTTGTGGCCAACAGGGGGTATTGATGTATTGTGGCAGTATGGGTGTTACACAAAGATTATGGCAGGGAGGTCTCTCTGCTGAAGTATCCATAGCATATAAATGGAGCCTGGTGGGCAAAGTCGGTCCCTGGATTCTTTTAATGATAACACCGAGGATGGACTAGCCAAATAAGAAACGATGGCCCTCCAACATTTAATGCGGGACCACCATTGGTGTAAAGACCAATACTGGATACATTTTGGGGCTAACTGTCCTTTTTTTCCTCCTGCAGATGATAATGCAGTATTTATACTTTGGAGGTACAGAATCCATACAAGTGCCAATGTCTGCTGTTCTGGAGGTAAGAAGATATGTTGGATGTATTTATGGGGTCCTGACTTTGCTTCTTTAAAGCACCCCCAGTACACTTTATATCTTTATGTAAGTGTTACTAATACCCTTTAACCGCTTCCCGACCGCCTCCTGCACATATACGTCGGCAGAATGGCAGGCTAGGCAAAAGCACGTACAGGTACGTCCCCTTTAATTGCCTAGCCGTGGGGTCGTGGGCGCGACGCGGTCAGGAGCTCCGTGACCACGGCCGCGGGACCAGCGGACCCGATCGCCGCTGGTGTCCTGCGATCGGGTCACAGAGCTGAAGAACGGGGAGAGGTCTGTGTAAACAAACCTCTCCCCGCGCTTCCTACACTGCCTGTCATTGATGGGCTGTTCCCTGTCATCGGGAAAGCCGATCAGTGACGTCAGACGTCAGCCCCGCCCCCTACTGTAAAAAAAAAAAAAACACACACACACGTCACAGACCATAACCCCTCCCCTCCCCCTAGTGGTTAACTCTTTCACTGCCAGTGTCATTTACACAGGAATCAGTGCATTTAAATAGCATTGATTGCTGTATAAATGACAATGGTCCCAAAAATGTGTCAAAAATGTCCGATGTGTCCCCCATAATGTCGCAGTCACAATAAAAATCGCTGATCGCCGCCATTACTATAAAAAAAAAAAAATAATAAAAATGCTATAAAACTATCCCCTATTTTGTAAACGCTATAACTTTTGCGCAAACCAATCAATAATCGCATTTTTTTTTTTACCAAAAATATGTAGAAGAATACGTATCGGCCTAAACTGAGGAAAAAAAATAATTTTTATATATTTTTTGGGGTTATTTATTATAGCAAAAAGTAAAAAATATTGATTTTTTTTCCAAAATTGTCGCTCTATTTTTGTTTATAGCGCAAAAAATAAAAACCGCAGGGGCGATCAAATACCACCAAAAGAAAGCTCTATTTGTGGGAAAAAAAGGACGTCAATTTTGTTTGGGAGCCACGTCGCACGACCGCGCAATTGTCAGTTAAAGCGACGCAGTGCTGAATCGCAAAAAGGGGCCTGGTCCTTTGGCTGCAAATTGGTCCCGGGCTGAAGTGGTTAAAAAATGATGTAAAAATGTGACGTTTATAGAAACTGTTCTATATAATGTCCGGATACACGAGGACAGGGAAGAGATCAGCCCCTGGTGTCCAGTGCAGCCGTTTTGGGAGTGAATTGCTTTTCCTCTGGGATCACCCTTTATTTCTATCTTGGTTTAGAAAAAGCAGGGAGAGTAATTTTCTATTAAAGAAAAACTCCACTTTGAGGCTTGGTCCACACTGGTGTGAGTGCGACTTGCATGCGATTTTACACTCTGGCACTTCAGTCGCATCACAGTAGTGCAGGAACCTTTTACAGTCGCTACAACTTTAAGTTGCATAAATTGGAACGGGTGATATTGAAATCAATGGGCTGCAACTTTTGTGTCCAAAGTTGCACTAGTGTGAATGGAGCCTCAAAAAAAACAACAGGCCATTCTGTAATTGAAAATGATTACAAATTCTGTCCATTTCCATCTGGTGGCACTCGGGGGCACTGTTCTTGCATACAACAACCCCAGATAAGAGATTTCCTACTCATGCGACTATAGAAGGAAGATCCTTTGCACTTGTTTCGGTTTCACTAAGGGATTGTAATGGCCGGTCTCAGTATTTCCAGAACAGAACAGGTGAGGAGCTGCAAGGAGGAGAAGTGTGGGGTTATGAAAGAAAAAAAAAACAACAAATAACAATACTCACCTCTATGCTGCAGCGGTCCCATGTCAGCTCTAAGACCGAGAACCAAGTGATCACATGACCACTGATTGCTCAGTCCCTTGGTCTGCCCGGAGCAAGGAGCAGTGACAGTCATTCACTGCTCTCCGCTCTGCTCCTCCTGGGCTCACTGGAGCGCCCAGATGGGGAGGCGGCAGGCAATACTGGCTCTGCTTCTCATTCGGGCAGCTGGGTGGATCCTGACAATATTGTCAGGATCCTTCAACTCAGCTCAATCCTTCACTGATGGGGATGCACGTCCAACAGGAGGATGGAGAGGGTTGCAGACCTGCCTTGAAAATCAAACTTCTTTTTAAAAAACATAAGGACTGTTTTTTTTTTTGTTTGCTTTTTGTTGTTTGCTTTTTGTTGTTTGCTTTTTATTGTTTTTTTTTGTTTGCTTTTTGTTCGTTTTTTTGTTGTTGTTTTTTTTTTTTTTTGCTTTTTTGTTGTTGTTTTTTTGTTTTTTGAAAGGTGAGCCAATACTTTTAGCACTTTAGCTACCTGCATTTCACACCTACCTGCTACTTGGTGTGACAGAGTTTTTTTTTTTTGTTTTTGTTTTTTGTTTGTTTTTTTTGTTTTTTTTTCTGTTTGTTGTTGTTTTATTTTTATTTATTTTTTTGTTAGTTTTTTTTAAATATATTAGAGAAGCTGGAATGCATATGTAACATTTTTTTTAGAAAGGTGAACCAACCCCTTTAGCACTTTAGCTACCTGCATTTCACACCTACCTGCTCCTTGGTGTGACAGTGATGCATATGGTTTATTGTAGGCCTGATTGTATAACATATATACTCTATCCATAGCTCTACTTACACAGGTCTGTAATTCCAACGCTGCGGGTTACATTTTTTTTGTTTGGTGTCATTTCAGCTCCTGTCTGCAGCAAGCCATTTTCAGCTGGACGCTCTGCAGCGGCACTGTGAGATCTTGTGTTCCCAGAACATCGACACCGACAACTGCGTCAGCATTTACAAGTACGCCAAGGTGAGACAAGGATGGCTTTCGTGTTGCTAAAGCTTAAAAAAAAAATATGTAAACCCAACATTTCATGTTCCTGATATGTGCCTCCTGTACCATGTACTTGTATGAGAAAGTATCCTGTTCTCTTTGTATTGCTTCCTTTGTGGGAAATCCCTGGTGATCAGGTCAGCCCCTCTGCTTTCCTAGAAAATAAAACTGACCACATTAAGCATGAGAGCACACCATGGTCAGTTCTCTAGCTGTGCTGGGAACTCAGCCTGCTCTCCTCCAATGATCTAACCTGTCCTGACAACACCCCCCCCCCCCCTGCACAGCCATTCACTGGGAAGACCAATGTGCTGCTAATACTTCTCTCCCCCCCCCCCCCCCCAGCTGTGAACAGAGGGAATGTGATCAGTTTAAAAAAAAAAAAAAAAGGAGAGGGAAAACAGGTATTTATGTTTTTTTTTTTATATATCTATACACAAATATTTTGCCTTTCATTTCTATTTTAAACTGAATGTAAACGATCATCATGTAAAACAGTGTTTCCCAACTCCAGTCCTCACCGCGCCCCAACAGGTCGTGTTTTCAGAATTTCCCTCTGATGAAACGGCTGTGGTAATAACTAAGGCTCCATTCACACTAGCGCGTTTTTTGATGCATTTTGCAGAAATGCAGGGAAATTTTTTAACATGGGTTCCTATGGAACATGTTCACATCAATGCATTTTTGGAAAGGGTCGGGGACTTTTTTTTCATGCAAAATGTAGCATTTTGCATGTAATAGAAGTCAATGGACCCGCATCCAAAACGCAAGTACCGTGTTTTTACCGCGATTTGCGTTTTTTTTTTACACTGTATATAGCTGGTTGCTAAGCAACCAGTGTAAAAAAAAAAATACAAAAATGCAAAACGCGGGTCCAAAAACGCTCAAAAGCAAAATGCATAGATGTGAATCGAGCCTTAGGGCTCTTTCACACGGGGCGGATCAGTGCAGATCCGCCCCGTGGATAGCCGCTTGCTCAGCGGGGATCGCCGTAGCGATCTCCGCTGAGCAGAAGATGACAGGTCCGTCTCTGCACTCCGTGCAGGGACGGACCTGTCAGAGCGCCGCTCTCCCCTATGGGAGATCGGGTGACGACGGACCGTAGAGTCCGTCGTCACCCGATCTGCTCTGCAGACGGATGAAAAAATTGGGTTTTCCTCCGTCTGCAGAAACGGAGCAGAGCGGGCACGGACGAGAGCGGGTGTCAGCGGATGCTCATCCGCTGACACCCGCTATCCCATAGGGATACATGTATGTCCGTTTTTCATCCGAAAACGGAAGGGTGAAAAACGGACATACGGTCCGTCCGTGTGAAAGAGCCCTAAGGCAGTGAAACTGATAAATCACCTGTGCAAAATAATGGAAATCCTGAAAACATTTGGGCGCCTTGAGGACTGGTTTGAGAAACACTGATGTAAAACAACCCAATCACCAACACAACCCTTCCTATGCGCCATTTGTGGTTATATTGGTCATTATTTGCACAGTGGGACCTTTTCATAAAGCCCCAGAGAGAAGACCACAGACTTGAAGGAGCGCACATTCTGAGTGTTTGTAGAGTAATGTTTGATGTGATATTTTGGCGTTGTACGTGTTTATGCTTTCCTGTGTGTGTTATTGTATGAAGAGTAGATATTTGCAGATTAGCCATTAATAAAAGGGAGAGAACATGGACTACAACAATGCCTAAAGGCTGCCATCCACGGCTTGAATTTTGTCTGATTCCTGCTGAATTTCAAACAGTGGGTGCCCATTAGCACAACCTGGCCTGATGGAAATCAATTGTTTAATACATTTTTGTTGAAGGGGCAGTGTAGAAAATTGGTAGGCGAATAGCGCCTGTATCCGATCAGATGCAAAAAGAGGCGTAACTAGAACCTTCGGGGCCTTTCCCACTGATCCTGGAGCCCTTAATTATGGTCCCGCACCAGACCACCTTCCTGCCGGTCTTGGAGTCTGCGCCCCCACCCCCCCCCACACACACACTTGCAAGTGCAACCCGGGTAGTTCTGCCACTGGTGTAAATTTTTTATTTTTGTTTTATTTGGTGTTATTTTTAGGATCCCCATTGGGGTAATTTTTTTATTTTTCATTTAGTATTTTTACCATTTTTTATTATCCCCAATGGGGGTACATTTTTTATTTTATGTTTTATTTGGTGCTATTTTTACAATTTTTTTTTTTTTTTACATATTTCTAGGATCCCTATTGGGGTCAATTTTGTATTTTTGTTTTATTTGGTGTTATTTTTACATTTTTTTTTTGTACATATTTCTAGGATCCCCATTGGGGTCAATTTTGTATTTTTGTTTTATTTGGTGTTATTTTTACCATTTTTTTTTTTACATATTTCTAGGATCGCCATTGGGGTCAATTGTGTATTTTTGTTTTATTTGGTGTTATTTTTACCATTTTTTTTGTACATATTTCTAGGATCCCAATTGAGGTCAAATTTGTTTTTTTGTTTTATTTGGTGTTATTTTTACAATTTTTTTATACACATTTTTTAGGACCCCCATTATATATCAGGGCGTCTAAACAGACCTCTGATGTCTCACCTATGAGAAAGGGACTGAGGACAGATTCATGGGTCACTTTCTCTGCAGCCTCGGCTGCACAGAATGAACAGGAATAGCTCAGTACAGAACTTCCCGTTCATTCATAAACTGAGGCCTCCCACTATGCCTCAGCTATGAATGAATAAAAAAAAAAAAAAAAAAAATTCAGTGATAAGACAAGTTCTCCATCCTGGCAGATCCCCCGCAGCAGCCAGTGGAAAAGGGAAACCCGCCAGCGCTGAGGGGAAGCACACAGGGGCTGGGGCTGCAGATTCGGGATAGAGAGGCGGCGGGAGTAGCCTGTGGAGGAACTGATGCCCTCCATGTCCCTCCTGCAGCCGCTGAATGTCTGGGGAAGGAAGAGGAGAAGCGGGCATTCAGTGGCTACATGGAGGGATCAATTCCTCTAAATGCCGCCGCCCCTCCTATTCAGGCGCATGGGGTTGGGGTCGCAATGGCGACACCTATACATACACCCCTGGTGCTGGCTGTCAGAATAAGATATCCATCCAACTTGGTCCAAACAAACTTTTTAGACTTCACAGAAATCTGGAGATCAGCTTTAAAGGGCGACTCCACTTTTTGTGGAGAAAAAAAAAAAGAAAGGAAATAAAATAAATATAGAATTGCGACACAAGTCCTATTGTAATTTGAAAGTTATTTAAAAATGATCTTTCCTTTTTAAGCCTCAGCTCTGTCATTTTCTGTAATATGGTGACCTAAAGGCGTTCTGTATACAGATGGTGTATAGAACGCCCCCATAAAATGTAATTTCCTGCTGTGTGATTGGCTCTCTAATTTTCCCAGAAGTCTGCACTAAGGCTGGATTCACACCTAGGCCTTTTTAGTGCTTTTTGCACTACAGAACGTGTTCCATAGGAAACCATGTTAAATGGACTGTAGTGCAAATCGAAAAAATGCAAAAAAACACTAAAACTGCAGAGGTGTGAATCCAGACTCAGATACAAGTCGGATTTCAGGCATCCCCTGCAACAAATATTACATTTTTGGTGAGACTCCCAAGGAGAAATCACATCTGATTAGATCTCTGCACTTTCCTCATTTGAACCCTGAAAGTGCAGCAGCGGGTTGATAAATATAAAATTACTCCCATTAAATTTACTTACCACATGGAGACAGACAGCTATTTTTTCAAAATAACAAAAAAGGTAAGAATCTGCAGTTTGTTAAACTTCCTGCAATGTACATAGATGACCCGGAGGGGAATGTGTGTTTTTTTTTTTTTCCCTGCAAAAGTGGAGTTACGCTTTAAGTCAATTTTTTATGTTTGGGATGTAGCAAGAGGCCATAACCAGTGTTCTCTCATTCAGGTCCACAATGCCGCCGAACTGGCGCTGTTCTGCGAAGGGTACTTCCTACAAAACATGAGGACTCTGCTGCAGGAGGAATCCTTCAAGCAAATCATCTGTGGACGTAACAGCAAAGTGCAGGGATTGGACATTCTGATGGACTTGAAACATACACTGACCAATCGGATTAAAGACATTTACATATCGTGCCGGGTGTGAAAGTCATGGGGCAGTCCACATTATGTTGGTCTTTATAATGGGACATTGCGGGTGTCAAGTTGAAACTTGGAGGGACTACACAGCCAAGGAGGCCGATGTAAAGCAAGCTGGAGCTGTATGTTTATGTAGATAGGCAGTGCATATATATATATATTTGTATAAAGCGGTTTCCCCCCCCAGGGTCAGGGCTCTGTGCTTTGCAAATTATTACAGCCAAAATCTCCCAGGATTGATTGTACAGAAACATGGAAGCATCTCTTGTATTTGTTGGGGGCATCGGCTATTTCTGTTTTTTTATTAATGTAAAGAAAGTTGCACATATAACAGAGCCCCTGGGGGGGGGGGGGATGTACTTACCTGGGCCCTGGGGGGGGAGGGAGGAGGAATGTACTTATGTGCTCAGCCAATATAGAAGAGCCACACATATCCCACTGCTTTCCATTGGGGTCTGTACAATGAGTTCACAGCACCAAACACAGGTCATTGTATGGTGTGTGTTGGTCAACCCATGAATCCAGAACCCCCCCTTGGTTGGAAACTGGGAGGACGTGTCTAACTGCACATGTGGGGTGTATATACCTTAAAGAGAGAGAAAACACAAAAGTAACTGTGGCCAGGTTTACCTATAGCTGGGTCTACAATGTCATGTTTGGGTTCATTTATACTTTAACCGGCAAAAAACAAAAATGTAATATATTGGTTAAGCTGCCCTTTAGATATGGTGACTGTATTAGTTTTCATTTTTAATGCCAAGAAGATTTTTAACATGTACTGAAAATACCCATTGATCTTGCCAAAAATTCAGTGTCCTTGTCATTTCTTGTGAGCCTAAAGCACATACAATGTTATCTTTCTTATGTAAACTACTAACTAGGGATCGACCGATAGTTTTTCCGGTGCCGATATTTCGGCCACCTCTCCTGCCGATATTGTGTACATTTAAAATTGTTTTTACACTACCATTTTAAATTTTTCTTTTTTATCACTGTCACAAGGAATGTAAACATCCCTTGTGAAGGTAATCAGTACTCTTTATGGAGCGATCGGTGGTCTAAAGCCCCCATACACACTATCAGATTATCTGCAGACTTTTGTCTTCAGATTTACTAAAACCATGTAGTGCAAGGGCCTGCCTGATTGCATACAAATTGAAAATCTTAAGGGTTGACCTCATATTATATGGATTTGGTAAATCTGAAGACAAAAGTCTGCAGATAATCTAATAGTGTGTATGGGGTCTTAGACCCCAAACCCCTCCTCTGCACTTGATAGTATTCAAAAACATCAAGATCTGCATTTTTGAATACTTAATTTTTTTAAAACTTTTTAAAAAATGTAAAAAAATTTTTTAAAACTTTAAGATGCCAGTAATCCAGGAAGTGATGTGAGGACATCGCTTCCAGATTACTAGATCCGAGACCTGGACGAAGCATCGGCTTTGTTGGGGTCTTCGGCCAGCTGGCGGATGTGCCGGCTGGTTGCTCGGGCCTCCCGGTGGGACGGGAAAGCCCGGGCGAGAGGCGGAACGTCCCCTCCCAATGCTTGTAATAACAGCCAAGCGGCTGCTGAGCCACATCGTTTATTACAATAAAGCCGACCGTTCGTGCTAAAGAATGGTACCGGGGTGATGCATGCACCACCCCGGTACAACCCCTTGAAAAAAAATTCTCCGTCAGTTTTTTGACCGATACGTCTAAAAAAGTAAATATCGGGTGATCCCTACTACTAACAACCACTTCCCTTTGTACTGAAGGAAAAGGCAGACATGTTTAACCCCCTTGGCGCTGTCTCTTGGCACCGGGCAGCCCCATATTTGCATGAATTGTATATACAGCTGTGCTGAGAGCACACGCCCTCCTGGCCCAGTTACCTGCGGCTAAAGCGGTTTGGAAGCTGATCATGTGAGCGTTGTGACAGCCAATCACCGATCATAAACTCCGCCCTGGGAGGTGCCGGTGCTAAGAGGTTAAAATCCACAGAGCGTTGTCACCAGGGACAGGATTTTCAGGTGAGAAAAAGCCTAAAGAAAAAAAAAAAAAAGGAAACAAATGCAGACACCATGTCTAAGGACTGATAAGCTGCAATATATTACATTTTGGTTTTTCAATTTGCTTTAAAAAGGTAAACCTTCCTTGAGGCTGCAACTCTCCTCTCCGTGTGAGAGCCGGGATTGGCAGACTTAGGAGGTCAGTCTTGGCCACCTTCACGTTTCTTTGAGGCCACGGCCTGTACTAATAAATGCTGACACAAGACAGTGTGCAGGTATTGGGTGAAATGACTTATGACCAAACAGGATATCCTGTAAGGATCCAATAATTTACAGCTCAACCAATCACACAGCTGTGTTGGCAAACTTTATTAGGTTGGCCGTTTCCTTTCAAGGGGACCTGTCAGGAGAGTTGTGGCTACCATCCTACACTGGAAGCATCCACTGCTGACTCCCAGAAGCTCTGCTGGTTCCAGGGCAGAGATCACATCCTCTCACACTGCCATGGGCCTTCTGGAAGTAGCGCCACTCCCTGGATTCAGCAGGATCTTACAGCAATGGAGGGGGATTCCCCCTCAGCAGAGTCCATCTGTCCTCTCACCTCCTCTATGATAATAGCACAGTGTTTGCACCTTATGGAGCACCTGATTGATGTGTATTACAGGAATGGATATCTAATGTGTTATTGGCAGATTGTAACATCTCATTACCAAACTGTAATAAGTTTTGTTCTAAAAGAAACAGACGTTATTGGTTAACAAAAAAAAAAAACAACTGTTTTTATTGGACTAAAGTTCGATGCAAATTTTCATACTGATGTAACGTTCAGAAAACATTTATAGACAGACAATAAAAACCAAATGCATAAAACTTTTACATGGAAAGGTGAACAGAATATTCTGTACAATGCGAAAGTGGTGAGAATTTTTTTTTTTTTTTCCCCAAGTAAATGAAAGCAGCCAATCCAATTGCTCTCATAGGCAAGAAAAGTGTGGGGGTGGGGGTTGTCAGGAAGGTAAAGCAGCTTGGTGTGAGCAGCCAAATATTTAAGTGGATTTAAATCTCGTAAAAAAATTTAAAAAAAAATAAAAAAATTAAAAAAAAAAAATCGCTGAAAGGTAGGGTTTTAGGCTGGATTCACACCTATGCATTATTAGTGCATTTTGCAGATTTGTACTACAGTCCATTTACCATGGTTCCCTATGGAACATGTTCTGTAGTGCAAATCTGCAAAATGCACAAAAAAAAATGCATAGGTGTGAATCCAGCCTTAGTGACAGAAGAGGCCCTATTGGTCTGTTCGGTCATTAATCCTTCTGCCTGCGGTACAGGGAGCCGTGCATGTGCAGCTCAGAGTACATTTACAGCACTACTCTGCAGTTATGAGGTCACTCCCATGCGCATCTACAGGAGTGACATCATCATGGCCAAGTTATTTAAGCCGCCGAGCAGAACAAGCTTGGCAGGAAGATCAGGAGAAAACGAAGGCGCCCAGGACCAGCTGGATGGATTTCTTTGACAATGAGTTTGCTATAATGTGCTCATATACGGCTCACACCAGCACATCATGGCATAAACCTCCTGGGGTCATATTAAAAAATAAATAAAAATGTAGCAAAGTTTCATCCCGCTTCAATTAATACATATTTATTATGACGCAAATCGGACACTAGTCAAGCAAAGCCCGCTTCCATTATAGCTGAACCACACAGGTGTTGTGCTTTATTTTCTACAAGCACCTGCTGCAATTTTTTTTTTAGGGGGGGGGGGGGGTGTAGAGGGCTCCTGCTGTGCATACAAGGGTATTACATCAAATGTGACATCTCCAGATCCCTTAAGAGCTGCATTCTTTTAAAAGCGTACTCACAACTGGCTGCAAGAGACCACATAGGGCAGGGATATGCAATTAACAGACCTCCAGCTGTTGCAAAACTACAAGTCCCATCATGCCTCTGGGTGTCATGCTTATGGCTGTCAGTGTCTTGCTATGCCTCATGGGACTTGTAGTTCTGCAACAGCTGGGAAGTCCGCTAATTGCATATCCCTGACATAGGGCTCTTTTACACGGGGCGGATCAGTGCAGATCCGCCCCGTGGATAGCCGCTTGCTCAGCGGGGATCGCCAGAGCGATCTCCGCTGAGCAGGAAGATGACAGGTCCGTCTCTGCACTCCGTGCAGGGATGGACCTATCAGAGCGCCGCTCTCCCCTATGGGAGATCGGATGACGACGGACCGTAGAGTCCGTCGTCATCCGATCCGCTCTGCAGACGGATGAAAAAAATGGGGTTTTCCTCCGTCTGCAGAAACGGAGCATAGCGGGCACGGACGAGAGCGGGTGTCAGCGGATGCTCATCCGCTGACACCCGCTATCCCATAGGGATACATGTATGTCCGTTTTTCATCCGAAAACGGATGGATGAAAAACGGACATACGGTCCGTCCGTGTGAAAGAGCCCATAGTGTGAAAACAAGGTGGGGGTGAATTTACTAAAACTGGAGAGTGCAGAATCTGGTGCAGCTGTGCCCGGTGGCCAAATCAGCATCTGACTTCAGCTTGTTCACTTAGGCCCTTTTCACACCAGCAGACCGCTTGGGCCCGCCTGTCCGTTTTTTCCGGCGGACCACCCATTGTTCTCTATGGAGTGGCAGGTATCCGCTGACACCCGATCTGGTCCACTAAAAACAGACAGATGGGGATCCGTCGATCAGATCGGATGGAAACGGATAGGCAGTCCGTTTCCATCCGACAGCCGCATAGAGAACAGCGGGCTGTGTCTGTATCTGCTCTACATAGCGGAGTGGACACGGACCCGTCATCAACAGAGAAATCCCCGGATTCCGCTCCATCTGAAAGGGGCCTTAAGCTTTGACAAAAAAAATGATTGGCTTCTATGCAGAGCTGCACCAGCTTTTGCACGTTTTAGTAAATGAACCCCGATGTCTCTGGGAATGCCCACTAACTGCAGTTTCTCACCACTTTTTTCACATGCTTTCTAACACTGGACAGAAATAAAAAAAATCACTGCATGTCTCTCGACATTGAATCAACCCGGTAAGGAGGAGCAAAACATTTGACAACAATGTGGACTTACTCTTTAGCTTTATACAGTCTACATATATACAGTTCTCTTGGTCTATATAGGTTTATACACAAGGCACAGAAACATAGGCATAAACACCCCAACTATATACAGAATCATCAATGAATGAGCCTGACAATAGTCCTCCCTCCTGCCTGCTGCAGGTACCAGGATGATCGCCTCCTCATGGTGACTGATGATGGCCGCGCACCCCTCATATATCAGTAAAGCCCCGACTGATCACTTTCCAAACTTCTGCTTCTTGTCTTTGTTTTTCTTCAGCTTTTTCTGGAACTTCCCACCGCTCTTCTCCGTCTGGTCCAGTTTACGTTTGTCACTGAAAGGATCAATTTCAGAACATTACTGGAATCTGTAATATGAACTCTCAGCCACCAAAATTCCAGCTCCATTACATACAGCTACTATTTCTGTCAAAATCTGTTTGTTTTAGCATGCTGTAACCCCCTGTACAGCAGTGCCCAAACTAGAAAAGGGAGAAGCAGCACTGACAGTCAATCAGGGCTCTAGGGGTTTGTACTGTTACTTAAAGTGGTTGTTAACCCAATTGCCCCCAATTAATCAGGCACACAGTACACGGTTCCCTAAGGCCCCTTTCACACTTATATGACTTGTCCCATGATTTGGGACTGCAAAGTAGCATGACAAGTCGTTCCCCCATGAGTTCCAATGACCGCCATTCATATTAGTACGACTTCAAGTCGTTCGACTTTCAAAGTAGTCCCTGCACTACTTTGGTCCGATTTTGATGACACTTATACAGGCATTCCTTGAAATCGCAGCAAAAATCACAGTAAAATCCCTGTGACTTTGAAGTCACACAAGTGTGAAAGGGGCCTAAGAATTGCAGCATCTTCTGTCTGTGTTGGAGGAATCTACTGATTTTATTTCCTGCACCCTGTGGCATCATCTATGGCTTGCTTAAAATGGGTAGCTGTAATAATGAGGGGCTGCTGTGATCTGGAATGGAAGCAGACTGCTGTGCTGCAGTGGAGGATCTACAATCTATGGCCGGGATCCACTTTTACCCTGTACATAAAACAAGCAGCATTCTGACCTTTTCACACTGATAATAGATGCAGCCTTGCCAGTCTTCTTTAGAACGTCGTTCCACTCGTCATCATCACCCCGGATTACGTATCTGCAGATAAAGCAGAATTCAGGATTCGTACAGAACGGCACCCAGTACTGGGACCTTCGGCTTCCTCACAATCACCCAACAATTTCACTTACTGCGACAGATTAATTCCTTTCAACTTCTGCACCTCCTCTTTGTGCTTCTGCTGGAACTCCCTGGCTGCCTCTTCCTAAAGGAACAAAGAAGAGCAATGTTCAAGGGAGAGTGACAGAGACCGATCGAAAAACATCTTCACAGATGTAAAGCAAATCTCACCAGATCCTCACTGAGGGATTGCAAGGTGGGCTCCATAACCACCTCCTTGACAGCCACCATCTGTTCCTCAACAGCCTTCTCCTGAACCCTGTTAAATACCTGGAGACCCAAAAACATAGAATAAGTACTGGAGGAGAACTCACTTAAGGGGAAAAAAAATGGTTTATAAATCACACCTTCATGTATAAAACACAGCAATAATTATATACGCTTAAAGTGCATGTCTTGACATCAGGACCACAGAACAGTGGGGTGTGGGGGGTCCAGAAGCTGTGGGGACCGGTCTAGAAGTGGGGAGGAGCAGAGGACACAAATGACCTTTGTGGTGCGGTCGCGGCCCCACTGCAAGAGATCATTTTTTTGTTTGCCAGGGTTGGGCTTCAAAACACCCCTGCTGTAGGTTTCTGTCATATGCCAGGAGAGAGTCTCAAAGCCAAGTACAGTGGAACCACATCAGAGGAACCAACCAGATTCAACTTCCCCTTCAGATTGGCGATACAAAGGAAGGCTCAAACTAATTGGCAATACAATGGAAGGCTCAAACAGACTGGCAATACAGTGTAGGGCTTAGTTTGATTGGTGATGCAACAGAGAGCTCAGCCTAAAGCCGGCCATAGATGGTTCGAATCTCGGCCTGTCTCTGCTGAACCAGCCAAGATTTGAACCATGTATGGGCTTGGTTGATTGATAGATCAACTTGGGTACAAACAGCATGTCGAATTTCTAGCATAGGATAAATTCCAGGGGCTATAGCCGATCGCAATAATGATTATGTTCTCCCGGCAGGGATGACTCATAGCGCCCCCTAGGAGAAGACAGTAGCTCTGCGGGAGGGATTCCCCCATCAACACTGACTATACTTATGGGGGAATCGAGCGATTTAATTTCCTGCAACCTGTGGTTACAGGAAAGAAAATGGCATCATCCATGCATGGTGAAACAATGGAAGACTCAATCTGGTTAGTAATATAATGGGACACTCTATATGATTGGTTTTACAGTGGATGGCTGAATCCAATTGGTGATACCGTAAAGCAGGGATATGCAATTTGCGGACCTCCAGCTGTTGCAGAACGACAAGTCCCATGAGGCATAGCAAGACTGACAGCCACAAGCATGACACCCAGAGGCAGAGGCATGATGGGACTTGTCGTTTTGCAACAGCTGGAGGTCCGCTAATTGCATATCTTTGCCGTAAAGCATGGGTGCTCAACCTGTGGCCCTCCAGCTGTTGACAAACTACACGTCCCATGAGGCATTGCAAGGCTGACAGTTCCAACCATGACTCCCAAAGGGAGAGGCATGATGGGACTTGTAGTTTAGCAACACTGGGAGGGCCACAGGTTGCCCACCCATGCCGTAATTAAAACAAGAATCTCAGTATTGATAACCTGCCTTCAGCGATTCCTTCAGTCTTTTATTTTAAAGGTAATAATTACTGTGACTCCAAAAGAAAACTCAATCTATTTATCATAATACGGAGCTTTAGGAAAGTTACCTGGACAATTTTGCGGATGACGCGGTTAAACAGACCCATTAGCTGACTGACGGGCAGCTCAATCTCCTTCTCCAGCTGATCCATAGACTTGTGCTGCAGCCCGATTCCCAGGAGCAGAGCCTGGGGGGGAGAAGAGAGGCCAGGATAAAAATCACTACAAGGAAGATCATAACAAGCATGATAGAAAATATCCGCTTCCTCCAGAGAACATTCACCAAGCAACGGGCATCTTCTCCATCCAACAACTGAGGACATGCTGGCAGGATGTTACTTACTGCATCTGTTGTAACAACCACACAGCACTTTCAGGACTACGTGAAATACACTCGATTACCAAAAATATTGGGATGCCTGCCTTTACACAAACAGATCAGGCCCGAAAGTGCGGGTGTATTGTGCAATCCACCCAACACTTCCAGCCGCCTGTGGGTATCGCGCGCCATACCCACTGGCGGCCGGAAGTGTTTTGGATGGAACGCACAATTACACCCGCACTTCCGGGCCGCGCTCCTAACACGACAAGTCTATAGGGTGTGCGCACAGGAACGGAGGTGGTGCCAGAGAGAGACGGAAGTGCGGGTTGGAACGCAGAGGCACCCGCACTTCATGACTCTGTGATGGCGTGCGTTCCTGGCGGGAGAGAGAGCGGAATCTCAGCGCAATCGAACAGATCGGATGTCATTGATCACCCAGAGAGAGAGAGAGAGAGAGAGTTATGGTGGTGAGTCTTTCTATTTCTGGTGGGATCGGCTACATATTGATATCAATATAGATCTGTACTTGGCGCTGGGCTGCGTTTGGTGTAATGTTCACTAGGTAACTGTGCCTTCACCAGATATTTCTCTAGCACCTTCTCTTTCTATATAACATCGTTTTGGCGAACTGGTCTATTGTTGTCCACCCTCTTTTTGGCGATCACTAGTGTAGGGCTCTCCACTCTACACTCTCTTGTTCCTCTGGTTGGAGCCAGCCCATGTAGAGGGGCGTGGCCTGACTGGGAGTGGCCATCGGGGGCAGAGACAGATGGATGCATATAATGGGGCCCACAGGAAAGAGTAGCCACTGACCGCCTAGGCTCTGAAGAAAGGGGTGCGCCCCTGAAACGCGTCCGTAGTTCAGTCGTTTGGGGTACCATACGATCTTCCTGAAAGACATCCCCACACCATAATCCCCCCTCCACCAAATGATTTGACCAGTGCACAAAGCAAGGTCCATAAAGACATAGATGAGCGAGTTTGGGGTGGAGGAACTTGACTGGCCTTCACAGAGTCCTGACCTCAAGGCAGAGACTGTGAGCCAGGTCTTCTCCTCCAACATCAGTGCCTGACCTCACAAATGCACTTCTGGAAGAATGGTCAAACATTCTTAGACTCACTCCTAAACCTTGTGGACAGCCTTTCCAAAAGAGTTGAAGCTGTTATAGCTGCAAAGGGTGGGCCAACTCAATATTTAACCCTACGGACTAAGACTGGCATGCCATTAAAGTTCATGTGTGTGTAAAGGCAGGTGTCCCAATACTTTTGCTAATATAGCGTACATCTCAGGACTACTTACATTCTGGGCAACTGACAGGTTGAAGCTTCCAAGTCGCTGCAAGAACACCAGTCGTGCAATAGAGGGTATGAGATCCATGATGAGGTGATAGTCCACCATGTTCTGAGAATACATCTCTAACCTCTTAAGGTCGTACGGTGAAAAAGAGGCTTCCAGCTCTAAACGAGTAATTGCTGCATGGGAGGAGAAGACGATGGAAGTCAGCAAATTTAATGATACTCAAGCCCAAAACACATAAAAAAATAACAAAACAACAGAAATTATACTTTAACGCACAACTCTGAGATTCTTTCTTCACGTTTTTGTTCTGTAGCATATTCAGCGCCACCGATGGGGAGAAACTGCTGAACTGATAGGACAGTAAAGAAAGGAAACGTCTTCGGAAATCTGCATGAAAAAAAACAGATCCAGGTGAGAGTTTGGTACAAAGATTAAACCACCTAATCCGACGTTCCATCTGAAGAGGAAGATGTATGCACGGGATCGCCCTCTATCTGCAGGGAGGAAAACCTCCACCATACGGAGTTAATGTTTCTATAACTATAGTTTTTTAAAAAGGTTTTTAAAGTTTTAAACTGATGTTTCATCCCTGATTTTTTTATTTTACAAATAAAAGCAGTTGTAAAGCCTAATTTTTATACTTCAAAGTGTAGTGTGTGGGGGGTAGAGTATAACACAATTCCCACCCCAAGGAGGTACCATCCCTTGGAAAGCAAAAATAGAAGTACAAAATAGTTTGGGACTTTAAATGTACCCCCCTTGGGTATAATAAACACTAAATCAAATCAGTTATAAAAAGGTAAACATTTTTAAAATGTTTTTTGAATATTTATGGTTTCATATGTGTTTTTTTGTATACTGTTTCAGTATTGGATAACAGGATCTGAGGCCCTGATGAAGCCAGTCAGCCCACGAAACGTGTTGGCTTAAAAAAAAAAAAAACACTTATCTCAAGGCCAGGATATCATCACCATGGACAACTGTTTTGAGTATATGTAAAAGAAACCCTTTGTAAAACACTGATATTTTAAATAAAAATTGAACATTTAAACCTGATTGATTAGTGTTTATTATACCCAAGAGGGTACATTTAAAGTCCCAAACAACTATGTACTTTGATATTTAATTTTTATACTAGCCTGCTCTGTGCAAGTATTGCACAGAGCGGCACCTTAACTCCTCTTCTGCGGTCCCCAGTTGTCCATGGTCTGCACCTCCTCTTCAAATGCCCCACACAATGCCACTTGGCCCCACCCTCCACTCCCTCCCCACCAGATTTGATTGACAGCAGCACAAGCCAATGGCCATCAAAGCCTCCTGTGAACAATGGAAAGGGGGAGAAAAGCTGCTGCAGACGGGACATTGCCGGATCGAGCGAGAGCTCAATTATTTAGGGGGGGGGGGGGGGCTGGGTAGAGCTGGTTATTACACATTCATACCTTTCCAAAATGCTGTCAGCCAAGGCTCCTGTACAGATTCTTCCTCTTCCTGAAGACTCTTCAGCATAATGCAGGAGTGCTCCCCCGTGAGGTCATTCTGAGGTAAGACAGCATGAGGTTAGGTAGAAGATACTTGATTATCTGTATCAAATACATGTCTAGTGAAGAGGCTTCCTCACCAATGGCACCAACTATACCAGGCTGACAAATAGCACAGAACCAACAGACTCCTCACACCCTGAATTCTTACATCAACATTTTTACATATGTATGGTCAGGGCTTTTTTTCCCCTTGGGGAATAGGTGTAGGCACCCCCTCCTTCTGAGTCAACCCTGAGTCTCCGCCCCCTACCCACCTCCGAGCATCGTTCCTTGGATCCACCCTCTACCCTCTACCCTTGAGGCGATTCAGTTCGCATTGTAGCGCTATATAAGTTATTCATTCATACCCACTTCCCAGTATCGATCCTTTTAGAGAATACAGAATCAAGTATCATTTTGTGGTGCAAAGTAATTTGTATTGAATTTGTTAATAAGAAAAGCAGTAAAATAAATCCAGAACAATTACCCCCCCCCCCCCTCCAGCAACAATAGATCCACCCCAGCAATAACACACCCCGCCCCCAAAAGGATTTGTCAGCCAGCAACAATATGGCCCCCTACAACAAAACAACCACCCAGCAAATTTGTCCACCAGCAACAATAGATCACCGAGCAGCCAGCATTAATAGACTCTCCTGTAGCCAGCAGCTAACATCAACAGACCATCTAGCACACTTCAGCACCTCTTGCCATTACATACATCCAATGCTGGAGGTGCCGGAACTGCGTTCCCCCACGTCCCCGTTGAAAAAAAAAAAACAAAATGATCACAAGTGTGTTATTCTAAGAACCTTTGTGTAGTTAGCACAGTGCACTATGGAAATGCTGTTTAGTCATAGCCGACACTGGAGACCATTCAGTGAAATACCTTTGGAACCAATTGCCCCCAGAAGGCTAATTTACAGATTTCCAGTAAATAAAAAAAATAAAAAAAAAAACTGTATTATGAATCAACAGCCCTCAGAGAAAATCTATTTTAGATTTCAAATATGTCACAAATGGTTACAAAAGGAAGATATAGAATGGGGGTAAAATGAGCCCGTGGGTTGGTTCAATCCACCAATGTCATTACACCATTCTAAAAAAACAAAAAAAAAAACACTCACTGGAGTCTGACGTAGGTATACAGGAATAAACCCAGCTCGCTTCCAGAACCTAAAGAGAGAAAACATAGATTAGGACGCTGAATCTAATGGCCAGCTGATATGATAAATAAGCAATAGACAATATACAATAAAAAACCATAGACGATTTATGGGGTCTTAACCACTTGCCTACAGTGCACTTTCACCCCCTTCCTGACCAGACCAATTTTCAGCTTTCAGCGCTCTCACACTTTGAATGACAATTACTCACTCATGCAACACTGTACCCAAATGAAATTTGCGTCCTTTTTTTCACACAAATAGAGCTTTCTTTTGGTGGTATTTAATCACTAGTGGGTTTTTTATTTTTTGTGCTATAAATTAAAAAAGACAGAAAATTTGGTGAAAAAAATGCCTTTTTCTTTGTTTCTGTCATAAAATTTTACAAATTAGTAATATTTCTTCATAAATTTTGGCCAAAATGTATATGGCTACATATCTTTGGTAAAAATAACCCTAATTAGTGTATATTATTTAGTTTTTGTGAAAGTTATAGAGTCTACAAGCTATGGTGCAAATCATTGAAAATTGATCACACCTGATCACACCTGATGTACTGAAGACCTCTCTCAGTTCTTGAGACACTAACAAGCCAGGAAAGTACAAATACCCACAAAATGACCCCATTTTGGAAAGCAGACACCCCAACGTATAATCTATGAGGCATTATGAGTCTTTTGAACTGTTCATTTTTTTCCAGAAGTTTTTGGAATATGTGGAAAAAAAATGAAAACGCATTTTTTTTCAACAAAGTTGTCCATTTTTTAAGATATTTCCAACACATAGCATGTGCATAGCAAAAATGACACCCCAAAATACATTCTGCTACTCCTCCTGAGTATGGCGATACCACATGTGTGAGACTTTTACACAGCCTGGCCACTTACAGAGGCCCGCCAGTGAAGTAGCACCTTCAGGCGTTCTACAAGCATAAATTGCACATCTCATTTCTCAATCACCTATTACAGTTTTGAAGGCCCTGAAGCCCCAGGACAATGGAAACGCCCATAAAATGACCCCATTTTGGAAAGCTAACACCCCAACGTATAATCTATGAGGCATTATGAGTCTTTTGAACTGTTCATTTTTTTCCAGAAGTTTTTGGAATATGTGGAAAAAAAATGAAAACGCATTTTTTTTCCACAAAGTTGTCCATTTTTTAAGATATTTCCAACACATAGCATGTGCATAGCAAAAATGACACCCCAAAATACATTCTGCTACTCCTCCTGAGTATGGCGATACCACATGTGTGAGACTTTTACACAGCCTGGCCACTTACAGAGGCCCGCCAGTGAAGTAGCACCTTCAGGCGTTCTACAAGCATAAATTGCACATCTCATTTCTCAATCACCTATTACAGTTTTGAAGGCCCTGAAGCCCCAGGACAATGGAAACGCCCATAAAATGACCCCATTTTGGAAAGCTAACACCCCAACGTATAATCTATGAGGCATTATGAGTCTTTTGAACTGTTCATTTTTTTCCAGAAGTTTTTGGAATATGTGGAAAAAAAATGAAAACGCATTTTTTTTTCCACAAAGTTGTCCATTTTTAAGATATTTCCAACACATAGCATGTGCATAGCAAAAATGACACCCCAAAATACATTCTGCTACTCCTCCTGAGTATGGCGATACCACATGTGTGAGACTTTTACACAGCCTGGCCACTTACAGAGGCCCGCCAGTGAAGTAGCACCTTCAGGTGTTCTACAAGCATAAATTACACATCTCATTTCTCAATCACCTATTACAGTTTTGAAGGCCCTGGAGCCCCAGGACAATGGAAACGCCCATAAAATGACCCCATTTTGGAAAGCTAACACCCCAACGTATAATCTATGAGGCATTATGAGTCTTTTGAACTGTTCATTTTTTTCCAGAAGTTTTTGGAATATGTGGAAAAAAAATGAAAACGCATTTTTTTTCCACAAAGTTGTCCATTTTTAAGATATTTCCAACACATAGCATGTGCATAGCAAAAATGACACCCCCAAAATACATTCTGCTACTCCTCCTGAGTATGGCGATACCACATGTGTGAGACTTTTACACAGCCTGGCCACTTACAGAGGCCCGCCAGTGAAGTAGCACCTTCAGGCGTTCTACAAGCATAAATTGCACTTCTAGTTTCCTGACAACCTATTATTTTTGAAGGCCCTTATATTTCTAACACATAGCATTTACATACCAAAAAATACACTCCAAAATAAATTCTATTGAGCAAAGGGTAAAAAAAAAGTATTACCTGTGGTTTTTGTAGTGTCCCCAGAGGAGGGATTTGGTCCAGGCAGCAGGCAGCAGGCAGCAGGCAGCAGGCAGCAGGCAGCAGACAGCAGACAGCAGGCAGGGGTGTGCTTAGCAACAATAGTAATTATCCAGGCAGCAGGTAGGAATATTGTCTATAGTCAGCACCAGGATATCGTCGGCACAGCCAAAGCATTTGTCCATAGAAAATGTGTCCAGGTGTGGTCAGTTTATGCTGCAGGCAGGGAGATAGTGGCAGTAAGTCAGCAGCAGGCTGAGGGCCGCAATCAGGTAAGACCTGTGCACAGGGCCACAGGGGTAGAGGCTTCGACCCACCCAAATCTCTATGAAGCCTCCGGACTCCAGACCCTAATCCGGAAATTAAGAAACCCGGAGACAACAAAAATATTGTTTTCTCCATCCGGAAAAACATTTCTGGAGCCCCTCACATGTGAGACCCCTGTGTACTACAGTAGCAGGGCAACAGATCAGTCCAAGCGGTAGGCAAAAGCATAGTCCATAAAACAGGCCAGCGTCAGTTCACGTTCAAGCAGTCCAAGCGGTAGGCAGAAGCGTAGTTGATAAAACAGGCCAGGGTCAGTTCACATGTAAGCAGTCCAAGCAGTAGGCAGAAGCGTAGTTGATAAAACAGGCCAGGGTCATTTCACATGGAAGCAGTCCAAACGGTTGGCAGAGGCATAGTCAAAAAACAGGCCAGGGTCAGTTCACGTGGAAGGCAGTGGATATTTGAGGAAGCATGGGGAATGGTCAGCACAGATGTTGAAAATGGGGAAATGGTTAGGAATATGAGCTAATAATTTAGGGATGTGTGATATTGTCTGAAGCATATACCAATGCAAAGGCCGGGTTCGGAGGGACAGTCGACACAATGGTAGCTGGTATCTTTTCTAAATCCATTTTTGGTGCATACTCGACATCTTTTTTGGCGTCGTCGGCCTGCTTCAGTTGGTGGAATGTGGTCTGGGAAGTGGCGTTCGTGAAGTCGGCTAACGGCATCGGAGCGAAGGTTTTCTGGGGGGGGTCTTTGACCGTAGATGAGGGACCGGACAACATTTTCTATAAATTTTAGGAAGTGGGAAGGGCTTTCTGTGGACTTGGTGTGAACTATGTAGGCATTATAAATGGCCAAATGAATTAAATAGAGTGCTACCTTCTTGTACCAAAAACGGGACCTCCTTATTGCTAAATAGGGCTGAAGCATTTGGTCGTTGAAATCCACCCCCCCCATGTACAGATTGTAATCGTGTACACATTTTGGCTTTACGATGGGACCTTGTCGTCTCTGAATTTCCACCGTAGTGTCATCATGGATGGTGGACATCATGAACACATTCCTGGTATCCTTCCACCTCAAAGCCAGCACTTCGTCGCATCGCAAGGTTGCTCTTTCTCCCCTTCGCAATTTCTTATTTACTATGGATTGTGGGAAGCCCTTCCTATTCTTTCTGGAGGTTCCACAGGCCAGGGTTTCTGCGAGGTATAGGTGTCTGAAAAGGGGCAGGCTGGTGTAGAAGTTATCCAGGTAAATGTGGTAACCTTTCCTCAGCAGTGGGTATGCCAGGTCCCATACAATTTTACCAGTTGTGCCCATGTAGGCCGGGCACTCAGGGGGCTGGAGCTGGGAATCTTTTCCTTCGTATATGCGGAAAGCATACAAATATCCCGTGGCTCTCTCGCAAAGCTTATAAAACTTCACTCCGTATTTGGCCCTTTTGCTAGGAATGTATTGTCTTATTCCTAGCCGGCCTGAAAAGGGTACCAGGGACTCGTCTACACATATGTGCTTTTCGGGGACATAGAGTTCTGCAAATCGTTGGGAAAAGAAATCAATGAGTGGGCGAATTTTATATAATTTGTCATGATCTGGATGATTGCGGGGAGGGCACTGGCTGTTGTCCCTGAAATGGAAAAAACGCATTATCATCCTGTATCGGGACCTGGACATAACGGAAGAATAAATGGGCATATGGTGGATGGGGTCGGTGGACCAATAGGCATGTCCTTCATTTTTTTTGGTAAGCCCCATGTTTATGGTGAGGCCCATAAACACTTTGAACTCCTCCAGAGTCAAGCTTCTCCACTCAAATGGACGGGCGTAAGATGATTGGGGGTTGTTGGCAATATACTGCTGGGCATATAAATTGGTCTGGTCCACGATGACTTGTAGAAAAGTGTCGGGCAAAAATAAATGAAAACAATCAATTGGGGAAAAATTTTGGGTATTGGCCTGCACACCTGGCTGTGCGGTGAAAGGGGGGATTCTTGCTGATCCTGAGTTGGAAGGCAGCCATGTTGGATTGGCAAGACCATCTGGGAGGTATGTAGCGGCCCTGGCTCTTGGGGGACGTGGCACTCCAGTGCTGGTAGTTGGGGGATTTGTTCCTGTGCTGGCATTTGGGCGTGATGATGCGGCAGTGCTGGTACTGGGGCTGGGCATTTCTTGTGGCCTTTCGCTGGCGGCAGCGCTGGTACTGGGCCTGGGAATTTGATCCTGGGATGCATTGCTGGTGGCTGCCTGGTTTCCAGAACGCCGTGTTCGTTTAGGAGGGATCCATTCTTCCTCCGATTCATTTGCAGATATACTGCTTTCGATCGGTTCAAATCCTGAATTTGAACGATTGGAATTGGCATTTGAATCTGATGAGAACTCCCCGCTGCTCTCATCAGTCATGGCGAGGATCTGGAACGCCTCCTCACTTGAATATAATCTTTTGGACATTCTTTATGATGGGCTGTGCGACTGGTGACAAATGACGGTCAGTGATGGGCGACAGGTGACAGGTGACGAATGGTGTCACTGGTGGGTGACGGTCAGTGATGGGCGACAGGTGACAGGTGACGAATGGTGTCACTGGTGGGTGACGGTCACTGGTGGGTGACGGGTGACGGTGGGTGGTGGGTGACGGGTGACGGTCACTGGTGGGTGACGTGTGACGGTCACTGATGGCAGTCTCTGATGGTGACTGATAGGTGACAGATGAGGGTCACGGATGGGTCACTGGCGATGGGTAACAGGTGAACCACTGACGGCAGTCTCTGACAGTGACAGGTGAGTGACAGGTGCACTTTTTGGGCACTGATAGGTGACAGATCTGGGTCACTGATGGCGGTCACTTATGACGGTCACAGATGGCGGTCACTTATGACGGTCACAGATGGCGGTCACTTATGACGGTCACTGGCGATGGTCACTGATGGGTGACAGGTGCACTTTTGGACACTGATGGGTGACAGGTGCACTTTTGGACACTGATGTGGTGACTGTTGGGTGACAGCTGTAATTGGGGGGGGGGGGGGGCGATGTGACAGGTTCTCTTTAGGTGTTTGGTGCAGTACAATACAGAACAGACAAAGATCGGTAACTCACTGGTCCTGGCTGTTCTCTCCTCACACTGGTAACGGTGTGTGAGGAGAGAATAGCCGGTAACAGCTAGTAACCGGTCTTTGTTTACATTTAGTGGTCGGCTGTGAATGGATCACAGCCGATCACGTGGTAAACAGCCGACAGGCATTGGCTGTTTACCCTTGTCGGTGACGAGCAGTGTTCCTGGGAACACGCCGCCACCGACATGACCGCGCTGCGCGCTCCCGATCGCGCGCATGCGCGGTCTAAAGCCGGGACTTGACAATGTGATCAGCCGTGACGTAATCGCGGCTGATCACATGGTGAACAGCCATGCCCAATGGCTGTTCACCCCTGTCGGTGACGCGGCGTGTCTCCGGGACACGCCGACACCGACAGAGCACGGCTGCGCGCCCGCGATCGCGCGCGCGGCCGTGTTTTACTAGAGGACGTCATATGACGGCGTCCCGCCAGGAGAGCCGCACCGCCCCACCGTCAATAGACAGTGGGCGGTCGGCAACTGGTTAACAGACCACTAATATTGATCACGTTCTGTTAGAACATGGAACGTTCCTGCACTTCTGGGTTTCACCATTTTCCAGCAAAATACACTCCTAAGCTCCCATGTTGTTTAAACTTTGCTTGTCCTCCATTGCTTCTGGGGCACAGCAGAGCTTAGACGTTCCTGTGGCTTAGCATTGCTGGAAAGATAGAGAATGCATTGCACACGTGGCTCCTTCAAAAAAGAGAAGCACGCTGCCATGGTGCTGAGAAGGAGCGTCCATGCTCTGTTATAAGGGAGTATATGGGGCAGGCTTTGGGAGAACCAGCAGAGGCCTACAGGTGTGCCAATCACAATACATTTTTATTTTATTTTTGCAAAGGGGGGGAATAGTGCATTGTAATATACTGGGGCCCTTTGTCTGCATAAGCCATTTTACACATATAATAAACTTAGCCTTCAAAGACAGTCACTTTGCCTTCCCCCCAACCATTGATACTTGTGACGGACCATCCAGCACCCAGCTTGGGTGTATCCGTCAAGATATAACTTCCTCCACTCTGAAACCAAAAACCAGGTATTTATAGCGGAATATTGCACCCAAGATCTAGACGACACTAGCTTAGGTGCAAACTGGAACTCACTTTGTCAGATCAAATCAGATAAGAGCTTGATCAATTAATGCAAACGTTAAGATAATTAACATAGCTAAAAACTGCCAACATAACAGTAATCTAATTAAACAGTAAGCTAACTTACAAAAAAAAAGACACAAGTCCATCCAGTTCAACCATAAAAAAAAAAGAAATAATAAAAATAAAAAATATCGTACAAAAATATCGTACAATCCAATATATCCAATTCTATACCCACAGTTGATCCAGAGGAAGGCAAAAAAAAAAAAAAAAAAAAAAAAAAAACCCAGCAGAGCATGCTCCAATCTGCTACAGCAGGGGAAAAAAAATCCTTCCTGATCCCCCGAGAGGCAATCGGATTTTCCCTGGATCAGTTCTACCTATAAATGTTGGTACCCAGTTATATTCTGTACATTTAGGAAAGTATTCAGGCCTTTCTTAAATCAATCTACCGAGTTAGCCAGAACCACCTCTGGAGGGAGTCTATTCCACAATTTCACAGCTCTTACTGTGAAGAAACCTTTCCGTATTTGGAGATGAAATCTCTTTCCTCCAGACGTGAAGTGTGCCCTCTTGTCCTTGGTGTTGACCGTAAAGTGAATAACTCAACACCAAGTTCACTTATATATTTGTGTGTGTGTATATATATATATATATATATATAATATATATAATAACTCAAACACCAAGTTCACTATATGGACCCCTTATATATTTGTACATGTTGATCATATCCCCCCTTAATCTCCTCTTCTCAAGAGTGAAATAAATTCAGTTCCTCTAATCTTTCCTCATAGCTGAGCTCTTCCATGCCTCTTATCAGTTTGGTTGCCCTTCTCTGCACGTTCTCCTGTTCCCCAATATCCTTTTTGAGAACTGGTGCCCAAAACTGAACTGCATAGACAAGCCTAGGTGACCCAGTGCCCACCCACACTTTTCGGCACCATTTCCCAGTAAGGCCTAGGGCTGTCCAAATCTCTTAAGGATTAGCAGACAGATACAATAGGTGACTCAAATAACAAAGAAAATTCACACCTAGGAGGCGCACAATGTGGGAATAAAACCATGGGAGAAAGACACCTTAGTAAACAGATTATAGCAGGAGATCCCAGGATCAGGTTGT
Source organism: Lithobates sylvaticus (assembly GCA_028564925.1). Taxonomy (NCBI): domain Eukaryota; kingdom Metazoa; phylum Chordata; class Amphibia; order Anura; family Ranidae; genus Lithobates; species Lithobates sylvaticus. Next base: position 187,785,283 of record CM053038.1, read on the forward strand.
TTTGAGCGGATTATATTAACAACTGCTCCGAGTCTCACAGTCTAAAGCAGTGATGGGCCTAAAGGCTCCAAATCTGTATACAGGTCCTAGGTTCCCAGAGTCTGTGTGTTTCGGGGAGACACAGACCCAAAACCAAGACCAAAAATCCTCCAGGCACACCCGCCCCCACAAGAATAAAGCCCCCTCAAAAGCCAGGGCCCATAGTCAGTAGGCAAAAGGCTACCCTGCAGTCCCCTGTCCTGGTTGGGTCTGTCACAATACTAATTTCTCCAGTGATCCCCCACTGCTCCTTCCTTTGTTGCAGCTTCTACCTAAACACTCAAAATGAATGCTTAGAAGAAGTGGTAAAATCTCCCCCTCCATCAATGGTGACTAAATCCGAGCACTGCATCATGAAAGAAGGCCACATGCTCCATCGTACCTGGGATTACTAGGTATTTTGCACCAGGTTTAAGGGAGGAAAAAGGAAAAGGGGACCAATCGAGAGGCAGGTATAACTAAATTCGGAGGATTTACACAAGCACTGTTGCAATGCTTTAAATAAGCAAGGTGATAAAGTCTCTAAGTAGGTTACTTCAGCAGTTTTGGTGTTAATCCGTAGGACACCCCCAGATAATCCAACTTCTCCGCTGGTCTCTCACTGAGTCGGAGCAGGAGGGGCGGCAGGTTCTTCCGAGGTGTTACCGTCTCTTCTAAAAGGCTGACCGCCTACAAAGGGGGGGAAGCATATGACATTATATGACACAGGTCATCAAAAATTACTCAAATACCACGGCTGACCGAAAATCCTAACAAGAGATTCTCACCTCACTGCTTATTGAAGTGATGTCTTGGGGCTTATTTATGACATTTTCTTCCAGGCAGGTGAACTGTCCCTCATAATACATCTGCAGCAACTGCAATGCTTTGCTTCCATAACCCATCTATAAGAAAGTAATCACATTGTCATAAAATCGCTCAGAACAACAATTAGAGAAGATGTATGGAATGTGTCTTCTCTGGGTCCTACTCCGCAAACTGCAAGCCATAGACCTCTGAACCATTCTGCTTTGTCAGGAACTTGTTGGGCTGAGTCACCAGCTATATGTCCAGAAGTTAGTTGACACCCGACTATCACACCCACATTATGGTCAAAAGTATGTGGACACTCCTCAAAATTATTGAATTTAGGTGTTTCCAGTAAAGGGTTAATTTACTTTGTGGAAGGTCCTTTTCTGTTCCAGCATGACTGTGCCCCTGTGGGCAACACCAGCCCCATAAAGACATGGTTGGAAGAGTTTGGTGTAGAGGAACGCAAGTGACCTGCAAAGAGCCCTCAACCTCAACCCTACTCAACACCTTTGGAATTAAATAGAATGCCAATTGGAAGCCAGGTCTATTCATCCAGCATCACTCACACCTGACCTCACAAATTTTGACTGAATGGGCACAAATTCCCCCAGACCCACTCAAAATATTGTGGAAAGCCTTCCAAGAAGCATGGAGGCTGTTATAGCTGCAAAAAGGAGGCCAGCTCCATAATAATAGCCATGGATTTGAAATCGTATGGCTCTACGTCCAGATCCGTCGCTGGCGGATCGGGTGAGATCCGTTTTCATCCGATCTCTCCATATAGACCAGCGGTGCTCGCAAGCCCCTCCCCGCTCAGTGAGCAGAGAGGGACTTGTCATCCGCCGGTTCATCGGAAATCAACGGAGAGATCTCCCGCTGAGCCGGAGGACAGAGGCGGGCTCCGTGGAAGCGGAGTCTGCCTCGTGTGAAAGGGGCCTTAAGCCTAGTGTGAGAAATGTGCAGCTACTGCAAGTGGAAAAGAGGGTCAACAATGCCCATTTGCATGCCTCACTGTGCCCATTTGCAGCCGTAGGTCCCCCAAACTTCAAACTTGGTAGTTAAGGGTTCCTAGATGCCCTTAGCTGCAGCCAAAATTTGGGGTCTCTGGACCCAAAGGGTCCCGAAATGACATTGCTGCAGTTGGACACAGTTGACCGAATTTAGGGCCATGTATCTGGAGGCCACTTAATGCTAGGAACCCCAAATTGGATATGGTGTAGTGTTGGTTCCACTGGGTTTGCACACCAAATTTGGGGTTCCTAGCACCAAGTGGCCCCGAGATACAGGGCCCCAAATTCGGGTTGGAAAATGTCTCTCTCTGCTGCAGAAAAGTGCTTGACTCGAGTACATGCCGAAGGGGGCACTTTCAGCACAAAAAAATGTGCTGCAAAAAACTCGGCTTATACTCGAGTATATACGGTACTTTAGGGAAATACGACATTCTTTCAAGGACAGCAAGGTGCACATTTTGGACAGACATCCAAACTAGAACAACCATCTCTGAACAGGGGCGGGGGCCTTCAACACCATCTGTCCCCCATATATACTGCTGTTTTAACATCTCTACCTTGGCGATTTGACAACAATTCACCCCCTTTAGCTGTGCAAGTTGAAGCTACGCAGACTTCCTGACACCAAGAATCGGATTATAAAATGAGAACAGGTTGGTTCTGCAACTTGCACACCTCCCAACCTGTTCCTGGACAATTAACGTCTACACATTCCATGAGGATTGGGTTCAGATGTCTGTGTGGATATAAAATGTTGGGGTATCTTCCTGAAACTCATTGGAACTGAAGACGCAGATCGGAGAAGCTACAAAACATGTTCAAGATTACAGAATAAGTCCAGTTGAATGTGAGAAAATATTTCTAGCTAAACCATCACCTGGATAAATGAGAACCTTCAAAGGAAATTTGGCTTTGACTTGGCAGTAATCTTGTCACCATATTAAAATGTTGGATCAGTTTGGACACCAACATTCTGACATATAGAGTTACACATTGTACAGACACAATATAAATGAACATGTATTGTATTTAAAGCGGAAGTAAACCCATCGATCTAACAGTTTGAAAAAACAGTTACATTCCCGAAAATGCTAACTGTCACATTGGATGTACTCTCAACCAAACTGTCAGACAATCCAATGGCTGGTGTCATAACTGATCACATGTGCAGCTTCATGGCAGTTAAAGGTTAAAACGGAGGCCAAGATGGCAGCTTCCTTGGCTGAAAAGTATATGAGGGTTTACTTCCACTTTAACCAACAGACATTCTGAAAAGGATGACAGGAACATAAATGTATTACCCCTTGGTAGTCTGGATGAACAGCAATCCTTACAACTCTTCCTCCAGATAAACTGCTAAAATCTGGGTCTTGAAACTGAATAATGTTGGAAAACAAAGTATTAATAACAAATGTCATACATAGGTAAAGCCCTACACCAGGCATACAATCTAAAAGACCATCAACCCTCACTTTGTATACTTTTTATATATCATCATTTAAAAAAAAAAAAAAAAAAAAAGTTTTGATGCAGACACATCCTGCTATATTACGACTCCCAAGAGCCCTCCACATTCTTGGAAGTTGATCGATCTCGTATGATCAGGCTTGTAGGTTGGGCTGATGGCAACTGGAGGTACAAGTCATTCAAGGGGAGTGAACATTATTTGGCAGGCTGTATCATCATGCAGATCGCTTCATGTACCGTCCTCTTGTGATGACAACAGTGCTCTGGTCTACAGGGGTTGTAACCCTGGCTTTGAGGATAATAGGGAAGTTGCTGGATGCTGCTGGCAATTCAGTCAGCAAGCAGCCTCAAGCTGAAGTGCAACTATGGAGCACAATGCAAGATACAGGGTGTTCATACTGCATTACAATAAGAACATTAGGTGGAAAAACTAAAAGGGAAGCGGTCATGAGAGAATATGATATACAATACTAAAAAGAACAAATGCCTACTGTCACAGCGCGTGAAGGGTACCTAGTGTGAAGACTATGTTTGCTATCTAACCTCTAAACATCATATAACAAAAGAGCAGTCACTACAGAGAAGTGACCAGAAAGTGAGGCTCACTGATTGACAAAACACTTCCAGATGAAGCTACACTAATCAGTATAGTGAAACGCGTTGACGTCACTTCCGCTCCGGACGGCGTGCTACGGCGCGAATCCCCAGCAGGGCTGGTAGCCGGGATATGGGCTACGACCTGAGGGTCCTGGGAATGAATGGATGAACAATGACGAACGGAGCAATCGCCATCGCCATTCCACCAATGAATGAGCGAACACAAAAAAATAGTAAAGCAACTCTATACGGCATATACGTATGCAGCAACGGGGTACGGTACATCCTCCTATATATATTTACTGCACATAAGGAGTAAGAGACGAATAACCGGACCTCGTGAGTATATCGTTTTGAACTGTTCCATTCATGCAACTGCACTAACTATGGATGCAAACTGAGCAAACTTCGTCCAGTTATACTGTCATTTGACAAACAAGTTCATTAAATACTCAGAATACTTATCCAGTCATTGGACTTGTGCTAGGATACTATCCTTGTCTGCATTAGGCAGAGCTATTTGCTATACATCATCCAATTTACATTTGTTTGCATAGTTATACCATCATTATCTCAGTAGCAGTCTCAGCCCCCTTACCTATTCCCTTTACATTTGGCTCGAGCCCCCAGGGAATTTAGTGACAGTTTCTTGATCCAATTTGGATCAATTGGCATGTATTTTGAACGCCAATTAGAACTGCCACTGACTTCACCGGCGTCCGGACGCATTTTTTGTTATACATGTTTACATGTTTTTCTCTCTTTTGTCTGTGTTTGTGCTGACTGAAGCTATATACTCAGTCATCTACATTTTATACCTATAAATCCATGACAGTGGTTTGTAGATCCTGCCCATAAGCGTGTTGTTAGTCTTTTTCGTACCGCACATTTTTGTACTACTTTAATAAAAGTGTTCATCATAGACAAAGGTGTTTTGTCTATCAGTGAGCCTCACTTTCTGGTCACTTCTCTGTAGTGACTGCTCTTTTGTTATATGAGAGTATATGAGGCTGCCAATGCTGACCTCTCCTTATGAGAATGCTAGATTCCACCATACAATCCTTGGTTTCAAAGCTGACCGTTGTTGCTTCTAAACCACTATGCTTGTTCCAGGTCTGTGACTCAAAACTACCTACAGTGCCTTGAAAAAGTATTCATACCCCTTGGAACTTTCCACATTTTGTCATGTTACAACCAAAAACAAATGTATTTTATTGGGATTTTATGTAATAGACCAACACAAAGTGGCACATAATTGTGAAGTGGAAGGAAAATGATAAATGGTTTACCAAACTTTTTACAAATATATGAAAAGTGTGGCGTGCATTTGTATTCAGCCCCCTTTACTCCGATACCCCCAACTAAGATCTAGTGGAACCAAATTGCCTTCAGAAGTCACCTAATTAGTAAATAGAGTCCATCTGTGTGTCATGTAGGCCCCTTTCAGGCACCAAAACATGTAAATGCATCCTTTATATTTACTTTGGAATTTTTTTAATAAATACGGTTTTACACTATGGGAGCCCCCCTTCTGTAATTTTTCTTTCCATTCATGGAGAATCATCCCAAGTAAAACTGACCTTGGAATAAGCCATCTAGGGGTTTTTACTCGCCACAAAGAGCAAGTGACCACTCTAGCGATAGGTGGTCAACGTTTAGGGGTAAGTGTACATTCATGTGGGGCACCTCTGAACACAAGCACTTTAATTCACTAAATGGGACATTTGCAAAAACTGAGATGTTTGATTCATTCATGTCTAAAATGTGTGAATTTTGTACCAGCTTAGTGAACAAATAGCATCATGAAGGCCAAGGAACACACCAGACAGGTCAGGGACGAGGTTGTGGAGAAGCTAAAAGTAGGGATAGGTTATAAAAAAAATATCCCAAGCTTTGAACATCTCACGGAGCTCTGTTCAATTCATCATCTGAAAATCGAAAGAGTTTGGCACAACTGCAAACCTACCAAGACATGGCCGTCCACCTAAACTGACAGGCCAGGCAAGGAGAGCATTAATCAGAGAAGCAGACAAGAGGCCCATGGTAATTCTGGAGGAGCTGCAGAGATCCACAGCTCAGGTGGGAGAATCTGTCCACAACTATTAGTCGTGCTCTCCACAAATCTGCCCTTTATGGAAGAGTGACAAGAAGAAAGACATTGTTGACAGAAAGCCATAAGAAGTCCTGTTTGCAGTTTGTGAGACGCCATGTGGGGGACACAGCAAACATGTGGAAGAAGGTGCTCTGGTCAGATAAGCAAAAAATGTACTTTTTGGCCTAAAAGCAAAATGCTATGTGTGGCGGAAAACGAACACTGCACATCACCCTGAACACACCATCCCCACCGTTAAAACATGGTGGTGGCTGCATCATCATGTTGTGGGGATGCTTTTCTTCAGCAGGGACAGGGAAGCTGGTCAGTTGATAGGAAGATGGATGGAGCCAAATACAGGGCAATCTTAGAAGAAAACCTGTTAGCATCTGCAAAAGACTTGAGACTGGGGCGGAGGTTCACCTTCCAGCAGAACAACGACCCTAAACATACAGCCAGAGCTACAATGGAATGGTTTAGATCAAAGCTCATTCATGTGTTAGAATGGCCCAGTCAAAGTCCAGACCTAAATCCAATTGAGAATCTGTGGCAAGACCTGAAACTTGCTGTTCACAGACGCTCTCCATCCGACAGAACTTGAGCTACTTTGCAAAGAAGAATGGGCAAAAATGTCACTCACTAGATGTGCAAAACTGGGAGAGACATCCCCAAAAGACTTTCAGCGGTAATTGCAGAGAAAGGCGGTTCTACAAAGTATTGACTCAGGGGGGCGCTATACAAATGTACCCCACACTTCACACATATTTGTAAAAAACATTTATCATTTTCATTCCACTTCACAATTATGTGCCACTTTGTGTTGGTCTATCACATTAAATTCCAATAAAATACATTTATGTTTTTGGTTGTAACATGAGAAAATGTAAAAAAAAAAAAAAAATTCAAGGGGTATGAATACTTTTTCAAGGCACTGTAAGTGAGACACAGCTATTCAACTAGCATTTGCAAAATAGGCCAGCAATGACAGCCCCCCCATACAACCTTCAGGACAGTCCTTTAAATCCATTTTAAGACACAGCATATAAAGCATATAAAGCTTCAGAGTATACATAGAAAACCGCAGGGAGGGGTACATACCTGCTCCGACACCGTCCAGGGGATGAGATCCCCAGAAGCTTTCTTTCCCCGAGAAAGACTGCTCATGACTGACTGACGTGAAATTTCCCCCTCCAGACAGACCTACAGGAAGGCACAGAGCAGCTTGTTATTGGAGAAAACACAGTAGATAAGTGTCTGAGTTGCCCATAGAATCCACCTTCCAAATGCCATGAATAGCATTGCTATGGGCAACATAAAACTTTCCCCAGTACACAAAAACCAGCATCCCCTTTTGTGACAAACCTTGCAAAAATTCTACACAATGCTTAGTGGTTACCTGAAGTACAGCCAAGACCTCTGGCAAGGAATTCTGGGTAGGAGGTACTGGTGGGAGGAGGCAGAAGAGGTGATGAGCCGGGGCGTCTGAGAGCATCTGAAGGTCATTGGGTGAATTCTGTAATGAGCACAATCATTAGACACAGCTTTATCTTGACTTTTGAATCTGTTCTATATGAAAGCATTAGAAGTCCATACCTTGTAATGAGAAGCAACATAAAGAGCCATTAACCTCTGCAGGAACGATTCGGATGCCTTGTGGTAGCAGAACAGAGTGTCCCGGTTTACGTAGTATCTGTTACAGAATGTTAAGTATATCTTGGACAACTACTGATTATAAAAGGTCTTCTGTACAACAGAATTTAAATACCTGCCCCTTAATCACTTCAGTACCGGGCACTTTACCCCCTTCCTGCCCAGGCTAATTTTCAGCTGTCATTTAATCTCAGTATAAATACAGCCTTCAGAGTTTTGTTAGAGAACCTTAGTGAACAAACAGCATCATAAAGGCCAAGGAACACACCAGACAGGTCAGGGGTAATGTGGTGGAGATGTTTAAAGCAGGGTTAGGTTATAAATAAATATCCCAAGCTTGGAGCATCTCACGGAGCACTGTTCAATCCATCATCCGAAAACGGAAAGAGTATGGCACAACTGCAAACCTACCAAGACATGGCCGTCCACCTAAACTGACAGGCCGGGTAAGGAGAGCATTAAATCAGAGAAGCAGCCAAGAGGCCCATGGTAATTCTGGAGGAGCTTCAGAGATCCACAGCTCAGGTGGGAGAATCTGTCCACAGGACAACTATTAGGCTGCATTCACACTACAGCGTTTTGAATAGCAGGCAGATCTGTCGTGGATCTGCCCGAGATTTGATAGTGCCGATGTGTGAATGACAAAAGGCGGTTTTAGCATTTGAGATGCCATTCGAGTGACACCTCTAATCGCAGTGTGGGTCTGCCCCGATTGTCATGTGATAAAATGTACTGCAATCGCAGGACGGATGTCTCCCAAAAATAGTTCAGGAGCTACTTTGGGGCACCATGCGTCCCGCTGTGCAAGTCGTAGCTCTCCTTTTGGTGTGCTGGAGTAGAGTCCTAAGCCGACCATAGACAGTTTGAATCTCGACCAGCTCAGCAGGAACCAGCCTAGATTCGAGCCATGTATGGGCAGGCTGACTGTACCCAAGTTGATCGATCAGCCAGCCTGCCAGATTTTACATGTGAAAATAATCACCATGTTCTCCTAGCAGGGACGAGGGAGAGAGGAAAAGAAATGGGGGGGGGGGGGGGAGCATAGAACCGAAAATAAAGAATAGATACCAACAGCCCTATCCATCCATCTTTGAGGAGTATGGGTAGGAATATTACATCATAGGCGAGATTCAGTGGAGACTACCATGGTTCAGAATCGTGTTGATATGACCAGATATCAAACAGGCATCTCGTTGAAAAATGTGCATTTATTATTTTTTTTGAAAGGTAAACTTGTCCTTTAAACTTCAGTGATCTGAACTGGATAGATTGCTTTGAGTCCTTTCAACTTCACAATCATTACTGCTTTTTCTGGTGTCCTACTGAATGATTTTGAACATCTTCATGTGTTTTAGCTCTCACAGTGCACATACATAAATGGTCACAGTACTATTATAGGACTAGTCGGTAAGGTACAAAAAAAAGGATACAGATTACAGGTCTCAGGCAGAGGACACCCACTGATCATCCTGCTGATGTTCAGGCAATCTAAGCACAGCAGCTCATTCAGCCATTTCTCCACGGCGTCTCCCGGAGCGTAACGTATAGATTCCTGCAGAGATACTTCATGGAGGGTACGAGCTGGAAGGAAGGAAGGGACAAAAAACAAACATAAATCAACATGAAAACAGTTCGATTCTCAGATGTAACCATAGAAAACGCTCAAAATTACTTTCAGAAATGGTTTGCAAAAAGCTGAACACTAAACCGGCTGCTATAAGTAAAACATTTATCAATGCATCTTACAGGTCAAAGTATCACTGAGAAAATCTGTCTCAGTCTTTGTTGACACAGCAAGATTCAATGCATTCCTTAATACAGCACAGACCAATGCTTTTGGGTACACAGAATATACACATCAGTTATGCCCAGGGGTCAAGTCCTGGGGAAAAAAGTGTGGGAACTCCCACCCAAGATCCACTCCCCCACAAAAAAAAAAAAAAATAGGACATTGGGGCACCTCAGGGCACATGGCACATCGGGGGACATTGGGGCACATTATGGGGGACATTGGGGCACATTATGGGGCACAGGGCACATAGCACATCAGGGCTCATTATAGGGCACATCAGGCCACACGGCATATCAGGGCATAGGGCACATGGCACATTGGGGCACATCAAGGCACATTATGGGGCACATAGCACATAAGGGGGCACATTATAGGGCACATAGCACATCAGGGCATGGGGCACATAGCACATTACAGGGCACATCTGGGGATCTTACTTGCCAGCATGCAGAGTAGCACAGGAAGCACCTGTCTGTAATAAGTTCTCTCTCTCATGTCACGCAGCGCTGCTCGCTCCCCGGCGGCCCCTCCTCTCGTTTATCCCAGATGATGTCACAAGCCAATGGGGATAGACAAGAAGAGAGGAGGGGCCGCCGGGGAGCGAGCAGCGCTAAGTGACATGAGAGAGAACTTATTAGACAGATGTTTCCTGCGCTACGATGCATGCATCTCATTCGTCTCGGGCGGCTCTAGTCCTGCAAGGGAACGTCGTTCCTGCTGTGAAAAAAGTGCAGGGACGCCGTTCCCACAGGACTGGAGCCCTGGTTATGCCTCCAAAAGGAACTGACAATCTAATGTCCCTATATTGGCCATGTGGACACATGGGAGGGTCAGTATAAAAGGTGGACTTCAGGTAATCCTAGTAACTGATATATTTGCCTTAAAAAATGTGTATTCTGTAAATTTAACCAGTTAGTCTTGCCCTGGTGTATGACCTGTGACATAGGGTGTTCCACAACCTCATCCTTAGTAGCAGAGTCTGGCTGTTCCTCTCCCAGTTTTAGGCCTCCTAGCTGTTTTTGTTTTGGCTAATGACTGTGTTTCAACCTACATATGAAATTGATGATCATTGGCACCTGCTTGGTATAATTGGTTAATCATACACCTACAAACCCTAATCCTACAAAATCCCTGACTTTGTGCAAGTGTAAGAATTAATGCTGGTTTGAAGCCAAATGGCGGTCACACCAAATATTGATTTGATGTAGATTTTTTCTTCTGTTAGCTTACCTTGCATTTAGTAAATTGATAAAGGTAAACAATAAAAATATATATTTTTGAAAGTATTCTTACTTTACAGCATTTCTTCACACCTGCCTAAAACTTTGGCACAGTACTGTATATCTCAATGTTTTCTGTAAAAGCAAAGGGAGAGGGAGGACCAATCAGGCTTTGCTATAGCGTTCATGTGCCAACAAGGAACATACTGACAGAAAGAGAGAAAGAGACCCTCTTCAGGCTTCTTCTCTTCTTCACTGTCCAACCACTAGCTGAGGGCTTGGAGATGACCTATCCATCCTGCATAACCGTAGTAGAGAACAGTCGGGTCAGCAGCCTGGGTGTGCTGGTCGTCAGGGCTGTGTAAATCCCAGGACTGGCTGAACAGAAGTATAAATCTTTTGTCAGTTAATCAGCTACTGTATGTGGGTTTCAAACGTGTATTTAGCGATTTGGCAGGATTACATCAATGTATTAAAACACATCCACTGATGAAGTCACGTGATGATAGGTCGGGATGGGGCCACAGATAGACTGGAAGTGACTTAGGAGTACGAGCTCGCCACTCGTGGATGTTATGCCTTGCTAAAGTTTTTAAATGTGAGTAAAATCTAGCTGTTTTTATAATAAAATATATTTTGAGAAACCATATCACACTATCGGAGCACCTTGTTTACATACCACCACGGAGGAGACTAGGAGAAACCCCAGGATTACGTTTAAAGGAGGCATTGCAGTATATCCAGTCCCAAGGGCAGTATCCATTACAGAGAGATCCCCAGAGAAAAGTGGAGGCCAAAGGATTCCCCATGAGAGTTATTTAATCCAATGCTGTTACCTTACAGCAGTAAGGTGAGAGGCCTGTGAGCACCGAGGTGTCATATACACCAGTGGTCATCAACCCTGTCCTCAGGGCCCACTAACAGGCCAGGTTTGCAAGATAACTGAAATACATCACAGGTGATATAATTTGCTGCTCAGTGATTGCAGTATTCTAGTCTGCATCTCCCCAAGGTAATACATAAAACCTGGCCTGTTAGTGGGCCCTGAGGACAGGGTTGATGACCACTGCTATACACTATAAGAAAAGACACCATCACCTTTAGTCACCATTTGAAATTTGGAAGAATTAGAGCACCTTAATCACAATTGCATCTTTGGATGTATACCGTCACTACTGAGACTTTTATTTATATATATTTTTTTATTAGTCACTTTTATTGGCACTTGAGTTTTGCGGATATTATAGAAGCATCATTTTATGTATTTATTTATGCACATTCACTGCATAGCATTACATGAATTGTTTATTTACCGTTGACAGTGCAACATCATCACTAATTTCAATGTATTAAACACAGTACTCTACCTGAGGACAGGAGCTGGGTGCTAGTGTTTTTGTTCTCTGCAGTGTTGGAGGCCTGACTTTCTGCACTCTGCTGGCGGAGCTGCTGAATCAATTTGAGTGAAAGGGAGCGGCCAGTGCCTTCATATCTAGAAAAATTATAAGGTAAATAAAAAAAAAAAAAAAAAAATACATTCTTCTACCATAGCCCACACTTCCATGTATTACATCTCCAGTCCTTCTTTCTAAAGAACTCACCCATTGATTGTAGATGCCATGAAGACCAGGTAGGGCCCCATAAGACTCTTTACTAGAGGCAGAGGGATAGCGGCTGCTTCATCGATCACCACCAGTTCCGCCTGACCCAACTTTACGGCATCTGCCGGATGGATGTACTAAGACAGGAACAAGAGTTTATCAACATTAGTATCTCCTTGATAAATAAAACATCTTCTTAGGCCGGCCATAAGCGGTTCAAATCTTGGCTGGTTCAGCAAGAACCGACCAAGATCCGAACCATTAGCAGGCAGACTAAATCTACCAAGTTGATCGATTAACTTGGATACAACCAGCCTGACAGATTCACTTACAATTATTGCAAGAGGCTGCTAGAGGCACTAGTGATAATCACTGTCTTCTTGTCGCCGGGATGGCTTTCCCCACCGGGAGAAGACAATAACCTGGCAGGAGGGATTGCTGCGTCAAGAAATTCGCTCCCTGTATGGCCGGCTTTAATCTTCCCAATGCTTTGCCCCAAGACAAATATCAATTGAATTATTCTACAGAATCCTTGTATCTCTAGGGACACTAGGGGGAGCTGTCAAGTTAAAAAAAAAAAAAATTCTCTAGTTCTACAGACCAGTTCAATAGACAGAAGAACAGAGTACAGGCCCATCATCTCCCATCTCACCACTCAGGGACTAAAGCCTCGTACACACGGTACGATTGTTGGCAGGGGATTGTCTGTTGACAGACTGTTGTCCTAAAATCTTACCCTTAGTACGCTTCTTATAACAATTGTTGTCCAACTTTCGACCAACAAATGTTGGATGACAGGCTAGTAAATTTTCGGCGGACACCGGTTTGATGTCAGATTTTCGTATGGCCAGTACACAAATTCGTCACACAAAAGTCGAAAGTACAAACACGCATGCTCGGAATCAATGCTCACCAAACATGAAATTAGCAGAAGGGGCCCAAAGGGTGGCGCTCAAGAGCTGAAATTCCTCATAGTACGTCACTACGCTCGTGTTTGTGGCACGACAATTGTGTACCGTTAGTATGCAAGACGAGATCCTGGCACACAACCTTTTGACAGTTGGCCAACAATCTGATCGTGTGTATGAGGCTTAAGGTCAAACATTATACAATTTTCCTTTAGATTTACCAAAAGCCATATAAAAAGGTCAAACCTAAAACTACACAATTTGTATGCAGACAGGCCCTTGGCACTGCCATCATGGGTGCTCAACCTGCGGCCCTTCAGCTTTTGCGGAAACTACAAGTCCCATGAAGCATTGCAAGCCACTGACAGTTACAAGCGTGACTCCCAAAGGCAAGATGGGACTGTTCTGCAACAGCTGGAGGACCATAGGTTGAGCGCCCATGCACTACATAGTTGAAGGTAAAACTAAAGGAAATTGTACAAGAAAATTGTATAATGTCAAACTCAATTCAGGTTCAAGTTAGGAAGTGGCATAGGACAGCCATGTCCAAGCATTGATGGCTCAGAAGTCCCACTTAAAGCAGAACTACACTGCATCTGAGCACCACAACCTAAAAACGCTATTTAATTCATTTTTAACCACTTCCCTACCGCCCATAGTCATATGACGCCCACAAGGTGGATCTCCAATCCTGGGTGGGCGTCATATGACGTCCTCCCATTCCCGGCCGCCTAGGGGGAGCGCGCGCCCGCGGCGTCGCTCTGAGCCCGGTGCGAGTGCCCGCGATGTCCGCCGGGCACCCGCGATTGCCCGTTAAAACAACGGGACCGTGCGGGACCGCGGAGCTGTGTGTGTAAACACACAGCTCCACGTCCTGTCAGCGGAGAGGAGACCGATCATGTGATCCCAGTACGGAGGAACACTGATCGGTCTCCTCCCTTTGTCAGTCCCCTCCCCCCACAGTTAGAATCACTACCTTAGGGAACTTTTTAACCCCTGCAGCGCCCCCTAGTGTTAACCCCTTCCCTGCCAGTCACATTTACACAGTAATCACTGCAATTTTATAGCAACGATCGCTGTGTAAATTTGAATGGTCCCAAAAATGTGTCAAGTGTCCGAAGTGTCCGCCGCAATGTCGCAATCACAAAAAAAAAAAAAAAAAAAAAATCGCAGATCGCCGCCATTACTAGTAAAAAGAAATAAAGAAAAATGCAACAAATCTATCCCCTATTTTGTAAACGCTATAACTTTTGCGCAAACCGATCTATATATACGCTTATTGCGATTTTTTTTACCAAAAATATGTAGAAGAATACGTATCGGCCTAAACTGAGGAAAAAAATTGTTTTTTTTTTTTTAAAAATGGGATATTTATTATAGCAAAAAGTTAAAAATATTATGTTTTTTTTCAAAATTGTCGCTCTTCTTTTGTTTATAGCGCAAAAAATAAAAACCGCAGAGGTGATCAAATACCACCAAAAGAAAGCTCTATTTGTGGGGAAAAAAAGGACGTTTGGGTGTAACGTCGCACGACCGCGCAATTGTTAGTTAAAACAACGCAGTGCCGAATCGCAAAAAGTGCTCTGGTAAGGAAGGGTGTAAAATGGCCCGGTGCTGAAGCGGTTAATATGCAAAGCAAACTCCCCCATCCATCCATGTCTCCATGCTTTATTTTGCTGAGAAATCACTTTGAAAACCACCCCCCAAAAATTTCTGGCCACGGCCATCTTAAGTGAGGGCAGTTGATTCATGTAGCATTTAGCTCAGGCATGAGGGTGTGCTTAGCTGAGAAAACCCCTCCTCCCATGAAGACTGGGATGTATGACATTACTTGCCTAGGCACAGAAACCAGTAAGTAGCTGCAGAAATGTAAAAAAAAAAAAAGTTTAAAACAAGTAAATATAATCTACCTTCCTATCCATTTACTAATGCAGAAGAATTAAAAACAGTCAAATGCATTTCGGTCCGTCAAGCAGTTATTCATTTTACTGGCCAGAATAGAAAACTGTCCAGGCCACTGAAATGGATAAAACGCACCTAGCGCTTCGCCGCGTTTAGCCATTTTTTTCTGCCACAATGCTCCTCTCTTGAACACACAAGTAATATTTTTTTTTTTTCTACTTCTAAACGCTCCTTCTTCTAAATGCCCACGTGTGCATGGACATATAGGCTAACATTGAGGGGCATTTAGAATCAGAACAAAAAAAAAAAAAAAAAAAGTTAAATATCTGTAAATAATGCATTTTTGAGATCAAGTGTCCATGAGACCTAAATAAACACAATGCATGCATTATTAGTGAAAAAATATATCTGTTCATTCTGCCTGAAATCCATTACTGTTATGCATTCTTTGTCTGCTCAACTGTTATCAGTTTGCATTATTCTCAGTTCACCTATAAACTACAAAAAAAATAACTCCCCTTAGGAGAGGGGGAGGTGTTCTGTAGTCCTGACACATTTTCTGTACAAGGGTGACAATGCTGCTCCTCTTTTAATACAGCGTTGTCACCCTAGGAGAGAAAGTGCATTACTGACAGGATTCTAAATGCAGCCACATCTAAACGCTGCTAAGTCGCAGCATATTACATTTTTATTTCTGGGCTTAGAGACACTTAAAAAAAAAAAAAAGCTGAATAATCAGATTGCTGCACAAGCCCAATTGTGATTGGCTCCTTCACTAGCACCTCAAAATGAGCCAATCACATGAAGAGTATGGGAAACACAAAAGATGACTTACTGGCCACAGGGGCCAATCAAATATTAAACCACCCAGAGTGGGCCGACTTCACCCTTGTCCCGTTCTGCTCACCTGTATGGTCTGTCGGTGCTCCTTGAACACATTGACTCGGACCACAGCTTTCTCAAACTCCGGGTTCAGGGACTGAATGATTTCATAGTCCATATGTTCCTATAAAAAGGGGTCACATAACTTTGATGTCAGACAAGGAATTTCAAATATTTTTCATAGAATTAGTACCGTATATACTCGAGTATAAGCCGAGTTTTTCAGCACATTTTTTTTGTGCTGAAAATGCCCCCTCGGCTTATACTCGAGTCAAGCACTTTTCTGCAGCAGAGAATGACAATTTCCGACACCCTATCTCGGAGCCACTTGGTGCCAGGAAATTTGGTGTGCAAATCCAGTATAGCCAACATTACAACATATCCAAATTTGGGGTTCCTAGCATCAAGTGGCCCCGAGATACGGGGCCCCAAAGTCGGTTCGGAAAATGTCATTCTCTGCTGCAGAAAAGTGCTTGAGATTTTCCGACCTGACTTTGGGGCCCATATCTCAGGGACACTTGGTGCTAGGAACCCCAAATATGGTGTGCAAACCCAGTGGAACCAACACTACAACATATCCAAATTGGGGTTCCTAGCACCAAGTGGCCCCGATATACGGGGCCCCAAAGTTGGTCAACTGTGTCCATCTCCAGCAATGTCATTTCAGGACCCTTTGGGTCCAGGGACCCCAAATTTTGTCTGCAGATAGGGGGCATCTAGGAACCCTTAACTACAGAGTTTAAAGTTCAGGGGACCTATGGCTGCAAATGGGCACAGTGAGGCTGCAAATAGGCATTGTTGACCCTCTTTTCCACTTACAGTAGCTGCACATTTCTCACCCTAGGCTTATACTCGAGTCAATAAGTTTTCCCAGTTTTTTTTGTGGTAAAATTAGGTGCCTCGGCTTATATTCGGGTCGGCTTATACTCGAGTATATACGGTATTCCGTAAACCTAAAACAAAAAAAGCAGAAAGATGTTCGGCGCTACAATGCACCTTTCCCCTTTATCTCGGCGCAATGACTTGTGCAAAATTGCAAACAATGCTTAAAATTCTGTAGGTTTCCCTATAGCAGCCACTTATATCAAAATGTATACACTATGTGTTAATGGTAGAAAGAGATCATAAAATTCATTAGAGTACCTTCACCATTTAGCGGCGCTCTCTTGGTTATTTAAAAAAACAAATAAATGTATAATTACACACACTGTATATCAGGGATGTAAATATATATAAACAATGATATATTGTGGGAATCTCTAAGCAAAAAACCTGGTCATCAAATATTTTAGTACATAGTTAATATCGTGGTGTTGTAGGAGTATATTCCTCAAAAAGTTCATATGTTAAAACACTGGTGCTGATAAACGTATTGACTGCTGACAGTATACACTTCCACCAAGATGCTCCACCCGTGCTTCACACTCCCCTCTGGGGTTTACACTCACCGCAATCCTGTTTCTTATCGGCATTGAGTACAAATCTCACCAGCGGCAATCTCCTTAGAGCGTCTCCTTTATTATACACCACCTCCAATCATCAGGAATCAGCAATCGGCCAGTACATTTAGGTATATGGAACAATAGAAAAAATCCAGACGGTCCAGTACGTTTTGAACTGTCTTTATTTTCTAAGCATATTCCATTAAAAGTATTTCTCCACAAAAAACGCACAACAACTCTTGTTCTCTTATTGAGGCTCCTTGCAGTGTAACCAATCCTTGGTTATCTCACAAAAGTTGCAAATCCAAAGCTTTTACCAGGCATTGCGGTTAGTAAGATAATGTAGTGAGCACTCTCACTGTTCACTAGGTATCCTACGCTCCTTCCGGTTTGTCCTTGCCTGCTCTTGGAACGCAAGGAGCGTCAGCGTCACTTCCGGTCGTCGTATAGGTCACGCCCTGACGCGTTTTGTCATCACGACTTTCTCAAAGGGCGTCCTTTGAGAAAGTCGTGATGACGAAACGCGTCAGGGCGTGACCTATACGACGACCGGAAGTGACGCTGACGCTCCTTGCGTTCCAAGAGCAGGCAAGGACAAACCGGAAGGAGCGTAGGATACCTAGTGAACAGTGAGAGTGCTCACTACATTATCTTACTAACCGCAATGCCTGGTAAAAGCTTTGGATTTGCAACTTTTGTGAGATAACCAAGGATTGGTTACACTGCAAGGAGCCTCAATAAGAGAACAAGAGTTGTTGTGCGTTTTTTGTGGAGAAATACTTTTAATGGAATATGCTTAGAAAATAAAGACAGTTCAAAACGTACTGGACCGTCTGGATTTTTTCTATTGTTCCATATACCTAAATGTACTGGCCGATTGCTGATTCCTGATGATTGGAGGTGGTGTATAATAAAGGAGACGCTCTAAGGAGATTGCCGCTGGTGAGATTTGTACTCAATGCCGATAAGAAACAGGATTGCGGTGAGTGTAAACCCCAGAGGGGAGTGTGAAGCACGGGTGGAGCATCTTGTTGGAAGTGTATACTGTCAGCAGTCAATACGTTTATCAGCACCAGTGTTTTAACATATGAACTTTTTGAGGAATATACTCCTACAACACCACGATATTAACTATGTACTAAAATATTTGATGACCAGGTTTTTTGCTTAGAGATTCCCACAATATATCATTGTTTATATATATTTACATCCCCGATATACGGTATTCCATTTATAACCAAGAGAGGCAATGAGGCCGCCACTGCTAACCTGGCATATGATGAATGCTTTTAAGCCCAGCCTGTAGTCTATACACCCCCTAAGGGGGTGCATCACCACAAAGGCTGGGCACACAGTACTTTAGGACTGAGTGGCTCTCAAATGCGATCACATAAGTGCTGCTCAGTTCTGGATTGCCCAATAACTATTCGTGAAGGGCGGCCGAGAGGGCTGGGGGGAAAGGGGTTAAATAAAGCCACAGAGGAATAGACAAAGCTCCGAGGAGAAGGGAATAAGCCTCACCTGGTAATGCAGCGAGTCAAAGCCTTTGAAGATGAACTCAAACAGGGTGTGCAGGTTATCGGGGCTCGGAGAAGTCACAAAAATATTGGAATAACTAAAAACAGATGGAAACCAAATCAATCAAAAACCGGTGTACTGAATCTAGCCATGTTTATCATTTTCATAGAATATCACAAGGCTAATTACCACTGCAGAGCCGACAGTAATTATAAAACTATAAAATCTCTTTAGTTACCGTAAGTCAGACACTAACTCATAAATATCTGAATACTGCTAGTATAGACTAAGACATATCTCTGTATATTAAAGCGACAATAAATGATCTTATTTTTTATTTCTTTTTCTTAATTGTGCTGCAATACCCTAAGGCAGAGTGGATAAAAATCAATAATTAGAAAAAAATAAAAAATATTTTATATATATATATATATATATATATATATATATATATATATATATATATATATATATATATATATATATATATATATATATATATATATATATATATATATATATAATTTACAATCAGATTTTTTCGATTTTTATCAAATTTTAATAAAATGCTTTTGGAGTAAAAATCTATCTAAAAGATAGTTTTCTATTTAAGATAGATTAATAAGTTCAGGAATATTCCATTCTCATTGTTTTGCAGATCTATGTACACTACAAACTGTATGATTGAATCGGTTCTGATATTGCCGTTTTACTAACCTGACAGCTTATTATTCTAAATAGAAAACCTTCATTTTGTTGGCAAATATTAAAGATTCTAACTACCAGCAAGAATAAGTCCTTACATTTAAAGAGCACCTGTCATTTCAGATCTATCATGGCAGCGCCTGTTAGCGGGTATCCACTCACCTGCTGCCGCTACGTCCCTCACCTAGTTGTGTCCCTGCCACATCACCAGCCGTCCTATTAAAGTCAATGGGACTGTCGGTGAGTCAACAGCGGGTCAGAGGAGCCGCTGCAGGACAGAGATGACAGTTGTGGTGGCAGAGCATTGCACAGTGGTGGCAGAGTATTGCACAGTGGGGCAGAGTATTGCACAGTGGGGGCACTGACCAGCGCTGTGGGCACTACACATCCAGCCCACAGCGCTGGTCCCGTCTCTCCCCCTCTCCCTGTACCGATCGGTACAGAGAGGGGCGGGAGGAACCGGCGTCATGACGTGACGCCGGTTTGTGTACATGTGATTGCTCCGTCAGTTGACGGAGCGATCACGTGGTAAACGGCCGCTATCAGCGGTTGTTTACCGTGATCCGTGGTCACGGATGTTCCCGAGTGCGTGCCCCAGGGGGCGCGCGGAGCAAGTTTCTAGGAGGACGTCCACTTAGAACAAGCCGACCGCGCTGTGGCCGTCTTTCGACAATAGCGCGGTCGGCATGTGGTTAAAGAAGAATTCCAAGTATGGTATTGTTTACATAGTTACATTGGTTTAGCTTGGACAACAATAAAGCTTACATATACCATACCTGCAGGATCTCTAGTTGGAGAACAGTATAGTAGATACTGCAACTCCAGTGAAAAAAGTTAAGAGGTGCAGGAGTGATGTCACTGGACCAATAAAACTATGTAGAAAATGCCATACCTGCCATTCTTCTTCAATAGAAAGTATCATTAAAGGTACGATTTAAAAATGAGCAGTTAATAATAATTTAAAGCAGGTGTACATTCTGCTTACTGGATTAGGAAAACACAGGAAGTGATGATGCTCATTTACAGCACATTGAGAAGGCGGCCTTAAAAGAGCTGTAGGTTTTGGTGTTGCGATCTGGTTATATACTGTGGTACAGCAAAGTCTGTGGTGCAGCAGCGCAAGGATACCGGTATCTGCATACTCATCTTTTGTACAGCCCAGAAACTAGGTATGTTTCCTGGTTTCAGCACAGCATTCTATCTTTCTGTGCAAAAGTTGGCAAAATCAAATGTTATAGGCCACGGGTAGGCAACCAGTAGCCCTCCAGCTGTTGTGAAACTAAATTTCCCATGAGGCATTGCAAGGCTGGCAGTTACAATTACGCCCAGAAGCACGATGGGACTTGTAGTTCTGCAACAGCTGGGAGGGCCCCAGGTTGCCTACCCCTGTTATAGGCTATTTTCACTCCTGGTCAGATGTTCTCCATTCGTAAGAATAGCACGAATCACGAAAATACCGCATTGTGGTCACTAGATGGAGCTGCTGATCATAGTAAATTAAAGTGGTTGTAAAGGCAGAAGATTTTTTATCTTAATGCATTCTTTGTATTATTTTTCATATTCTTTGTATTAAGATAAAAAAAACAACATCAGTGTGCAGCAGCCACCCTCATACTTACCTGAGCCCCATCTCTATCCAGCGATGTGCAATAATGCCTCGGCTGTCCGGGACTCTCCCTCCTGATTGGTTGAGACACAGCAGCGGCGACATTGGCACAGAGCAACGGCTCGGCTGCCTCCATAGCAAGCTGCTTGCTGCGGGGGCACTCATCAGGAAGGGACCAGGAGATCGATGGGGGACCTGAGAAGAGGAGGATCTGGGCTGTTCTGTGCAAAACCACTACACAGAGCAGGGAAGTAGAACATGTTTTTTTTTTTTCTTCAAAAATAACAATCACAGGACTTTAGTATCACTTTGTATTTATTAATCAGCTCAATCCAGTGGCCATAATGCAGTATTTTCCAAATCCACTCTACTCTTATGAATGAAAGACATCCAACCTTGGAGAGAAAATAACCTAGCACCTTTCCATTTTGATGTCATTCACATATAACTAATGTACATGCAGTCTCATAGGATGTTAGATCTGTAAATTGTTTTATACATAAAATGTTCATTATCATTGTGTATGTAGAGGCAGGGTGTGGAACCATGGCTAACCTACTTTTCATATGTAAACTGCTCTTTACCTTCATGTTTGTTACTACGTCATTGTTAATTTAAAAAAACTTTCAACAAATAATGTTAAACAAATAAATAAAAGAAAAGAAAGGAATAAAATCAAAAAAATATACCAAACTGAATAAAAAGGTACACAAATCATACCCAAAAGCCACAGCACCCGCGATCGCCAATCCTAGTGCTGCCGACTTGCCGCGACCTCGAGCTGCTGTCAGGGCCACTGTACTGCGAAGGGTCTTCTCCGATATCGCCTCTATAAACTTCAGAACTGCCTTGGCCTGCAGAAAAGGAGGCATGTGGAAGAAACACCAAAATGTAAGAAAAAAAAGGTGCACATATGAAACAAAAATAAATAAGTATACATATTGGTGGCTCAAACAGCCTGAAAAACCCAGAACAAAATAAAGAGCACCTGTGTTGTCATAGTACACATGACACTAAAAAGATGGAGTGTAGGTGCTATTTTTTTCTACGAATTCTGAAGTTTTGGGGCGTTTAAGAGTAAACACCTTTAGGAATAAGAATTAAATCACTGCGCTATAATTTCTACAGAGCAGCTAGCAAAAAATTGTTGGTAACAATAAAATAAGGGAAAATGCAGCACTAAAAATAAAAGGCATAAAAATATGCAAATAAAAAGTCCAATGTAATTTAGCATAAAGAGTCCATGTTCAGAAAAACTGGAATCACCCAGTAAAAAAACAAGGTGAATTAACGATCCTCCACTGAAAACAAACACCAGGCCTCTTACCGCAAACAATGGACCACTAGATTATAGGTGGTCAGTTACATAGTTAGCTAGGCTGAAAAAAGACACAAGTCCATCCAGTTCAACCATAAAAAAAGAAGAAATAATAACTAAAAATAAAAAAAATATCGTACAATTCAATATACCCAATTCTATACCCACAGTTGATCCCGAGGAAGGCAAAGAAAAAAAAACCCCAGCAGAGCATGCTCCAATCTGCTACAGCAGGGGAAAAAAAATCCCTTCCTGATCCCCCAAGAGGCAATCGTTTTTTCCCCGGATCAACTTTACCTATAAAATGTTAGTACCCAGTTATATTATGTACATTTAGGAAAGTATCCATGTTAAATCCATAATATCACGACTCCACTCAGATAACAGATGGCTGGATCTCATACAGTCTCAACATGGGATCTGACCACCTATAATCTAGTGATCCATTGTTTGTGGTAAGAGGCCCGGTGTGTTGGTGTTCGGTGGAGAATAATTAATTCACCTTGTTTATGTCCTGTATACACCGTGGGTGATTCCAGTTTTTCTGAACATTGACTTATTAGCACATTTTTATGCCTTTATTTTTAGCGCTGCATATACCTGTATAAACACCTTTAGGCCTTATTTACACGGGGAGCAGTAAAAACAGGCAGTGGATTTGTGCTTTTACCGTGCCAACTGCCCACCTAAACTGTACAATGGCGGACGGAGGGTGTATCGCTTTGTTTCTTGTCACATATGTGTAATGTTACACTTCTTAGGTAGAACTGCAGCCAAACCTGACCCATAAGGCCTCATTCACATGGGCATAGTTAAAGTGGTTCTAAAGAATGTTTTTTACCTTAACGCATTCCCCTTCATTAAAGTAAAAAACCTTCTGTGTGCAACTCTCTGTACCAGCCCACCTGAAAAAATCTATCAGGAGACTGCAGTATCACCCAACAGCCACTCTAGATGCATCAAAACATACCAACAGACGCTTACACTGCCCCAAGAATAAAATGCCTGGCTGACGACAAAAGCTCTCCAACCCTTCTGGGTAAGGTCAGAGCTTACCCGTTCCCTCCCAGCCTCAGTACGTTACTCCTCGCCCTTCAATAAGGATGAGCTCCGGCATGTTCGCATGTTCGAGGAGAGATTTGGGGTCCAATAGACTTTTCTTTGCGCCATCACCTTTCTTCTCAAAAACCACAGATACAAGGTCTACCCCCCTGGTCATCTTTCATACCCAAATGTTGATTATCAAAATTATAAAATGTTTTGGAAATCGAAAATCTAGTGAGTCCTCCAAGTCAGATTTACCTGGTCAAGCGTCTTGCAGTTTTCGACCAGAACCCCAACCGGCTGTGTGTCCTGGAGACTGACCTTCACGTCCTGCAGCTCCTGCTCCTCCGGGGTCAGGCTGCTCTCCTGGAAAAAAACATATCATTACAAACAGATTGAGATACTGCTGAAGCACCATACAAGGTCAATATATTATGGAACAACCACCTTATGATCACATACAGAAAATAAACAGATAAAGGAAATAAGAAAACTGCAGAGCTTGAACTGATTTGTTGCTATCTGACATATACTTCAAGGATGTTGTGTATCTAAACTCAAATGAAAAAATGTTATTTATTGCAGCTTATCGGTACTTAGATGAAATGGTTGTACAGTATTGGGTTTCTTTTCTATGCTTTTTTCCACCTGATAATCATGCAAATAGAATCACATTTCTTGTCCTTGATTGGCGACAATCATTGCACTACTGTATCTATGGAGAGAGCCGTGGTTGCCACCCAGGCTAAACTTCATACATTCAGAAAAATAGCCAGCATACTAGCAGAGATGAACCTCAAAACTCCAGACATATTAAGGTTCTGTTAGAGAAATTTGTATCTGTGAAGTGCAAGGGAAAATGCAAATCGGTACATGCCAACCTTTCATTGCAGGTGGGCAGGTTTTTTTTTTGGACTTTGTGTTGGACATTTAATTTTTGCACTTTATAAAACGGAAATATCAATAAATCTGAAATTTTTGAGGTTCATCTCTGCTGGCTATGTCTGTGAATGAGCTATAATTACAGTATCATCACTGGCCGAGCTCCCATTTTTTGGGCTATAAGGGTAAGGTTCCGGGTGGATTAGACTTCAAGCATCTTTGTCTATCTCCACTACAAGGGGGGGGACAAAAGATTAATGTATTAAGATTTAAGGATTAGTTCACAAAAGAGAGATAAAACATTGTTTGTGCGGAGTTCATGTCACAAAAACTTAGACATTTCGATACTTGCCAAAAATGTTCTTAGCCTGAAAATGTAAATGCAGCCACCACATGTAAGGACTGGTAGGCTGCAATATATGTCACATTTTTGTTTGTTTTTACTTTTTCTTTAAGTGAATTAACCCATTAAGAGCCTACAACATACATTGCAAGTCCTGCTGTGCTTCCCCATTAAGCTGATACTCAATTGTGTAGTGGTCAGGACCTGCTGTCAATTTGACAGCCGGCATTGCTCTATGCACACTACAAATCCCATACCTATCTCGGGAGTATGCAAGAGAGGATGGCTACCTTCAGACATACAATGGATCCACGGAGAATGAACACAGCCTACAACAGGAAGCAAGATCACAGCAGCAAAAAAAAAAAAAAAATGTAAATAAAAAAAATAAATAAAAAAAAGGACCTTGGGAGGAGGCTAAGAGCAATAGAAGGAACTTTGAGTTGGGAATACAGACTTGAAAAGAATTCATTTTTTTAAACGTGCAACAAACTTAGCTGCAGATCTCAGAGCCGCTAATGAAATATGTTTTTTCAAAACAGAAATTGCTAAAGAAAACCATAAAACAGATTTAAAAAGGTGTTTTATTTAGGCTCGGTTCACATACAGAGCATTGAAAAAAGTATTCACGCCCCTTGAAATTTTCCACATTATGTCATGTTAAAACCAAAAACGTAATGTATTTTTATTGGGATTTTATGTGATAGACCAACACAAAAGTTGCACATAATTGTGAAGTGAAAGGAAAATGATAAATGGTTTTCAACATTTTTTACAAATAAATATGTGAAAAGTTTGGCATACATTTGTATAGCGCCCCCCTGAGTCAATACTTTGTAGAACCGCCTTTCACTGCAATTACAGCTGCAAGTCTTTTTGGGGATGTCTCTACCAGCTTTGCACATCTAAAAAGAGTAAATTTTTCTTCTTTGCAAAATAGTTCAAGTTCTGTCAGATTGGATGGAGAGCGTCTGTGAACCGCAATTTTCAAGTCTTGCCACAGATTCTCAATTGGATTTAGGTCTGGACTGGGCCATTCTAACACATGAATATGCTTTGATCTAAACCCTTCCATTGTAGCTCTGGCTGTATGTTTAGGGTCGTTGTCCTACTGGAAGGTGAACCTCCGCCCCAGTCTCAAGTCTTTTGCAGACTCTAACAGGTTTTCCTTTAAGATTGTCCTGTATTTGGCTACATTTGGCTACATCCATCTTCCTATCAACTCTGACCAGCTTTCCTGTCCCTGCTGAAGAGAAGCCTCCTCACACCACCATGATGCTGCCACCACCTGCCACCACCATGTTTCACGGTGGGGATGGTATGTTCAGGTTAATGTGAAGTTTTAGTTTTCCGCCACAAAATGCGTTTTGCTTTTAGGCCAAAATGTTAAATTTTGGTCTCATCTGACCAAAGCATCTTCTTCCACATGTCTCCTGTGTCCCCCACATGGCTTCTCGCAAACTGCAAACAGGACTTCTTATGGCTTTCTTCTTGCCACTCTTCCATAAAGGCCAGATTTGTGGAGAACACGACAAGCCCCCGTACACACGGTCGGACATTCCGACCACAAAATCCGTTGGATATTTTCCAAAGGATTTTGTCCGAAACTGGCCCACACACGGTCGGACAAAGTTGTCGGAAAATCCAATCATTCAGAACGAGGTGACGTACAACACGAACGATGGGACTACGTAGAGGCCAGTAGCCAATAGTTTTTGTCTCCAAATTTCTTCTGAGCATGCGTGGCACATTGTCCGTCGGACTAGGCTGCACACGATCAGAATTGGCGCGATTGGACCATGTTGTTGGAAAATTTGAGATCCAGCTCTCAAATTTTTTCCGTCGGAAATTCCGACATAAATAGCCCGCTAGGGCCCACACACAATCGGATTTTCTGACAACATAATCGAGATCTGACTTTTTCCATCGGAATATCCGACCATGTGTATGGGGCATAATAGTTGTCCTGTGGACAGATTCTTTAAACCTGAGCTGTGGATCTCTGCAGCTCCTCCAGAGTTCCCATGGGCCTCTTGGCTGCTTCTCTGATTAATGCTCTCCTTCCCCGGCCTGTCAGTTTAGGTGGACGGCCATGTCTTGGTAGGTTTGCAGTTGTACCATACTCTTTCCATCTTTGGATGATGGATTGAACAGATTGAGATGTTCAAGGCTTTGGATATTTTTTTTATTTTTTTTTATAACCTGACCCTGCTTTAAACTTCTCCACAACTTTATCCCTGACCTGTCTGGTGTGTTCCTTGGCCTTCATGGTGCTGTTTATTCACTCAGGTTCTCCAACAAATCTTTGAGGGCTTCACAGAACAGCTGTATTTATACTGATGTTAGAATTACACACAGGTGGACTCTATTTACTAATTAGGTGACTTCTGAAGGCAATTGGTTCCACTAGAGTTTAGTTAGGGGTATCCGAGTAAGGGGGTCTGAATAATAATGCACTCCAAACTTTTCACATATTTAAAAAAAAAAAAACTAAAAAAAAACATTTAAAACCATTTATAATTTTTCTTCCACTTCATCACTTAAAATCCCAATAAAATACATTTACATTTTTGGTTATAACATGAAAAAATGTGGAAAATGTCAAGGGGTATAAATGATTTTTCAAGGAACTCTATATGCGAATTGGATGCGTTTTTAACTGCATCCAATTTGCATAACATGTGAATCGGACCAGCAGATGCTACAGTGATTCTCAACTTTCACAGGGAACGGAGAGGGATGAAATATACATACTTACACTGGTCCATGCTGGACCAAATGTAACTATACAAAAATATTCATACCTGGAATTGAGCTTTGACAACTGCTTTTTTTTTTTTTTTAAATCTGTAAAAACTTGTTATCACCATTTTGACTGTGGCAAGTGGGAGCAGAAAATGTCTCAGGTTTGGTGGTCAGTGGGAATCAAATAAATTATATAGCATATGTAGCGTCAGTCTGAGGATTAGCGCCCCACCGCCAGCGTCAGTCCGAGGAGGAATGCCTTGTATCAGTTGGAGGAATAGTTCCCCAAGGGCCAGACAAAAGCAATCAAAAGGCCGCCCTTTGATTGCTTTTGTCTGGCCCTTGGGGAGCTGTTCCTCAAACTGATACAAGGCATTCCTCCTCGGACTGACGCCGGCGATGGGGCGCTGATCCTCGGAATGACGCCACCTATGTTATATAATTTATTTGATTCCCAAACACACAGACCTGTGGTGCAATTGGTCACAGTCGATCAGTAGGTACACAGCCAAAATGGTTGGCTTTACCCTGCTGACAAACTCATGCTGTGTCCAATCACAGCACAGGTCAACAAGGGTACGCATGCATGCACGCCTCTAAAAGAAGTACGCTGCGATGTACAGGTAAGTTGAGGGTGCCTGGCAGTAAATGTACGGTT
Source organism: Lithobates sylvaticus (assembly GCA_028564925.1). Lineage (NCBI taxonomy): Eukaryota > Metazoa > Chordata > Amphibia > Anura > Ranidae > Lithobates > Lithobates sylvaticus. The sequence continues at coordinate 187,813,496 of CM053038.1, forward strand.
AGCAGATGGCAAATGGTTGAGTAGATGGAGCCCAAGAGCTACTGAGATGCCCCCTTACCTGTGTCTTGGGCGGAATCGGCGTTATGTTGGCATTATGGCTGGAAACAGGCAAGATATTCAGCTGATCATCAATTACCATACAGTTCTTACAGGAGGACAGAGATAATATAAACCTGTGGGGAATGTAAGTATATCAGTACACAAAATTCATCAAAAGCAAACCGGCCAAATGTTTCAGACATACAAAACATGCTGCAGTAAGGCCAAGTATACATTTCTGCTTGGAGGGGGGAGTGGTAAAAACAAATGCTTGGAGCGATGTTTTTACCGTGCCCCCCCTTGAGCTGCAAAGGCAGCCAGATGGGGCTGTACACTTGCCACGAAGGCAAAGCTTTGCCTCATGTCAAGATTTGCATCACCTGCTGCGTTCGGCCGAACGTGTCCCATTCGAGCGAATGACGGGCTGCACTGCAACTCCATGCAAATCACACAGCAGAAATAATTGCTTTTGGGGTTTAAAGCAGATGGAGAGACGACATACTGTCGCCTCACTCTGAAAAGTGATCCACTGCTGGTTGCTCTTCAGAGAGCAATGCGTATCTCAGGGCCTTTTATAAAAAGGAGCAAGATATAACATACTCAAATCAAACAGATCATCTACCTTTCATTAAAACGTCCCACAACGTCCTGATGTGCTTCTGTCCTGTAGCGAGAATGAACATCCTAGAGAAAGAAGACAAGAAATGAGTCCCGGCATATTTCCTCACTGACAACACAGGAATGGTATAGATGTGGAACATTGTAAATGTGCTGCTAGGGGTAAAGCTAAAAAGGAGGAACACACAGAAAGGGCCCGAGCACAGATGTCAACATGCAATACCGGCTCCGGGCCCTAAAACTCTCCTATTATCAAGCACTTTATTACAACAGGGGCGGAAATGGAGCCAAATCACTCAGTACTAAAGAGTTTACGTTGTGTTGTACCAAAGTGACCATAAGAGGCATGAGCACAAGAGGACTATTGGTCCTGCATTGTACTTGATGCAACTGCCGACCTTAGAGAAGCGGTACTGAAGGACCGATTGCATAGATGGAGGAAGCCTGCCAGAATTAGGAATAAGTTAGGTATTCCAGCTTATTCCTCTACCCATAGACTTAACAAGCATTTAACCCCTGCGGTGTGGGCAGAGGGCCCATTGCAAGAGTACATGTTCTTTCCTGGCCGCAGTTAAACTTTACCAAATTACTGATTCCTACATCTTTAACTACCTCCTTTACATTTCTCTCATACATGTAAAAATAAAAGAATTTTTTTTTTGCTAAAAAATTACTTCCCGTATATATTTTTAAGCAGAGGCCCTGGAGAATAAAGTGGTTGTTGTTGCAATTTGTTACGTTGCATGGCATTTAACCACTTGCCTACAGGGAACTTTTGTTATAAAAATTTTCAAAAAGGAAAAACGAAAACAACGATTGTCCCACACATGCAATTTTTTTATGTCATGAGGTATTTGCGTCGCAGTTTTTTGGGGAAAAGAAAAGAAAACACAACACACTTATAATTTGAATCCAAAAAAACAATACATAACCTAAATTTTTTTGTAAAATATAAAACATGATGTTACTCTGAGTATATAGATACCAAACGTCATCCATTAAAATTGTGCATGCTTGTGCAGCAATGACAAACAACGTAAATTTTACTATCCATAGACAACGCTTTAAAAGCCATGTTTACAGGTTACCACTTTAGATTTAAACAGGAGGTCTGGTGCTAGAATTACTGCCCATGATCTGATGTTCACAGTGATACCAAACATGTGTGGGACGATCGCGGTTTGCGTGCATGCAGGACTGACTCATGCACTCGCCTTTGTCCACTTTCATATATTTTTATTATAAATTTATTCTTTTTTTTTTTAACATTTACAGTTGCTTTACATTTTTATCACTTTTATTGCTGTCACAAGAATGTAAACATCCTTGTAACAGTAATAGGCAGTGACAGGTACTCTTTATGGAGGGATCTGAGGTCTACAAGACCTCCAAACCCCCCCTCTGCATTTTAAAGTATTCAGAACACCAAGATCTGCTTTTTGTATGCTTTTGATTTATTTATTTTTTTTAAATGGTGCCGTTGACATCCAGGTAAACTGGAAGTGAGGTCATATCATCGCTTCTGGGTTACTATACCAAACAACCGATCAAAGCCGATCCCAGATTTGTCTGGCTGTCCGGCCAGCTGGCGGAAACCAGAGCAAGCCGGGGAAGGCAGATGAAGGGTAGGGGAAGAGGAAGTCTCCTCCCGCTGCTCTGATTGCCATTACAAGAGAGCGGGCAGCCGGCTCTAAAAAAATAGTAGTGGGTTGATGCTTGCAGCTGAGACATCTCCCCGATACAACCACTTGAAAACCAATGATGTTCCAGGTACATGAATGGTCGGCAAATAGGTTTGTGGATGCCCTGAAAATGTGGTGCAGATCCACAAATGTAGGCTTAGTAAATAAATCTGTAAACTCCCCCTTGGATTCCATAAATCCTGCCGTGACTCCAGCCCTGATATACATACCATGGTCATGGTGTACAGCTGCTTCAGGGAGCTCATAGTGCGGAGAAGAAGCACCACAAGTCCACCACCTTCCACCGTCTCTATGGTACGAGCCAGCAAGTTGGGAGTCAGAGCCTCAAAATCCTAAAAAACAAAGGAAGACTGAAACAACTCTGTACAAACCTGAAAGACAGACACAGATGACGGAGGATCGATGCATTCCCATGACACCTGCTTTCAATAGGGATGAGCTGGGTTTGATCTACAGAACCCATGGGAAGCTGTCACAGGATCGCATCCCTGTCAGCCCATTCAGCATCAGTTGCTTGCTGCTGGACAAACACAATAGGCCGGGACATCGCTGACCTAATGTGGCTGCTGAGCCATATGGCCATATTAGGTCATGAATATCCATGCCCCGCAGCTCCACATTTGCCTCGGCCACAGACGATTGGGTTGGGGGGAATGTGGTCATGTGACAGCTTCCTAGAAGTTCAGCTGAATTGAGTTTGGAACAAACCCAACTCATCACCACTTAGAACTGGCTTTTTTTGTGATCAAACTATGAACAAAGTTTTCAGGTTTCCGTTTCGCACCCAAATTCTGTATATCTAGAAAAGCCAGCGTGTCCAGCAAATCCTGAGGAACTCTGTGCCTCCTGCCTCAGAGAACTGATAAGCTCACTGCTGGGTGAAGGCCTGGTAAGGACGAGAAGAACGATCTAGGCACGACATACCTGCAAGACGCACATGCCATAGGTGTTTCCCAGAATCTTATGGGTCTCGTTATAATAACAATAGCGGATGTTGGTGGCGGCAATAAACAGCTCAAACGGGTCGTCCTCCTTGATGTTCATTGTGCCGCTCTTTATCCTCTTCTGTAGTTTTCTCATTTTTTTCTTCCGGTTACTGCAAAAGAAAAGTGTATGTGTCACAAACCAACTCCAAAGATGGCACGTGATGGGTTATATACATCGGCCTCATTCAGAACATCTCCAGACAAGTCATAGAAACAAACCACTGAACACGACTACTGGGCTTAAAAATAAACAAATGATTTTCCTGCTGGCTAAGAATGTTTTACAGGAGGGCTTTGGGTGGGACTGCAGCCTCTTGCCACTCCAAGCATTGAAAAGGATGAAGCTTGGGAAAATAACGAAGACAGACCATGTAGGAATGTGCCATAGTGGTGCTCTATTGGTACTGTCATTTCTGTTTTCAGCCACTAGGTGGGGTTGAATGTTCTCTCTGTGAGCGGACATCTATACATAACTCTATGAAGTTGTAATTGACTATTTGTTTTTGAACATTACAACTTTACATTCTTTTGTGAGTGTTTATGGATCATGTATGCTTGAATGTGTTCAAATAAAAAAAAAAAAAAAAAAAAAAAAGACAGACAAGTCTGACCATACACTATATAATCTGATTGGACAATCCCCCTTAGAACTACAGGGGGTCCCCGAGTTACGAACTCGTTAGGGACTGTCCGCCTGTTCTTAAATCGGAAATGTTCGTAAGTCGGCCGTGCATGCGCAGACCGACAATTACGGACATTTCCGATGTTCCGTTGAATGCCGCTCTGCGCATGCGCGGCAAATTACGGACATTTCCGATGTTTGCCGTCATTTTCCGAGGCTCCGTCTGGCCGCGCATGCGCAGAACGGCCGAGAGTCCGCGGAAAAAATATAAAAAAATTCCCCTTTAATAAATATCCCAGATTTTTTTTTTTTTTTTAAAAACACAATTTTTTTCATCAGTTTAGGCCGATATGCATTCTTCTACATATTTTTGGTAAAAAAAAAAAAAAATAATCTTTGCAATAAGCGTATATATTGGATTAGTTTGCGCGAAAGTTATAGTGTCTATTAAATAGGGGATAGATTTATGTAATTTTTATTCTAAAATTTCAGCGATTTTTTGCGGGACTGTGAGATCGGACACTTTTTTGGGGTCCAGTGACATTTATACAGTGATCAGAGCTAAAAAATAACCACTGATTACTGTATAAATGTCACTGGCAGGGAAGGGGTTAACACTAGGGGGCGATCAAGGGGTTAAGTGTTCCCTAGGGAGGCGTTTCTAACTGTGGGGGGGGGGGAGTGTAGTGACCGGAGGAGGAGACAGATCTGCTGTCCCTAGTGATTAGGAACAGTGTGACCTGTCTCTCCTCCCCTGACAGAATGGAGATCTGTCTGTTTTCATTGACAGGATCCTGTCTCTCTAAGGAACGATTGCAAGTGGCCGGCGGACATCGCAGCCGCTGGCCACGAACATCGGCTTCGGCGTTGCAGGTGCGTGCACCTCCACATGTTGCAGATTTTCACAACACTCTGCAACTGCTAAGGATCCATAGGAAGTACAGGCCGGCAACTCGACAGCTTCTCCTTAGAAAATATTTGAGCATTACAGCAATAACATCGTCCAAAAATAGATGCGTTTCGGCCTTCAAACTTTTGATGAAGGCCGAAACGCGTCAGTATTTTTGGATGATGTTATTGCTGTAATGCTCAAATAAATATTTTCCATGGAGAAGCTGTCGAGTTGCCGGCCTGTACTTCCTATGGATCTTTTGTGAGCTTAATTAGCCAGAGCACCGACTACTCTACACACCCAACTATACTATATAGCGGTAGAGCTTAGGTGAGTTTTTCTCTCACTCTGCAACTGCTGCCTGCATTCCAGTGTGAACAATGGTTTTCTGTGGGGTTGATTTACTAAAATTGGAGAGTGCAAAATCTGGTGCAGCTGTGTATGGGAACCAATCAGCTTCTAACTTCAGCTTGTTCAATAAAACCTGGAAGCTGATTGGTTTCTATGCAGAGCTGCACTGAATTTTGCACTCTCCAAGGTTACGTAATTAACCCCCTGTGTGCCTTGTGGAGACCGGCATTTTTCTACTGCACAAGTGTGAACAAGCCCTTAAAGCTGAAGTTTATTCTACCTTATCCTAGACCCAGTGAGAAGCTCACAGCGTGCAGTGAAATAAGAATAAGCGATTTCAGTCCAGGACGGCAGTCGGTACAACTGTGCAAGACTGAAGGGAAGGCTGGAGGTCCGATTTAATAAGTGCAAAGAAAAAGTGGAACCGGAGCACAGAGAGATCCATGGAAGCTGATTTTTGGACATATTACCTGCTGAAGCCCAGCTCTTTCTTGTAACACCAGAGTACAGAGGGCCGAGCTCTCACCGCAGCTTTGGAGAGCATGTGATGGAGAATGACCACCTGCGGAGAGGGACATGGTTACTTTACAATCACAGAAGGCAATCTGCATATACCATACAATACACACACAAATCAAAGATGACTTGGATTACTGCCCCAGCATCCAATAGGAATTCATGCATCCGCTGCAGGCTAGTGTTACACATACTGATTTATTACAGGGAACCACCCTGGCTACTGGAGCCTCAGATTAGTGGCTCAGCAAGCAGTGAAGACACACAAACTTCAAAAGTCAGCAATGGTGACTCTACCATATTGTGCTGAGTGCAGTTAGGCCGGGCAATTTGGTTCTTGTTGGGTCCCCCAACATACTACCCAGACCTCTTCTATGGGTGAGAGTTATATATAAATGTTTCTGTTTACCATCCAGGCCATAAAAAAAAAAAAAAAAAAAAAAAAAATCTCTACTTTAAAACCCCTTTTCAGGTCTCTGTCCCATTCAACAAGGAAATTAAAAAAAAAAAAAAAGTTATTGTTCTCTCATAGCCAGAGCGCCACATATCTCTCCCCTCATTCCGCATTATAAAAGGGGCACAGCAGGTCATTCTGGTGGACAGGTCAAGTCCAGGCACTGGAGTCACTGAAGAAAACCAATATACTGTATATAAAAAAAAAAATCTACACTATGGCAAAAACTAAAAATGTAAGAGAGACCCCCATCCAAACCTGATAAATGACTGAACACTTGCAGGCAACCTGTACTTACAGTGATGCTAAATGGGCTGTCTAAGCAGCATTACCAGTGCTGTGATTAAAGGAGTTTTAAAGCATTCTATGCATGAAGATAAAAAACCTTGTGTGCGTAGAAGCCTCCCCAGCACCCCCTACTTAGAGCTGGGCGATTTTTCCCCCCCCCCAAAAAAAGAAAACTCGATTCACATCGAGTTTTTTTATTTTTTTGGATTGACAACGCGCCAGTCCCGAGGAGCTGCGAGCAGGAGTTTTTGGTGAGGCCACGACTTCGGCCTAGTCCGCGGCGTTTGGCCTCACGGACTAGGCCGAAGCCGCGGCCTCGCCTAAAAACTCCTGCTCGCAGCGCCTCGGGACCGGCGCGGTGTCCTGGTGAAAAAAAAAAAACAAAAAAAAAAAAAAAACAAAAAAAATCAAAAAATCGATTTGCTCAAAATTTTAATCGATTTGACCCCTCAACTCAATTCCAATCGATTTTTTCCCCAGCCCTACCTGAGCCCCATCTCTCTCCAGAGATGTCCACGTGTGTCTTTGGCTTAGAGAGACAGCAGCGGCGCTGTCAAGTCAGTTAGCCAACCTGGGGAGAGAGGGGGCGGGGCCAGGTCTGGGCTCTGTGTCCGAATAGACACACGGAGCTGTGACTCGGCTCGGGTGCCCCTATAGCAAGCTGCTTGCTGTGGGGGCACTTGACAGGAGGGAGGGGCCAGGAGCAGCAAAGAGGGGCCCAAGAAGAGGAGGATCCGGGCTGCTCTGTGCAAAACCAACTGCACAAAGGAGTTGTATAGGAGAAGTATAACATGTTTGTTATTATAAAAATGTTTACGTTAAATTTTACAATCACTTTATGTCTGAAAGTGGGAGTGTCAGAGTCCCAAACTCCCAGGTCCTCCTCACTGGCCACTGTACTATGACAGCATTGCTGCAAATAAACAAACTGCCCCAGATCAGCAATCAAAGCAGCTGAAAAGGTAGCCCATTGGCATTGTTTGTTGTGCATCTGCTTCCACAGTCATCCGGACGGAGACAGGATACCCCAGATGTTCTTCAGTGTTGTCACATGAAAAGAAAGAATAAAATATTTTTTCCAAAAATGTGAGGGGTGTACTCACTTTTGTTAGATACAGTAAATAAAACTAGCAACTTCCCCGATTTATATCTAGCTTTTAGAAAAAAAAAAAAAAAAAGAAGGTGCACATGAAAGGGTTTTGCACACAGCAAACAAAATACACACTGCACAGCTTGGCATCACAAAAAAGGGCACTGTAACAATTTGTTAAAAAACGGAGGTTTGGATTGCACAAGATTTACAAATATATGTGGAAACTTCACTGCTCGTAAAGTGCAGTCCCAAATCTAATCGATAAGAGTTTCCATGTTGGAGCACATATAGCAATGGATAAATTAAGGGCAAGTACACTTTCCTCCTTCAAGACACAGGGACACACCAGAAGCACAACACAATGGCAGCTGAGGGCATCCACACATCACCCTGTTATCTGATCCTGAGAGTACACACAATATTGGTTGCACCACGGGACCCTGCAAGTGAACGGAACCACCCTGAATCTGGAATGGATGTCAGAGCCAAAGCTTGGGGAACAATCTCAAAAAAAAAAAAAAAAAAAACACCTTTACAACCTCTAGGGGCAGTATACTTTACACAAAGAGAATATGCAAAAACCATCACGTACTGGTTCGGATTTGAACCAAGGACCCTGATGCTTCAAGGCAGAAGCCCCCATACTGCCTGCAAGTACATATACTACAGATTGACTGGATGTGCTTATTGTCAGAGTAGGATGTGATGACAGAGGGGTTGAAGTGATTGTAAAGGTTATTTTTTTGTTTTTAAATAACAAACATGTCATACTTAACTGCTCTATGTAAGGGTTTTGTACAAAGCGGCCCCGATCCTCATTTTCTAAGCTCCCCCCAGCAGCACGCCTGGCTCCTCCTCTTCGGTAGGACTCGGCCCCACCCCTGGCTCCCGTGTCACTGGATTTGATTGACAGCAGCCAATGGCTACTGCTGCTATCAATCTATCCAATGAGGACCCGAGACAGCGGCTGGAGCTGCTGGGCTCGTGCTCGTCACTGCAACGATCGGGTTCAGGTAAGAGGGGGGCTCTGGGGGGCAGCTGCAGCACAAAAGGTTTTTCACCTTCATGCATAAATACATTATGGTGAAAAGCCACGAGACTTTACAACTCCTTTGCTTTACTGAAACTGGAGTGCAAAAGCTGTGCATGGTAGCCAATGCGCTTCTAACTTCAGATTGCTCAATTGACAAAAAAAAAAAGTTTTAGTAAATCAACCCCAGAGTGTCTTAAATGTTGGCCGATCTTCTGTACGTCACCGTCTCCTGCCACCCAGAAGCAGTACGTCACCGTCTCCTGCCACCCAGAAGCAGTACGTCACCGTCTCCTGCCACCCAGAAGCAGTACGTCACCGTCTCCTGCCACCCAGAAGCAGTACGTCATCGCCTCCTGCCACCGAGAAGCAGTACGTCACCGCCAACCGGCCACCGAGAAGCAGTACGTCACCGCCTCCTGCCACCGAGAAGCAGTACGTCACCGTCTCCTGCCACCCAGAAGCAGTACGTCACCGCCTCCTGCCACCCAGAAGCAGTACGTCACCGTCTCCTGCCACCCAGAAGCAGTACGTCACCGTCTCCTGCCACCCAGAAGCAGTACGTCACCGTCTCCTGCCACCCAGAAGCAGTACGTCACCGTCTCCTGCCACCCAGAAGCAGTACGTCACCGTCTCCTGCCACCCAGAAGCAGTACGTCACCGTCTCCTGCCACCCAGAAGCAGTACGTCACCGCCTCCTGCCACCCAGAAGCAGTACGTCACCGCCTCCTGCCACCCAGAAGCAGTACGTCACCGCCTCCTGCCACCCAGAAGCAGTACGTCACCGCCTCCTGCCACCCAGAAGCAGTACGTCACCGCCTCCTGCCACCCAGAAGCAGTACGTCACCGCCTCCTGCCACCCAGAAGCAGTACGTCACCGCCTCCTGCCACCCAGAAGCAGTACGTCACCGCCTCCTGCCACCCAGAAGCAGTACGTCACCGCCTCCTGCCACCCAGAAGCAGTACGTCACCGCCTCCTGCCACCCAGAAGCAGTACGTCACCGCCTCCTGCCACCCAGAAGCAGTACGTCACCGCCTCCTGCCACCCAGAAGCAGTACGTCACCGCCTCCTGCCACCCAGAAGCAGTACGTCACCGCCTCCTGCCACCCAGAAGCAACTTGACATCTCCCCAGTGGCGTCCGAGCAGGTAAACTTCCACGTGTGGATGGGCGGTGAGAGATGACGTAATTATCTCTCTGCTCGCCTGCAGCTCTGTCAAGAGCACCCTTTGCGCCTCTGCTGTAGGGGAAGAAGAGCAGTGATGCGAGGGGGGCAGCAAGAGATGATGTCATCTCTCTGCTGCCCTCCGCACTGCTGACAGAGATTGTCAGAGACTGCAGGGACAGGGGGAGGAGATCTGACCAATATTGGTACGTTTCTAACCGATAATTTGAAAAATGTGAATAATCAGCCGACCTCTAATGGAAAGAACCTTTGCATTTCAGTTTTTACAATTTAGCAAATCCAAAAGGAGGAGATATAAATTCAGTTCATCCCGTTTTGCTGTGTATAATGAGCAGCAGACATACAACCCAAAATACATAAGATCACATGACCGATTGTAAAACTGAACGCCATTACCTGATCCTTCCCATGGTCCCCCACAATCACAAAGAAACTTCTGTGCTTCTCAGCAACTCCGTTCTCGATCTGGACCCGGATCCGATTATCAATCTTTTTCCTCTGCATTGTGATTGGTTAATCTGGAGGGAGCCAATGTGTCATGTTAGTCTTGTAACAGCAAACTATGTCCCATCACACCCACCCAAAGTATACTGATCATGGGGCAAAAAGCAAAAATTTGATGGGGCCCCTGGCCGCTTCTGTTTGTGGCACCTGATCTTTACATATAATTTGTCAGAAAGACCAACAAAGCAACAAATCATCTACTCGTCTTAAAGGGTTAGTTCACCTTTACAATAAAACTGCCTGCTCATGTTTTCAGGAAGCGGCTGCTTTTCAATATCATACCTGTAGGGCCATTTGTGGCCTCACCCAAGTCTGCCTAGGTGACCCACTCCCTCCTTTTCTGGCTTCAAAACCAATGGAGGCACACTGCTTATGTGCTTTTTCAATGAACCAGAACACTTGTTCCTGAGGGGGCTCCGCTGGTCGTTAGGGGTTGTGGTCTTAACCTACCTATGACTTTTTCAGACAGGCTTGGGAGAGGTTGCGCACATCCTTCGTATAAAGCATTGTAAAAAAAAGCTTCTAAGGCTGCATTCACACAGCCACACACGGGTGTAGATTTTTGCCAGCAGTTCTAAGCACTGTGTGTGACGAGCAGCAACTGTCATATCTGTATTTTGTACAAATCAATGGCCGGCACAGCCACTGTTTCCATAGAACCGCTTATATGTTTGCGGTATTCCAAAAAAATGCAACATTATGGCCACTAGATGGAGCCGATGATCTAAGGAAATAGACATATTACAAGGATTACTCGTGACCGCTGTGCGAATGCTTGAGCAAATTTATTTTATGAATATCCCCCACAGAGCTTTTATTGCTGCCTGTGTCCCCCAGTGGGGGGATTCGTTCTATTTGTACTGGTATTGCCTCCAAGAAAAAGAAAGTGAGGGGGGACATTTTAGAGTTGTCCTGAGAACAAGAGGTGAGGGGAAACTTGCAACTTCCTGCTATGTTTTGGGGACAGGAAGGAAAAATTCCTCAATTGTACACAGGCATGAAAAAAATTAATTGATTTGTGTTTTGCCCTTTTGTACTTAAAGAGGAATTCTGCATGAAAAAAAAAAAAAAAATTTAAAAGTCAGCAGCTACAAATACTGCAGCTGCTGACTTTTAAAATAAGGACACTCACCTGTCCAGGGCGCCCGCGATGTCCTCACCCGAAGCCGATCTGTCCCTCGGCTCCAGGTACAGGCTCCGCCATCTTCAATAAGGGAATCAGAAAGTGAAGCCTTGCAGCTTCACAGCCTGGTTCCCTACTGCTCATGCGCGAGCCGCGCTGCACGTTCTGAATGGTCCCTGCTGTCTTCTGGGACCTGTGTGTCTCCCAACAACAGAGGGAACTATAGGAGGCGCAAACAGGTTTTTTTTTTTTTCAGCGCGGGGGGGGGGGGAGTATCGGAAATGGGGAGACGACAGGCGGGGGGGGAGAGGACACAGGAGACACAGAGAACAGAGAGCAGCTCTGCAGATGATGGTGGCACGTAAACTGACCACAGTGTCAGGGCTCAGCAGCCATGATATACTGCGGTCATATTATATAGGGGAAGATATAGCCAAGCAGGATCAGCCAGGTGTTACAGGGGGCCAAATTACACAGCACAAGCACTGTGTTGAATAACATGCTTTGAAGGAACAGGAGCGAAGATATTTATTTATTTTTTTTGTAGGGTAACAAACACTAATTCTAAACCTGCAGAAATGTTTTTTTCGGTTTACACTTGGAACCGGACTTTAGGTTTCAGGTTTTTTTTTTTTTTTTTCGGGTGCCGGAGGACATCGGGTACCCTGCACCTGTTGATCACCTTCCACTGTGTGCAATCACAGTGGAAGAATGCCGGTGGCGTTCATGTGTGCCCTCTACCTGGAAATGTTGGGTCACACACACACTATATACACACACACACACACACACACACACACACACGTGATCTGGTGCAAAGGTGCCGCCCTGTAACAGTTAAACTGCTATAGGGAGGACCTAATTAAATCCTTGCCTATTGTCCTGGCTGGTGCCATGTCCGCTGCCCCAGGTTTCCTGTTTCAGGATGGCTCCTTTCTCTTGCAGCATCCTATGGAGACATCCTAGACTAGAGTTTTTTTGTCCATATACCGTGTTCATTAATAAAAGCACACAGCCCTGTAGCCTGGTATGGCAAGAAATTCACCTGCTCCTCACCCCTCCGTTCTCTACGCTAACGGACTGACTGGAGATTGTATCATCCGCTGATAAAAAAGGGAAGTACGGCCAAAAGCTTTTTTTTTTTTTTTAGCTGTACTTCCCTTGTGGGTCACAGAAATAGATTTACTTCTGTTCTCCTGTGACCCAGTCAGATATCAGTGGGCTGTGGCCTGCTATCCGCTGACATGGCAGAGCAGTTCCAGGCTCAGGAAGGATCCTGACAATATTGCCGGGATCTTCCTGGCTGCTCCCTTGCCAGCCGCTCCAGCGATCACAATGGAGAGCGATGACTGACCGTCACTGCTCTCTGCTCAGAGCAGACTGAGAACTGAGTAATCATCAGCCATGCGATCACTCAGGTCTCGGTCCGAGAGCTGGCATGGGACAGATACTGCAACTTGAAGGGGAATATGTAAGCTTTTTTTTTTATATAAATGTAAAGCCCATACATCTCCTTTAACTCTTTCCTGTGAGGCCAAAAGTTAAGGGAAGAGGCACCAAGAAAGCAGGAGCCAGCGGTATTAAAAGTTGTTATCTGCAAGTGCTGGGGTAAGCATTTTAATACTTAGTTTACTGGGGAATGTTTATATTATTGTGCTCAGTGTGTCGAATGAAAAACACAGAAGGTTTCATCCTACTTCAGGTCCGCTTCATAGCAGTTTTATTGCTACAGGGTGGCTCAACTGTGAAGAAAAAGTGAAAAAGTGTGCGTGCATTATATATATATATATATATATATATATATATATATATATATATATATATATATAAACACACACACACACGTGATTCTGCACTTACACCTGCAGGGGGCGCACAGGCCGCTTCTGCTGTGAACACTGACAGCAGAAGCTGATCTGCGGGTGCCGGGCAGTGGATGTCCTCCTGCACCCACCGATTGTCGGTAATACACACAGAACAGAGATCCGCCTATGTAAACAAGGCAGATTGCCATTCTGACAGGAGGGGGTGATGGATTGTGTGTTCCTGCAAAGCAGGGACTAGAATCCATCTCTTCCTCTAGTAAAAGCAGCACACATAAACACTGGTTAGGCACATGTAACCCTTTGATCGCCCTAGATGTTTAACCTCTTCCCTGCCAGAATCATTAGTACAGTGACAGTCCATGTTTATAGCACTAATCACTGTATTGGTGTCACTGGTCCCCTCAAAGTGTCAGTTAGTCTCCGATTTGTCTGCCGCAATATCGCACTCCCACTATAAATCGCTGCCATTGCTAGTAAAAAAAAAAAATACATAAAAATTACATAAAAATATCCCATAGTTTGTAGACGCTATAACTTTTGCGCAAACCAAATCAATATACTGTACGCTTATTGCGATTTTTTTTTACCAAAAATATGTAGCAGAATACATATTGACCTAAATTGATTAAGTTAGATTTTTTTTTTATTATTGGATGTTTTATAGCAGAAAGTAAAGAAAGTTGTTGTTTTTTTTATGTTTTTTAGTGCAAAAAAAAATAGAAACCGCAGGAAGTGATGGAATACCACAAAAAAAAGCTCTATTTGTGGGGGGAAAAGAACAAAAAATGTGTGTAGTGTCGCACGAACGTGCAATTGTCAGTTAAAAGTAACGCAGTGCCGTAACGCATTAAAAAAAAAAAAAATAAATAAAAAAAAAACAGGTCATGAAGGGGGGTAATTCTTCCTGGGCCGAAGTGGTTAATGCAACATTATAAAATGAGAAGGTTTATAATGCAGATGACAAGAATTAAAAACAAGGAAACATGTTAAGGGGTGAGGGCTGCACACACCTAGGACAGCTGACAGACACCTCCCTCCCTCCCTCCTATGGAAGGACACAAGGAATGAATGAATATATATAATGTAACCGGCCATTCTCACCACATAACCCGCCTGTGACCCCCCCGCCCCACCCAGGCCCCGGATCACACAGCTCCCCCATTACATACCCTACAATCAGGCAGCCAGCTCCGCTCACATGTACCATGTGCACAGTAAGGTAGGACCCCGGGCTGTCCGCGGCGCCTGACTGCTTTCGGAGGGGTCCTTCCAATCAGAGTCGCCTTCGTGACGTCCCATCTGCATTCCGGAAGCCATTTTGTTGTAGCATTGAACATGCGTTGCATGGTAGGCTATTGAAAAATGGCCGACTCCGAGACACATTTTTTTTTTTTTCGATGCAAGTTACTTGGCGAGTAGTAGTGTGTGTTCAGACTTACAAACAATCGATTTTGGTTGATGGAATTATTAGTGTTATAGCTCTCTGCTGTGATGCCTGGCTCTGCAGTTTTGGGTGCCGCAGCTGCTACATTCAGTACCTTACAATACATACAAGTAGATTAAAAAGAACCTGTTATCAGATTATTTCAACAGAAATCTTCCCATTAGAATATTATATGCAGATTAAACATTTTGTGTGGGGAGGGGCTAGGGTTGCCACCTCATTCCTTTTAGCCTCGTTCACATTGGCACAATTTGAATGCCAAATCGGGACCCATCCGTGCGAGTTCAGCGATTTCAAACCCGCGTTCAGTGTGAACGAGGGCTTAAACCCAAACTAGGGTTGCCCACTTTTCTTCAAGTCAAACCCGAACACTTTAGCGGCGCACAGCAATTTCTTTTTATAGTATAAACTATACATATATTTTCAGGGCCGTCTTTAATATGGTTTGGGCCCTGGGCAAACATTTTTTCTGCCCCCCCCCCCCCCCCCCCACATGCAATTTTGCTCTTCACCCCAACATCTCAAAAACCAGACACACACGTAGAATTATCTAAAAAAAAACTTTGCAGGACCCCCTTCACAGCAGTCCCACAGTGTCCTCAGTTCTCTTTAATGTCACACTGCAGCCTCTTCACATCACAGCGCCCCATTACATTAGAGTCCCCTTCACGTCATAGTGCCCCTTTAAACATCACAGCACCCCAATTACATTGCAGCCATTGTCACATCACACATTTACATGTATGTGTTTTGGCAGGCCATTTGCGCAGGCGCAGCAGCCCATTCATTTGAATGGGCTGCCATGCCTTCGTTTCCTGCAGAAAAAAAGGTGCATGCAGCATTTTAAAAATGCAGTGGCCTTGAAATCCATTCTGCTTTTGCACCATGCGACTTACCTGCAGTTCCTGCACACACAAGTGTGGCCTAAACATCTAAAAATGCAGCAAGTTTGCCGGTGCAGGAACTGCAGGCAAGTCACATGGTGCAAAAGCAAAATGGACAGACAGTGCTGTATTTCATTGCTTGATGGGCATAGGTGTGCGCGGCCTATTATATGATGCATGCACATTTTTTTTCCAGGAAAAGCAGGCATGGCAGCCCATTCAAATGAATAGGCTGCTGTGCCTGCACAAATGTGGACCGCCAAAACACATACATGTGAACCAGCCAGGCCCAAAATAAGCCTATCAAGCAGTTAAATAGACTAATGCTATGCCATGTGCTGTAATGCTGTGTGTTCTGTAAAAAAAAATACAGCCACAGCCTCAATCAGCCTGAGTGGCGGCTGGTGCTCAAAATTTTTGGTGGGGTGCAAACATTTTTTGAAAAACCACTGTACCCCCAAACGCTGCCAATGTGCCCATTAAACGCTGCCACTGTGCCATCAAACGCAGCCACTGTGCCCCATCAAATGCAGCCGCCATTGTGCCAATGCTGCCACTGTGCCCATTAAATGCTGCCACTGTGCCAATCAAACGCAGCCACTGTGCAAATCAAATGCAGCCACTGTGCCCATCAAATGCAGCCACTGTGCCCATCATTTGCTGCCAGTGTACCCATCATATTCTGCCACTGTGCCATTGAACGCTGCCACTGTGCCAAACGCTGCCACTGTGCCATCAATTGCAGCCACTATGCCAAACGCTGCCACTGTGCCCATTAAAGGCTGCCACTGTGCCAAATGCTGCCACTGTGCCCTCAAATGCTGCCACTGTGCCAAATGCTGCCACTGTGCCATCAATTGCAGCCACTATGCCAAATGCTGCCACTGTGCCATCAAACGCTGCCACTGTGCCAATTGAATGCTGCCACTGTGCCAACGCTGCCACTTTGCCTATTAAATGCTGCCACTGTGCCAACGCTGCCACTGGGCCCATTAAATGCTGTCACTGTGCCATCAAACACTGCCACTGTGCCATCAAACGCAGCCACTGTGCCCATCAAACGCAGCCACTGTGCCATTAAATGCTGCCACTGTGCCATTAAACGCTGCCAGTGTGCCCATCAGTTATGAGCGATGTACAGTCTTACATGAAGGAGGGGTCATATACAACACCATCAAACACAGCCACTGTGCCATTAAATGCTGCCACTGTGCCATTAAGCGCTGCCAGTGTGCCCATCACATTTTAAAAATTTCTAGTGTGTTCCAGTTTTATACATGGGGTGCGTGGAAGCCAGGGGAGGAGAAAAAAGACCTACCTTTATTGTCCTCCTGGCAAGCTCAGCTCTGAATCCGCGCCGCGGTCTGACTCCTCCTACCGAGACCTCTGCGCTCCTCTGAGTGAGATCACGACAATACACACGCTTGCTTGCAGGCAGCATAGCAAGGGGCGGGGCCAGAGCGTCAGTGGAGCTCAAGGCTCCGCCCACCCGCGGCCCGCTCCTTGACACTGAAACTGCTGCACTGTGTGTGCGTGTACTGCTGAGCTGATTCCGGCTGATGACTGTCAGACAGACACAGGGCCGTCTTTACCGCAGACAGTGAGGCGTTCCAGCGCCGATTTGCGGGCAGTGCTTGGGCTTAAGGGGCAGCTCTGCTTTGGGCCCCAAACAGTGAAAGGGCCCTGGGCAGCTGCCCTGTTTGCCCTGCGGTAAATTTTGCAATTAAATAACATTACCAATCATATGAAATTAATCACAAGAGTCCCCCTTTACTTCAGAGTCCACAGAGTTCCCCTTTTACATCTGAACTCGCAGAGCTCCCTTACACTAAGGTGACCAGATTTTTAAAATGAAATCCGGGGATATATTTTTTTTTTACTAGTAATGGCGGCAATCAGTGACCCTCTGCCCATCGCCGCCTGCCTCACAGCCTGTCAAGTCTTACTCTTCAGGCCCCGGGTACTACTGGGTGAAGAGTGGAAGAAGATCACTCTGCCAGGGAAGGCAAGGAGATAAGCAGGCCTAAGCTAGTAGGAGCGATGGATAGGGGGTGTAATTCAGAATTTTTTTTATTTTAATTCTGCACTGACTGTCTTTGAAATTGCCCCAACCCCTGTTCAAATACAATCCGGGGACAAAACCGGGGACAGACTTGGTCCAGGGACAGTGTCCCCATCCGGGGACTGTCCCCGGAAACCGGGGATGTCTGGTCACCCTACCTTACACTGGGGGGGACTTTGCAGACTCTGATGTAAGGGAGAACTCTGGGGACTCTAACATAAGGGATCCTCTGGGAACCCTGATTTAAGGGGGAACACCGAGTACTCTGATGCACAGAGAGGACTCTGATGTAAGGGGGAACTCTGTGGCCTCTGGTGTAAATGGGAACTGTGATATTAGGGGTGCTCTGAGAACCCTGATTTACCTTAGTGTACTCACTCAGAGGCAGGAAAAAGAAGGGGGGAGACTTCAGTCACAGGCAGGGATGGATGGTGAGCTCACTCACCCCTTGGCAGTCAGCACCTCTCATCCAGATGTATCTGAGGCTGCTGGACTTCAAATTTCCGGCCACAACTTTCCTTTTCTGAGGCACAGTGCCAGGGATTAGAGTGTGGGCATACATAGAGGGGTAAGGGCAGGAGGAAGAGGAGCAGATCGAGCCCTCTCTCCTCTCCCATCTGTATGTGGGGGGGGGGGGCTGTTAGTGTTGGCTTTGGGCAGTGTGAAAGAGAGTGTAACAGACACTGTCAGCTTAGACAACTGCAGCCAGCAACCCTGCTGGGAGGCCATAGTCCAGTCTCAATAATGTGTCTGGGTTTCAAGCAGTTTGAAACCCAGATACATAATTCCAAACCCGAACTGTCCGGGTGAAGGGATGAGGTGGCAACCCTAGGTGGGGCAGTGGAGCTGGACCGGCACAGATAGTAATTGGACACTCCCAGAAGATAAGCATGCCGGGGAACGTTTGAAAATCCAAATAACTGAGAATGGGGGAGGGGCAATAGGTGGGGCTAAATTCCAGAGTTGTAACTATTCTGGTAATGACCCAGCAACCAGTGCTTATCCATCCAAAAGGGGAAGCTTCGCTTGTCTGTTCCCCCCCCCCTTCCCCCACAGCTGGCCCATTCACAAAGTGCAGTGCGCTTCGCACATCCACAGTAGGAAACCTCCACAGCCGGTTTCCCTTAGACAAGGTGGAGGCGCCAGCACCCGATTGAAAAATCAGCTTGGGTGGGGACACCGCTGTTCCTGGACAGGTAAGTGCCCTAATATTAAAAGTCAGCCGCTACAGTATTTGTAACTGTTGACTTTTAATTGCTTGGGGGGAGCCTGGAGCTCCGCTTTAATTCTGGTATTGCTAGGTTATTTCGGGTGAGTTCCCAGGTATGAGGTCTATGACGTAAGGGGAGAGAGGGGGCAGTGCTTAGGAAAGGACTCCTTTCAAAGTAGTCACATTTTCTGGGAAGTTTATAGGCACGTTGCAAGTAAATAAAAAATAATTTACGAAAAGGAACATGCTGTAAGTATTCAAAATACTGGATTTTTTTTTTATCTGCAACTATTTAAAGAACTCCAGCAGGTTTTTTTGGTTCTGTGAGTGGAGAAAAGTTTACATTTTAGTTTTTATTTCAGTCTGTGACCCTATAAGGGAGATTTCCCCTCACTTCCTGCTCCTGTGACACCCGAACAAACAATAGGAGTGCTGGTGTAACAGGGCCAGGAAGGCAGACACTCCAACCCTTTCTTAGTCTAATAAAAATGTTCCATGTGTCCCTATTAAAAAAGGTTTCCCATCACTCCCTGTCCTGTCACACAGGATGTAAGATGACAATAGTAGCCCCCTCCTGGGGACTGCATGAAGGTATCAATCCCTTGTATAGCTCTCAGAGAACCTCTGGATGTGAGCGCTCTGTGATGGGAGTAGCAACCGGCTTCCATAGTTGTGGGCTCAAACCAGAGGCCCAAATGTGTCTCATTACTGGCCTGTTGCTGCAATGGCCGCACTATCCAAATGTAAGACAAAAAAAGCCAGTGACCAGTGGAGTGGCCACCAGGCTGGGATTTAATGGACCAACTGGTAAATAAAAATAGGATTTGTTACTAATGTTATTTGTTGAAAGATCATAGGGCCGGCATTTTCCCCCAAAATAGTTGGAAACCCTATAGACCAGTGGTTCTCTGTTACCAAGCTGCGGCCTTTCCCCACCAGGTCTCCAGTCAGCTGTGGATTTCATAACCTCCAACTGTGCCCCCCAACCTCTCATAAGAGACCACAGTGCCCCAAAGCCCCACAGCCTACCGCAGAGCCTCCAGCCCCCCCATTACCCAAACCTCCCACAGTGCCCCCCAGTGTACTGCAAAGCTTCCAGCCTCCCCCCATAGTGCCTCCAGCCTCACACCATTTTCCACAATGCCCCCAACCTCCCACCGTGCCCTCCAGTTCCCCATTGTGTCCTTGAAATGTTCCCAGCTTCCTGGAGAGCCCCCAATCCCTTCTAGAAACCTCATCCCCTATATCATGTCTGCTAAAGAGTTCTCTAACCCCCCACCACAAAATCCACCCCCTTCCCCCCCACAGTGACACCCAGACCCATACAGTGCTCTCCTGCATTTCCAAACATCTTTTGCATTCCCATTTTTTTTTTTTGTGAGTACTGTATAAAGATTTAATTTTTTTTCTCCTGGGGCATAGAAAGTTTTTTTGAAGAATTTACTGGGCCCAGGTCTCAATAAGGTTGAAGACCACTGCTATAGACCACAAAAGCTGACACTGCTTCCATACCAAAGCCCTAGGTTTTCCAAGATTGCTTGGCACTATACAGGAGATCAGAGCTGGCATAAAGACATTACGGGTGCCTACTTGGAGTAAGTTGTTTAAGATTTATAACAAGGTAGGCTAATGCTATGCTTGCCATTGCCCACTTGAATCATCACAGCCTGCCCCTTCACCTTGTCCATTCAGATAGCCATTCAATAGCCGCAGTGAATTCTACAGCGATCCCCCAGGTATGGAATATGTATACTACATTGGTCCATACCTGGAGTTCAGCTTTAACTGTAAGCTCTCTGGACCTGTCACAAGTAGGAAAGTGTTTATTTGCATGT
Source organism: Lithobates sylvaticus (assembly GCA_028564925.1). Taxonomy (NCBI): domain Eukaryota; kingdom Metazoa; phylum Chordata; class Amphibia; order Anura; family Ranidae; genus Lithobates; species Lithobates sylvaticus. The sequence goes on from CM053038.1 coordinate 187,834,162, forward strand.
TCAGCACCATGGTGCTCATGCTGAAAATTTTCAACAGCATTTATATACATTTCTCAGCATAGATGAGTACACCCCTTTTGAAAAGTACGATTTTAATCAATATCTCAATGAACACAAGAGCAATTTCCGAAATTTTTACAAAACTGAGTTTTATAGAACATTTGTTTAGCTCATTACATGAAAGTAAAGTTAATAATATAACTTAGATTACAAAATCTTCAGTTTTACTCAAATTAGTTGATCCAAAAATGAATACACCCCACAACAAATACTACTACATCTAGTATTTTGTATGACCTTCATGATTTGTAAGGACAGCACCAAGTCTTCTAGGCATGGAATGAACAAGTTGGCGACGTAGTACAACATATATCTTTTTCCATTCTTCAAGAATGACCTCTTTTAGAGCCTGGATGCTGGATGGAGAGTGATGCTCAACTTGTCTCTTCAGAATTCCCCATAGGTGTTCAATTGGGTTCAGATCAGGAGACATACTTGGCCACTGAATCACTTTCACTCTGTTCTTCTTCAGAATTGCCACAGTGGCCTTAGATGTGTGTTTTGGATTATTGTCGTGTTGGAAAAGTGCACGATGACCAAGGACATGGAGTGATGGTAGCATCTTCTCTTTCAATATAGAGCAGTACATCTGTGAATTCATGATGCCATCAATAAAATGCAGCCCCTCGACACCAGCAGCACTCATGCAGCCCCACAGAAGGACACTGCCACCACCATGTTTCACTGTAGGCACCATGCATTTTTCTTTGTACTCCTCACCTTTGCAACGCCATACAGTTTTAAGCCATGAGATCCAAAAACATTTATCTTGGTCTCATCACTCCAGAGTGCAGAGCCCCAGTAGTCTTATTATACTTTTTCAGCATAGGCCCTAGCAAATTCTAGATGGGCTTTTTTTGTGCATGGGCTTTAGGAGAGGCTTCCTTCGTTGACGACACCCATGCATGCCATTCTTCTGCAGTAAACGCTGTATTGTGTCACGGGAAACAATCACCCCAATTTGGCTTTCTATTTCTTTAGCTGACTGCAGTGAACTTCCATGGCGATTTTCTCCAATCCTTCACATCAGAAGATGCTCCTGTACAGGTGATAACTTGGTGATACGTGGATGGCTTGGACTTCTCTGTGAGATGGTTGCAGTTTCCATCTTTGTTAAATTTTTGTATCACTTTTGCTACAGTATTCTGACTGATAAGTCAAGCTTTGCTGATCTTCTTGTCCACCTTTCTTGTGTAAAGAAATTATTTTCTTTCTCAGGTCTTGTGCCATTTCTCTTCCATGCGGTGCCATTGCTATCAGCATGAAATGGGAGGGGTTTTCTTTGTTAAGTAACGCCCTTTTATAATCAATTTTATGCTGGACACCTGTTGAATGAATAATTAGACTCACCTGTAGTTGAATTCTTGTTAATTAGGACTTTGTTGTCTAAAATTTAGCTTTGCTCCTGGCCTGTCCACACAATCTGAAAATTGGATGAAAAATACCGCTTTCGACACGATTGTACGATAATCGGATCGTTAGTACAGAGCTTTCGAGAGCCGATCACGACAATTCGTCCCATATTATTCGATCAGACAAGCCGAAATTTTTCCTCGTACGATACCAGATCGTACCATTTTCGTTTAATCAGTACAGTTGTCGTCCGAAAATACAATACAAATACACTACAACATGTGACATCACTTCCAATTTTTTTTTTTCTGTCGTACGAGAATTTTTGTGACTTTAGTAACCTATTCAATTTCTACTTGCGACTAGTAAGCAAAAAAAGTTGTACGATCTGTCGCACGATATTCGGATCGTGTGTATGGGCCATAAGACTTTGATTGGGGTGTATTCATTTTTGCAACATGGTCTTGAATGAATTTGTTAGGAAAAATCGTTTTTTTGTGTGTGTGCAAATTAACAAATCTGCAAATTAACAAATCTTGGTTGCAATCAATGGCCTGGATTTGTGGTATTATTTTGTAGTATAGTGTTCCATAGAAAATGTTAATTCTGAAAATAAAGGTTTTCTGACAAATCTGTTAGGGTGTACTTATTTATGCTGAGCACTGTGTATATATGTGTGTGTGTGTGTGTAGCATTGACACTTTTGCAAGGTTTCCGCTGTTTTAGTTATTTTCTCTCAAGAACAGTAAAGGGGTTCTGAGAGTTAATTATGTAGGTTGACCTTGGCATCAGTTTGGCTGGGCTGTTTTAGGGTTCTGGTCATGTGTACAGTTAGGCGCACATGACAGGCCTGGTTGGACGTTTTGGGTATCAACATTCCCCGGAGCCAATCAGTGGGTGCGTTTGGCCCCACTGGGGAAGGATACTTAAGATGCTGGGGGTCACGTGTTCGGGGTTCATTCGTGTGGCCAGTGTGCCTGTTCCTGGAGCTGGACCGGGGTAGCACCGCGAGAGGTCCCGGAAGCTTGTGCCGCCCCGCAACATGGTTAATTTGACTAGCCCCACAGGCCCGCTTGGTCTGGGGCAAGGATCCATCTGTTCCCGAATCTCGGAACCAGCTGGTCCGAGGCGCAGTAAGTGAGGGAGGATTCAAGGCGTCCGGGTGTGCTCTCAACTTGGAGGGGCAACGCAGCTTGTGCAGGCGACCGGGGGAGGACTCTTCGGAGGAGGGCCAACAAGCTGGCATCCTGAGAAGTGCCTGGTTGCTGGGTTGTAAAGGACACTAGAGAATCCACAGTTCCCCAATACTGCCAAGGAGACAGATGACGTTCCAGGTACTGAGGAAAGGTTCCTGTTTACTTCTGATTGCTACTCTAACTCAAGGTCAGAGACTTTGTCGATTCTGAATCCAAGTGCTGACTGACATAATCTCTGGCTAGAGACTTGTTCAGCTTTGAAGCGCCCAGCTGCGAGTGGTTACTCTCTGGGTTGGCATTAGAGACTTTCACATACTTACTTAGCAGTTCAAGGTGCCTGAGTTTCTTCACCCTTGCCCTCTGTACCCACATGAGACTGTGTCTGTTGGATGTTACCCCTGCAAATAAAAAAACCTTTAAGGACTTTTATGGTGTCAGCGTCCAAAGTTGTTGGGTACTAACCCTGGGAACCCCTAGACCTGGAAGAACAAGCCAAGTGGAGGTAACCGAGGCTGCGCCAGCAAATGTGACTCACCGCTGTGAGTGTAAGTGAAACATATACAAAAAACATATATAATGGTATATCAAACAAATTGTGCAACACTGGCTACAATGTTGAAATAGTGTGAGAGGTGACTTTTGTTAAATTGATCAAATGTTGAATCATTGGTGATGGACAAAACCAATTTAACAGACTAGAATAATTAGGATAGTTAAAGTCATAAATTGCAGGTAGTCATTAGACGATGATCCCCTTTGAAACCCCACTCACCAAAACGACATGACCCACGGCTTTGCAGTCCTAGGGTCTTGGAACGTATTTGTGGGACGGTGGGGTGGATGATGTCAGAAATCCTATTAAAACTCCGGGTGGGCCAGCGAAGACTCCAGATATATATAAAAGCCGTGGAGAGGAAAAAACAAAAACAACATGTGTGGTATCGCCGTGATAAACCTGTATAACACTGTGCAAGACAGGGATCAGCGAGTTCCGGGTGCGCGCTTGGCCGTGCGCTCCAAAACAGAACAGGAAGCAGCGTCACTGGCTTACTGACCGGAAATTGCGTCGACGCGTTTCGCCCCTCCTCCAGGGCGTCATCAAGGACATCACTTCCGGCCAGAGTTGAAAGCTTATAAATGCATTAGGCGGCTGGCGCCTCCCAGTTAACCAGCCAATCCAAAAAATACTTGATTGGACTGAATTAAACTTTGCTTCCAGATTGCATCATTTCTTATAGTCAGTTGCTTATTGAAAACTTTATTGGCAAATGAACAACATGACGGAACATGATAAGCAAAATACAAAGTATAACAGAATAAAACTTTTTGGTATATAATCGATATCTCAGATATCATTAGTAAAAAACAATTGATAGGGAGATAATGGATAGAAACCAATAATTTGATGTTTAAAAATCAGATGATGATAAAATGGTTTTACTGGTTTTAAGTAGATAATAATAAAAATAATAAAGAATAGAAACAAAAATTTAAATAAAATGAATAAAATGGAAAAATAAATGATAAAAAATGATAAAAAAATAAAAACAAAATAAAATAAGAATAAAATTAAAATTAAAAAAAAAATAAAAATAAAATAAGATAAAAATAAAATGATGAAAATAAAATAAAAATGAAAATAAAGAAAGAAATGAAAATAAAAATAAAAAAGTGCATATGAAAATGAGATCAAATGAAATAAGAAATAACTTAGAGGATAAGAGTTGATATAAAAATTAATAGTTTACCAGTTGGACAAAAAACAATTCAGATCTAAATCAATATTGAGGCCATGCGGATGGAGAGTACCTAATCTATGGATCCATTGGGTTTCATTTCTAGATATCGCCTGTTTCAGATTAGAGCACCGCCAATGGGGTTCTACCCTATCTATACCACAAAATCTCAGACCTCTAGGGTCACGATTGTGAAAAAGTCTGAAATGGTTGGATTGACTATGTTGTTTAAAACCCTTTTTAATTCTATTCACATGTTCCCTCAGTCTGATACCTAATGTCTGATACCCCAGTCTAATACCTAATGATGCCATAAACCCGGTATCCTCTTCTTCAGTGAGCGGTCCGGTTTCCGATAATAGTGGTCTCTGCTGGCGGATTCGCCGCTCTCCAGTGCCCTCCGCCGCTTACTGGAGCCGTCGGTAGCGGCGGAGATGATCGGGTCCTCTACATGGCTTGGTATGGAGACGAGTGAGGGGAAGATGGCCCCCACCCATCTCCATACCATTGCAGGGTGGAAGCGGCGTCAAAATGTCACTTCCGCCCATAACTCTTAAAGCAACATTTTTTTTTTTTTTATTAATTTAATATTTTTTTTTTTCATTGTATTTTAGTGTAAATATGAGATGTGAGGTCTTTTTGACCCCCAGATCTCATATTTAAGAGGTCCTGTCATGCTTTTTTTCTATTACAAGGGGTGTTTACATTCCTTGTAATAGGAATAAAAGTGACACCATTTTTTTTTTAAAAGAACAATGTAAAAATAAAAAATAAAAGGTAAAATACATAACAAAAAAATGTTTCAACGCGCCCCGTCCCTCCGAGCTTGTGTGCAGAAGCGAACGTATACGTGAGCAGCACCTGCATATGAAAACGGTGTTCAAACCACACATGTGAGGTATCGCCGCGATCGGTAGAGCGAGAGCAATAATTCTAGCCCTAGACCTCCTCTATAATTCAAAACAGGCAACCTGTAGAATTTTTTAAACGTCGCCTATGGAGATTTTTAGGGGTAAAAGTTTGTCGCCATTCCACGAGTGGACGCAATTTTTAAGTGTGACATGTTTGGTATCAATTTACTCGGCGTAACATTATCTTTCACAATATAATAAAAAAAATTGGGCTAATTTTACTGTTGTCTTATTTTTTAATTCAAAAAAGTGTATTTTTTCCAAAAAAAGTGCGCTTTTAAGACCGATGCGCAAATACGGTGTGACAGAAAGTATTGCAACGGCCGCCATTTTATTCTCTAGGGTGTTAGGAAAAAAATGTATAATGTTTGGAGGTTCTAAGTGGTCGTGTGACGCTGTACACAAAACAAACTTAATGTCATTTTTTTTCCCACCCATAGAGCTTTCTTTTGGTGGTATTTGATCACCTCTGCGGTTTTTTATTTTTTGCGCTATAAACCTAAAAAAGACCGACAATTTTGAAAAAAAAATACAATATTTTTTTACTTTTTACTATAATAAATATACTCAAATAAAAAAATATATAATTTCTTCATCAGTTTAGGCCGATATGTATTCTTCTACATATTTTTGGTAAAAAAATAAGTCACAATAAGCGTACATTGATTGGTTTTCGCAAAAGTTATAGCGTCTACAAAATCGGAGATAGATTTATGGCATTTTTATTCGTTTTTTTTTTTTACTAGTAATGGCGGTCATCTGCGATTTTTAGCAGGACTGCGATATTGTGGCGGACAGATCGGACAATTTTGACACTATTTTGGGACCATTGACATTTATACAGTGATCAGAGCTGAAAATAGCCACTGATTACTGTATAAATGTCACTGGCAGGGAAGGGGTTAACACTATGGGGGCGATCAAGGGGTTAAATGTGTTCTCTCTGAGGTGTTTCTAACTGTGGGGGGGAGGGGACTGACTGAAGGAGGAGACAGATCGCTGTTCCTGATCACTAGGAACAGACGATCTCTCTCCTCCCCTGACAAAACGGGGGGATTTCTCTGTTTACATTGACAGAGCCCCCTGTTCCCTCTCAGGATCGATCGCGGATCGTGCATCAGCTTCTACGTCGCGCATGCCCGCTAAGACGTACAGCTACGGCAATTTGCCCAGGAGAGCCGCAATATAATGACGGTGGGAGGTTGGCTGGTGGTTAAAGGATGTAGATCAGGGGTCTCCAAACTGCAGCCCTGGGGCCGGAGGTGGCCCTTCGCTTGCCTTTATCTGCCCTATGGGGCCCTATTCCTCTCAATGACAAAAAAATAGGAACTCTTCTTCCCACTGACACCCTTCCCTACCTAAATCCCCTCCCCCTCCTGGCACAGACATTCCCCACCAATTTTTAAACCAGAGTTTACTGTCACTTTTTTTAACATCTTACAAAGAAGGAGCGTGATTGGCCGGCTATTAGGGGAGGAGGAGGCCGGATTTTTTTTTTATGACACTAAAAATGTTTTTTTTTTTTTAAATAATCTATACACATCCACTACCTAATGTCTCTTTAACCACTTCAATACAGGGCTTTTAAACACCCTTCCTTACCAGAGCACTTTTTGCGATTCGGCACTGCGTCGCTTTAACTAACAATTGCGCGGACGTGCGACGTTACACCCAAACAAAATTGACGTCCTTTTTTTCCCACAAATAGAGCTTCTTTTGGTGGTATTTGATCGCCCCTGCGGTTTTTATTTTTTGCGCTATAAACAAAAGAAGAGCGACAATTTGAAAAAAAACACAATATTTTTTACTTTTTGCTATAATAAATATCCCATTTTTTTAAAAAAAAAAAAAAAAATTTTTTTTCAGTTTAGGCCGATACGTATTCTTCTACATATTTTTGGTAAAAAAAAATCGCAATAAGCGTATATTGATCTTTTGCGCAAAAGTTATAGCGTCTACAAAATAGGGGATAGATTTATTGATTTTTTTTTTTTTTTTTTTTACTAGTAATGGCGGCGATCTGCAATTTTTTTTTCGTGACTGCGACATTGCGGCGGACACTTCGGACACTTTTGACACATTTTTGGAACCATTCACATTTACACAGCGATCGTTGCTATAAAATTGCAATGATTACTGTGTAAATGTGACTGGCAGGGAAGGGGTTAACACTAGAGGGCGCTGCAGGGGTTAATGTGTTCCCTAATAGAAGTGATTCTAACTGTAGGGGGAGGGGACTCAAGGGGAGGAGACCGATCATGTGTTCCTCCGTACTGGGATCACATGATCGGTCTCCTCCCCGCTGACAGGACATGGAGCTGTGTGTTTATTTTTAATGAAATATTTTCTTATTGTGGTTTTCTGCCTTCTTGTAACATCCTCTATGAGCTGCCACACCTTTCCTTTTCTCCCTCCCTTCTGTTTGTTTGGAACGAGCAGTGCACGTTGGTTGCAGTCATGTACATTGCTCTATGTAAGACAACCCATTCTGTTTAAAATAGAAATGAAAGGCAAAACGTTTTTGTATAGATATAAAAAAACAAGATAAATACCTTTTTTCCCGTTTTTATAAGTGATCACATTCCCTGTGTTCTCAGCTTCATAATAGCTGGAGGGAGGAGAAGCAGCAACACACTGATCTTCCCAGTGAATGGCTGAACAGCAGGGAAGTGTCAGGACAAGTCTGATCAATGGAGGAGAGCAGGTAGAGTTTCCAGCATAGCTAGAGAACTAACCACGATGTGCTCTCCTGTTTAGTGTGGTCAGTTTTTTTAATAGTAAAGCAGAGGGACTGGCAGGAACACCAGGGATTTCACACAAAGGAAGCAATACAAAGAGAACAGGAGACTTTCTCATACAAGTACATGGTACAGCAGCCACATATCAGGAATATGAAGTGTTGGGGTAACAAGCACTGTAAGAACACATAACTGAACAGAACATTTATTGTTTTTTAAACCAGATTTTACTGTCACTTTAACATTTTGCAAGAAAGGAGCGTGATTGGCTGGCTGAAAGGGGAGGAGGAGGCCAGACTTTTTTTTATTTTTTTTTATAACATCTTGCAAAAAAGAGTGTGATTGGCCAACTACAGTGCCTTGAAAAAGTATTCATACCCCTTGGAATTTTCCACATTTTGTCATGTTACAACCAAAAATGCAAATGTATTTTATTGGGATTTTATGTGATAGACCAACACAAAGTGGCACATAATTGTGAAGTAGAAGGACAATTATAAATGGATTTCATATTTTTTTACCAATAAATATGTGGGGTGCATTTGTATTCAGCCCCCCCTGAGTCAATACTTTGTAGAACCTCCTTTCACTACAATTACAGCTGCAAGTCTTTTTGGGGATGTCTCTACCAGCTTTGCACATCTAGTGAGTGACATTTTTGTCCCATTCTTCTTTGTAAAATAAGAGAGGAGAGCGTCTAAACAGCAATTTTCAAGTCTTGCCACAGAGTGTCAATAGGATTTAGGTCTGGACTGGGCCATTCTAACACATGAATATGCTTTGATGTAAATCAGCCTTTTTCAACCACGGTGCCCAGGCTCCGTGGGGTGCCTTGAGATTTCTTCAGGGGCGCATTGGCTAAATGCCTAAAATTTGCCCAAGAATTGTATACAAGCCGGTGTGTGGATGAAGGCTGCCTTTTAAGTTATACCAAGTCACAGGTTTTCATTGTGCACTATGGACGCATGGAGTGCACTCTGGAGTATAGGAGTGTGTATGAGTAAGCATGGAATGTGCTATAGTGTATAGGAGAGTGTATGGGGACGCATGGAGTGCGCTATGGTGTATAGGAGAGTGTATGGGGACACATGGAGTGCGCTATGGTGTATAGGAGAGTGTATGGGGACACATGGAGTGCGCTATGGTGTATAGGAGAGTGTATGGGGACGCATGGAGTGCGCTATGGTGTATAGGAGAGTGTATGGGGACGCATGGAGTGCGCTATGGTGTATAGGAGAGCGTGTGGGAGATGCATGGAGTGCACAATGGAGTATAGGAGAGTGTATTGGGACGCATGGAGTGTGCTATAATGTATAGGAGAGCGTGTGGGAGATGCATGGAGTGAGCTATGGTATATAGGAAAGTGTATAAGGACGTATGGGGTGCACTCTGGAGTATAGGAGTGTGTATGAGTAAGCATGGAGTGTGCTATAGTGTATAGGAGAGTGTATGGGAGATGCATGGAGTGAGCTATGGTATATAGGAAACTGTATGAGGATTCATGGAGTGTGCTATAGTGTATGGGAGGCGCATGGAGTGAGCTATAGTGTATAGGAGACTGTATGAGGATGCATGGAGTGTGCTATGGTATATAGGAAAGTGTATGAGGACGCATGGAGTGTGCTATAGTGTATAGAAGAGCGTGTGGGAGACGCATGGAGTAAAGGGGAGTGTATGAGGGATGCATGGAGTATAGGAGAGTGTATGAGGCATGCATGGAGTGCGCCAAGGTATATAGGAGAGTGTATGGGGGGGCGCATGGAGTGTGTCGTACACCCCTAAAAAAAAAAATTACATTTTGATTTAAACTCGTAAACAAAGTGCCAGTAAAGGTCTTTAAGTGGTTAAAGCAGAACTTTCGCTTAAGGCCTCCTCCCCAGCTCCTGTTTGTGAAACTGAGCTTTTGGGGAGGGGGGGGTGTTTACCCGATTTTGAGAGGTACCTGCTCCCACTTCCGTTCCGATCGCCTTAGGTGGGACATGACAGGTCCTAGAAGAAGGCGGGACCAGTCACAGAGCGCAGCGCCGCTCGCACATGCGCAGTGGGCACCCGGCTGTGATGCCGCAAGCTGTCACTACTGGGTGCCCACAGAGATGCCAGCGCCGCCGAGGGAGGAGAGAGGGTGAAAACTGCTGGGGGGGAGTGCACCGCTGGATCGTGGGACAGGTAAGTGTCTATAATAAGAGTCAGCAGCTACAGTTTTCATATCTGCTGACATAAAAATGACTGGAACTCCGCTTTAGGGGCTAAAAGAAATCCATCCCCACCGCACTGTGGTCCCTCCCACAGTCTCCATGTATGTAAATACAGTGATGTGAAGTTTAGCAGGAGGAACCATTGAGGGGTGTGGGAAACCCAGGAGATCAACAGTCGTGGAAGTGTCTGTTTCCCAGCAGTTGTTTCTATTAGACTAGGTACACACTGTTATGGGTGCGGGACAGCATGTAAACTGCATACATCCCCGCACCCAAAACACGCTGGTTCTTGCAGATGGACAGGGGTGCTATCAATTCTCAATGGTACCCCGCACATCAGAAAATGCAGCACATTTATTGCATGTATGAAACTCCGTACTGAGAAAGCACCATATAGTTCCATGTGGCTGCATTTGGGGGAAAAAATAAAGACGTCTTTTTTCCTGTGGGAAACGCAACTACAGCTTATTCAAATAAATGGGCTGCTGTACCCTTGAAAACACAAGCTGAGATATGAGCCTTAAAGAAAGCGGAATTCTGATATGAGCCCTCAGTGTGGCTAGGTAAGTACTCTTGTGCAGGTAACTCAGGCAGAAATTCATCCCTGAAACGGAGAACAGGAACGCGCCGGGCCCCTCCCCCGAGCCACATCTGTCGGAGGTGTGAACCCAGCCTAAATTTGGCCAATCCAGTCCACATAATACAGCCTATGCACTGTAAGTGTGATATATATATATATATACACACACACTTTTTTTTTATATTTCGGCAGAGCAGGTCCACACTTAGATCTTCCTCATTTGGCCAACCACATTACCACCACCTACACCTTCCTGTTTGTAGGGTGGTTCCTTTCCTTTACAGTCTGCTTAATGTTTGTAGGGTGGTTCCTTTCCTTTACAGTCTGCTTAATGTATGGCCTGCCTAAGTTGGGGTTTATTGCTACTTTCGCAGAATATATTATTAATGGATGTTAAAATATTTTTGTATTTTGTTCTGGTTTGAGATGCTCCTTGCAGTTGTTTGGTGTACAGTATTTGTTGAAATGCTGGAAGTCCATTTATTATTTATTACAACATTATATGAAAACATTTTGTACCTGTGTGAGCTCTTTTAATAAAGTATTTTGACATAAACATGTTTTGTTTTTTTCTTGGCTTTTTACGGAATTTGTTGATAATGTGACAATCCTACAACCCCCAGGAGTCCTTAGGGTGAGCTCCTTGGCATGGGAGGCAGTGCTGTGTACAGGTGTGTGAGTGGTGACAGAAGAGTGGAGATCTCCCCTGTCATTGCTCATTTCTCCTAGTCACTGTATTCAGAGGTCAGTAATTGTGCCTACATAACAGTGATACATTTACTTACTGGGATGCTGTGGGCTAGTGAGCATTGGCAATGAATGATGAGTTCTCATCTGGGGTTGCAACCCGCTAGTCCAGTTTTAGAAACCACCGTCCAGTTCAAAACCGCCATTCCCCCTGTATTTGGGAGCTGCAAAGGATAGAGACAGACTAATGCAAGCTGAGTGACTCAGTTGAGGCCACCCACAGGTGAACCACTCAGCCCGTGTCCACCTGCGGCCCACCCCTTATAGTCTGCATGTTTGTGGGTGGTCTCTGCTAAACAGAAGAGGAGCCATAGAGGAACTGAAGGTAAGAAGCGGATAACTGGATTCTGTTGCTTTTTCAAGGTGACCACTGCGGTTCCCCAATTTGGGATTTAAGGAAAACGCCACACCCTGTGATAAAAGGTTCCCATCTCAGTCTGATATCTGCTACAGATAGGGGAGACAGTGGGGTTGATGTGATGCAATCTCTGAGGGTATAGGACAGATCCTAGGTAGAAAGTTCAACTGAATAAATTGGTCTTTAGCAGAGAGGATTGGTTGTTTATTGTGAGGACAAGAGGCTTCCTTGTCGTAATCAGTGAAATGTCCCCATCCCCCGTCCATCAGGTGACATCGTAAGGTACTCAGGATGTCACTGTGGATCATCCAGAAATCTGAGACTCCATCTCCATCCTAAATTCTGTGATGTTTACATTTCTTGCGATGGCAATAAAAGTGATTCAAAAAAGAAATAAAGGAAAAAAGTGTAAATATAAAACAGTGGGAAAAAATAATAATAATAAAAACAAATTTAAAAGCATCCCGTGTGCATTGGTGAACGCATACATACGTCACGCCCACATATGTAAAGGTTTTCAAACCACACATGTGAGGTATTGCCTCAAATATCAGAGTGAGAGCAATATTTCCAGCACTAGACCTCCTCTATAACTCTAAACTGGTAACCTGTAGTCATTTTTTAAGTGGCGCCTATGGAGATTTTTAGGTACCGTCATTTGGAGCCATTCCATGAGCGCACGCAATTTTAAAGCATGACATGTTAGGTATCTATTAACTTGGTGCAACAGCATCTTCCTTTATTATACAAAAAAAATTGGGGTATATATTATGTGTTTTTTTTTTTATTATTATTTATTGAAATTTATTTTCTCCCAAAAAATTGCGTTTTAAAATCCACTGCGCAAAAGCCATGTGACATAAAAAATTGCAATGACCAATTTATTATCTAGGGTTTATGCTAAAATAATGTTTGGGGCTTCTAAGTAATTTTCGAGCAAAAAAACCCTGATTTAAATTCGTAAACAAGTGTCAGAAAAAGGCGTGGTCAGCAAGCGCCTAATATGGTAGAAATATCTGCAGGTTGTTTACATGAGAAGACTGTCAGGCTGCCAAGATTCTGCCCTCCATAGAAAAACAGCTGAGATTTCACTGCTTCTGTTCAAAAAGTGAATTACAATGTCTATAGATACAGAGATAAAGGCGACTTATTTTTATTGGAATTGTGTTCAAATTATGTAAATATTTCTCAGCACATGATCTGGGCACAGGTTCACTTTAACCACTTGGCATCCAGGCCAATTCTGACATTTCTCTCCTACATGTAAAATTTATAATTTTTTTGCTAGAAAACTACATGGAACCCCCAAACATTATATATGTTTTTTTTTTAGCAAAGACCCTAGAGAATACAATGGCGGTCGTTGCAACTTTTTATCTCGCACGGTATTTGCACAGCAATTTTTCGAATGCGTTTTTTTTCAGAAAAAAAACAGTTTCATGCTTTAAAAAAAAAAAACAGTAAAGTTAGCACAAATTTTTTGCATAGTGTGAAAGATGAAGTTACGCCGAGTAAATAGATACCCAAGATGTCACGCTTCAAAATTGCACGCGCTTGTGGAATGTCGCCAAACTTTTTTTTTTTTTTTACTGGTTACATATTTTGAGTTACAGAAGAGGTCTAGGGCTAGAATTATTGCTCTCGCTCTAACGTTCGTGGCAAAACCTCACATGTGTGGTTTGAACACCGTTTTCATATGTGGGCGGGACTTATGTATGCGTTTGCTTCTGCGTACGAGCTTACGGGGACAGGGGCGCTTTAAAAATTATTATTATTTTTTTTTTATTGTTAATTTTACTTTTATTTTTTTAGTTTGACACTTTAAAAAAAAAAAAAAAAAATTTGATTACTTTTATTCCTATTACAAGGAATGTAAACATCCCTTGTAATAGGAATATGGCATGATCGGACCTATTTACAGTGAGATACGGGGTCAATAAGACCCCACATCTCACCTCTAGGCTGCGCCGTTATCCGAGGCGGCGCCGTTATTTGAATACAGAGGCCGGGCGTGACGTCATAACATCGCTCCCGGCCTCCGAACAATCACAGAGACTTCGGCGACCATCTGGTCCGCCGGAAATCTCTATGATCACCATCCGGGGGCCGGCGGATCCTGTGTCCAACTCACCGATGGAAGCGGTGAGTCGGTAGAAGCACGGGAGGGCGTCCCCTCCCGCCGCCCGTAAGAACGATCAAGCGGTGGAACTACCGATATGATCGTTCTTATGGTGCAGGGAATCAACGGCTGAAAACGGCAATATCTGCTACACAAAGATGGCCATTGCCTGAGATTGTTATATTTATGTCCATGGCTTTATTATTTGTGCCTGCCTTGGGTGTAAATACCAATTTACGGAAGAACTACAAGAGCCAGCATGCCTGGCTTGTTTTTATACTAAAATGGGATCCCATCCAGCATAGACACCATTAGATACAGTAAGTGGTTTGTAGAACTACAAGAACCAGCCTGACTTGTTTGCTATATAATGACATTGCATCACCCAGCATGGTCTGGTCTCTAGAACTACAAGAGCCAGCATGCACTAGGGTACTTGGTATGATTACAGCATTTACAGATAACTAGGCTGAGGAACTACAAGAGCCAGCATGCTTTGTTTGCTGCATAATGACATTGCATCATCCAGCATGATCTGGGGTCCCTGATACTAGTAACACCAGGAAACACGTCTGTAGAACTACAAGAGCCAGCATTCCCCGGGGTACTTGGTATGACTGTAGAATTTACAGATAACAAGGCTGAAGAACTACAAGAGCCAGGATGGGTTGTTTGCTATATAAAGACATTGAACCATTCAGCATATGTGATCTGTAGAAGTACAAGAGCCAGCATGCCTTGTTTGCTACATAATAGCATTGCATCATCCAGCATGGCAGTACCCCACAGCATGCTGCCTCTTGTAGTTCTACAGACCACTTATCTTCTGCTGTCACTTACTTACCAAGGACCCCAGACCACGTTGTATGATGCAATGTTAGTGTATAGCAAGCAGGGTGGGCTGGCTCTTGTAGTTCTATAGCCAACGTATCTGTAGATGCTGTAACTTGCATTAGGTACCCCGGTGATTGCTGGTTCTTCTTATTCTGTTATTTGTTTATCACATGCCACCACTTCTCCCAGGTACCCCAGTGCATGCTGGCTCTTGCAGTTCTTTATCCCATTTATCTCCTGCGGGCACCTGCACCAGGGACCCCAGACCATGCTGGGTAATGCAATGTCATTATATAGCAAACAAGGCATGCTGGCTCTTGTAGTTCTTCAGCCTAGTTATCTGTAAATGCTCTAATTATTATACCATGTACCCTAATGCATTCTGGCTCTTGTAGTTCTATAGACTAGTTTTCGTTGAATGCCGTCTCTTATACCAAGAACCCTAGATCATGCTGGTTCTTGTAGTTCTATAGACTAGATATCTGTAAATGTGGCAACGTTTACCAAGTACCCCAGTGAATGCTGGCTCTTGTAGAGGGGGGTGGTGTGAGGAGTAGGGGGGTGTTGTGAGAGGAGTGGGGGGGGTGTGAGGGGTAGGGGGGGGTTGTGAGGGGGGTGTGGAGGGGGGGGGGGTGGGGGGGGTGTGGGGTGTGTGGTAGGGGGGGGTGAGGGGGGGGGGGTGAGAGGAGTGGGGGGGGGGGGGGGGTGAGGAGTAGGGGGGGTTGTGAGAGGGGGGGGGGGGTGTGGGGGGGTGTGTGGGGGGGGGGGGTGTGAGGGGAGTAGGGGGGGGGGTGTGGAGGAGTGGGGGGGGGGGGGTGAGGGGGGGGGTGAGGTTGTGAGGGGGGGGGGTGTGTGTGAGGGGGGGGTGTGTGAGGGGGTGTGGGGGGGGGTGAGAGGGTGTGAGGAGGGGGGGTTGTGAGGAGTAGGGGGGGGGGGGGTGGGGGGGTGTGTGGGAGGGGGGTTGTGAGGGGGGGGGGGGGGGGGAGTAGGGGGGTGTTGTGAGGAGTAGGGGGGTTGTGAGGAGTAGGGGGGGGTGTGAGGAGAGTGAGGAGTGTGAGGAGTAGAGGGGGTGTGTGAGGAGTAGGGGGGTGTTGTGAGGAGTAGAGGGGTGTAATAAGCGCGGCACCAATTGTTTCAGTGAATTATTTGCACATTATAAGGTTGGGGGTTGGGAGCTTTAAAAATGTTTTTCTACATATTGCTGCTCACAAGAGAGTCACAAACATTTACTGGGGTAAGTTCTCCCCCCTCGTACTTACAGAAACTCTCGTCTCCAGTCATGTGACAAGGGGATAGAGGCGAGGAAGAACGGGCAGCTTTCCCTCACTGCACAGCGGCGCTCTATTGCCACCTGCAGGCTGGAGGGAGGATAAAGCTGAATCCTCTCTCCAGCTATCTCTCCTGTCACTGTACATCGGCAATAGTACTCAGCACGCGCCGCCCGCAGCTCAGCCTCCGCGCGCCTGATTTACCGTTATGCGCCCGTCCCCCTCAGCCTATAAAATGAAGAGCGGTTGAGCGCGCGGAGTCAGATCGGCGCCATTTTCCCAGGAAGAAGGAGTGTCTTTTCGGCTCTTTTTGACAGGACACAGCGCCCTACAGAGGATAAATCGGAGAACACACCCCCGGCTTCTTCATCGTACATCTCTCAGAGACAAAGTAAGTGTTATTAGCAGTGATGTCACCTGACCGGGGGGGCGGGTCCAGTGTCGGGATGTGGGGTGGGGGGAGGGCCTGTGTAATGATCTGTCAGTCAGTGTGTCTCTCCTCCCCCTCCCCTCCTTTCTGGTCTGAGGGAAGAGAAATCACTTTTCACACTCAGGATCAGAGCTGTCATTAGAGATCCCAGACATGACAGGGGCCCCCGACCTCCTACATGACAGGGGCCCCCGACCTCCTACAGGACAGGGGCCCCCCGACCTCCTACATGACAGGGGCCCCCCGACCTCCTACATGACAGGGGCCCCCGACCTCCTACAGGACAGGCCCCCCCCCCGACCTCCTACATGACAGGGGCCCCCCGACCTCCTACATGACAGGGCCCCCCGACCTCCTACATGACAGGGCCCCCCGACCTCCTACATGACAGGGCCCCCCGACCTCCTACATGACAGGCCCCCCCCCCCCCCCGACACTGACAGGGGCCCCCCGACCTCCTAAACTACAGGGGCCCCCGACCTCCTACATGACAGGGGCCCCCCGACCTCCTACATGACAGGGGCCCCCGACCTCCTACATGACAGGGGCCCCCGACCTCCTACATGACAGGGGCCCCCGACCTCCTACATGACAGGGGCCCCCCGACCTCCTACAGGACAGGGGCCCCCCGACCTCCTACATGACAGGGGCCCCCGACCTCCTACATGACAGGGGCCCCCCGACCTCCTACATGACAGGGGCCCCCGACCTCCTACATGACAGGGGCCCCCCACCTCCTACACGACAGGGGCCCCCCGACTTCATACAGGACAGGGGCCCCCCGACCTCCTACATGACAGGGGACCCCCGACCTCCTACATGACAGGGGCCCCCCGACCTCCTACACGACAGGGGCCCCCCGACTTCATACAGGACAGACAGGGGCCCCCCACCTCCTACACGACAGGGGCCCCCCGACTTCATACAGGACAGGGGCCCCCCGACCTCCTACATGACAGGGGCCCCCGACTTCCTACAGGACAGGGGCCCCCGACCTCCTACATGACAGGGGCCCCCGACCTCCTACATGACAGGGGCCCCCGACCTCCTACACGACAGGGGCCCCCGACCTCCTACACGACAGGGGCCCCCGACCTCCTACACGACAGGGGCCCCCGACCTCCTACACGACAGGGGCCCCCCGACCTCCTACACGACAGGGGCCCCCGACTTCCTAAACTACAGGGGCCCCCCCCCCCCCCGACCTCCTACATGACCGGGCCCCCCCCCCCCTCCTCCCAGTACAAATCCCCCCCAATCCCTCCTACAACACTGGAAAGGGACTCACCATTATTTTAAAGGATTACAAGAGAGAACAATTTAGGTCACTTTCACACTGGGGGGGGGGTATCGGGGGTAAAGTGCCGCTATTTTTAGCCGTGTTTTAGCGGCGCTTTTACCCCCCACTAGCAGCCGAAAAAGGGTTAGAATCGCCGCTGCTGAAGCACTTTGCGGCGCCCCGTCAGCGCTGGCCATTGATTTCAATGTCTGGGGTGTTTTCGGAGCGATGTGTTCACCGATCCGCAACGCCCCAAAGATGCGGCTTGTAGGACTTTTCCCCGTCCTGTAAGCGCACCGCCCCGGGGTGAAAGCACTCGGCTCTCATACTGGGGGGAGGGGAGGCGTTTTTCAGGTGCTTTACAGGCGCTATTTGTTAGTCCTTTAGCGCCCGAAAAACGCCTCAGTGTGAAAGTAGCCTCAGATTTTTCATCTCCCCCTTTACTTTGGAGTCGTTTGTTTATAAATCACTATTAATATTCTGCCGTCTTCATAGCAATCGCTGCATATTGACAGATCAATGCTACGCATTTTATATGTTTATTTGCACCTTCTTTTTCAAATATTTATTGCTCTGTTATCGGCACCTAAAGTGGTATGGATTGTATTATATGAATTCTCACCTTTTACAGATTTATTTGCTGATGTCACATTATTTGAATCGCCATTATTTACATCCTGGCACTCCAATGTCATGTTTTCTTTGTTGTATAAATTAATTTGTCAATCACTACAGCAGCGCAGCCCCACCATTCCATATATATACCAATCACATTAGATACCGATAAGATATCGGGTGCCTACAGCAGCGGGTCACTTTTCATCATTATATCTAATTCAAAGTGGGAGTATCCACTACACAGTTATTATGTCCCCCCAACTCACATCCCACCCCAATCCCCCCTCCTAGTAGAAATCTACTCCCCCAATTCCCTCTCCTAACACAAATCCTCTCCCCCATCCCACCTCCGAGAACAAATCCCCCCCCCCCCATCCCTCCTCCAAGAACAAATCCCCCCATACCTCCTCCGAGAATAAACCCCCCTCCCAATTCCTCCTCCGAGAACAAATCCTCCCCATCCCTCCTCCGAGAACAAATCCTCCCCCCAATCCCTCCTCCGAGAACAAATCCCCCCCCAATCCCTCCTCCAAGAACAAATCCTCCCCCCCCCCCATCCCTCCTCCGAGAACAAATCCCCCCCCCCAATCCCTCCTCCGAGAACAAATCCTCCCCCCAATCCCTCCTCCGAGAACAAATCCTCCTCCCCAAACCCTCCTCCGAGAACAAATCCTCCCCCCAATCCCTCCTCCGAGAACAAATCCCCCCCCCAATCCCTCCTCCGAGAACAAATCCTCCCCCCAGTCTCTCCTCCGAGAACAAATCCCCCCCCATCCCTCCTCCGAGAACAAATCCCCCAAATCACTTTTTCTAGCACAAATCCACCCAGTCCCCCCTCCTCGCAAAAATCCTCCCAATCCCCCCTTCTAGCAACAATCCTCCCCAATCCATTCTCCCAGCACAAATCCCCCCCCACACCCCCCCCTCCCACACAAATCCCCCCCAACCCCCCCTCCTAAACACAAATCCCCCTCCAATCCCTCCTCCAAGAACAAATCCCCCAAAATCACTTTTTCTAGCACAAATCCACCCAGTCCCCCCTCCTTTCAAAAATCCTCCCAATCCCCCCTTCTAGCAACAATCCTCCCCAATCCATTCTACCAGCACAAATCCTCCCCCCAACCCCCCCTCCCAGCACAAATCCCCCCCAATACCCCTTCCTAACACAAATCCTCCCAATCCCTCCTCCTAGCACAAATCCCCCCCCCTAACACAAATCCTCCCAATCCTCCCTCCCAGCACAAATCCCCCCAATCCCCCTTCCTAACACAAATCCCACCCCACCCCACCCCCCCCTTCTAACACAAATCCCACCCCAACCCCCCCTTCTAACACAAATCCTCCCAATCCCTCCTCCCAACACAAATCCCCCCCAAGCCCCCCTCCTAACACAAATTCTCCACTAAGCCCCTCCTCCCAACACAAATCCTCCCCCAACCCCCCTCCTAACAGAAATCCTCCCAATCCCTCCTCCTAGCACAAATCCCCACCCAGCAAAAAAAATCCCCTAAATCCCTTCTTCAAGAGCAAATCCCCCCCAGTCCCTCCTTGTAGCACAACCCCCTCCAAATTACCCTTTTCCTAACACAAATTCTTCCTCCCTACCCAAATCTTCCCCCAGCACAAATTCCCCCCTCTTAGCACATATCCCCACACCCTTAGTGCAAACATTCCCCGTCCTGGCTCAAATCCCCCAAAACTGTCCTAGCACATATCCCCCCCCCCCCCCCCCCATTTCTCCTTCTAGAAAATACACCCCCCCCCCCATCCTGATTACACTTCTCAGCACGGATAAATGCCCATCCCCCTTCTCCACAAACATCCAAAGCACAAACTTTTACCCCCCCCCTCCCCTCCTTCATTGTATACAATTTCCCTGTGACCTTCCCCTCCTCATCCTCTCCTGTCACTACAGCCGCTCCTCCAGCACATGAGACAGGATCGCTCTTAGATGACATTGGGCTGTACACACGGTGTGATTACCGCCCCCCTATCCACATTTCCTGCTGCCGGTGTTCTGTCTAGAAGTCCCCCCCCCCCCCATTGAATAGTGCCCCCGCATGCGCAGGACGGAGCCGCACTTCAGCCGATTTGCCGATCAGCTGGAGTGACGTGACCAGGGCGCAAGCGCACATCGTAGGAGGCATCTCTTGATGGGAGATACCATTTCAGGGCCACAATTGAAACCTATACAAACAGCGGGGGGAGACCGTAGTTCTCACATTGTGCCTCGCTGTTGCGGGCGGCTCTACAGTGTGCTGATGGTCCGGTTTTGTCTGTGTTGCAGGGCGGGTTTGCTGTGTTGAACGGCCGGTTTTGCCTGTGTGAAAGGGCAGGTTGCAACACAGACAAAACCAGCTCTGAACACAACCACTAGTCGCCCTCCAGCAGCAGCGATGCACAATCGGAGAACTATGGTCTCCCCCCGCTGTTCGTATAGGTTTAAATTGTGCCTGTGAAATGGTATCTCCCATAGTGAGATACCTCCTACGATGTGCGCAGTACATACCGGCACTATTCGATGGGGGGCACTTCCCAACAGAACACTGGGAGATGAGAAGCCCTTGGAGGAGATAGGGGGCGGTAATCAAAGTGTGTGTGTGTGTGTACAGTCCGATGCCATCTCTGCACTAGCAATGAGCTGAACACCCCCCTGTACGGTTAGCATCCAGAACATGCCAACAGGCAAAGAATTTGTTTTTCGAAAACGCGAACACCATTAAAGTCTATGGGACACGAACATGAAAAATCAAAAGTGCTCATTGTAAAGGTTAATATGCAAGTTATTGTCATAAAAAGTGTTTGTGGACCCGGGTCCTGCCCCCCCAAAAAAACGGCAATTTTTTCGGGAGCACTGATTTTAATAATGCTTAAAGTGAAACAATAAAAGTGAAATATTCCTTTAAATTTCGTACCTGGGGGGTGTGTATAGTATGCCTGTAAATTGGCGCATGTTTCCCGTGTTTATAACAGTCCCACAGCAAAATTACATTTTCAAAGGAAAAAAAAGTAATGTAAAAGTTCTAGTGCCGGCTATTAATGAATTAATGTCCTGACAATACACATAAAAGTCATGGAAAAACCCTTCAGGTCTGGTATGGATATTAAGGGGAACCCTGCGCCAAAAAAAAAAAAAAATGCCCCCAGAAATCCACTCCAGACCCTTATCCGAGCACACAACCTGGCAGGCCACAGGAAAAGAGGGGGGGGGGGGACGAGAGCCCCCCCCCCCCCTCCTGAACCGTACCAGGCCACATGCCCTCAACATGGGGAGGATGTCCCCATGGGGACAAGGGCCTCATTCCCCACAACCCTTACCCGGTGGTTGTGGGGGTCTGCGGGTGTTGGGCTTATCGGAATCTGGAAGCCCCCTTTAACAAAGGGGACACCAAGATCCCGTCCCCCCCCCCTCTGTGTGAATTGGTAAGGGGTACATTGTAGCCCTACCATTTCACAAAAATAAAGTGTCAAAATGTTAAAAAAACACACGAGAGACAGCTTGGGACAAGTCCTTTATTAAAAATCAGGGGCAGCAGTGTGGGGGGGGGGGGGGTGGTGTGTCAGGGGTAGCAGTGGGGGGGGGGGTGTAGCAGTGGGGGGGGGGGGGTGGTGGGGGGGGGGTGTCAGGGGCAGCAGTGGGGGGGGGGGGGTCAGGGGCAGCAGTGGGGGGGGGGGGGGGTGTGTCAGGGGCAGCAGTGGGGGGGTGGGGGGGGGCGTGTCAGGGGCAGCAGTGGGGGGGGGGGGCGTGTCAGTGGCAGCAGTGGGGGGGGGGGTCGTGTCAGTGGCAGCAGTGGGGGGGGGCGTGTCAGTGGGGGGGGGGCGTGTCAGGGGCAGCAGGGGGGGGGCGTGTCAGGGGCAGCAGTGGGGGGGGCGTGTCAGGGGCAGCAGTGGGGGGGGGCGTGTCAGGGGCAGCAGTGGGGGGGGCGTGTCAGGGGCAGCAGTGGGGGGGGCGTGTCAGGGGCAGCAGTGGGGGGGCGTGTCAGGGGCAGCAGTGGGGGGCATGTCAGGGGAACACTCACATCTAGATGTAAAGATCTGATGCAAGTGTAAAGATTACATGTAAAGATCTGATGCAAGGGGGGGCCGCTCCAATCCATCCCCCGGACATCGCGCTGTGCACAGAGGACAGTGCTGTGGAGAGGCTGGATGGCTTTCTGTGGCTGACAGGGAAGCCAGAAGAACCACGGAGCGGATGTGATGTCACCGGAGGTGGGGAGGCGGCCAGGACACAGGAAGAGCCCACTGGAACAGGGCAGGCTACGTGCTCAGAGCTTCAGTTCCTTCTACTGTGGCTGCATGGCGCAGGTATGTTCGTACTCGCGAGTGTCCGTAAAGCTGGGTATGCCTGTATATAAAAAGACGCGACACGCATCAAAAGACACAAAAAATGCATCAAAAGCACGTGTACAAAAAATGCAAAGCGTGCTGCAGAACCAGATCAAAAGCAAACTGCATAGGTGTGAACCAGGCCTAAAGGTAATTTTTTTTTTTTTTAAAGCGAAAGTAAACCCTTTGATTTAAATAGTAAAAAAAAAAATGGCATGCCGGAAATGCTACCTGTCGCATTGACTATGCTTTCAACCAAACTGTCAAACCATCCAATGGCTGGTGTCATAACTGATCACATGTGCAGCATCATGGCAGTTGAAGATTGAACAGAGGCCAAGAGGGCAGCTTCCTTGGCTGAAAACGATAGGAGGGTTTACTTCCACTTTAAAGTTTTGGATAGAGTGGAGGTGGATTAGAACCCCTGTCAGTTTTTATTGCCGTTTGTCTCCCCATTAAAGCGGTGTTCCGGCAGAAATTTAACCTTTTAGATAAAAAATACCCCTCTAATACTCATGCTTAGTGTAGTCTAATAAAGGTATTCTGTAAAAAAAAAAAGGGCCGTTTAGTATTTGTGCAGCGTTGTTTTCTTACTTTGTGAAGTCTCAGCAGACCGCGGCCATCTCCTGTGTGGGCATCTGAAGCCGTATTGTCCTTCCTGTATTCCGTGCATGCTGGCTACCCAGCATGCATCTGCTGATCTCACGCATGCGTAGTGTGATGTGAGCGAGCCCAATTGCTTGTAGGTTGGGTTTCCATAGCAACGGCGGCGTCAGAGGAAGTCGCCGCCCCTTTGCTATGTAAACCTCTCCTCCCCCTCCAGGAACCAGAAAGTTAGCAGCGGCCACAAAGGAGGAAGTGAAAAAAGAAATGCTGAAAAAAAGTAAGTGATCACACAAAAAAAAAAAGGCCAATTCGTTTTAAGGGCACACATTAGTGCTGGGTGGTGGTGAGTGTAAAATGTGGGTGGAACTCCGCTTTAAGGAGACTCCTCCTCTCTATTAGTCCTGTTTACCATTATCATTGAAAGTAAAGAAAATCACACATTTTGGGTTGTCCCCAGAAAAGTAATCTAGAGGAAATCTTCCAATGGGGACACCAGTTCTGGTCACCTGGGGTTCCCCAAGGGATTCCCTTAACCACTTCATTACCGCCCGCCGTCATATGACGCCCACAAGGTGGATCTACCATCCTGGGTGGGGGTCATATGACGTCCTCGCATTCCCGGCCGCCTGGGGGGCGGCGCGCGCCCGCGGCATCGCTCGGGACACGGTGCGAGTGCCCGGCGGCCGCGATGTCCGCCGGGCACCCGCGATTGCCCGTTAAAACAACGGGACCGTGCGGGACCGTGGAGCTGTGTGTGTAAACACACAGCTCCACGTCCTGTCAGTGCAGAGGAGACCGAGCATGTGATCCCAGTACAGAGGAACACATGATCGGTCTCCTCCCCTTGAGTCCCCTCCCCCCACAGTTAGAATCACTTCTATTAGGGAACAAATTAACCCCTCCAGCGCCCCCTAGAGTTAACCCCTTCCCTGCCAGTCACATTTACACAGTAATCATTGCAATTTTATAGCAACGATCGCTGTGTAAATGTGAATGGTTCCAAAAATGTGTCAAAAGTGTCCGAAGTGTCCGCCGCAATGTCGCAGTCACGAAAAAAAAAATCGCAGATCGCCGCCATTACTAGTAAAAAAAAAAAAAAAAAAATTCAATAAATCTATCCCCTATTTTGTAGACGCTATAACTTTTGCGCAAACCGATCAATATACGCCTATTGCGATTTTTTTTTTACCAAAAATATGTAAAGAATACGTATCGGCCTAAACTGAGGAAAAAAATATTTTTTTTTTTAAAAATGGGATATTTATTATAGCAAAAAGTAAAAAATATTGTGTTTTTTTTCAAAATTGCGCTCTTCTTTTGTTTATAGCGCAAAAAATAAAAACCGCAGAGGTGATCAAATACCACCAAAAGAAAGCTCTATTTGTGGGAAAAAAAGGACGTCAATTTTGTTTGGGTGTAACGTCGCAATTGTTAGTTAAAGCGACGCAGTGCCGAATCGCAAAAAGTGCTCTGGTAAGGAAGGGTGTTTAAAAGCCCTGTATTGAAGCGGTTAAAGCGGTAGTAAACTGCAGTAAAAACAAAACAAAAAAAACCTTCCCTTGTAAGGCAATGTCATAATGTGCTAGTATGTATGGCATACTAGCACATTAATAGAGACTTACCTCAAAACAAAGCCCTCCAGTGTCGCGCTTTCACTGCTGACAGGACTTCCATCTTCACCCGGCCTTCCTTCCGTGTTCGTTGCCTCCGGCTACATGAGTGGCCAGGGGCGCTATGACGTCACTCGCATGTGCATGCGCATAGGAGCCGCCATTTACGGCATGGGCTCTGACGGTCTGGCACTGTATGCTTCCTCTCACATCCTGTTTGACTATGGGACAGGAAGTGAGGGAAAATCTCCAAAATGGGACACAGATGGTGAAAACAAATAATAAAAAAAAAAAGAATCTGGCAGGGGTTATAACCCTCTCTTGCTCTATCCAAAAAGAAAAAGTTTTCCATATACTTCCATTTTTAAATAGGGTTGCGCCAATACCACTTTAAGACGGAGTACAAGTACTGATAATTTATTTATCAAATACTTGCAGATACGGATTACTGATACTTTTTTTTATGTCATGTGACAGGGACACTAATATGCAGTACTGATGGGCACCTATAGGTGCCACTGATGAGGTGCGGACTTTGTAGGGCAGCTACAACACTGGAAACAGGTTACATATTTCACCCTAAAATCAGGTGGACCATGTAACATGTTCCCAAAGGTGAACTTTAACCGCTTGCGGACCGCCCACCGTACATAGACCGCGGCAGGGCGGCCGCTCTAGTAGGGTAGAGAGAACACACGTACGTTGCCGATGCCCTTGGCTGTGCTGCTAGGGTTGCCACCTTTTTCATCAAGCCAAACCCGAACACTTTAGCGGCGCATGGCAATTTTTTTTTGTAGTACACGCTATAGGATTGTAGGAGACTTGGGACACCTTTGAGTTACCCTAGGAGAGTAGTAAGGAGGCGCGCATAGCGCGCTGCAGTGAACAGTGGCTGTGGCCAAATTGTGTTAACAGTGGAGAGGGGGGTGGACTTAAAGCGGGATTTCACTCTAAAGTGGAACTCCCGCTTTTCGGAACCCTTCCCCCCTCCGGTGTCACATTTGGCACCTTTCAGGGGGAGGGGGGTGCAGATACCTGTCTAAGACAGGTATCTGCACCCACTTCTGGGCATAAGCTCCCACGGGAGTTTACGCCACTTCCTGTCCTGGCGCGGTGTCTGCCGGGACACACACGTGTCCCGGCAGACATCGCTGACGATTCTCATTGCGCTGCGCGACTCGCGCATGCGCAGTAGGTAACCGGGAAGTGAAGCCACTTTCTGATTCCCTCACTGAGAATGGCGCCGGCAGCAGCAGAGAGCCGATCGATTGATCGGCCTCTGCTGCCTACATCGCTGGAACCTGTGACAGGTAAGTGTCCATTTATTAAAAGTCAGCAGCTGCAGTATTTGTAGCTGCTGGCTTTTAATTTTTTTTTTCAGGTACCGTCCCTCTTTAAAGGGGCATGGTTAAATAAAACAAAAACATTTGTGTGACCATAAAATATGATTAGATTAATAAAAGAAATGTCACAGTTAAAATATGAACATAGCCTACCTTAAAAGTGGACACTGTCAGTCAGTGGGGCAGAGTGCGGTGTCAGTGGGCAGAGGGCGGTGTCAGTGGGCAGTGGAACGGTGTCAGTGGGGCCGAGTGCGGCGTCAGTGGGGCCGAGTGCGGCGTCAGTGGGGCCGAGTGCGGTGTCAGTGGGGCCGAGGAGGGCAGAGGACCGTGTTAGTGGGGCAGTGGACGGTGTCAATGGGCAGTGGACGATGTCAATGGGGCCGAGTGCGATGTCAGTGGGGAAGAGGAGGGCAGAGGACGGTGTCAGTGGGGCAGAGTGCGGTGTCAGTGGGGCAGAGTGCGGTGTCAGTGGGGCAAAGGATGGTGTCAGTGGGGAAGAGGAGGGCAGAGGACGGTGTTAGTGGGGTAGAGGGCGGTGTCAGTGGGCACTGTCAGTGGGGCCGAGTGCGGTGTCAGTGGGGAAGAGGAGGGCAGAGGGCGGTGTCAGTGGGCAGTGGATGGTGTCAGTGGAGGGCAGAGGGCGGTGTCAGTGGGTACTGTCAGTGGGGCCGAGTGCGGTGTCAGTGGGGCCGAGTGCGGTGTCAGTGGGGCCGAGTGCGGTGTCAGTGGGGCCGAGTGCGGTGTCAGTGGGGCCGAGTGCGGTGTCATTGGGGCAGAGGATGGTGTCAGTGGGGAAGAGGAGGGCAGAGGGCGGTGTCAGTGGGGCCAAGTGCGGTGTCAGTGGGGCAGTGGACTTTAATTACCAAAAAAAAAAATCAAAAACAAAGCAATCGACAGGCACCCCACAATTAGAGAAGAAAAGATATTAAATAAAGGCTACTGAGTGAACACTGCACAATGAAGTAATTATACCAGGATGGTACTGCAGGGAGAACTAGACTGCGATCTTCAATCAGCAGCCATGTCCCTGGAAAGACCAGCATGACAGTCCCACACTGGAGAGCTTGTGGACTGTGAGCTGCAGGAGAGTAAAGACCCTCAGCTCTGCACTCCCCCAGCGGTCTGTCTGTGTCCCCTTAGCTCGCTCGGCAGGCTCTGCGTCTGTTCCTCTCGCTTTCTGGACAGGTCACATGATCGGCTTGCAGAGGGGAAGAGCCGAGGCTGTGTGTCTGCATGGAGTAGGCACTGGCGCGTCTCTCCCCCCTCACAGCCGCCCTGCAAGTTGTCACAACTTAAGTTAAAATGCGCCGGAGACTCGGCCAGAGCGCCGGGCAGTGCAGACAGGGAGGGAGACACTTGCACGGGGAACCCCAATACAAAGTAATAATAGGAGACTCCTCAGCACACAGGATTCAAAACCCGTACTGTCCGGGTGAATCCCGGACGGGTGGCAACCCTATGTGCTGCAGTACCAACCAATCAGAGGGTGCAGCCAGACATTACCGAAGAGAGCCTGATGTAATCTCTTCTGACAGCAGCAATGTGCGGTTTGTTTCTCTCTGCAAAGCAGGAAGTAAAAAACAGCACAGAGCACACACAGTAAGGCCCATTTCACACTGGGGTGGGAGCGGCGTCGGCGGTAAAGCAGCGATATATTTAGCGCTGCTTTACCGTCGTTTTTGACGTGGTATTCAGCCGCTAGCGGGGCGGTTTTAATCCCTGCTAGCGGCCGAAAAAGGGTTAAAACCCCCCCCAAAGCGGCGCTTTGCTGGCGGTATTTCCGCGGTGTCCCATTGATTTCAATGGGTTGGAGCGTTGAATACACCGCTGCTTCACCGCTCCAAAGATGCTGCTAGCAGGACTTTTTTGACCGTCCTGCTAGCGCACCGCTCCAATGTGAGCATGTGTTGGGCTGGGTTCACAATAGTGCGATGCGGAAACCCTGCAAGTTCTCACATCGCACTCGACTCGCACGGCACCATCTGGGAACCGCTGGCAGTAAGCAGTCCTGATATTGATGATTAGTGAACGGACAAAATCACCAAGCTGTATTTCAAGTAGAGGAACAACTTCATAGAGTCCAGATAACACAAATTAAGATGATGGTGATAAAACAGTTCAGATGCGAAACAAAACAGTAATGATGATATGGTTCAGATGCTGGATCCTCTCAAACAAGGGCAACAGTACAACCAGAAGAGTAATTTCATAAGCGCTTACCCTGTGCGGTGGACCAACTCACCAGAAGTGAAAGGTCGGAAACAGCTTGTATGGCTACCTCCAGGTGCCAAAAGTGTGGAGTAGATTGGGAGTTGGGAACGTAGGCTGGAGCGTCCCGAGATCCTTAGCAAATACTCACCGACCGAATGGATATTTACTGGATCGCTATAGTTGAATCAGTGCTCATCGGTCAGACTTGCCATAGGTGAAGAGAAAAGACAGAAGAGGGACTCCTCATAGTGTAAAACCCAAATACAAGGGTTCACTTTTATTGTAAAAAAGAACATACATCCAACATAGAAGCAAAATAAATGGAGATGTTCTGTTAAAATCAAGTAAAAAACGCAGTAGGCAATAATGCTTGGAGACCCGACGCGTTTCGTCTGAAAAGACTTCTGCTGGGGTATGCTCCAGCTTACTGCTGCTGCGTTATATATAGTATACAAAAACAATTAAACCACAAACGCACCTGAATGATTCCAATCAGCAACACTTCCTGTTTCCTGTTCAATATTGTCACGTATTGGTGGTTCAGGACGGAAATGGGCCAATAGGGAGGAGTAGAGAAACAGACCATGTTATTGGCCAATAGAAGCGCGGTCTATGAGTAAACTGAGGCAACTATGGCGGGAAAATGTTCCACTAAAAAACCTGATATGTGGGCGGGCAAAGAGCACATACTTGACCAATGCATCAGTTAGTGATCAGCAAACTGATGGCTCATAGGTGGGCCGAAGGGCAGTAAAACTTCCCCACAAAATGGCGCCAATCTACCGGCAAGTGCAAACATACATTGCACTATGCCGGAGCCAAACATCGGCCGCGTGGGACGCCGCGGCGGAAGTGGTGCGCCGGAAGTAATGTGCCGGAAATGACGGCCGGGGCGGACGCGACGTGCCGAAAAGGCAAAAGCGGATATGACGTCACTGGCCTCTAAAAATGTAAACAAAAAGAGGTGACAAGGTAAAACAAATGTGGAAAGTGTCCACAAGATGGCGAAATTAAAAATGAACCCGGAGTCTCGCTGATTGAAAGCAATGGATGCAGTAGGGCAATGCAGATCTCAATATCAATTGCAACATTATTCGATTGAACACAATGGATACAAAAAGAATATATAAATCTCAATGTCAATGGCATCATTAGTCTATCAGTATAAATGAGGTATAGTCAACAATTTTCAATAGAGAACAGAATTCATATACACTGATATTAATGGGATCAATTAGGGCGATCAGTCCCAATTAAAGAAGGTGGACAGCATATAGAATAACCTGAATATAGGAACACCAGTAATTATTAAAAATTAGAAGTTAATGACGACTCGTCTATATGTGTCACTAACGTTAAATAATTAGCGCAAAAACCTCTGAAGCGTCAGCGCCAATAAGGATGACACATTCTATGGGATGTGGGTGAAATGGACAATGAAGAAAAATAGGGGGTTAATTGTAATTTAACAATACTATCTGGGATTACAGTTATAATCTAGTGTAGTCTTCATGTAGAACTCGTTGAGTGGGATCATGAGCGATTAATAAACGCGTTAATATCCCACTCGACATTTAGGCCATGGGGAGTATAGCACTTGATCTGGTGTATCCAGAATGTTTCAAGTCGGGATACACCCCTTATATTCGACTCACCCCTCCAGTGGGGGGCAAATTTGTCTATAATCTGAAAACGGGACCCCGCTGGATTTCGATTATGATTTAGGAGATAGTGCTTGGAAACGCCCCCATTTCAGCCCACATATCGCACTGCAAACTGTCAGTGCGGACATGAATTGGATCGCATAGGTGTGAACACCCCTGCGATTCGATTCTGGTGCGGACCAAAAAAATAGGGTCCTGTGCGAGTTTGGTCCGAAAACGAGGCAATTTCAGCCATACTGTCTGTATGGCTGAAATCGCATCGCACGCATGTGCTGGGGAGTGTCATTATATGTTAACGACACCCCCATTTCAGCTCGCATATCGCACTGTGAACTGACAGATCGGACATGAATCGGATCGCATAGGTGTGAACACACATGTGATCTGATTCTGGTCCGAACAGAAAAAAGGGTCCTGTGCGAGTTTAGACTGAATGCTGTGCGATATCAGCCATACCATCTGTATGGCTGATATCACACCGCACAGACATCGCATGTAATGTGAACAGCAGTGCGCTGCGAATTACATGCGATGTCTGGCATCGCAATAGTGTGAACCGGAACTTATAGCACAAAGCAAAACATTTTTTTTTTTTCAATTTTATTTTTTGTTTCTAGCGCAAAAAAAAAAAAATGCAGAGATGATCAAATACCACCAAAAGAAAACTGTATTTGTGTGTGAAAAAAAGGCCATACATTTTATTTGGGTACAGAGTCGCACGACCGCTCAATTGTTAGTTATAATAACGCAGTGCCGTATCACAAAAAATGGCCTGGTCATGAAGGGGGGTAAATCTTTTGGAGCTGAAGTGTCTAAAATATAAAAAAAAAAAAAAATATGTAATTCACACCACATAGAGTCCAGTGCGTTTTCCCCCCAAACGCATTGGAAAGTAGGTTATATGGTTTCCAATGACATAGGTCACACCATTGCAGAGCACCGGGGCTTTCCAGTTCCATAAAAAAAATGCTTCTTTTTTGCTACACTGGAAGGCAATAGAAAACGCATAAAAAAGCGCACTGGAATGCATCAAAAATGCACCGGACCCCAGTACAGTGAAAACCTGAAAAAAAAAAAGAAAAAAGCATCTGGAAACGCTCAAACACACACCGGAACACCGGATGCAAAACCCATCTGGAAGGCGTTTTTGCGGAGTGAAGCAGCCCTAAAGCCTTATACACACGATCGGACTTTGTACAAACTTTCCCTTGGATTTTTGTACAAAGGGCGTTGGCCCCAAATTTGTATTGCATGCACACGATCTGACTTTTTAGGCAACAAACACGAACGTAGTGACGTTTCAACTTACTGACGACACTTCAAAAGAGGACGTTCAAATACTCCAGCGCCACCTTTGGTCAACTTCTGTATTGTTGTCTGATCTTTTGCATTGGTTCTGAGCATGCGTGTTTGTACTTTGTACACACGGTCGTACTTTGCTCCATCGGACTTTTCTTGGCAGAAAGTTTGTCCGTTCGCACAGCCAACAAAAGTCAGATGAAAACGGAAAAAAGTTTGTCCGATGGAGCATACACGCGGTCGAATGTTGCTCCAAAACAGCAAATTTTGCATGTTTGTTGTCAAAAAGTCCGATCGTGTGTACGAGCTTTAAGTGTTACTGACATCTCCTTACATATGTCACCGTTATTTCCCACTTCAATCGTCTTCTCCATTGGAATATAACATGAAATGTACCTGAAGAGTAAATACAGGAACTCGGGACGCACACAAACATTTCAGCCCCTCCCACACGATCAGCCCGCTCTGATCTGATCGTTTTTCAGGTGGATCTGAGCGGGCCTCACATTGACTCCTATGGGGAGACGGATGTCAGCAGAGATGTGTCCCCCGACACCCGCCTGCCATCCGATCCGCTAAAAACAGACGTATGGCGACACGTTCAGCCAGCCCTCTGATTGGATGTCATCGACTGCAGCTTAAAGGGGTTGTAAAGGTAAAAGTTTTTTCACCTTAATGCATTCTATGCATTAACCACTTGCCATCCGCGATATGGCCGAATGACGGCCACAGCGCGGATCTCAAATCCCGAAAGGCCGTCATATGACGTCTTCCCCTGTGCACGCTCCCTGCGGGCGCCCTGTAGGGCGAGCGCGGGGCATGCTGTGATCACCTAGTCACTGAGACTCGGATGATCAGCGATCCGAGTAAGGGGTGGGTCCCGGCCCCTTACCATGTGATCAGCTGTCAGCCAATGACATCTGATCACCTGATAAAAACAAAAGCTCTGTGATCGTTTTTTTTTTTCTCCTCACGCTGACAGCAGAGGAGAAAAAAAAAGCCGATCACTGGCTTATCTTAAAGGGACATCGATCCCACCTTGCAATCCCCACAAGTGCCACCTATCAATGCCCACCAGTGCCACCTGTCAATGCCCACCAGTGCTGCCAATCAGTGCCACCTAAAAGTGCTGCCTATCAGTGTAACCCATCAGTGCCCATCACTGCCACCCATCAGTGCCCATCACTGCCACCTATCGGTGCTCGTCACTGCCGCCTCATCAGCGTACAATGACGGACAAAAATTACCCATTTTATTTTTTTATAACAAAATTAAAATAGAAAGCTCTATTTGGGGGGAAAAATTATAAAAATGTAATTTGGGTACAGTGTTGTATGACCACGCGAATTGTCATTCAAAGTGCGACAGCGCTGAAAGCTGAAAATTGGTCTGGAAAGGAGGGGGGTTTAAGTGCCCAGTAAGCAAGTGGTTAAGGTGAAAAAACATCCGTCAATGCCCCCCCCCCCCCCATTTTACTTACCTGACCCCTCGAAAGTCCCGCGCTCGCCCGGACGTCCTCTTCGCCGCTCACCCTGGCCGTTGAGTGGATGGATTGAAAGCAGCGCAGCCATTGGCTCGCGCTGCTGTCAATCACATCCAATGACGCGGCGTGCCGAGGGGCGGGGCCGAGTGATACAGCGAGCGGCTATGGCCGCCAGCTGTATCACAGGAGTGTACCCGCAAGTACTCCACAGCATGCGAGGGAGCTCGCATGAAGTTGTGGAGTCCTTGCGGGAGGGAGCCGAGACAGCCGCCGAGGGGCCCCAGAAGACCAGGTTTGGGGCCACTCTGTGCAAAACGAGCGGCACAGTGGAGGTAAGTATAAATGTTTTGTTATTTAAAAAAAAAAATTTTTTCCTTTAGTGACCCTTTAACAATCATTAGATGTGGTGGCTATATTGTTTTTTTTTTTTTTTTAAGGGCTCTTTCACACGGACGTGTCCAGACTGGGCTTTGCTCAGTAGGGATCGCTCCGTTGACAGCAGACAGATGACGGCTCCATCTCCACACACTGTGCAGGATGGACCTGTTAGAGCTCCGCTCTCCCCTATGGGGGATGGGATGAAGATGGACCGTAGAGTCTTCATCCGATCCGCCAGACGGATGGAAAATAGGGTTTCCATACGTCTGACTTTAGCGGGTGGGATGTGAGCGGACATGTCACCGCTGACATCCGTCCTTCCATAGACCTGTATGGAGCCTCCTCTCAGGTCCGCCTAAAAAACTGACAGGAGGACCTGAACGGTCGGCCCGTGTGAAAGGGGCCGGAGGCTTTTTCCCTTGGTAACACACCCCCTGTACTAGACTGCACCCACTCTGGATGAAGGAGCACAGGGGGCACATCTTAGGACAGAAGCGTTGTTGGTCTGGTGGGGAGGGGGGTATTAGATGTACTAGCATATTTACATACACTATCAAATTGAAGCCAATCTCCAGGTCACACTTTAGACTCACAAGCAGTTAGAACAACAGATTTTTGGGGATAAAGGTTTTACATGAATAAATAAAAGAGTTGATCACTGCAATCACCTATCAGTGGCAAAGGGTTTGGCTCAACCCTCTACCTGCTATATCTGCATGACAGCTTGTTCTGCTGATAAAAAAACTGACTTCTCCCAGGAGCATCACATGGAGGGGATAGAAATGTCCAGCTGAACGCACAAAACTTCACACCGACAATTCAAATGTCACCAAAAGTAATAGAGGAAGTACTTATTGGGAATTGGTGCCGATCCGATTCAGGTGGTGCTAAACACGGGAGGGGGGATAGTGAGCACTAAGGGGGGTGATGGGGGGCAGATGAGTGAATACAGGGGTGGTGATTGGGGAAGGGGGGTGATGAGTAAACAGGTAAGGGTGATAGATGAATGAACATGGGGGTAGATGAGTGAACAGGGGGGGGGGGTTAGTGAGCATGGATGGGGAGGGGGTGTGACGGGGCAGATGAGTACTGAGGGAGGTAATTGGGGGGGGGGGTGATACATGAATGAACATGGGGGCAGATGAGTGAACACGGAGGGGGTGGGGTGATGGGGGGAAGATGAGTGAACATGGAGGGGGGTGATGGGGTAGATGAGTGAACATGGAGTGGGGGTGGGGGTGATTAGATAACACAGAGGGGGTGATTAGTGAACATGGAGGGGTGGTGGGTGATTAGTGAACACAGAGGGCGTGATTAGTGAACATGGAGAGGGGGTGGAGGGTGATTAGTGAACACGGAGGGGGGGGTGATTAGTGAACACGGAGGGGGGGGGGGTGATTAGTGAACATGGAGGGGGGGTGGAGGGTGATTAGTGAACACAGAGGGCGTGATTAGTGAACATGGAGAGGGGGTGGAGGGTGATTAGTGAACACGGAGGGGGGGGGTGATTAGTGAACACGGAGGGGGGGGGGGTGATTAGTGAACACGGAGGGGGGGGTGATTAGTGAACACGGAGGGGGGGTGATTAGTGAACACGGAGGAAGGTGATTAGTGAACACGGAGGGGGGGCGATTAGTGAACAGGGGGGGGCGATTAGTGAACACGGAGGGGGGTGATTGGGGGGTAAATGAGTAAACAATGAGAGGGGTGATTAGTGAACACTGAAGGGGGGGGTGATTAGTGAACATGGATGGGGGGTGGAGGGTGATTAGTGAACATGGGGGGGTGATTAGTGAACACAGAGGAGGGTGGGGGGTGATTAGTGAATACGGAGGGAGGTGGGGGGAGATTAGTGAACACAGAGGAGGGGGTGATTAGTGAACACCTGATTGGGGACCTCTAACTCTGCCCCCCGGACTTTCCTCCTCACCATTCCTGCGGTCTCCCCTCCTCCCCCCCCGGCCGCCATTTCTGCCCCTGGGACAATTCCTCTCAGCTCACCCCGCAGTAACAGTCTCTCCTCCAGCCTTCATAGAGATTTCCAGTACTAAAGATGGCCGACGGGTGTTGATGAAACCAATGAATCACTGCATTCAGCTGTTAGGGATAGGAGACACCTATGGCGTGGATCGGTATTACAGCCGGAGAAGACAGAGATTGCCATCTTGTGGCCAAATTCAAGAATAACCATTAAAATCGCCCAATACTGTTGAATTATAAGTAAAATCAATAAAATGATATAAAATTGATATGGGTTTGTGTTATATGAAATAGTTGGTGTGAGGCGCATTAGGTTGTGATTGGTCACAGGTTCTTGTTTACTCCAGTCTGAGGCAGTATCAGGTCACTTCTCCTTAGTGAGTTGATGGAGTGACATTCAGAAAGATATCTCCTTTATTTCACTGCGATTTTCAGCATCTGGCGGCAAATAACAGCAATTTTTGTAATTTTTTTATTGATATTTATTATTATTATCTATTACTAACCCTTTTAGTATTATCATTGTTTTGCCTTTTTACAACAGCATGCCTCGGCCTTCGCGTCGCAGATCCCGGCGAAGGCGCTCACGTCAGGACGGCGACGAGTCACCAATCGCCCACCGGACGCGATCCAGAGCCCCACATCGGCAGAGACAGGAGGCGGACCCACCCAGGAACAGGAGCCGTTCGCCAAGAGACCGCGACAGGGCAGCTGAACATCTCCCAGCACCGCCGCCGGCCATGGAGCCGCGTGGCGAGGAACAGGTGAGCTGTACAATTTGTTTTGCAGGGTATGAAAATGGAGAAGAGACAACCATTCTGACCTGCGCTCACGAGTTCCACACGGGCTGCATACAACGGTGGATCGAGCAACGCGCAACCTGTCCACTGTGCCGGGCTCCCATCCCCCAACAGGACGACGGAATCCACTTTGACATCGACGAGTGGCTCAACGGCAGGTTTGACATTCAGGTTGATGCAAATGGTAATGTGTGGTACTTTAACATTGAAGAGATAATGATTGACTTTCAGGATGATGAAGATGATGAAGAGGATGAGGTAATAGATAGGTGGTAACCACATAGCTTTTTGCTATGTATTGATGGATATCATTTTGTATAACCTTGCTTGCATGCTACACTGTGGAATATGTATTGTATCATCTGGCCAGTGTTTATATGTTGTATTTTAATTACATCGTCACATCTGCTAATTTTTGACTAAAGAACCTTTCTATTATCCATGCCATACTTTTTGATCCTTCTACATTGCTGTCTAAAGCCCCAATGGGGAAACTGTTCCATATTAGAAGGAGAGGCATTGGCCGCCTGTAGGGGTGGAGGAGGCCGGATTTATTTTTACACCAAATATCTGAAAAGGAGTTGCCTTATCCTGATGTAGCTTCTAGCTTTCAGGTGAGTGCCCCAATTACCACCAAAAAGGGGTCCATTCATCCTGATGTAGCTTCTAGCTTTCAGGTGAGCGCTCCAGACAATTAATACCGAAAAGGGGTCGCTTCATCCTGATGCAGCAACTAGCTCAGGTAAGCGCCCCAGACAATTACTACCAAAAAGGAGTCACTTCATCTTGATGGAGCTTCTAGCTCTCAGGTAAGCGCCCCAATTACCACCGAAAAGGGGTCGCTTCATCCTGACGTAGCTTCCAGCTCTCAGGTGAGAGCTCCAGACAATTAACACTGAAAAGGGGTCGCTTCATCCTGATACAGCTTCTAACTCAGGTGAGTGCCCCAGACAATTACTACCAAAAAGGAGTCACTTCATCTTGATGCAGCTTCTAGCTCTCAGGTGAGCACCCCAGACAACACCGAAAAGGGGTCGCTTCATCCTGATGGAGCTTCTAGCTTTCAGGTGAGTGCTCCAGACAATTAACACCGAAAAGGAGTCGCTTCATCTTGATGCAGCTTTTATTTCTCGGGTAAGCGCCCCAGACAATTACCACCAAAAAGGGGTCGCTTCATCCTGATGTAGCTTCTAGGTCTCAGATGAGCGCTCCATACCAGACTACAAAATGTAGCTACAAACTCAAAATATACCAGAGTTTACTGTTACTTTAATAACATCTTACAAAGAAGGAGAGGCATTGGCCGGCTATGGGGTGGAGGAGGCCGGATTTATTTTTACACTAAATAATATCTGAAAAGGAGTCGCTTCATTCTGATATAGCTTCCAGCTCTCAGGTGAGCGCTCCAGACAATCAACACCAAAAAGGGTCGCTTCATCCTAATGTAACTTCCAGCTCTCAGGTGAGCGCTCCAGATAATCAACACCGAAAAGGGGTTGCTACATCCTGACGTAGCTTCCAGCTCTCAGGTGAGTGCTCCAGACAATCAACACCGAAAAGGGGTCGCTTCATCCTGACATAGCTTCCAGCTCTCAGGTAAGCGCTCCAGACAATCAACACAGAAAAGGGGTCGCTTCATTCTGACGTAGCTTCCAGCTCTCAGGTGAGCGCTCCAGACAATCAACACCGAAAAGGGGTCGCTTCATCCTGACGTAGCTTCCAGCTCTCAGGTAAGCGCTCCAGACAATCAACACAGAAAAGGGGTCGCTTCATTCTGACGTAGCTTCCAGCTCTCAGGTAAGCGCTCCAGACAATCAACACAGAAAGGGGGTCGCTTCATTCTGACGTAGCTTCCAGCTCTCAGGTGAGCGCTCCAGACAATCAACACCGAAAAGGGGTCGCTTCATCCTGACATAGCTTCCAGCTCTCAGGTAAGCGCTCCAGACAATCAACACAGAAAAGGGGTCGCTTCATTCTGACGTAGCTTCCAGCTCTCAGGTGAGCGCTCCAGACAATCAACACCGAAAAGGGGTCGCTTCATTCTGACGTAGCTTCCAGCTCTCAGGTGAGCGCTCCAGACAATCTAAAGGTCTCAGATGAGCGAAAAGGGGTCGCTTCATCCTGACATAGCTTCTAGGTCTCAGATGAGCGCTCCATACCAGACTACAAAATGTAACTACAAACTCAAAATATACCAGAGTTTACTGTTACTTTAATAACATCTTACAAAGGAGAGGCATTGGCCGGCTATGGGGTGGAGGAGGCCGAATTTATTTTTACACTAAACAATAT
The DNA here is from genome assembly GCA_028564925.1 of Lithobates sylvaticus. Taxonomy (NCBI): domain Eukaryota; kingdom Metazoa; phylum Chordata; class Amphibia; order Anura; family Ranidae; genus Lithobates; species Lithobates sylvaticus. The sequence continues at coordinate 187,872,576 of CM053038.1, forward strand.
CCGAAAAGGAGTCACATCATCCTGACGTAGCTTCCAGCTCTCAGGTAAGCGCTCCAGACACTCAACACAGAAAAGGGGTCGCTTCATCCTGACATAGCTTCCAGCTCTCAGGTAAGCACTCCAGACAATCAACACAGAAAAGGGGTCGCTTCATTCTGACGTAGCTTCCAGCTCTCAGTTGAGCGCTCCAGACAATCAACACCGAAAAGGGGTCGCTTCATCCTGACGTAGCTTCCAGCTCTCAGGTAAGCGCTCCAGACAATCAACACAGAAAAGGGGTCGCTTCATTCTGACGTAGCTTCCAGCTCTCAGGTAAGCGCTCCAGACAATCAACACAGAAAAGGGGTCGCTTCATTCTGACGTAGCTTCCAGCTCTCAGGTGAGCGCTCCAGACAATCAACACCGAAAAGGGGTCGCTTCATCCTGACGTAGCTTCCAGCTCTCAGGTAAGCGCTCCAGACAATCAACACAGAAAAGGGGTCGCTTCATTCTGACGTAGCTTCCAGCTCTCAGGTGAGCGCTCCAGACAATCAACACAGAAAAGGGGTCGCTTCATTCTGACGTAGCTTCCAGCTCTCAGGTGAGCGCTCCAGACAATCAACACCGAAAAGGGGTCGCTTCATCCTGACGTAGCTTCCAGCTCTCAGGTAAGCGCTCCAGACAATCAACACAGAAAAGGGGTCGCTTCATTCTGACGTAGCTTCCAGCTCTCAGTTGAGCGCTCCAGACAATCAACACCGAAAAGGGGTCGCTTCATCCTGACGTAGCTTCCAGCTCTCAGGTAAGCGCTCCAGACAATCAACACAGAAAAGGGGTCGCTTCATTCTGACGTAGCTTCCAGCTCTCAGGTAAGCGCTCCAGACAATCAACACAGAAAGGGGGTCGCTTCATTCTGACGTAGCTTCCAGCTCTCAGGTGAGCGCTCCAGACAATCAACACCGAAAAGGGGTCGCTTCATCCTGACGTAGCTTCCAGCTCTCAGGTAAGCGCTCCAGACAATCAACACAGAAAAGGGGTCGCTTCATTCTGACGTAGCTTCCAGCTCTCAGGTGAGCGCTCCAGACAATCAACACCGAAAAGGGGTCGCTTCATCCTGACATAGCTTCTAGGTCTCAGATGAGCGCTCCATACCAGACTACAAAATGTAACTACAAACTCAAAATATACCAGAGTTTACTGTTACTTTAATAACATCTTACAAAGGAGAGGCATTGGCCGGCTATGGGGTGGAGGAGGCCGGATTTATTTTTACACTAAACAATATCCGAAAAGGAGTCACATCATTTTGACGTAGCTTCTAACTTTCAGGTGAGCGCTCCAGACAATCAACACAGAAAAGGGGTCGCTTCATTCTGACGTAGCTTCCAGCTCTCAGGTGAGCGCTCCAGACAATCAACACCGAAAGGGGTCGCTTCATCCTGACGTAGCTTCCAGCTCTCAGGTAAGCGCTCCAGACAATCAACACAGAAAAGGGGTCGCTTCATTCTGACGTAGCTTCCAGCTCTCAGGTGAGCGCTTCAAACAACACCGAAAAGGGGTTGCTTCATCCTGGCGTAGCTTCCAGCTCTCAGGTGAGCGCTCCAGACAATCAACACCGAAAAGGGGTCACTTCATCCTGATGTAGCTTCTAGGTCTCAGGTGGAGACTAGATAATTACCACCGAAAAGGAGTCCCTTCATCCTGATGAAGGTGAGGATTCCAGACCAAACTACAAAATGTAGCTACAAACTCAACATATAAACAGCAAAACACATTTTTTTAAAACAGAGTTTAGTGTTTTTATAACATGTTACAAAGAAGGAGAGGGATTGGCAGGCTATAAGGGGTGGAGGAGGCCGGAAATTTTATTTTTATACTAAACCACATCCTTATTTTTCAGTAAAAATTCATACACATCCATTAGTTAATGGTCCTCCTACACCCCTCCTTTTTCCCCTCACGCCTGTTTGGAACAAGCAGTGCACGTTAGTTGCAGCCATGTACACTGCTATGTTCACTACAAAGCCCAGAGCCCAAAGCTTATAGCCCAAAGCCCATAGCATAAGTCTAAAGCCCATAGCCCTTTTCAGGAAGTTGGATAATAGTGTCACTTAGTGTCACTTCTTTACCAACATACGCAAAAGAAGTGTGATTGGGCGGCCATATGTAGAGAAGAAAGCCCACAGTCCAAAAGCCCAAAGCTACTTTTTTGGGTTAAGAACACATACTTAAATTGAATATATTTTTTAAACTAGAGTTTACTATATGAATAGTGTGTGACAGGTCCTCTTTATGGATCCCACAACTCTCCTCAAGGCTGGAAAGGCAGAGATAAAAAAAATAAAAAATCTCTCTGCCTTTCCAGCCGCGTCCTCGGCTTTGTTTACATCCGCCGGCCCAGACGTGACATCATAACATCATAAATCTCTATGGTAAACTTCCGGCGGCGACCGATTCTTTCTCCGGGCCACCGAACGTACAGGCGAGCCCAGAAAAAGCACCAGAGGGCGGCAGAAGGGGGGATGTCCCCTCCCGCCACCTGTAAGAATGATTAAGCGGCTGAGCTGCCGCTGTGATTGTTCTTACGGTGCACAGAGTCGCCGGCCAAAAAAAAAAAACTATCTGAATGATGCCTACAGGCATCATTCAGATATCCCCCTCAAAGTCCATGACGTCATATGACGTACCTTGGGTAGGAAGTGGTTAACTACTGGACCTCTCCATTTCCCCTCACTTCTGTTTTAAAAAATAAAAAATAAATTAAAAAATACAAAAAATTTTTTTTTAGTAAACATAGATAAGATAGTATGTATGTTTTTTGGTCTTGTTTATAAAAAATAATAAATGCTAATATGAAGATAGATTAGCCATTTTTGTCCTTGTAAATCATTTGTCATGGAATTGCCTCTGTATGTTTGTGCCTCCCTCTGTCATTCTCCATTAACTCCCAAACCTCTCCTTTTGCCCGAATCCCAAAACCCACAGCTCACAGCCACAGTGTCACTCGCAGCCCACAGCCCAAAACCCTCAGCCCAAAGCCCACAGCCCGCAGATAAGATAGACATTCTAGTTAATATCCTTAAAAATAAATAAATTAAGTAAATTATTTGTCATAAAATTGTCTCTGTATGTTTGTGCCTCCCTCTGTCATTCTTCATTTACTCCCAAACCTCTCCTTTAGCCGCAGCCCAAAACCTGCAGTGCGCAGCCCGCAAGCTCAAAACCTGCAGCCAAAAACCCACAGCTTACAGCCCAAAACCCACAGCCCGCAGCCAACAGGCAACAGCCCAAAACCCACAGCTCAAAACCCACAGTGTGCAGCCCAAAACCCAAAACCTGCAGCCCAAAACCCATTTCAGGAAGTTAGATCAGAAAAAAATGAGGAGTCTGAGATCAATAAAAAGTACTTTTTTGTCTTAAGAACACATACCGAAACAGGTTGGCACTCCTGCGTGAAACACCGTAGCTGTACGGCGCCCACGGGTAGGGGGCACGCGCGCACCCCCACCGTGCTCACGGCGATTGGATTCGTTCCCGAATCGATCAGTCTCCAGGCCCAGGCCGATGATTTCTGGCATGGACCTGGTGATCAGTTCTGGCGAATGAGAGACTGTCCTCTGCCTGTGTAATGTAAACAGAGGCAGAGGAAGCGATGTCATCTCCCCTCGTGGAGCCCTTTTCAGTTCCAGAGCGAGAGGAGAGGACATCTTACCGTGAGTACACCAATACTACACTGACCAGTACACGTAATCACACTTGTCACCCCCTGATCACCCCCCCCCCCAGTTAATCCTTTCACTCCCTGTCTAAGTGTCACCCCAAAAAAGATGTTTCTGCAGAAAACACGGATTTAGGCGTGACACGCGCTTTTATTGTCCCTCCTGTCCTGACCAATCTGGTCTCTGCATCAGTGACTGTTTCCATCGCTACCACACACTAGTGGAGTATTAGCGTAGGGTACAGCATGGCACAGTCCTAGGGCACACTTACACGGGGTCTCGAAAGATGTTAGATGGCCACCGCATTTTGAGAGACCCTAACCTGGAACGTTCAAATTTAGAATAAAAGTGTAAAAAAAAAGCCAAAAATAGTTGTCATTTTATTGTTCTTCTCTCTCTATTGTTTTCTCTCTATTGTTCTCCTCTGTTTTACTGTATTTTATGATATACTGTAATGTTTTATTGTACTGTGTTTTATTGTGTTTGATTTGTGGGTATGGTATGTCCTACTGTTATACTGTAATGTTACTGTGTTTTATTGTTAACCATTATTTGCTTTGCAGGTACGCCATTCAGCTGCAGCACTGGTTTATTTTTTCTGACAGCAACAGGGTTTGCTCTCACGATACGCAAAGCCGTGACTCCAGCGCTGTAGGAGTTGATTTCACCACCACAGTAAAAAAAAGAGCATATATGCCGAAGCATGGGGGCAGGGGTAGAGGGGCAATTTTCCCCCAACATTAGGGGCGGATTGCCCCCATGCTTCGGCATATATTTTTTACTCTTTTTTTTGGCACAGTTTGCAATAAAAAAAGTTGTTTTATTGAGTTAATGGTTTATTGATACCATGGCTTGCTTTTCAGGTACGCCATTCAGCTGCAGCACGGATTTTATTATTTTGACAGCAACAGGGTTTGCTCTCATGATACATAAATCAGCGACTCCAGCGCTGTAGGAGGTAAATTCACCACCACAGTTAAAAAAAGAATGGTGCATGTATGCCCATCATTAGAAGAGGGTGGATGCAGGGCGGTATTCTAATGGTGGGCATACCACCGATTGATTAATATGAATAGAGGAATCTGTTAGGTTCTCTTTTTTCATCCACAGGCTGCATGAAAAAAAGAACATTACAATATATGCCCAACAAGGACCAGCAGCGTACTGGTATGTTTCTGGACTTTGAGTGGATTTAGCAGAATGATGCCTGCAGGTTTAGGTATCATCTTGGTATCGTTCTTTCCAGCCGGTGGTTCAGCTTTTATGTAAAACCCATCCTATTGGCTAATTAGCCGCTAGACTGATTTTACATGCTTTAAGGGTTGAGGAGAGATTTACACTGCAAAAATAAAATAAAAAGCAAAATGAATAATTAAAAAAAAAAAATTATAAAAAAAATAAAAAAAATTAAAATTGAAAAGCACCCCTGTCCCCCCGTGCATGCATGCAAAGGTGAATGCAAGCTTCAGTCTTGTGTCATATTTAAACAGCAATTTCACCATGCATGTGAGTTATCACCACGAACATCAGATCCAGGGCAGTAATTCTAGCAGTAGACCTCCTCTGTAAATCTAAACTGGTAACCTGTAAAGGCTTTTAAAAATGTATATAATTTGTCGCCGCTGCACGGGTGTGCGTAATTTTAAAGCATGTCGCGTTTAGTCTCTAAAATTCAAAAATGTGTTCAAAAAATCGCTGCACAAGTACTTTGTGAAAAAAAACCTACCAATTTAATCTGAAGGGCCTCTGTTTTAAAAAAATATATAATGTCTGAGGGTTCAAAAAATAATAACTTTTTCATGTAAACAAAAAGTGTCAGAAAGGACTTGGTGGATCAAGTGCTTAGAAGAGTGGGTGATGTGTGGCATAAGTTTCTAATGTTGGGCATAAAATGCCAGGACAGGTCAAAACCCCCCCAAATGACCCCATTTTGGAAAGTAGACACCCTATTTGCTGTGATTCATGTTGAGTCCATGGAATATTTTATATTTTGCCACAAGTTTCTGGAAAGTTAAATTATTATTTTTTTTTTTTTTACACAAAGTTGTCACTAAATGATATATTGCTAAAACATGCCACCCCAAAATACATTCTGCTGCTTCTCCTAGTACGAGATACCACATGCCCGAAAACCAATCACCGCCTTCAGGATTTCTAAGGGCATAAAATGGTGATTTTACTCCTCACTACCTATCACAGTTTCTGAGGCCGTGAAATGTCATGATAGCACAACCCCCCCCCCCCCCCCCCCCCAAATGACCCCATTTTGGAAAGTAGACACCCCACGGTATCTGCTAAGAGTCATGGTGAGATGTTTGCAGCTCTCATTTGTTTTTGAAAAAAAAAAAAAGGATTTTTTTTTCCAATTTTCAAAACTTGTGTATGAGGACGCATGGACTGCACTATGGTGTATAGGAGAGTGTATGGGGATGCAGAGACTGCACTATGGTGTATAGGAGAGTGTATAGGGGATGCAGGGACTGCACTATGGTGTATAGGAGAGTGTATGGGGGATGCATGGAGTGTACTATGGTGTATAGGAGATGCATGGAGTGTGCTATAGTGTTTAGGAGAGTGTTTAAGGACGCATGGAGTGCGCTATAGTGTATAGGAGTGTTGGGAGCATGCATTGCGTGCATTATGGTGTATAGGAAAGCGTATAGGGGACGCATGGAGTGCGTTAAAATGTATAGGCGAGTGTATGGAGGACCCATGGAGTGCGCTATGGTGTATAGAAAAGTGTACGAGGACGTATGGAGTGCGTTATGGTGTATAGGAAAGTGTATGAGGACGCATGGAGTGTGCTATGGTGTATAGAAAAGTGTACGAGGACACATGGAGTGCGCTATGGTGTATAGGAAAGTGTATGGGGGACGCATGGAGTGTGCTATGGTGTATAGGAGAGAAAATGGGAGACACATGGAGTGTGCTATGGTGTATAGGAGATGCATGGAGTGCACTATGGTGTATAGGAGAGTGTATGGGGGATGCATGGCGTGTGCTATGGTGTATATGAAAGTGTATGGAGGACGCATGGAGTGTCCTATAATGTCTAGGAGATGCATGGAGTGTGCTATGGTGTATAGTAAAGCATGTGGGGGATGCATGGAGTGCGCTTATTATATAGGAGAGTGAATGGGGGATGCATGGAGAGCGCTATGGTGTATAGGAGTGTTTGGGGCATGCATGGAGTGTTCTATGGTGTATAGTCAAGTGTATGGAGGACACATGGAGTGCGCTATAGTGTATAGGAGAATGTATGGGGGACGCATAGAGTACACTATGGAGTATAGGAGAGTATATAGGGGATGCATGGAGTGTGCTATGGTGTATAGGAGAGTGTATGGGGGACGCATGGAGTGCGCTTTGGAGTATAGGAGAGTGTATAGGGGACACATGGAGTGCGCTATGGTGTACAGGAGATGCATGGAGTGAGCTATGGTATATAGGAAAGTGTATGAGGATGCATGGAGTGTGCTATAGTGTATGGGAGACGCATGGAGTGTGCTATGGTGTATAGGAGAGCGTGTGGGAAATGCATGGAGTGCGTTATGGAGTATAGGAGAGTGTATGAGGGATGCATGGAGTGTGCTATGTAGTATAGGCGAGTGTATGAGGATGCATGGAGTAAGCTCTAGTGTATGGGGGCGCATGAAGTGCGCTATGGAGTATAGGAGAGTTTGAGGATGCATGGAGTGTGCTATGGTATATAGGAAAATGTATGAGGACACATGGAGTGTGCTATAGTGTATGGAAGACGCATTGAGTGTGCTATGGTGTATAGAAGAGCGGGTGGGAGATGCATGGAGTGCGTTATGGAATATAGGAGAGTGTATGAGGGATGCATGGAGTGTGCTATGTAGTATAGGAGAGTGTATGAGGACACATGGCGTGTACTATAGTGTATAGGAGAGTGTATGGGGGACGCATGAAGTGCTCTATAGTGTATAGGAGAGAGTATGAGGACACATGGAGTGTGCAATGCTGTATAGGAGAGTGTATGGGGGGACACATGGAGTGCCCTATAATGTATAGGAGAGCATATGGGGGATGCATGGAGTGAGCTATGGTGTATAGGAGAGCATATGGGGATGCATGGAGTGCCCTATAATGTATAGGAGAGCATATGGGGGATGCATGGAGTGCACTATGGTGTATAGGAGAGCATATGGGGGGTGCATGGAGTGAGCTATGGTATATAGGAAAGTGTATGAGGACACATGGAGTGTGTTATCGTGTATAGGAGCATGCATTGCGTGCATTATGGTGTATAGGAGAGCGTATGGGGGACGCATGGAGTGCGTTAAAATGAATAGGCGAGTGTATGGAGGACCCATGGAGTGCGCTATGGTGTATAGGAAAGTGTATGGAGGATGCATGGAGTGCGTTATTGTGTATAGGAAAGTGTATGGGGGACGCATGGAGTGTGTTATGGTGTATAGCAGAGTGTATGGAGGACCCATGGAGTGCGCTATGGTGTATAGGAGAGAAAATGGGAGACACATGGAGTGTGCTATGGTGTATAGCAGAGTGTATGGAGGACCCATGGAGTGCGCTATGGTGTATAGAAAAGTGTACGAGGACGCATGGAGTGCGTTATGGTGTATAGGAAAGTGTATGGAGGACGCATGGAGTGTGCTATGGTGTATAGTAGAGTGTATGTAGGACGCATGGAGTGTGCTATTGTGTATAGGAGATGCATGGAGTGCGCTATGGTGTATAGCAGAGTGTATGGGGCATGCATGGAGTGTTCTATGGTGTATAGTCAAGTGTATGGAGGACGCATGGAGTGCGCTATAGTGTATAGGAGATGCATGGAGTGTGCTATGGTGTATAGTAAAGCATGTGGGGGATGCATGGAGTGCGCTTATTGTATAGGAGAGTGAATGGGGGATGCATGGAGTGCGCTATGGTGTATAGCAGTGTTTGGGGCATGCATGGAGTGTTCTATGGTGTATAGTCAAGAGTATGGAGGACACATGGAGTGAGCTATGGTGTATAGAAGAGCGGGTGGGAGATGCATGGAGTGCACTATGGTGTATAGGAATGTATATAGGAAAGTGTATGAGGACACATGGAGTGTGTTATAGTGTATAGGAGACGCATAGAGTGCGCTATGGTGTACAGAAGAGCGTGTGTGAGATGCATGGAGTGCGTTATGGAATATAGGCGAGTGTATGAGGGATGCATGGAGTGTGCTATAGTATATAGGAGAGTGAATGGGGGACACATGGAGTGGGCAATGTTGTATAGGAGAGTGTATGGGGGATGCATGGAGTGTGCTATGGAGTATAGGAGAGTGTATGAGGACACATGGAGTGTGCAATGCTGTATAGGAGAGTGTATGGGGGACACATGGAGTGTGCTATGGTGTATAGGAGAGCATATGGGGGACGCATGGAGTGCCCTACAATGTATAGGAGAGCATATGGTGGATGCATGGAGTGCCCTACAATGTATAGGAGAGCATATGGGGGATGCATGGAGTGCGCTATAGTGTATAGGAGAGAGTATGAGGACACATGGAGTGTGCAATTCTGTATAGGAGAGTGTATGGGGGACACATGGAGTGTGCTATGGTGTATAGGAGAGCATATCAGGGACTCATGGTGTGCCCTATAATGTATAGGAGAGCATATGGGGGATGCATGGAGTGATCTATGGTAAATAGGAAAGTGTATGAGGACGCATGGAATGTGCTCTAGTGTATGGGAGACGCATGGAGTGTGCTATGGTGTATAGAAGAGCGTGTGGGAGATGCATGGAGTGTGCTATGGCATATAGGAGAGTGTATGAGGATGCATGGAGTGCACTATAGTGTATAGGGGAAGCATGAAGTGTGCTATGGCGCATAGGAGAGTGTATGGGGGACGCATGGAGTGTGCTATGGTGTATGGGGGATGCATGGAGTGCACTATGGTGCATAGGAGAGTGTATGGGGGATGCATGGAGTGCACTATGGTGTATAGGAAAGTGTATGAGGATGCATGGAGTGCGCTATAAAGCATAGGAGAGTGTATGGGGGATGCATGGAGTGCGCTATGGTATATAGAAAAGTGTATGAGGACACATGGAGTGTGCTAGAGTGTATGGGAGACGCACGGAGTGTGCTATGGTGTATAGGAGAGCATGTGGGAGGCGCATAAAAAAGTGCGTTATGGAGTAAAGGAGAGAGTATGGGGGACGCATGGAGTGCGCTATGGTGTATAGGAGAGATTATGAGGACACATGGAGTGCGCAATGTTGTATAGGAGAGTGTTTGGGAGACGCATGGAGTGCGCTATGGTATATAGTAAAGTTTATGAGGATGCAAGGAGTGTGCTATAGTGTATAGGAATGTGTTTTGGGGATTCATTGAGTGTGCTATGGTGTATAGGAGAGTATGGGGGATGGGTGGAGTGCGCTATGGAGAGTGTATGAGGACGCATGGAGTGCAGAAAAAAAAAAAAATGGTGATCAAATACCACAAATACCACCAAAAGAGAAAAATCTCTATTTGTGGGAAGAAAAGGGACATCTTTTATTTTTATTTGGTTACAGCGCTGCATGACTGCGCAATTGTCAGTTAAAATAACGCAGTGACTTTTTGCAAAAAATGGCCTGGTCATTAATGAGGGGTAAATCTTTCGGAGAGCAAGTGGATAACAAGGAGCGTTTCTTTAATGGACTGTCTATAACATGGACCTTCTCTGTACATCAGGGACTGCTTACCAAACAGGGATTAGAACTATGACAGTTACACTTGGAAGAGGGACAGAAGACAATAAAAGGACAGAGGGGCTGGTTTATAAAACAGGGACTGTCCCTATTAATCAGGGATATGCCATACACAGTAGTGGGTGAAGGAGAGGGACTGGTCTCCAGGTCAGGGACTGCCTGTGTACTGTGACATGCTGTGAGTGTGTGAAGGGTCTCTCTGCCAGTTTTGTCTCGTGTCTCATTGTAGCACACACACAGGCAGTAGACATGTACAAACACACTGACAGTTGTACATTCCCCTCTCCCTCCCGAGCACTCGTTCATGGTCCTATCACAGTGATTTATGATTCTTCTAGCACGGCCACCGCGGAGCATTCCAAGCAGGCAGGTTAGGGAGGGGGGAGGTGCAGAAATGGACTGAAAAGGAGGCACAAGGCTCATCCATCTATCAGACAACCTTATAGAACTCCTACAACTCCCTCTGACAATCCAGTGTGTCCCCTGCAATTCTCCTTATGGTGTGGGCAGAGACTGGCTGCTCCCCACTACTAGAATAACACTCACTGTGCGATCACACTGATCAGGGAACATCGCTGGTGTCAGATGCAATTTAGGAGAGTGTATGGGAAACGCATTGAGTGTGCTATAGTGTATAGGAGCATATGCAATTTTGGTCTAGCGTGGTATTTTGCTCTTTTATGTTGTGTTGTGCATTGACGCATGTTGCATGAAGGCAACCCATTCATTTGTGGCTATTTATGCCAGTGTGGTCTGCTGTGGTGCATTAAACACACACATGTTACATCGTACATTACATGCTCAGTGTTAGGGCAGACCATTCATATGAATAGGCTACTTAATGTACCACAATAGACCAAAAATTGTGCATGCACCTGTGGCGCCCACACTTTATTAAGTGTGCGCTATCAATGTAAATCTAGCTTTTCTCAGAGCTGTAATGGAGTTCTGGGGGTTAATTGTCCAGGATTTACTTTGGCATCAGTCTGGCTGGGCTGTACTGAGGTTCCGCCTGGTCATAGGTGCAGAGAGGCACCTGTGACAGGCTGAGAACCAGGCCTGGTTGGGCGTGTTAGGTATATTTCCCAGAGCCAATCAGTGGGCACGTCTGGCCCCGCTACGTAGTCTTATTAAGTATTTAAGGTGCTGAAGTCACGTGCTCGGGGTTCGGCTGCTGCTTAGATTCCTGGTTCTGATCCGGGGCAGCCCCGTGAGGGGTCCTGGGCCCAGGAGTGTCTGCCGTCCCGCAAGCATGGTCACTCTGACCAGCCCCAGAGGCCCTCATGGTCTGGGGTGGGGATCCGTCCGTTCCCGAGCATCGAAACTGGTTAGTTCGAGGCCCAGTAACTGAAGGAGGATTCAAAGGCGTCCCGGTGTGCTCTCGATATTGGAGGGACACGGCAACTCATACAAGTGACCAGGGGAGGACTCTTCGGAGGAGGGCCAACAAGATGGCTGCTCAGTAAGAGCCTGGGAGCTGAGTTGAATGGACACTAAGAATCCACACTTCCCACAGTAGGCTGAGAGATCCAGGTACTGTGAGAAAGGTTCCTACTTATCTTCAGTTACAATCTAGTCTGTGGCAGAGACTTTGCAAAGTTTCCGGATCACATGTTGGCTGCTAGATCTCTGGCTAGAGGTTTATCCAGCAGTGAAGCACCCAGCTGCGAGTGGCTACTCTCTGTGTTAATTAGAGACATTCAGTGGATGTCAGCAGTTCAAAGTGCCTGAGTTTTATCACCCTTGCCCTCTATTCCCACCTGAGACTGTGTTACTGTTGGATGTTATCCCTGCAAAATAAAAACGAATAAGGGTTACTTCTGCTGCATCCTCAGTTAGGACTTGTGTACACGGGTGTTTACCTGTGTTCTAAATGCATGTTCAATGCAGGTCAGTAGACTCCAATTAACCCCAAAAGTACTGTAAGAATAAGTTTTTTTTTTTCCTACATTTCATTTGTTTGCAGTTATTTTAGTTACTTTAGTTTTACTAAAGCTGGAGAGTACAAAATCTGGTGCAGCTCTGCACGGTAGCCAATCAGCTTCTAAGCTTCTAACTTCAGCTTCTAACTTCAGCTTCTAACTTCAGCTTGTTCAATTAAGCTTTGACAATAAAACCTGGAAGCTGATTGGTTTCTGTGATGATTTAACACCCAGAAAGAACAGCCCGCAGCAGAGAACAGAGGAAATAGGCGTAGGGCTGGCATGAGTAAAGGAAACATGCCATTTAGGCATGCCCCTTTAAGAGTTAGGAGGAGGGGTGGAGCTGGCAACAGGAAGAGGAGGGGCAACGGACACGGAGAGAGTCAGTTCAGCTAGAAAGCAGTTCCCGCCCTCCCTCCCTATTTTCTTGCAGGTGTTCGATAAATTTTTACAGGTTGGCTTGGACGTCGTAGCATTGGCGGATGTTGGCTGACGTAGGTATAGAGAAGAAACCCCCTCCCCACAGAGAAGTTGATGCGGGACCCATTGGAGATATGGGCCCGTTTGTTAATATTCCTTATAAGTGATGTAAGGAATATGGTGGATGACTGCACTGCGGGAATATTTTTGTCTCTGAGCTAGCATGTCAGCTTGAGGCCTAGTTACAGTGTATATGACCGCAGTGCACGAGTTTTGATTACGCTAAAACGGGGGGGGGGGGGGGTAAGGTCCTACAGTCCTACGTCAGGGTTTTTCTTCATTGGTATACTGTTATTGGTTATTTATTGGTTATTTATTTGTTTATAAGAAGTTCATTTATATTTTGATATTTAATAAAGGAGGCTGCTACGGCCTAATTTACACTCCAGTTCTGTGTGGTTTCCGTTAATGGGAATGGTAAGGGTGGGAGTGTACAGATGGGTAGCACAAAATGAGTTATGTTGTACTTAGTCATAAGCAGACAGCAGAAGCTTGAACATGGCCTGGTGTTTATTCAGCAGCAGCCATCTTGCAGAACTGAGCACAACTCCCCGCCCCCAGATCACATGACCAAAACTGTTAACTGTTTCCTAACATGCATAAGTACTATAACTAGGCATAACAATTGAACTTGAATTATAACACAGCATACACATCATTACATCTTCCCTCTCAAGTATGAAGCATTTAATATGAGACAAAGTCCCTCCATATCTTTGGTTTAATTGCTCGACCATAGCGAGAGAAAGTAATGGCTGGCTCATCATCCGTAGGATTGGTGTCTAGTTGAGAGTCACTCCCAGCATTATCACGTGCTGATACGTTTATGCTGTCCTCGGTATCCTCAGTAGACTCAATATCCGTGTTTAGGACTTCTGTGCCATCATGGGCTTGTTCTTTATCTTCATTGTCATCCGGTTCCTCTAATGATGTATCTGCAGCAGTGTCCGGACGAAGATGACGCCTGTTTCGTCTCAGTTTCTGTCCACACTTGGTTTCGATTATATATGATTTTGGTGAATTGGCTTCTTTGACAATTCGAGCAGGTTCCCATGTATTCCCAGTGACTCTGTGTCGCACAGCTTGCCCAGCAGAGAGTGGACGAAGGGATTTTGTAGATTTATCAAAATACAGTTTTTGCCTTTTCATATTTATGATCCTCTGAGCTGTTACTCGATCCTGTGGAATAAACTGAGGCTGCAATTTCTGTGGTGCAATAGGCACTGTGGTCCTCAGTGTTCTACCCATTAGCAGCTGTGCAGGTGAGCATAAACCTTCAATAGGTGTTGCACGATAGTTTAACAGTCCTAGGTACACATCCTGCCCTGACGATTGCGCTTTCAGTATAATGGATTTGGCTATGCCAACATACTTCTCTGCTAGACCATTGGCCTGTGGGTGATAGGGGCTTGTGGGTTTGTGCCTGATTCCCCATTCACACAGGAAGCACTGGAACTCAGAACATGAGAATTGTGGCCCATTATCAGACACAAGTTCTTCACACACTCCATGTCTTGAGAGTATTGTTTTGAAAGCCCATATGACTGTTGATGCTTTTAAATTTCTCAGCTGCACTAGCTCAAAGTATTTGCTGTAGTAATCTACTACTATCAGGTAATGGTTTTCCTCAAAATGAAAAATATCTGTAGCCAGTCTCTGCCATGCCCGTGAAGGAGCATTCCACGGTGTAAGAGGTTCCTTTGCGTTGTGTTTTTGAAATGTCTGGCAGGTTTCACACTTCTTCACAAGTGTTTCAATATCAAAGTCTAAATTAGGCCAGTAGACCAACTCCCAGCTTCTCCATCCTAGTGAGTTCTTGTCTGACTTTATCCACAAGAGTTAAAGGTATTCTCCTTGGGGCGTGGATGACAGGCTGTGCACCCTCTTTTATTCGTATGCGGCTTACACCCGGGAGGCACCCCAGGCCCTTGAATAGATCACAGTACTCACGTTTGATGTCAGCCTCTGTCAGACCTCTGTGCCCACCGTCCACAGTCATTATGATCTTCACAAGTCCAATCTCTTTACTTGTTCTGAGACCTAGCACGGCTGGGGCTTGTGTTTCTATCACAAACAATTGTAAAACCTTTTCAGATCCCTTGTATGAACATTTTGCATGACAGCGACCCATTACTTTCAGCTTTTCACCACCATATCCCATTAGTTTCGGTAGGTCCTGAGTCTCTAAGGGGGATTCATTACTGAGGTGTTCCAGGTATATGTGACTTGGCACACAATTTACTTGTGCTCCTGTATCTATTTTGAATGTGATTGGAGTTTTGTTAGCCCCTATCTGTAATGTTACAGTTGCTTCATCTGCGGACTGATGTGTTTTTTGTACTGCTGCAAGATATATTGGGGTGCAGTCTGAGTCTGACCCTGCATTGTCATCATTGTCCTCTATGGCATGTACAGAACGTGTTTTTGACCTTTCGGTTTGTGAAAACAGTTTACACACCCTGGCAAAATGTCCTCTTTTCTTGCATTTATTGCATATCTGCCCCCTTGCCGGACAGACACTATTTTTATGGTGCATGTTTCCACAAAATCCACACGCTTCTTGTGTGTTACTTGTCCCAGTGCCATAGGTGTTCTTTATTCCTTTGTGTGTTTTTTCTTGCCCATATCTGCTGCTGTGATTTTCTATAGCATTAATCTGGAGCTGTTTTCCTTCCAGTACCTGCATGTCCTTTCTTGACATTTCATATGCTCTGGCAATCCTTATGGCTTTCTCAAGATTTAAATCTTCTTCCTGCAGCAGCTTTTCCTGAACTTCCTTAAACTTACTGCCCATCAGAATGCGATCTTTTATCATATCTCCAGCATCATAGAAAGCACAGTCTTTGGCAAGCAAGCGCAGCTGTGTCACCCATTCATCCACAGACTCACCTCCACACTGGTTCCTCTCATAGAACAGTTTCCTTTGCACTGTGGAGTTTCTCCTTGGGTTGCAGTATGCTTCAAACTTTGCAAACAGTACCTCTGTTTTCTTTTTGTCCTCTGCAGTGATCTCCCCACTTGCTTGCCAGGCTCGGCACACATCACGTCCTTTTTGTCCCACACATATCAGAAAGTGAGCTGCTTTCTGCTGATCAGACCATTTGTCTGCATCTGGTCCTGCAAACACAAGCTCTATCAGCTCCCTCCATTGTGACCAGTTTTCAGATACATTCCCTGATTACAAATCCAGGGATGGAATGTTCTTTGTGTTGCTGTTTGCTGCCATGACTCTTCTGACCCGACTTCTGGTACCATGTGATGATTTAACACCCAGAATAAGCAGACAGCAGAAGCTTGAACATGGCCTGGTGTTTATTCAGCAGCAGCCATCTTACAGAACTGAGCACAACTCCCCGCCCCCAGATCACATGACCAAAACTGTTAACTGTTTCCTAACATGCATAAGTACTATAACTAGGCATAACAATTGAACTTGAATTATAACAAAGCATACACATCATTACAGTTTCTATGCAGAGCTGCACCAGATTTTGGACTCTTCAGTTTTGGTAAAACAACCCCAATGTGTCATACTGGAGATGTGTTTGCATTACAGGCTGTGTTAGTATGTAAACCTAATAGACTACACAGTACTCCTTCTCTTGTTCTATAAGCTGGGTGTAATTCTCAGTATCTGTTCCTATTCTGTATGTATTGATTCTGCACAGTACCACTTCTCTTGTTCTGTACGCTGGGTGTAATTCTCAGGATCTACTAGGGTTGCCACCTGTCCAGGATTCACCCGGACAGTTCGGGTTTAGAATCATGTGTCCGGGTTTCAAACTGCCTGAAACCCGGACACATTATTCAGACTACTGAGTGAGTGAGCTCACCATCCATCCCTGTCTGCGATTGAAGTCTTCCCCCTTCTCTCCTGTTTCTGAATGAGTACACTAATGTCAGGTAGGTACTCACTGACGCCGAATCGCCGAGAGCGGTTCACCCTTGCGACTAGGCACACTCCGCCCCCTGGAGGTGGTACAGGGAGTGGATGGCACGAAGAGGCAGCAGGCAGGATAAGACTGGCGTAGTACTCCTCTAAGAGTTAGACAGATGTGCAGAGACTGGCAACATAGGAAGTCCGAAGCAGGCCGAGGGTCAAACACAGGAGACAAAGGCAGGCTCAGGTCACCGGCAGAGGGTCAAGCACAGGAGATAGCCGGCAAGTCCGGGTCACCGGCAGAGGGTAAAACACAAGAGATAGCAGGCAAATCCGGGTCACAGGCAGAGGGTCAAACACTGAAGGCAAGGCAGAATCCGTTAAACAAGCCGAAGGTCAGGGTCCAGGAGAAGAGCAGAGTGGTCTGGGACGATCCAGGTCAAGCAAGTGATTCAAATACAGGAAACAACTCAGACAGGAAGCTGAAGACAAACCAGCAACCCGTCTGAGCACCTGAGTGTCTTTAAATAGGCCAGCCAGAGCGTCACGTTGAGCGTGCCCTAATGCGAACGCGCGCGTGTCTTTCCTTTGGGCCATGAACGCGTGTGCCTGAAAGATTGTTCCGCCGCACATGCGTTCGTTTCGGAGCGTCGTTCGGCAAATACGGCTGGATTGATTATTCCTCTGACAACTAAGGTATATCAGGGTTCTCAGAGCACCCCTTACATCAGAGTTCCTCTTTACACCAGAAGCCACAGTGTTCCCCCTTTCATTGGAGTCTTCTCCATGTGTCAGAGTTCTCAGTGTTTCCCCTTAAATCAGGGTTTCAAGAACATCCCTTATGTCAGAGTCCCCAGAGTTCTCCCTTTCATCAGAGTCTGCAGAGTCCCCCCTTACAGTGTAAGCTAACTCTGCAAGTGGATTCAGATGTAAAAGGGGAACTCTGTGGACTTTGATGTAAAGGGGGGACTCTTGTGATTAACTTCATATGATTAGAAATGTTACTTAATTGCAAAATATATGTATAGTTTATACTATAAAAAAAAATCTGTGCGCCGCTGAAGTGTTCGGGTTTGACTTGAAGAGAAGGTGGCAACCCTAGTATCTACTAATAAATTGTGTGTACAGTCGTAGCTGTATAGCACGTCTCTTATATTCCATGTTGGATATAATGCTCAGTATATGGTAGAAGGTCTGTATGGACATTACGGGGTACCACTTCTCTTGGACCTTGGAAGTGATTCTTAAGTGCATTGCACGTTTTCATTTTACTGTGCATATTCATATGTCCCTTTTTTACGATGTGTTCAATGATGCCGCTTAACCATTTAACCCCCGGACCATTTTGCTGGCCAAAGACCAGCACACATTTTGCGATTCGGCACTGCATCGCTTTAACTGACAATTGCGCGGTCGTGCAACGTGGCTCCCAGACAAAATTGACGTCCTTTTTTTTCCACAAATAGAGCTTTCTTTTGGTGGTATTTGATCACCTCCTGCGGTTTGAATTTTTTGCGCTATAAACAAAAATACACGTTTATTTTTTCATTTTTGCTATAATAAATATCCCCAAAAAATATATAAACATTTTTTTTTCCTCAGTTTAGGCCGATACGTATTCTTCTACATATTTTTGGTAAAAAAAAAAAATCACAATAAGCGTTTATTGATTGGTTTGCGCAAAAGTTATAGCGTCTACAAAACAGGGGATAGTTTTATGGCATTTTTATTATTCATTTTTTTTTTTTAACTAGTAACGGCAGTGATTTTTTTATCGGGACTGCGACATTATGGTGGACACGTCGGACAATTCTGACACATTTTTGGGACCACTGTAATTTTTACAGCGATCAGTGCTATAACATTGCACTGATTACTGTAAAAAATAACACTGGCAGTGAAGGGGTTAACCACTAGCTGGTTAGGAAAGGGTTAAGTGTGTCCTGGGGAGTGATTCTAACTGTTAGGGGGAGGGGCTGTGTGCGACACATCACTGATCATAGCTCCCGATCACAGGGAGGTATGATCAGTGACAGTGTCACTAGGCATAACGGGGAGATGCTTGTTTACATTAGCAGACGATCACGGGTATCCCCGCGGACATAGAGTCTGCGGGACCCGCGATCCTACTCACGGGGCTCCCGACAGGGTCGCCCGCGCGCGCCGCTGGCGGCACGCACGTGACCACACGGCGGCAAATTCAAAAGGACGTACCTGTATGCCCATTTGCCCAGCCGTGACATTCTGCCGACGTAAATCTACATGCGGCGGTCGGCAAGTGGTTAAAGCAAACCTTTTCTAATGAGGCCTCCCTCCCTCTTGCTTAAATGCCCATGTGAAAAAAAAAAACTTGTGGGGGGAAGTTAGATACTTACCTTTCTCCTGGCTTCTGCACACTGAGCCTAGGGGGAAGGCGACATCATCCTCCTTTTGACAAGACCATGGGGAATTTTGAGTAGCCCATGGGGTTGATTTACTAAAGCTGGAGAGTGCAAAATCTGGTGCAGGTCTGCATGGTAGCCAATCAGCTTGGTTTGGTTTCTATGCAGAGTTGCCCCAGATTGGGCACTCTCCAGTTTTAGTAAATCAACCTCCAAGTCTCACAAGAAGACTATTCTAGACTGCGTCAGCCTTTCATAGGATTTGGAGTACTCTGCATTCTCTGGGATCTCCTTTGCAAGATGGTGATGCTTAGTAGAAGCCGGGAAAAGGTAAGTATATTTTCTAATCCCGCCTTTTAAACAATTTACACACACCCACTTTTTGCTAAACGTCCACTGCCTTATCAACCAGGATTCCTCCAGAGGTTTTTAGGTGTTCCTTGAACAATGACAAAATGTATGACTCTCAGATATGTAACCATTGACACCACTGATTTTTTTTAGCTACGTGTAAGGTGAACATTTTTCCCATTTGGTTGGAAATACCATATGCTGACAAATGGTGTGTTGGTAAAATGTGATATAAATTGGAAGGCCGGGTACCGGCCTGAAGTTATGGGAGGAGCCCGGAGGGTATTTAAGCAGCCCAAAGGCCGCCGGTCTTTGTCGGTTTCCTGTGCGTGATATCTGATACGTCAGACATCTAGGACCGACTCGTTCGAGACAAGCGCTGTTGGTGCCGGTTCGTGAGCTCCGTTTTCGTCTGTCCGTCTCCTCTTGTTGCAGTCCCGCGTCCGTGTTCGTAAGTCGTGTTGTCCCTTCGTGTCGCACTCGTGTCGCCGAGTCGCAGTTTCGTACAAAGAGTCTGGTTCGGCTGTCGCAGGTAGGGCTTCGGCTCCCATGTTTTACGTTCTCATGCACTGCTTATCATGTCACTAAACTGTGGTCTGCGTAGCTCACGAACCACGCGCTGCTTGTCTCGAAAACTAAACACTTACTCGCACGTTTTTGGTTGTACACGATCGGGAGCCATCTAGCGGCACGCACATTCAGGGCCGCCCGCCACTACACTCCGACCGATGCCGCATCCGGCACTCAAGGGTTCCCCTTTCGCGGTCGTGCTACGCAGTCTTCGAATCGTTCAAACGTGACTCATGCACGGGTGCCGTTCGCACTCACACGTATCGTTCATGTCCTGCCATTATTCGAATCGGTGGCGCCAGCGAGCGTGCCGAATCGCTATTTACATTCCGAAGCACTGTTGGCATACTAAATTGTACGAATCACTTCGACCGTATCGAAACATTTCACGTGTTAGCATGACAATCATTTCATCATTTCAAATGTGGCCAACGTATCAGGCCATTCGGTCATGCTAAATCATTTCGCATCAGGGTGTTCATGCCATCGCTTCCATCCTGGTCCGGTCGCATCCATGCATGCTCCGATCGGGGCGATCCAGATGCACGACTACCCGGCCTCATTTCGATACATGCGCCAAGGGCGGAATCACATCACTGGTTGCGTACATTCTTGATTCTTGCCCCTGTCATGGTATATCATTTCTGTCACCTTACCACGCCCGGCTTGTATACAGACACTTCCCTGCACTGATTCGGGTCGGCGTGCCCCAGGCCGGCCTCATTTCAATACATGCGCCAAGGGCGGAATCGCATCACTGGTTGCGTACATTCCTGATTCTTGCCCCTGTCATGGTATATCATTTCTGTCACCTTACCACGTCCGGCATGAATGCAGTCACTTCCCCGCACTAATTCGTGTCGGCGTGCCCTAGGCCCGGCCTCATTTCAATACATGCGCCAAGGGCGGAATCGCATCACTGGTTTACGTACATTCCTGATTCTTGCCCCTGTCATGGTATCTCATTTCTGTCACCTTACCACGCCCGGCATGAATGCAGTCACTTCCTCGCACTAATTCGTGTCGGCGTGCCCCAGGCCCGGCCTCATTTCAATACATGCGCCAAGGGCGGAATCGCATCACTGGTTTACGTCCATTCCTGATTCTTGCCCCTGTCATGGTATCTCATTTCTGGTTTCGTACATTCCTGATTCTTGCCCCTTACCACGCCCGGCATGAATGCAGTCACTTCCTCGCACTAATTCGTGTCGGCGTGCCCCAGGCCCGGCCTCATTTCAATACATGCGCCAGGGGCGGAGTCGCAAAAAAAAAAAAAAAAAAAAAAAAAAACTTTGATTCTTGCCCTTGTCATGTTATATCATTTCTGTGTCACCTTACCACGCCCCGGCGTTAATTGGTCACCCGCCTGTACGAATTCACGCCGGCGTGCCCTAGGCCGGCCGCATTTCTACAAAAAAAAAAAAAAAAGGGAGCTGGGAGTCGGACCCGGTGGCAGCTGGATGTCACAGTTCGGCCTCAGCGTACCCAGGCAGTCGGCCTCGTTTCACGGTTGCCTCATTTCTGTACGTGCTCCAGAGTCCGGCCCACAGGCACCCCATACGGTACGAACGGGCCGGGCCCTGTCACGGGAAGTTTCATTCAGTTATGGCAACATGTCAAGTCAGTCATCCGTGTTGTCATCTGTCATTGGGATCCCACAGCGGTCTCGGCAGACGACTCAAGTCACTATCGCCTGTTGTTATCATCTACGTTGGGTTCCGTCGCTCTGGACGGCAGCAGTTTTAGGCTCTTAAATAGGTACTTTCTCTCACACTCTCTCAGGTCAGTCGGATTCAGTAGGTCCACCTGCACCAGCTTGATCAGGGTTCCAGCAGTTAAAAAAAAAAAAAAAAAAAAAAAAACGCAGGGGCACGGGGGCTCCTGCTTTCTAGTGGCAGGTACGTATATCATAGGTGACACATCCAAACTCATTTCTTGTCACCTTTTATAGGCCCAGCCTGCAGACACGTGACCAGTCTACCAAGTGACAGGTCTTGGCAGCCGCCATGTCATCAGTCGGCAGCGATGACCTCACCACCCCGCTATCTCCGGCGTCAGCCTCCGAGGCTGGCAGTGTCCAGTCTCTCAGGGCATGGACAATTCCCAGGCTGTCCGCCGAGCTGAGACGCAGTGGGATACCCTTCTCGTCCGCGGCCAGGAAGGCGGAGCTATTCAGGCTCCTCTTCCCACCACCGGCCGCAGCAGGCCCCAGCAGCCAGCAGGCGTCTCTGGAATCGATTTCAGCCGCCGTCGCTCAGCTACACACCCTCGTGTCTTCCCTGTCTTCCTCAATCATTGAGGTCCAGGACAGGGTGTCTCGTCTAGAGGCCAGCCCGGCTGCCACGGTTCCGGACCCTGCGGTGGTCCCAGCCATCAGTGCACCGGCCGCAGGTAGTGAGTTTGCCACGACTACCGTTCACCCTTCCCACCTGGTGCCACCCAGCGTAAGGAAGGACATACTAGAGGGCAGAGACGTTAATCTGGCCTCACTCTTGATCTCGGTCCATGACTTGGCCGAGAACAAGGCCTACACCTGGGGGGACGTCTCGGTGGTTTTGAAAGCGAAGGATCCGAGGCTCAACAGGAAGCTCACGGTGCCCGAGTTCACGCTCGCTTTCGGCATGTTTAGGGACGTGCTGTGCTCAGCCTCCCCCGGCAGACGGGAGGAACTGGACCTCTACCTCCATTTGATCGTAGACCTGGGCCACAAATACGGTGGCTCAGCGTTCTACGACTATCATCGGTCCTTCTCGGCCAAAGCCGCAGCCAGATTCTCACAGTTTCATTTGTCAACGGACTGGAGCGTAGTGGACACGGAGTTATTCTGCCGCCACTTCGCAGGCCTTCGCTCCCCGCTATGTGCTGTCTGTCAGTCAGCGTCCCACACCACGGTCTGGTGTGCCAACATAGCCTCTGTCCATCCGATAGCTAGCACGGCCTCTACCAGCACGAGCCAGGCTCAGCAGGCCCCGGCGCATGGGCAAAAGGTGGACAAGTTGGGACGTCCGGTGCGGATGGTTGGGGGAGCCGCCATTTGCAACAATTTTAATTACAGCTCCTGCAATTTCAGCCAGTGCCGGCTCTTGCACGTTTGCACCCTATGCCAGAGGGCGCACCCCAGGATCCTGTGTGAGGTCAAACAGAAGAAACCATGACTAAGCCGGGTCAATGTCCTTTGGCTCGGTGTTTACTTGACCTCACACCCCACTCCGTCACTCGCCAGCTACCTCATCCGAGGCTTCACTGATGGGTTTCATACCGGGCTCATCACCCTGCCCCACTCCACCCACGAATGTCCGAACCTACGCTCAGCAGCAACAGATGAGCCAGCGATTGACGTCCTTTTGCAGACGGAGTTGGATCGGGACTTCATGATAGGCCCGTTCTGTCAATCTCCCTTCAGCATCTGGAGGGTTAGCCCTATCGGGCTTGTGCAGGGAAAGTTTTCAAATAAAAAACGTCTGGTGTATGATCTGTCAGCGCCTCATTCTTCCGTCGTTCCCAGTCTCAACTCGCTCATCCCCTCCGAGGAGTTCTCGCTGAAGTACGCTTCGGTAGACATGGCTATCCAGGCCATTCTCAGGGCAGGGGTGGGTGCTTGGCTCTCGAAGGCGGACATATCCGACGCCTTCAAGCTGCTGCCCATTCATCCTTCCCTGTAGTGCTGGCACGGCATCAAGTGGAGGGAGCGATATTACTTCGCGACCAAATTGACCTTCGGGTCTAAGAGTAGTCCTTGGCTATTTGACAAGTTCGCGGAGACCCTGGCGTGGATCCTTCTCCATGAGGCACAGTGCCACGAGGTCATCCATTATTTGGATGACTTCCTTCTGATAGAACCGCCCGGGGCTTCCCCAGGGGACCTTGGAAAGTTGAGGACGGTTTTCGACAATCTGAACGTCCCCATAGCAGAGCACAAGTTTGACGGCCCGGCACACAAGATCACGTTCTTGGGCGTCGACCTTGACACGCTTGCCATGCAGGCCAGCCTTCCCGCAGATAAGTTGGACCGTATCAGGACGGTTCTGCGAGAATTCACCCGTGTGGGGGGATGTACTCAGAAGCAACTTCAGTCTCTCCTCGGGATGCTGAACTTTGCTGTGAGGATCATCCCCCAGGGCCGCTCCTTCGTGTCCCGGTTGCTGGTCTTCCTGTCCTACACTCAGGACCCAGACCAGGTCATCAGGCTGGATTCTGCAGCCAGGGCAGATCTGGCCATGTGGGAACACTTTCTTAGTGATTGGAACGGTGTGTCCCTGTTCATCCCAGTCGTGTCCACGCAGTCACCACAGGTGGTGACCGACGCGGCCGCATCCACAGGATGCGCCGCCATTTTTGGCCATTTGTGGTTCGCCGCCCCTTGGCCTCCTCAAGCACTAGCCACACCGGGCTTCACTACTACGTCAGCCCTCTTTGAGCTCTTCCCTATTGTAGCAGCCGCTCACCTATGGGGTCACCTTTGGTCTGGACAGACTGTGGCTTTCTCGACAGACAATCAAGCCACAGCCGAGATCATCAGCAAGGGCAGGTCTAAGTCCAGGCCCGTCATGTCCTTCCTCCGCAGACTGGTCCAGCTATCCCTACAGCATCAGTTCAATGTTTACTGCTCGTTCATTCCAGGGAAGTTTAACTCAGCAGCGGACGCACTCTCCCGTTTTAACTTTATTTCTTTCTTTGAACAGATGCCAGGAGCCTGCCATCATTCAGCCACTATCCCGGATTGGTCACAACTGACCTTGGACTAGCCCCCCATCTACGCTCAGCTACCAACATCATTAACGCCTCACTCGCCCGCAACACCCGTCGGGCCTACCGGACTGCCTGGAGGGCGTTTAACAAGTTCCTGCCCCAGCGGCCTCGCGAGTCTTCCAGCCTCAAGCAGGTCATGGCGTTCATCGCCTATTGTCATTCACACCTAGCACTGTCACACAGCACGATACGCCAGTACGTGGCCGGGGTGCAGCACTACCTGTCACTTCAAGACCCCGCAAGGCCTTCGGTGTTCTCCTGCCACGCAGTGAGGGCTCTACTACGTGGAGTTCAGAAACACCAGCCGCCAGTCAGCCCGAAGCGGCTGCCTATCACGGGGGAGATCTTCAAGGGGATGTCAGACATCCTGGATAGGTCCCCTTTCGGTCTCCTCCTCAGCACCGTCCTGCAGGCTGCGATACACATGGCATTTTATGGGTTTCTACGGCCCAGCGAGTTCACTCGCAGCCACCCAGCCGGTCCAGTCTTGCATAGAAGTAATCTCTATCGCCACCAGGATCACTACGTCCTTCACTTGGCGACATCCAAAACTCAGCAGCGAGGTTCCGGAGTAGATATTCACCTGTACAGGACTCACAATAACTGGTGCCCAGTTGCCGTGTTGAACCGCCTGACGGCACTACTATCCGACCGCCCAGGGTCCAGCCCGCTTCTACCCTTTCCGGTAAAACCCCTCAACTCGTCACAATTCGTGGAACATGTCCGGGTCCTTCTCGGCAATCTTCAGTTGGACCCCAGCCAGTACTCCGGGCATTCATTCCGGATCGGGGCGGCCACGACGGCCTCAAGACAGGGGGTTCCGGACCACGTGAGTAAGAAACTGGGTCGGTGGAAATCGGCCTGCTTCTCCCGCTACATTCCTAACCCACAGTTAGAAATGGCTCAGGCTTTTGCTCGACTTACTCAGTGACATTGCCTTTAATAAATAATTATCCCCTACCTGAAGGTTTTTGCCCCCTTATTTTGGCGTACCATACGGTAGACCAAGGCACACTTTCAGGTCTATTTCATGGTGGTGAGTTTTGTGTTGTTCCTATGTGTTATCGTTACTCATGTCGTCCGTAGGGCTCTAGACCATAAATTGGAAGGCCGGGTACCGGCCTGAAGTTATGGGAGGATCCCGGAGGGTATTTAAGCAGCCCAAAGGCCGCCGGTCTTTGTCGGTTTCCTGTGCGTGATACCCGCCCACCCTCCCCTTCTAAAAGCCTCTTCCAAGTATTCTTACCCCAGACTGAATACTCATTCCACATTATTCCATAACTACTTCTTATCATTCTTTATCTAGGGTATGCCCCCTTATTTTGGCGTACCATACGGTAGACCAAGGCACACTTTCAGGTCTATTTCATGGTGGTGAGTTTTGTGTTGTTCCTATGTGTTATCGTTACTCATGTCGTCCGTAGGGCTCTAGACCATAAATAAATGGTTGAAATCATATAAATTTAAGAACACATGAATACAATTAAAATCATATACTGATAAAATCGTGACCATAAAAAAAAAAAAGGGGTGATAACAGTAAAACTGAATCGCAGTCTATATGTGCATGTGAGTGATCCACATGTGGATATAAAGTGGTCCAATGAAGATATGGATAAAAGCCAACGTTCCGTTTGGTATAGAGTGATTATGTGATAGGTGAATCATAAAATACAGTCCATGTGAATGGTGAAATTCGTAACGAAGTGGCAATCTCGTGCGATCCTCCAGCCGCACTAAAAGTGCTTTAAGTGCGATGATGGTGGTTCGGTGGCATCAAGGCCCATAAGAATGCAGCTTACCGGAAAACACGGACTTGGGTAGGCGTATGCCTCGCAAGTCGTGTTAAGCTTAGGTAAAGATGTAGGTCGCTGTTCCACAATCTGTTCAAAGACTTCCCTCAATGTGTATGGCAATGGACAAAGGTGGACGTCAAAACACTCTGTATGGTCATGCGGTCATGCGCGCTCATGTATACCGAGATAAGGTAAAAAACAAGGCTTGCATAGCGTGATAATGTTTTAAAAGGGGAACAATTTATTTATAAAACAAAGAAAATGCTTACATTTAGGTAGAATGGATAAGGCGAGATTGGTAATGGACAATTTGGACAACTTCATGCTCCCAACTTTGTGGGAACAGTTTGGGGATGGCCCCTTCCTGTTCTAACATGACTGCGCACCACAAAGCAAGGTCCATAAAGACATGGATGAGCGAGTTTGGGGTGTAAGAACTTGACTGGCCTGCACAGAGTCCTGACTTCAACCCGATAGAACACCTTTGGGATGACTTAGAGCGGAGATTGCGAGCCAGCCCTTCTCGTCCAACATCAGTGCCTGACCTCACAAATGCACTTCTGGAAGAATGGTCAAACGTTCCCATAGACACCCTCCTAAACCTTGTAGACAGCTTTCCCAGAAGAGTTGTTATAGCTGCAAAGGGTGGTCCAACTCAATATTGAACCCTACCGGCTAAGACTGGGATGCCATTAAAGTTCATGTAAAGTTAGGTGTCCCAATACTTTTGACAATATAGTGTATATGTATGTCAATGGTGTATCTAGCAGTCTTCCATGAATTCAACTTTAACAGCAACAGAACTTGTCATTGTTAAATAAATGAAGAAGATTAATCAAACTAGAAAATCTATCACCTTAGGTCAGAACTGTTTGCAAACATTGGCTTTGATCTATTAGGACCCCTTTTTACACCGATACGCTTAGAGAGTCGATCGTTTATCCAGATTAATTTGCCTGTTTTAACTAGGTGGCTCCCCTTCCAGCTTATAAATGTCTGCTATAAAATTCATCATCAGAGCCGTGACTCTGGCCGTCCTGGGCAGTATCAGCCCTGATTGCATCACATTAATCTTGTAGTGGGGACCATGCAAGCTCAATCTGCACTGTCACTCACTGGCTTGGAGTAGGGAGCAACAGGGCACTTGCTTTATACCCTATGGACACAGGCAGGAGCAGGAGGAGTCGTACATTGTGTCAGTGGGAGCTCGCACTCATAGGTGTCCCCTGTGGAACCCTTTAAGAGGAGGAGTCAAAAGGAACCCTTTAAGGGGAGATGAGAGCTCACACCCAAAGGTGTCCCCAGTGGAACCCTTTAAGGGGAAGGACACACCTACCAATCTGAACCAGGGAGAGAGCTTTTTCAAATTGGGAAAGGAAACAACTACAGCGCCAGAAAGAAAAGCACACAGCAATGATGTTAAATGCTGAAGTTTTCATCATTGTAGGGTTTAACCACCTCAATACTGCCATAGGTATATACAGTGCCTACAGTGATAGACCAACACAGTGGAAAGAAAATGATAAATGGTTTTCAAATTTTTTTACAAATAAAATATGTGAAAAGTGTGGCGTTCATTTGTATTCAGCCCCCCTGAATACAAATTTTGTGTTAGTAGAAGTTTGGTGAGTGTTGATTCACACTTTTCATTTTGCGTCTTTCAGTTCGTTTAACGGCCGTTCGTCAATCAGACATGTTGCAGAATAGGAGGAGATAACGTGTATTGCTTTGACCCAAGTCCAGGAACAGGAAGAGGAGGAGGAGTTCTTGGAGCAAAAATTGGTCGCTTTATTAATCGTGACCAATTATGTGATATGCCTTTGCTGCGGGAGCTCCAGGAGAATAATCCGGATGTTTTATCTCCGGATGACGGACCCCTGCTTTCACCAACTCTTGGCATTGTTGACCCCCTATATTAAGAAGCAGGACACATGCATGAGGCTTTTATTTTATTTTTTGGTTGAATAATAATGATTTGATTTGGTATATTTTCTATATTTTTGGATGCATAGAATGCACTTTTTGGTTAAGTTCTATTGGCAGAATAATTCAAATTTTATTTGTTTTCTTTTTTTAATGCACAATAAAAAAAACTGTGGAGAATAATACTTGGCTGTGTGTTTTACTTCAAATGACAGTTTGGCAGTCGGCAGTTACATTTAAAAAAATACAATGTAAAATTGACAAGGGACACCAACATAGTTGTATCTTTGATCTTAAAAACTACGGGATAATGGTGTTGTGGTAACTTGCCCAAAGAAAAAAAAAAAAGCATAATAATATTATTCTTGATATCACTAGAAAAAAAGCCTTTGAAAATTTGTTTGCAATAACTCCATCAGTATCACCAGCAAAGCAGCTTCATTATTATCCCATTAACCACTTTAATACCGGCGTATAGACCTATGACGCCCGCAGATGGGATCTCCCATCCTGGGTGGGCGTCATATGACGTCCTCTCATTCCCGGCCATCTAGGGGGAGCGCACGGCGTCGCTCGGGACCCGGCGGGCGCGATGTCCACCGGGCACCCGCGATTGCCCGGGAACACAGCAGGACCGTGGATCTGTGTGTGTAAACACACAGATCCACATCCTGTCAGTGGAGAGGAGACTGATGGTGTGTTCCCAGTACAGAGGAACATCGATCGGTCTCCTGCCCTTGTGAGTCCCTTCCCCCTACAGTTAAAATCCCTCCCAGGGAACATAATTAACCCCTGCAGTGCCCCCTAGTGTTAACCCCTTCCCTGCCAGTCACATTTACACAGTAATCAGTGCAATTTTATAGCACTGATCGCTGTGTAAATGTGAATGGTCCCAAAAATGTGTCAAAAGTGTCGATGTGTCCGCCATAATGTCACCGCCATTACTAGTAAAAAATAAAAAAAATGCCATAAATCTATCCTCTATAGATCCTCTATATTTTTTAGACACTAACTTTTGTGCAAACAAATCAATATATGCTTATTGCGATTTTTTTTTACCAAAAATATGTAGAAGAATACATATCGGCCTAAACTGAGGAAAAAAAATATATTTTTTTTATTTTAAAAATGGGATATTTAGTATAGCAAAAATTAAAAAATAATGTGTTTTTTTTTTTCAAAATTGCCGCTCTTCTTTTGTTTATAGTGCAAAAAATAAAAAACACAGAGGTGATCAAATACCACCAAAAGAAAGCTCTATTTGTGGGAAAAAAAGGACGACAATTTTGTTTGGGAGCAATGTCGCACAACCGTGCAATTGTCAGTTAAAGTGACGCAGTGCCGAATCGCAAAAAGTGCTCTGGCAAGGAAGGGGGTAAAATCCTCTGGAGCTGAAGTGGTTAAAGAAGAAGAGAATTATGTGCTGCATTTGGAGATTTCATAATTTGCCACGTCACGAATGTTAATTCTCCATTACAAACGCTAGTTTACAGGACCGACCGCTTCTGGCTCCTCCTTGCTTCCGAGCATGCGTGTTTGTACTTTGGACTTTTGTCCGACGGACTTGTGTACACGCCCTCGGAAAATCCGACAACAGACATTTGTCCGTGGAAAATTTTAAAACCTGCCATCTAATATTTGTTGGCGGAAAGTCCGACAACAATTGTCCAATGGAGCGTACACACGGTCGGATTTTCCGCCTACAGCCCGTCATCACACAATTCCCGTTGGAAAAAATCCGATTGCGTGTACATGGCTTAAAAAGGTTTTCTTCTAAGATTGCCCTGTATTTGGCTCCATCCATCTTCCCTCTCTGACTAGCTTCCCTGTCCCTGATCGTTTTCTGCCACACATAGAGGGTTATTTACTAAAGGAAAATCCACTTTGCACTGCAAGTGCACTTGAAAGCAAAGTCGCTGTAGATCCGAGGGGGACATGCGAGGAAAATAAAAAAAATTATTGCACATGATTGGATGATAAAATCAGCAGAGCTTCTCATT
This sequence comes from Lithobates sylvaticus, assembly GCA_028564925.1. Classification (NCBI taxonomy): domain Eukaryota; kingdom Metazoa; phylum Chordata; class Amphibia; order Anura; family Ranidae; genus Lithobates; species Lithobates sylvaticus. The sequence continues at coordinate 187,903,043 of CM053038.1, forward strand.
TCAGCTCTTCCCCTTAGATTGAGAGCGACTGCACTTCCAAGTGCACTTGCAGTGCAAAGAGGATTTGCCTTTCGTAAATAACACCTATATATATATATATATATATATATATATATATATAGGAGGGGCTCCAATTGGAAGGGGGGGGGACCTGAGATGTAAGGAAGCACTCCGCTGGTTGGGACAGTGACACCTGAGATGTAAGGAGGCACTCCGCTGGCTGGGGACAGTGACACCTGAGATGTAAGGAAGCACTCCGCTGGATGGGGACAGTGACACCTGAGATGTAAGGAAAAACTCCGCTGGCTGGGGACAGTGACACCTGAGAAGTAAGGAAGCACTCCGCTGGCTGGGGACAGTGACACCTGAGATGTAAGGAGGCACTCCGCTGGCTGGGGACAGTGACACCTGAGATGTAAGGAGGCACTCCGCTGGCTGGGGACAGTGACACCTGAGATGTAAGGAGGCACTCCGCTGGCTGGGGACAGTGACACCTGAGATGTAAGGAGGCACTCCGCTGGCTGGGGACAGTGACACCTGAGATGTAAGGAGGCACTCCGCTGGCTGGGGACAGTGACACCTGAGAAGTAAGGAAGCACTCCGCTGGCTGGGGACAGTGACACCTGAGAAGTAAGGAAGCACTCCGCTGGCTGGGGACAGTGACACCTGAGATGTAAGGAGGCACTCCGCTGGCTGGGGACAGTGACACCTGAGATGTAAGGAGGCACTCCGCTGGCTGGGACAGTGAAACCTGAGATGTAAGGAAGCACTCCGCTGGCTGGGGACAGTGACACCTGAGATGTAAGGAGGCACTCCGCTGGCTGGGGACAGTGACACCTGAGAAGTAAGGAAGCACTCCGCTGGCTGGGGACAGTGACACCTGAGATGTAAGGAAGCACTCCGCTGGCTGGGGACAGTGACACCTGAGATGTAAGGAGGCACTCCGCTGGCTGGGGACAGTGACACCTGAGATGTAAGGAGACACTCCGCTGGCTGGGGACAGTGACACCTGAGATGTAAGGAAGCACTCCGCTGGCTGGGGACAGTGACACCTGAGATGTAAGGAGACACTCCGCTGGCTGGGGACAGTGACACCTGAGATGTAAGGAGGCACTCCGCTGGCTGGGGACAGTGACACCTGAGATGTAAGGAGACACTCCGCTGGCTGGGGACAGTGACACCTGAGATGTAAGGAGGCACTCCGCTGGCTGGGGACAGTGACACCTGAGAAGTAAGGAAGCACTCCGCTGGCTGGGGACAGTGACACCTGAGATGTAAGGAGGCACTCCGCTGGCTGGGACAGTGACACCTGAGATGTAAGGAAGCACTCCGCTGGCTGGGGACAGTGACACCTGAGATGTAAGGAAGCACTCCGCTGGCTGGGGACAGTGACACCTGAGAAGTAAGGAAGCACTCCGCTGGCTGGGGACAGTGACACCTGAGATGTAAGGAAGCACTCCGCTGGGGACACCTGAGATGTAAGGAAGCACTCCGCTGGGGACACCTGATGGCATCTGGTGGCAGGCGACGTGGCAAGTGACACACTCAGGGCTCCCACTGATTCTGATTCTGCATTATGGTGAGTTGAAGTATTTCATTTTACATTACAATGTAATAATAGAAATAATGCGCTTCAATCACCCTGACACCATAACAACCATGGTGCCAGGATGATTGAAGCGCCAACACCAGGTGTTTGGAGTATCTTTATCTGCTGATTGTTAAACTTTCTGGAATACACATATTTCTATTGTGGTGTAGGATCTGGGCCTGCTGTCCCTTCATTCCTCTTTTTTTTTTTCCTTCCTCTCTCTTTCTTTCTTTGTTTCTCCCTCCATCCCTCGTTCATCTCAGACTCTAACCACACCCCTTTGAGTCACGCCCCTTTAAGCCACACCCAATAGTACGATTAAACCAACCCCATACCTTGCCGTGGCGCGCTTTGCCTTTGCATTTTTCTTTCCCCACTAGGCCACACCTACAAACAAATGTCCACCCCCTGATTTTGATAAGACTCTGCCCACCGACAAAAAAATTGTCCAGGTGAGGATTGTCCCGGGCCCCTCGAGTCCGGCCGTGTCCCGACACACGCAGCTGCATACAGCAGGAGGCAGGAGTACAGAGCAGAGTTTTGCTTTTAGGCCCAAAAAAATTTTTGGTCTCATCTGACCAGAGCACCTTCTTCCACATTCTTCCACATGTTTGCTGTGTCCCCCACATGGCTTCTCGAAAACTGCTAACAGGACTTCTTATGGCTTTCTTTCAACAATGGCTTTCTTCTTGTCACTCTCTAGAAGTTATCCTGTGGACAGATTCTCCCACCTGAGCTGTGGATCTCTGCAGCTCCACCAGAGTTACCATGGGCCTCTTGGCTGCTTCTCTGATTAACCACTTCAACCCCGGAAGATTTTACCCCCTTCCTGACCAGAGCACTTTTTACAATTTGTCACTGCCTCGCTTTAACTGACAATTGTGCGGTCGTTCAACGCTGTACCCAAACTAAATTTGTGTCCTTTTTTTTCCCACAAATAGAGATTTCTTTTGGTGGTATTTGATCACCTCTGCGGTTTTTCTTTTTTGCGCTATCCACAAAAAAAGAGCAACAATTTAAAAAAAAAATATATATATTTTTGACATTTTGCTATAATAAATATCCCCAAATTTTCATCAGTTTAGGTCCATATGTATTCTTCTACATATTTTTGGTAAAAAAAAAAATTGCAATAACTGTATATTGATTGGTTTGCACAAAATGTATAGCATCTGCAAACTATGGGAAAGATTTATAGCATTTTTAGTATTTTTTTTTTTACTAGTAATGGCAATGATCTGCGATTTTTAGCGGTACTGCGACATTGCGATGGACAGATCGGAGACTTTTGACACTTTTTTGGGAGCATTGGCATTTTTACAGCGATCAGTGCTATAAAAATGCATGATTACTGTGTAAATGTCACTGGCAGGGAAGGGGTTAAAACTAGGGGGCGGTCAAGGGGTTAATTGTGTGTTCCCTCAGTGTGTTCTAACTGCATGGGGATACGATTGACTAGGAGAGGAGCCATATTGTTTTTCCTACTTAGTAGGAACAAACTATATGGCTCCTCTCCTCTGACAGCACAGGGATTTGTGCACTTACACACACAAATCCCCGTGCTGGCGCTCGTGCACACGATCGCACGTGGCCAGTGGCGATCATCAGGGCAGCTGATAGAAATCATGGGGCCCCATACAGCCTACCTGACGAGGCCCCCTTCAGCTCCACCCTGGCCCCGCCAGGGACCAGGGTCCCTCCTTTAGCCCCACCCCTGGCCCCTCCCTAGACCCCGCCTTGAAACAAAGTGTAGGTTTTTCTACAAGTGATATTAATTTTTCTACAGCCAGTTATAAGTTTGATTATCCAAAGGAAATACCATTTTCAGATGAGAACAGACCTCTTTAATATCTATATGTAATAAAAACCATTAATGAATAAATGAAGTAGTATTTTGAAAAAATTAGGGAGATTAAACAAATGATAAAGGTGGAAAATGCACGCCCCTAACCCAGAACAGGATGGATGAGGTACAATTGCTTGGTTGTGCGATTCTGTACTCAAATAAAATGTATGTAATTTTTTACCGCACAAATAGAGCTTTCTTTTGGTGGTATGTGGTCACCTCTGCGGTTTTGACTTTTTGCGTTTCTAAACAAAAAAATAAAAACTATTTAAAAAAATATATATATATATTTTTTTTTTACTTTCTGCAATAAAACGTATCCAATAAAAAAATGTAGCAAATCAAATTTCTTCAATAATTTAGGCCAATATGTATTCTGCAACATATTTTTGTCCGAGGGCTTTCACACAGGAGCGGTGCCCTGGTACGCTAAAAAAGTCCTGCTAGCAGCTTTTTTGGATCGGTGAAGGAGAGGTGTGTATACCACTCCTCCACCGCTCCTGCCCATTAAAATCAATGGGCAACGCGGCTATACCGCCCGCAAAGCGCTGCTGCAGTGTCAGACAGTGCCACCCATGCCGCCAATGGCATAATGCCATTGGCAGCATAGGTGGCACTGTCTCTGCAGGCAGCACATGCCTTATGGCATTAGCGTCATGGGTGGCACTGTCTGCAGCACATTACGGCATGGGTGGCACTGTCTGCAGCACATTACGGCATTGGCGGCATGGGTGGCACTGTCTGCAGCACATTACGGCATTGGCGGCATGGGTGGCACTGTCTGCAGCACATTACGGCATTGGCGGCATGGGTGGCACTGTCTGCAGCACATTACGGCATTGGTGGCATGGGTGGCACTGTCTGCAGCACATCACGGAATTGGCCGCATGGGTGGCACTGTCTACATCACGGCATTGGCGGCATGGGTGGCACTGTCTGCAGCACATTAGGGCATTGGCGGCATGGGTGGCACTGTCTGCAGCACATTACGGCATTGGTGGCATGGGTGGCACTGTCTGCAGCACATTACGGCATTGGCGGCATGGGTGGCACTGCCTGCAGCACATTACGGCATTGGTGGCATGGGTGGCACTGTCTCTTCAGGCAGCACTTGCGTTATTTACCAAAACGCATGTGCTACCTGCAGTCTGTGCCACCCATGCCGTCAATGCCATAATGTGCTGCAGGCAGTGCCACCCATGCCACCAATGCCAATGTGCCATAATGTATAAATGCTGCTGCAGCCTGCAGTAGTAGTAGATATTGAAGCCCCCCCCCCCCCCCCCCCCCCCCCCCGCAAGCAAGCACACACCTCAGCTGTGTAATTGTTAGCTGCATCAGCTGCCTGTGCCCAAGGAGTCAATTCCTCCCTGTTCTGGCTACTGCCTGGAATTGAGTGTCCAGAGTCATTTTATTTAGTTAGGATTAGGAATCGGATGCCTGCCCCTGCAGATGTAGTCTCTCTCTCTCTCTGCTTGCCTCTCTGCTACTTCTTCCTCTCACCTGGAGAGAGAGGAATCACTCCGCAATATACGATAAAGGATGCAATGGCCGGGACTTATGCTTGTGCACAGTGCCAGCATGAGGAGCGGGCGCGGAGGAGGCATTCTTCTGTGTCCGAAATACAAAAAATAGTCCCTCCCCTGCCGCTATTGAAACCCGAACACAGGTATTAAAAAAAAAAAAAAATAAAAATAAAACTGCGGGGGGGGGGGGGGGGGGTGAATTTGGTGGCTGTACGGCATTGGTGACAGTGGTCGGATGGCATGGTGGAGACTGGAGAATTTTTTTTTTTTTACATTACATTACTTATCTGTCCAGGTTGCCCGGGCCCCCCTGCTGGTCGAGCCCGGTACAGCAGGGCCAGCTGTACTGGCCTATCAGTGGCACTGTCGATCATGCCCGCCGGCCATGCGCATCGGGTCCCCCGCTGTGAAGCGGGCGCGCATGCACCCTCTGGTGGCCAAAAAAGGGTAGGACGTACTCATACAGGATTTCACCCAGGAGAGCCACTGTGATGCAGTATATCTGTGTGACATGGTCGGAAAGTGGTTAATGCTCTCCTTGCAGGCCTGTCAGTTTAGGTGGGCGGCCATGTCTTGGTAGGTTTGAAGTTGTGCCATACTCTTTCTATTTTCGGATTTTGATGAATTGAACAGTGCTCTGTGAGATGTTTAAAGATTGGGATGTTTTTTTATAACCTAACCCTGCTTTAAGCTTCTCCACAACTTTATCCCTGACCTGTCTGGTGTGTTCCTTGGCCTTCATGATGCTGTTTGTTCACTAAGGTTCTCTAACAAACCTCTGAGGGCTTCACAGAGCAGCTGTATTTATACTGATATTAAATTACACACAGGTGGACTCTATTTACTAATTAGGTGGCTTCTGAAGGCAATTGGTTCCACTAGATCAGGGGTCTCAAACTGGCGGCCCTCCATATGTTGCAAAACTACAAGTCCCATGAGGCATTGCAAGACTGACAGTTACAAGCCTGACTCCCACAGACAGAGGCATGATGGGGTGTAGTTTCGCAACAGCTGGAGGGCCGCCAGTTTGAGACCTCTGCACTAGATTTTAGTTAGGGGTATCAGAGTAAAGGGGGCTGAATACAAAACACTTTTCACATATTTATTTGTAGAATAGTTTGAAAACCATTTATAATTTTCCTTGAACTTCACAATTATGTACCACTTTGTGTTGGTCTATACAATAAAATCCCAATAAAATGTATTTACGATTTTGGTCTTAACATGACAAAATGTGGCAAATTATAAGGGGTATGAATACTTTTTCAAGGCACTGTATACGACTTCCTATTGAGGTGACAGGCCAGAAAATTCCAGTGTCCCTCAATGGAAGTTTAGGATAGTGGTGATTGGAGAACAGAGATATACTTACCTAATTCTCAGATCCTCCCTGCACAGGACTGCCCCCCCCCCCCCCAACCCCCTTCAGTCTAGCAGTCCTGATGTCATCACACCCATAGACCTGCTCTGGACGTGACGTCAGGAACAGTTCACGCTGGATCATGGCGAAGTGTCGTTTGCAGATGGAGCGAGTATAAGCTTTCTGTAATTCCCCCAGACAAAAATGAATAGTTCACCCATGCAGTGCGGGCACAGCCCCACTGCAAAGGGGAACTTTTTGTCCATAGAGCACACAGAGCAGGGCTCGGCCTCCCCCCGATCCCCCTGATCCTTCACCACTGGCTGTGATTGACAGCAGCAGGAGCCAATGGTGTCTTCTGCTGTATATGAGCCAATGAGGAACAAGGACAGCAAAGAGCCTTAGCTGGATGGAGATCGGGCTCAGGTTTCTTTGGGGGGGGGGGGGGTGTGAAGGGAGTTCAATGCAGAAGGGTTTTTTTTTTTACCTTACTGCAGTAAGATAAAAAACCTTCTGCTTTTACAACAACTTTAACCATTTCCTATTCTGACAAAAAAAAAAAAAATTGGGGTTACACTTTTCCTACAGAATCAAAAGTGTGACAACCTTCTACTGGGGGCTCAGTGGAGCCAGAAACCATGCAGAGAACACCTCAGGGATCATTCGCACCATATCGTTTTTTACTTCAATGCAAACGTTTTCGGGTGTGGAGGTTCGTTAAGGCATGAGTCTGAGCACAAGCCTTTGCCGTCCCCGAGATGTTGTGAGTCAAGGGGCTGGTGAATTTAATCTGTAGTCCTGTGACGTACCCCATAGCAAAGCCGAACCCCCCCCCCCCCCCCCCCCCCAGAGTCATCATACCCCAAAAGTGCAAAGAGTCCAGCTTGTCAAATGCCACGAGGGTGCCGACCTCTCCGAACACCAGCATCAGGGGCAGGAAGAGGATGCAAGCATTGACATTGTTGTAGAAGGTCAGGCGCCAGATGCTGCCATCAATGGCAGGAAGGACCTTTTTGGTGTAAATGGCGTTCAGGGAAATGGCATCCATCGGATCGGGTCCAGGCACCACCATTCTAACTAAAATAAATCAGCAGTGGAGCCTTGCGGCTTCACTGCCGGTTTGCGCATGCCCGAGTCGCGCAGTGCTTTGTGAATGGCCAGCTTGTCTTCTGGGACACACACAGGTCCCAGAAGACAGCGGGGGGTGGGGCTCGCCGCACAAGAGGATGCAACATCCTCAGGCGCGGCCCAGCGGAAGGATTGGAAGTACTCTTAGTACTTCTAAAAGTTCTACTACGAGAGAAAGTAAAATATATATATAAATATATGTGAGATTATAGAGTATAATATTATATATAGATGACATTATTGTATTATTATTATTATATCTCTAGTATTATAGGAGAGGACTCGAGAAGTCATGCAGTGTGTAGATGGTCTGTCTGGGATCACACCGCCTCCAATCACAGGGCAGCTCTCACTATTGCTGTCCCGAGGGCCCCCATGTCCACAGGAAGAAGCGGATCCGCTCCGGTCTTAGTGATTCTTCTCCAGGGAGGCGCTGAAGTTCGGCTCCGCACACCAACTCCGATGCAAAGGACCCAGCAGAGGGTCCGACTCCATCCCGGCACAGCGACACTAAACCTTTCCCCGATTTCTGCCTATTTGCTTTATACAAAACACGGAGGCGGCGCACTGCACTCTGGGAGATGTAGTCCTCCGGGCTCAGATCCTCTTCTGTGTAGAGGGGCGGCCGGTGTCATGTCATATTCTGTCCCCCAACGGAAAGTGATGCGCAGTACACAGGACAACCAGATTCCGAAAATAGCCGAAGATGAACGGCGCCTGCGCCGTGAGTCCAGGTTCAAGCCCGACCATTTAAAGTGGACATAGAGTTAGAATAAAAAAGAGCCGAGCGCAGCGAGGCCATGCCCGAAGCGTGGCGAGCAAAGCGAGCCGGCCAGGGGCCCTCTAAGTTTGTGTAGCCCTATGTCCACTTGGATGGTGGGGCTTACACCTCGACTCACGGCGCAGGCGCCGTTCATCTTAGGAGATTTTCCAAAAATCCTTCTGCTCTGTACTGCGCATGCGCTGCGCATGTGCAGTACACAGCGGACACTTTATGATAGATGGTGTCTTGCCGAGAAAGTTCCCCCGCCGGATTAGGTCCCCCCTCCACTGTGCAGACGCAGCGCTTGCGCAATACGAAGGACTAGGCATCTTCAGAAAATTGCCAAAGTTAAACAGCTGCGAGTGAAGTGTACACTGCGCACGCGCAGTTACCATGTCGGTGTACGAGAGACGATGCCGCACGCTCCCGATGCTCGCACTACTCTGAGAGGGGCGGGTCTGTAACCAGGGGCGACATTTGTTATTATTATTACTGTAACCAAGGGCCAGATTTTTCAGTATTGCAAAACCAGGCTTTTGTTTATTTAAACACGTCTTTTCCCCTTGCTTAGAGTAATAATAGACCCGCCCCTTAGTTAGACTCCTCTTGCAGAGTAGCGCGAGCATCGGGAGCGTGCGGCATCACCTCATACACCGACTGCGCCTGCGCGGTGTACACTTCACTCCAACTTGCTTACCTTCGTCAACTTTCGGAAGATCCCTAGTCCTTCGTGCTGCGCCTGCGCAGTACAGAGGGGTCCTTATCCGCCGAAGGGAACCATCTCGGCAGAACACCAGAATATTGCTGACAGAACACCGACACAGCTCCGAACTACACTTCCCACAAGGTAACAGCTTGTATCAGGAAAACTTTATTCAAACACATATAAACTTTCAAGACGTTTGTGAGTGGTTTGCTCAGCAAGGGCGGGGTGTCACATGTCTGGGCAGACTACTATTGGCCAGATGTCAGAGAGAGCCGGGGAGGAGGGCGGAGCCTGGAGGGACCCCGGAAGAACGAGAAGTACCGAGGACAACTGACTGCATGGAGTGTGCTGTGAGTATAGCAGGGTCAGGGTGTATGGGGAATGCATGGAGTTTGGTGTACAAGAGTGTATGGGGAGAACATATAGAATCAAGTATTCAGTATCAAGTATAGAAGAGTTTATAGGAAACCTATATATATATAGATGTATATGTATAGGAGAGTGTATGGGGGATGCATGGAGTGCGCTATGAAATATAGAAGTGTGTATGGGGGATGCATGGAGTGTGCTATGGAATATAGGAGAGTGTATGGGGATGCATGGAGTGCGCTATGGAATATAGGAGAGTGTATGGGGAACGCATGGAGTGCGCTATGGAATATAGGAGCGTGTATGGGGGACGCATGGAGTGCGCTATGGAATATAGAAGTGTGTATGGGGGATGCATGGAGTGTGCTATGGAATATAGGAGAGTGTATGGGGATGCATGGAGTGCGCTATGGAATATAGGAGAGTGTATAGGAGGGGGGGATGCATGGAGTGCGCTATGGAATATAGAAGTGTGTATGGGGGATGCATGGAGTGCGCTATGGAATATAGGAGCGTGTATGGGGGATGCATGGAGTGCGCTATGGAATATAGAAGTGTGTATGGGGGATGCATGGAGTGCGCTATGGAATATAGGAGAGTGTATGGGGGATGCATGGAGTGCGCTATGGAATATAGGAGAGTGTATGGGGGACGCATGGAGTGCGCTATGGAATATAGGAGAGTGTATGGGGGATGCATGGAGTGTGCTATGGAATATAGGAGAGTGTATGGGGGATGCATGGAGTGCGCTATGGAATATAGGAGTGTGTATGGGGGATGCATGGAGTGCGCTATGGAATATAGGAGTGTATGGGGGATGCATGGAGTGCGCTATGGAATATAGGAGTGTGTATGGGGGACGCATGGAGTGCGCTATGGAATATAGGAGAGTGTATGGGGGACGCATGGAGTGCGCTATGGAATATAGGAGAGTGTATGGGGGATGCATGGAGTGCGCTATGGAATATAGGAGAGTGTATGGGGGATGCATGGAGTGCGCTATGGAATATAGGAGAGTGTATGGGGGATGCATGGAGTGCGCTATGGAATATAGGAGAGTGTATGGGGGACGCATGGAGTGCGCTATGGAATATAGGAGAGTGTATGGGGGACGCATGGAGTGCGCTATGGAATATAGGAGAGTGTATGGGGGACGCATGGAGTGCGCTATGGAATATAGGAGAGTGTATGGGGGACGCATGGAGTGCGCTATGGAATATAGGAGAGTGTATGGGGGACGCATGGAGTGCGCTATGGAATATAGGAGAGTGTATGGGGGACGCATGGAGTGCGCTATGGAATATAGGAGAGTGTATGGGGGACGCATGGAGTGCGCTATGGAATATAGGAGAGTGTATGGGGGACGCATGGAGTGCGCTATGGAATATAGGAGAGTGTATGGGGGACGCATGGAGTGCGCTATGGAATATAGGAGAGTGTATGGGGGACGCATGGAGTGCGCTATGGAATATAGGAGAGTGTATGGGGGACGCATGGAGTGCGCTATGGAATATAGGAGAGTGTATGGGGACGCATGGAGTGCGCTATGGAATATAGGAGAGTGTATGGGGGACGCATGGAGTGGAGTGCGCTATGGAATATAGGAGAGTGTATGGGGGACGCATGGAGTGCGCTATGGAATATAGGAGAGTGTATGGGGGACGCATGGAGTGTGCTATGGAATATAGGAGAGTGTATGGGGGACGCATGGAGTGCGCTATGGAATATAGGAGAGTGTATGGGGGACGCATGGAGTGCGCTATGGAATATAGGAGAGTGTATGGGGGACGCATGGAGTGCGCTATGGAATATAGGAGAGTGTATGGGGGACGCATGGAGTGCGCTATGGAATATAGGAGAGTGTATGGGGGACGCATGGAGTGCGCTATGGAATATAGGAGAGTGTATGGGGGACGCATGGAGTGCGCTATGGAATATAGGAGAGTGTATGGGGGACGCATGGAGTGCGCTATGGAATATAGGAGAGTGTATGGGGGACGCATGGAGTGCGCTATGGAATATAGGAGAGTGTATGGGGGACGCATGGAGTGCGCTATGGAATATAGGGGAGTGCATGGGGGACGCATGGAGTGCGCTATGGAATATAGGAGAGTGTATGGGGGACGCATGGAGTGCGCTATGGAATATAGGAGAGTGTATGGGGGACGCATGGAGTGCGCTATGGAATATAGGAGAGTGTATGGGGGACGCATGGAGTGCGCTATGGAATATAGGAGAGTGTATGGGGGACGCATGGAGTGCGCTATGGAATATAGGAGAGTGTATGGGGACGCATGGAGTGCGCTATGGAATATAGGAGAGTGTATGGGGGACGCATGGAGTGCGCTATGGAATATAGGAGAGTGTATGGGGGACGCATGGAGTGCGCTATGGAATATAGGAGCCTGTATGGGGACGCATGGAGTGCGCTATGGCATATAGGAGAGTGTATGGGGGACACATGGAGTGCGCTATGGAATATAGGAGAGTGTATGGGGGACGCATGGAGTGCGCTATGGAATATAGGAGCGTGTATGGGGGACGCATGGAGTGCGCTATGGAATATAGGAGAGTGTATGGGGGACGCATGGAGTGCGCTATGGAATATAGTAGAGTGTATGGGGGACGCATGGAGTGCGCTATGGAATATAGGAGAGTGTATGGGGGACGCATGGAGTGCGCTATGGAATATAGGAGAGTGTATGGGGGACGCATGGAGTGCGCTATGGAATATAGGAGAGTGTATGGGGGACGCATGGAGTGCGCTATGGAATATAGGAGAGTGTATGGGGGACGCATGGAGTGCGCTATGGAATATAGGAGTGTGTATGGGGGACGCATGGAGTGCGCTATGGAATATAGGAGAGTGTATGGGGGACGCATGGAGTGTGCTATGGAATATAGGAGTGTATGGGGGACGCATGGAGTGCGCTATGGAATATAGGAGAGTGTATGGGGGACGCATGGAGTGCGCTATGGAGTATAGGAGAGTGTATGGGGGACGCATGGAGTGCGCTATGGAATATAGGAGAGTGTTTGGGGGACGCATGGAGTGCGCTATGGAATATAGGAGAGTGTATGGGGGACGCATGGAGTGCGCTATGGAATATAGGAGAGTGTTTGGGGGGACGCATGGAGTGCGCTATGGAATATAGTAGAGTGTATGGGGGACGCATGGAGTGCGCTATGGAATATAGGAGAGTGTATGGGGGACGCATGGAGTGCGCTATGGAATATAGGAGAGTGTATGGGGGACGCATGGAGTGCGCTATGGAATATAGGAGAGTGTATGGGGGACGCATGGAGTGCGCTATGGAATATAGGAGAGTGTATGGGGGACGCATGGAGTGCGCTATGGAATATAGGAGTGTATGGGGGACGCATGGAGTGCGCTATGGAATATAGGAGAGTGTATGGGGGACGCATGGAGTGCGCTATGGAATATAGGAGAGTGTATGGGGGACGCATGGAGTGCGCTATGGAATATAGGAGAGTGTATGGGGGACGCATGGAGTGCGCTATGGAATATAGGAGAGTGTATGGGGGACGCATGGAGTGCGCTATGGAATATAGGAGAGTGTATGTGGGACGCATGGAGTGCGCTATGGAATATAGGAGAGTGTATGGGGGACGCATGGAGTGCGCTATGGAATATAGGAGAGTCTATGGGGACGCATGGAGTGCGCTATGGAATATAGGAGAGTGTATGGGGACGCATGGAGTGCGCTATGGAATATAGGAGAGTGTATGGGGGACGCATGGAGTGCGCTATGGAATATAGGAGAGTGTATGGGGACGCATGGAGTGCGCTATGGAATATAGGAGAGTGTATGGGGGACGCATGGAGTGCGCTATGGAATATAGGAGAGTGTATGGGGGACGCATGGAGTGCGCTATGGAATATAGGAGAGTGTATGGGGGACGCATGGAGTGCGCTATGGAATATAGGAGTGTGTATGGGGGACGCATGGAGTGCGCTATGGAATATAGGAGAGTGTATGGGGGACGCATGGAGTGCGCTATGGAATATAGGAGTGTATGGGGGACGCATGGAGTGCGCTATGGAATATAGGAGAGTGTATGGGGACGCATGGAGTGCGCTATGGAATATAGGAGAGTGTATGGGGGACGCATGGAGTGCGCTATGGAATATAGGAGAGTGTATGGGGGACGCATGGAGTGCGCTATGGAATATAGGAGAGTGTATGGGGGACGCATGGAGTGCGCTATGGAATATAGGAGAGTGTATGGGGGACGCATGGAGTGCGCTATGGAATATAGGAGAGTGTATGGGGGACGCATGGAGTGCGCTATGGAATATAGGAGAGTGTATGGGGGACGCATGGAGTGCGCTATGGAATATAGGAGAGTGTATGGGGGACGCATGGAGTGCGCTATGGAATATAGGAGAGTGTATGGGGGACGCATGGAGTGCGCTATGGAATATAGGAGAGTGTATGGGGGACGCATGGAGTGCGCTATGGAATATAGGAGAGTGTATGGGGGACGCATGGAGTGCGCTATGGAATATAGGAGAGTGTATGGGGGACGCATGGAGTGCGCTATGGAATATAGGAGAGTGTATGGGGGACGCATGGAGTGCGCTATGGAATATAGGAGAGTGTATGGGGGACGCATGAAGTGCGCTATGGAATATAGGAGAGTGTATGGGGACGCATGGAGTGCGCTATGGAATATAGGAGCGTGTATGGGGGACGCATGGAGTGCGCTATGGAATATAGGAGAGTGTATGGGGGACGCATGGAGTGCGCTATGGAATATAGGAGAGTGTTTGGGGGACGCATGGAGTGCGCTATGGAATATAGGAGAGTGTATGGGGGACGCATGGAGTGCGCTATGGAATATAGGAGAGTGTATGGGGACGCATGGAGTGCGCTATGGAATATAGGAGAGTGTATGGGGGACGCATGGAGTGCGCTATGGAATATAGGAGAGTGTATGGGGGACGCATGGAGTGCGCTATGGAATATAGGAGAGTGTATGGGGACGCATGGAGTGCGCTATGGAATATAGCAGAGTGTATGGGGGACGCAGGAGTGCGCTATGGAATATATGAGAGTGTTTGGGGGACGCATGGAGTGCGCTATGGAATATAGGAGAGTGTATGGGGGACGCATGGAGTGCGCTATGGAATATAGGAGAGTGTATGGGGACGCATGGAGTGCGCTATGGAATATAGGAGAGTGTATGGGGGACGCATGGAGTGCGCTATGGAATATAGGAGAGTGTATGGGGGACGCATGGAGTGCGCTATGGAATATAGGAGAGTGTATGGGGGACGCATGGAGTGCGCTATGGAATATAGGAGAGTGTTTGGGGGACGCATGGAGTGCGCTATGGAATATAGGAGAGTGTATGGGGGACGCATGGAGTGCGCTATGGAATATAGGAGAGTGTATGGGGGACGCATGGAGTGCGCTATGGAATATAGGAGAGTGTATGGGGGACGCATGGAGTGCGCTATGGAATATAGGAGAGTGTATGGGGGACGCATGGAGTGCGCTATGGAATATAGGAGAGTATATGGGGGACGCATGGAGTGCGCTATGGAATATAGGAGAGTGTATGGGGGACGCATGGAGTGCGCTATGGAATATAGGAGAGTGTATGGGGGACGCATGGAGTGCGCTATGGAATATAGGATAGTGTATGGGGGACGCATGGAGTGCGCTATGGAATATAGGAGAGTGTATGGGGGACGCATGGAGTGCGCTATGGAATATAGGAGAGTGTATGGGGGACGCATGGAGTGCGCTATGGAATATAGGAGAGTGTATGGGGGACGCATGGAGTGCGCTATGGAATATAGGAGAGTGTATGGGGGACGCATGGAGTGCGCTATGGAATATAGGAGAGTGTATGGGGACGCATGGAGTGCGCTATGGAATATAGGAGAGTGTATGGGGGACGCATGGAGTGCGCTATGGAATATAGGCGAGTGTATGGGGGACGCATGGAGTGCGCTATGGAATATAGAGAGTGTATGGGGGACGCATGGAGTGCGCTATGGAATATAGGAGAGTGGGGGAGATGGAGTGAATATAGGAGAGTGTATGGGGGACGCATGGAGTGCGCTATGGAATATAGGAGAGTGTTTGGGGGACGCATGGAGTGCGCTATGGAATATAGGAGAGTGTATGGGGGACGCATGGAGTGCGCTATGGGGGATGGAGAGTGTATGGGGGACGCATGGAGTGCGCTATGGAATATAGGAGAGTGTATGGGGGACGCATGGAGTGCGCTATGGAATATAGGAGAGTGTATGGGGGTGCATGGAGTGCGCTATGGAATATAGGAGAGTGTATGGGGGACGCATGGAGTGCGCTATGGAATATAGGAGAGTGTATGGGGGACGCATGGAGAGCGCTATGGAATATAGGAGAGTGTATGGGGACGCATGGAGTGCGCTATGGAATATAGGAGAGTGTATGGGGGACGATGTGCTATGGAATATAGGAGAGTGCATGGGGGACGCATGGAGTGCGCTATGGAATATAGGAGAGTGTATGGGGGACGCATGGAGTGCGCTATGGAATATAGGAGAGTGTATGGGGGACGCATGGAGTGCGCTATGGAATATAGGAGAGTGTATGGGGACGCATGGAGTGCGCTATGGAATATAGGAGAGTGTATGGGGACGCATGGAGTGCGCTATGGAATATAGGAGAGTGTATGGGGAACGCATGGAGTGCGCTATGGAATATAGGAGTGTTTGGGGGACGCATGGAGTGCGCTATGGAATATAGGAGAGTGTATGGGGGACGCATGGAGTGCGCTATGGAATATAGGAGAGTGTATGGGGGACGCATGGAGTGCGCTATGGAATATAGGAGTGTATGGGGGACGCATGGAGTGTGTATGGGGGACGCATGGAGTGTATGGGGACGCATGGAGTGCGCTATGGAATATAGGAGAGTGTATGGGGGACGCATGGAGTGCGCTATGGAATATAGGAGAGTGTATGGGGGACGCATGGAGTGCGCTATGGAATATAGGAGAGTGTATGGGGACGCATGGAGTGCGCTATGGAATATAGAATGTATGGGGGACGCATGGAGTGCGCTATGGAATATAGGAGTGTATGGGGGACGCATGGAGTGCGCTCTGGAATATAGGAGCGTGTATGGGGACGCATGGAGTGCGCTATGGAATATAGGAGAGTGTATGGGGGACGCATGGAGTGCGCTATGGAATATAGGAGAGTGTATGGGGACGCATGGAGTGCGCTATGGAATATAGAGAGTGTATGGGGACGCATGGAGTGCGCTATGGAATATAGGAGAGTGGATGTGGGACGCATGGAGTGCGCTATGCATATAGGAGAGTGTATGGGGGACGCATGGAGTGCGCTATGGGATATAGGAGAGTGTATGGGGGACGCATGGAGTGCGCTATGGAATATAGGAGAGTGTATGGGGACGCATGGAGTGCGCTATGGAATATAGGAGAGTGTATGGGGGACGCATGGAGTGCGCTATGGAATATAGTGTATGGGGGACGCATGGAGTGCGCTATGGAATATAGGAGAGTGGGGAACGCATGGAGTGCGCTATGGAATATAGGAGAGTGTATGGGGGACGCATGGAGTGCGCTATGGAATATAGGAGAGTGTATTGGGGACGCATGGAGTGCGCTATGGAATATAGGAGAGTGTATGGGGGACGCATGGAGTGCGCTATGGAATATAGGAGAGTGTATGGGGACGCATGGAGTGCGCTATGGAATATAGGAGAGTGTATGGGGGACGCATGGAGTGCGCTATGGAATATAGGAGAGTGTATGGGGGACGCATGGAGTGCGCTATGGAATATAGGAGAGTGTATGGGGACGCATGGAGTGCGCTATGGAATATAGGAGAGTGTATGGGGACGCATGGAGTGCGCTATGGAATATAGGAGAGTCTATGGGGACGCATGGAGTGCGCTATGGAATATAGGAGAGTGTATGGGGGACGCATGGAGTGCGCTATGGAATATAGGAGAGTGTATGTGGGACGCATGGAGTGCGCTATGGAATATAGGAGAGTGTATGGGGGACGCATGGAGTGCGCTATGGAATATAGGAGAGTGTATGGGGGACGCATGGAGTGCGCTATGGAATATAGGAGAGTGTATGGGGACGCATGGAGTGCGCTATGGAATATAGGAGAGTGTATGGGGGACGCATGGAGTGCGCTATGGAATATAGGAGAGTGTATGGGGACGCATGGAGTGCGCTATGGAATATAGGAGTGTGTATGGGGGACGCATGGAGTGCGCTATGGAATATAGGAGAGTGTATGGGGGACGCATGGAGTGCGCTATGGAATATAGGAGAGTGTATGGGGGACGCATGGAGTGCGCTATGGAGTATAGGAGAGTGTATGGGGGACGCATGGAGTGCGCTATGGAATATGGGGGACGCATGGAGTGCGCTATGGAATATAGGAGAGTGTATGGGGACGCATGGAGTGCGCTATGGAATATAGGAGAGTGTATGGGGGACGCATGGAGTGCGCTATGGAATATAGGAGAGTGTATGGGGGACGCATGGAGTGCGCTATGGAATATAGGAGTGTATGGGGGACGCATGGAGTGCGCTATGGAATATAGGAGAGTCTATGGGGACGCATGGAGTGCGCTATGGAATATAGGAGAGTGTTTGGGGGACGCATGGAGTGCGCTATGGAATATAGGAGAGTGTATGGGGACGCATGGAGTGCGCTATGGAATATAGGAGAGTGTATGGGGGACGCATGGAGTGCGCTATGGAATATAGGAGAGTGTATGGGGGACGCATGGAGTGCGCTATGGAATATAGGAGAGTGTATGGGGACGCATGGAGTGCGCTATGGAATATAGGAGAGTGTATGGGGGACGCATGGAGTGCGCTATGGTATATAGGAGAGTGTATGGGGGACGCATGGAGTGCGCTATGGAATATAGGAGAGTGTATGGGGGACGCATGGAGTGCGCTATGGAATATAGGAGTGTATGTGGGACGCATGGAGTGCGTATGGGGGACGCATGGAGTGTGTATGGGGGACGCATGGAGTGCGCTATGGAATATAGGAGAGTGTATGGGGGACGCATGGAGTGTGCTATGGAATATAGGAGCGTGTATGGGGACGCATGGAGTGCGCTATGGAATATAGGAGAGTGTATGGGGGACGCATGGAGTGCGCTATGGAATATAGGAGAGTGTATGGGGATGCATGGAGTGCGCTATGGAATATAGGAGAGTGTATGGGGGACGCATGGAGTGCGCTATGGAATATAGGAGAGAGGGGGACGCATGGAGTGCGCTATGGAATATAGGAGAGTGTATGGGGACGCATGGAGTGTGCTATGGAATATAGGAGAGTGTATGGGGGACGCATGGAGTGCGCTATGGAATATAGGAGAGTGTATGGGGGACGCATGGAGTGCGCTATGGAATATAGGAGAGTGTATGGGGGACGCATGGAGTGCGCTATGGAATATAGGAGAGTGTATGGGGGACGCATGGAGTGCGCTATGGAATATAGGAGAGTGTATGGGGGACGCATGGAGTGCGCTATGGAATATAGGAGAGTGTATGGGGGACGCATGGAGTGCGCTATGGAATATAGGAGAGTGTGTGGGGGACGCATGGAGTGCGCTATGGAATATAGGAGAGTGTATGGGGGACGCATGGAGTGCGCTATGGAATATAGGAGAGTGTATGGGGGACGCATGGAGTGCGCTATGGAATATAGGAGAGTGTATGGGGACGCATGGAGTGGGCTATGGAATATAGGAGAGTGGGGAACGCATGGAGTGCGCTATGGAATATAGGAGAGTGTTTGGGGGACGCATGGAGTGCGCTATGGAATATAGGAGAGTGTATGGGGGACGCATGGAGTGCGCTATGGAATATAGGAGAGTGTATGGGGGACGCATGGAGTGCGCTATGGAATATAGGAGAGTGTATGGGGGACATGGAGTGCGCTATGGAGTGCGCTATGGAATATAGGAGAGTGTATGGGGGACGCATGGAGTGCGCTATGGAATATAGGAGAGTGTATGGGGACGCATGGAGTGCGCTATGGAATATAGGAGAGTGTATGGGGGACGCATGGAGTGCGCTATGGAATATAGGAGAGTGTTTGGGGGACGCATGGAGTGCGCTATGGAATATAGGAGTGTGTATGGGGGACGCATGGAGTGCGCTATGGAATAAAGGAGAGTGTATGGGGGACGCATGGAGTGCGCTATGGAATATAGGAGAGTGTATGGGGACGCATGGAGTGCGCTATGGAATATAGGAGAGTGTATGGGGGACGCATGGAGTGCGCTATGGAATATAGGAGAGTGTATGGGAGACGCATGGAGTGCGCTATGGAATATAGGAGAGTGTTTGGGGGACGCATGGAGTGCGCTATGGAATAAAGGAGAGTGGGGAACGCATGGAGTGCGCTATGGAATATAGGAGAGTGTTTGGGGGACGCATGGAGTGCGCTATGGAATAAAGGAGAGTGTATGGGGGATGCATGGAGTGCGCTATGGAATATAGGAGATTGTATGGGGGACAGATGGAGTGGGCTATGGAATATATGAGATTGTATGGGGACGCATGGAGTGCGCTATGGAATAAAGGAGAGTGGGGAACGCATGGAGTGCGCTATGGAATATAGGAGAGTCTTTGGGGGACGCATGGAGTGCGCATAGGAATAAAGGAGAGTGGGGAACGCATGGAGTGCGCTATTGAATATAGGAGAGTGTTTGGGGAACGCATGGAGTGCGCTATGGAATAAAGGAGAGTGTATGGGGGACGCATGGAGTGCGCTATGGAATATAGGAGAGTGTATGGGGGACGCTGATGGAATATATGGATTGTTAATGGGGACGCATGGAGTGAGCTATGGAATATAGGAGAGTGTGGAGTGGGGACGCATGGAGTGCGCTATGGAATATAGGAGAATTTCATTACTACTTAAAGATCGGGAACTTGTAAAGATTCTTCCTCAGGTGCCTCAATTCATTTACACTAAACCACCCACTCTACGACTTCAGCTGGCACACAATGTCGTCAATCCCCCCGAGAAGCGACACACTTTTCTAGATCAAACTGGCTTTTTTAGCTGTGGAAGATGCGTGGTTTGTCGTACCTCGAAACATAGGATAAGAAAAACTACACAATTTACATCTCTGACCCAAGGCAAAACGTACAAAATCAAAAAATGTATCACTTGTGCGACCACCCACGTTACCTATCTCCTGGCCTGTCCATGTGGCCTTCAGTACGTGGGTAGGACCACTTGAAAATTAGGTATCAGACTGAGGGAACACGTGAATAGAATTAAAAAGGGTTTTAAACAACATAGTCTATCCAACCATTTCAGACTTTTTCACAATCGTGACCCTAGAGGTCTGAGATTTTGTGGTATAGATAGGGTAGAACCCCATTGGCGGGGCTCTAATCTGAAACAGGCGATATCTAGAAATGAAACCCAATGGATCCATAAATTAGGTACTCTCCATCCGCATGGCCTCAATATTGATTTAGATCTGAATTGTTTTTTGTCCAACTGGTAAACTATTAATTTTTATATCAACTCTTATCCTCTAAGTTATTTCTTATTTCATTTGATCTCATTTTCATATGCACTTTTTTATTTTTATTTTCATTTCTTTCTTTATTTTCATTTTTATTTTTATCTTATTTTATTTTATTTTATTTAATTTTAATTTTAATTTTATTTATTTTTATTCCAATTTATTTTTTATTTTATTTTTATTTATATTTAACTTTTATTCTTTTTTTATTTTGTTTTTATTTTTTATCATTTATTTTTCCATTTTATTCATTTTATTTTAATTTTTGTTTCTATTCTTTATTATTTTTATTATTATCTACTTAAAACTAGTATTTGTATGATTTTATCATCATCTGATTTTTAAACATCAAATTATTGGTTTCTATCCATTATCTCCCTATCAATTGTTTTTTACTAATGGTATCTGAGATATCGATTATATACCAAAAAGTTTTATTCTGTTATACTTTGTATTTTGCTTATCATGTTCCGTCATGTTGTTCATTTGCCAATAAAGTTTTCAATAAGCAACTGACTATAGGAAATGATGCAATCTGGAAGCAAAGTTTAATTCAGTCCAATCAAGTATTTTTTGGATTGGCTGGTTAACTGGGAGGCGCCAGCCACCTAGTGCATTGATAAGCTTTCAACTCTAGCCGGAAGTGATGTCCTTGATGACGCCCTGGAGGAGGGGCGAAACGCGTTGACGCAATTTCCGGTCAGTAAGCCAGTGACGCTGCTTCCTGTTCTGTTTTGGAGCGCGCACCCGGAACTCGCTGATCCCTGTCTGCTCAGTAGTGAGTTACTATTGCACAGTGTTATACAGGTTTATCACGGCGATACCACACATGTTGTTTTTGTTTTTTCCTCTCCACGGCTTTTATATATATCTGGAGTCTTCGCTGGCCCACCCGGAGTTTTAATAGGATTTCTGACATCATCCACCCCACCGTCCCACAAATACGTTCCAAGACCCTAGGACTGCAAAGCCGTGGGTCATGTCGTTTTGGTGAGTGGGGTTTCAAAGGGGATCATCGTCTAATGACTACCTGCAATTTATGACTTTAACTATCCTAAGTATTCTAGTCTGTTAAATTGGTTTTGTCCATCACCAATGATTCAACATTTGATCAATTTAACAAAAGTCACCTCTCACACTATTTCAACATTGTAGCCATTGTTGCACAATTTGTTTGATATACCATTATATATGTTTTTTGTATATGTTTCACTTACACTTACAGTGGTGAGTCACATTTGCTAGCGCAGCCTCTATTTCCTTATATTCCATTCTTCAAGGTTTATTTAACCTTTTCAGGCAGCAGCAGCAGTAGTGTGTGTCACGTGATTATTTTATCGCATGGTGTGTTTTATGCGATTTTCACATTTTATGTTTATTTAGTACTATATTCCATTTGGCGCAGGTTATTAAGTTTTGTTTTTCAAGTGGAGGTAACCGGTAAGCCCAAAAGTTAAGGCCGCCACATCAAGGGTTATGGCCGCTACATATATATATATTATAAATTCAGTGTTATTAGTGCCCTCTTGCCATCAGACATTAATCCTTTAGGCTTCGGTTTCCACTAGTGCGACTTTTCATTCGATTTGGGACTGAAAAGTCTCATGACAAGTCGTACCCCATGATTTCCAATGAGTACCGTTCATATCTGTGCGACTTCAAAGTAGTCCCTGCACTACTTTGGTCCCACTTTGATGCGACTTGAGGTCTATAGACCTCAAAAACACACAGGCATTGCTTCGAGTCGCGGCAAAATCGCGCAACTTTGGGGTTGCAATAGTGGAAACCGAGCCTTAGTCTGGGTTCACATATGAGCCGCATGCGGCTCACAGCAGGGGTCTGGTGCGTCCTGGTAAACTGTTTCAGGTCCGATTTCAGCCCAAATTTTTGGCTGAATTCGGACCTGAAATGGACCAAATCGCACTGGACCCGCTTGGGGAGATATGTGAACCGGCTCCGTAGAGAGCCAGTCAAAATCTCCTGCTATTGCGAACTGGATGCGGAAAATCTGCATCCAATTCTCAATGGTGTGAACCCAGCCTGAAGGTCAGTATTGGGGTTTGTCTATGCCTGGATACAGGTTTACTCAGGAGGGCATTTTTTTCCCATCCATGTTGTTCGACAAAGTTTCAGAAAAGTATTGATTATCAGCCTGTGTGAGCCTTAACAGTTACTTTGTATGCATGTAAAATGAATTAAAAAAATATAACTATATATATATCTTAATCAGTAAATTATTGTGTACCTGCCATTCATGATTTATATGATACTCCATTGTGTAAACAGAAAACCCTGATTAGTGTTGTAGAAATGAAATGTTAAAGTGGAACCCCAGATGGCAAATAAAAAGTGTCTAGTGCAATTACACTTTATAAAAAAATAAAATAAAAAAATAAGTATTTTTTGTGCTCAATTTAAAATCCTTTTTTTTTACCTTTTTTATGCAGTTTTATTTTATATATTTTTTTTACCTTCAGGTTATTTTGCTGTC
The DNA here is from genome assembly GCA_028564925.1 of Lithobates sylvaticus. NCBI lineage: Eukaryota > Metazoa > Chordata > Amphibia > Anura > Ranidae > Lithobates > Lithobates sylvaticus. The sequence goes on from CM053038.1 coordinate 187,926,399, forward strand.
TGCAAGGGCATTGCACTGGCAAAAAAAATAAAAAATAAAAACTTCTAGCCCAGCCCAGGGTGTATCCTTCTGCTATCAGCATATCTCAGATTTGTAGCAGGGTAGTTATGAGAGCAAGATCTTTAACAGGGGGTGGTATCAGTGTCCATCAATGGAAAGGATTTTATGGTGAGTACAAAAATCTACTAATCCTTCAGACAGAATGACAAGGAGAACTCCAAATCTCACAACATGACAGTCCAGAACATTGCAGTAGCATCTTTTTGCAAGATTTGGGATCCTCAGTTTCCAGCATCTCACTAAAGGATCACAACATTACATCGCATAACAGGGCTGGAAGCCAAAGAGACAATATATTAAATTTTTTTTTTATACAACCATTATAGTGATTGAGAAAGGGGGAGGGGCCATAATCTAATAAGAAGACCTTGCGCTTTCTTCTAGTGCACTGTCTTCTTGCTTGCTGCTGCTTCTTCTAAAGCCTCGTATGCACGTTCAGATTTTCAGACGAACGTTTGTCCGTTTTTTGTTGCTTGCTCGTCTCATGTCGAAAGTGAAGAGTTTACTCACCATATGAAAATTCTCATACGACCAAATTCAACTTCAGAAGTTACATATAGTAGGTGAGGTTGAAAAAAGACACAAGTCCATCAAGTCCAACCTATGAAGTGTCGTAATGTGTTGAATAGTTTTGTATGGTGACCCCACAATAGGGATAAAACTTTTTTGAGGAAGGGAGTTTAACAAGACTCGTGGCCACTCATTAAAATTATACGAAAAGAGGTTTAACCTTAACCATTTGCTTACTGGGCACTTAAACACCCTTCCTGCCCAGACCAATTTTCAGCTTTCAGCGCTCTCGCACTTTCAGTGACAATTGCGCGGTCATGCAATGCTGTAACCAAATTAATTTTTTATCATTTTGTTCGCACAAATAGAGCTTTAGTTTGGTGGTATTTATTCGCGACTCCGTTTTTTTATTTTTTTGCGATATAAGCGAAAACATAGCGGAAATTTTGAAAAAAAACAATATTTTCTCCTTTCTTTTTTAAAAGAAATCCAATAAAATCAAATTTTGTCATAAATTTAAGCCAAAATGTATTCTGCTACATGTTTTTAGTAAAAAAATCTCCGTTAAGTGTATAATAATTGGTTCGCGTGATCACGGACATATGTACGCAAATGATCATGTACAGGTGTGTGCAGGTGATCACGGACATATGTGTGCAGATAATCATTGGCACATGTTATTTTACTGGGACATGTGTTTTTATTATTTGGGGACATGTGTGTTTTTTGGGGACATGTGTGTTTTTTATTTGGGGACATGTGTTTTTATTATTTGGGGACATGTGTGTTTTACTGTGGGGACACTACTGGTGATCAGTGAGTAAAAAAAAACAGCTAATACTCACTGATCACCAGCCGGCTGCAGCGATCCGCTCTCCTCTCCTCACCGACGACTTCCGTGTGAGGAGAGGAGGGCCGATTGCCTAGCAACCGGCTGTTTGTTTACATCACATGACAGCTGTGATTCGACACGGCCGTCATGTGATCAGGAGGGCCAATCACCGAGCCCTCCTGCCGATCCGAGATGCGCCGTGTCCGGGTGACACTGCCGCATCGGGGCTGCGCGGGCACGCGCGCGCGCGATCCCTCTACTTCTGAAGGACGTTCCGGAGCGTCCGATCAGAAGTAGACGGCTCCCACCCGGCCGTATATGTACAGTGGCCGGGTGGGAAGTGGTTAAACTACGTAGAGTGCTCTTTACTGTAAGAGCGGCAAAGATGTGGAATTCCCTTCCACAGGGGGTGGTATCAGAGAGGAACATCGATAGTTTCAAAAAACTATTAGATAAGCACCTGAACGACCGCAGCATACAGGGATATATAATGTAATACTGACATATAATCACACACATAGGTTGGACTTGATGGACTTGTGTCTTTTTTCAACCTCAACTACTATGTAACATTGGGTTATTTACGAAAGGTAAATCCACTTTGCACTGAAAGGGCAGTCGCTCTAAATCTAAGGGGTAGATCTGAAATGAGGTGAAGCTCTGCTGATTTTATCATTATTATCATCCAATGATGTGCAAGCTAAAATGCTGTTTTTTATTTTCTTTGTATGTCCCCCTCGGATCTACAGTGACTTTACTTCCAAGGGGAGTAGTACAGTACAAAGCATCTAGTGTGCAGTATATCCTTTAGCAACATTTACAAAGCATTTTTATGGCTGGTTGCTGCTTGCTCCCAAGTTAATGCTTTAAGAACTGTAACCAGCAGACCAATAGATTGGCGGTCAGTACTGCAATCAAATGTGACCCATTCATGTAAATGAAGCATTGAAGTCAATAGGATGCAGCATGCCATTATCAGCAGGTTTTTTTTTTTTTTTTTTTTAATTGGCAAAACGCCAATAACCCTATTTTTTGGCCGATATATTGGTACATCCAGGAGGCAGTTGATGGGGGCAGTAAACCATGCAGCTGAGCTGCGTTTTTACCATCACTCAGCGGCTGGGGGTGTATACAAGCTGCAAAGCTTTGCGGCATTGTGTTTGGCAAGTGGCAGTGAGTGGGACCACACTGCAACCACGCACAGTTACAGTGCAGTAGTCTGGCATTTAGGGGGTTAAAACAGGCAGCGAGGAGGCGATGCAACTCCTGTCAAATGCTCTCTGAAGGGAGATCTGAATGCAGATCGCTCTTCAGAGAGCAAAGCTAGTGTAAATGAGGCCTTACAGTAGCGAGCTACACACACGCACAGCACCAGAGCACACGTTCATTACATTAAAAATATGATGCATAGGTTTAAGGCTGCTGCATGTTGACAAAACAGTCATAATGAAAGGGCTATCTTGGCACACTTTTACTTGTGACAAAGCAGATGATTACGCACCAACATCAGCCTGAAAAACTTGACTAGGCCCTAAGTGTTTACTAAGCTCAGCCTCACAAGCCAAACATGTCACTGAATTTTCCATACAGCAGCTTAGCATTTATTTCTTATTTAAGCTTTTTTTTTTTTTTTTTTTTTTTAAAGGAGGTGGACCCTATAAGAAAATTCGGTACAATTAATTCACATGACACACACTGACAATCAGTATCTTCTTATACTATGGCGCCTTTCACACTGGGGCGGTGCGGGCGTCGGCGGTAAAGAAGCACTATATTTAGCGCTGCTTTACGTCGTTTTAGCCGCGGTATTCGGCCGCTGACGGGGTAGTTTTAACCACCGCTAGCGGCCGAAAAAGGGTTAAAACCCCCCGCAAAGCGCCGCTTTGCCGCCGGTATTGCCGCAGGGGCCCATTGATTTCAATGGGTAGGAGCGGTAAAGGAGCAGTGAATACACCGTTCCAAAGATGCTGCTAGCAGGACTTTTTTTTTTTTTTTACCGTCCTGCTAGCGCACCGCTCCAGTGTGAAAGCCCTCCAGCTTTCACACTGGAGTTAAAGGACCCGCTTTTTTTCAGGCGCTATTTTTAGCGCTGTAGCGCCTGAAAAACGATTCAGTGTGAAAGGGGCCCAAATCATTTTTGTAATCTCTCACTTCGATTTTGATTTGCTGCTCTATCCATTCCCACACCTTCCCCAGGGGGAGACATTGGGGTTGATTTACTAAAGGCAAATCCATTTTGCACTACAAGTGCAGTCGCTGTAGATCTGAAGGGAAGATCTGAAATGAGGGGAAGTTCTACTTATTTTATCATCCAATCGTGCAAGCTTAAATGCAATTTTTTTTTATTTCCTTGCATGTCCCCCTTACACAAAAATGTTTACATAGGGACACAGATGCGGCCTTTTGACGCTAAAGCCCGCCGAGAGGCCACATATATGCGTACCTCCGGTGGGAAGTGGTTAATGATATATTTTTTTTAATTATATAATTTTGTAATAAAACTATGAATTTTTAACCATGCTGTGTGAATGTTTTGGCACCAATAAAAACAACCTTTCCTTTAGCCCCCCCATTCACACCTATGCGAATTAGATGTGCGTTTCTCCGCATCTAATTCGTATAGTAGGAGAATGTGACTGGCTCCCTATGGAGCCGGTTCACATATTTCCGCGGCAGCTGCGGAGCGCACTGCACAAAAACACTGTGCGTCCTTGGCTCCGTTTCAGGGCCGAATTCAGGCATAGAATCGGCCCCGATTCGTCCCTGAAACGGGGAACAGGGACGCACAGCGCTCCTGTGTGATCCGCAGCGTGCTATAGTGTGAACCCGGGCTAAATGTTTCACATTACCAGAATGTAGTGGCTATAGCAGTGTTGGCGAACCTTGGCACCCCAGATGTTTTGGAACTACATTTCCCATGATGCTCATGCACACTGGAGTGTAGTTGAGCTTCATGGGAAATGTAGTTCCAAAACATCTGGGGTGCCAAGGTTCGCCATCGGTCTATAGCAACCCCTATTACTCTTTAACCAGTTGCTGACCACACTATAGCCATATGACAGCTACAGCGTGGTCATCCAATTCTGGGAGGTCATGACATCCCCCCCAGAACGCTCTAAGATCGTTGTGTCCTTTGGACACAGCTGATGACAGGCCAGGGTAAAGAGCCACAGGCCAGGTTCACACCTATGCGAATTAGATGTTAGGTTTCTCCGCATCCAATTCACATAGCAGGAGAATGGGACTGGCTCCCTATGGAGCCGGCTCACATATCTCTGTTGCGGCTGCGGAGCGCACTGCACAGAAACGCTGTGCATCTTTGGCTTCATTTCAGGGCCGAATTCAGTCATAGAATTGGCCCTGAAACGGGGAACAGGGACGCACAGCGCTCCTGTGCGATCTGCAGCAGGTTATAGTTTGAACCCGGCCTTACTTTGTGATCAGCTGTATCCAATCAGAGCTGATCACGATGTAAACATTTGCTGGTTATCGGCATCCCTTTCCTCGCACTGTCACAAAGACAGTAACCAGCTAGAGTGAAAGTGGACATCGGTCCTGATTATCAGTACAGCCCCAACAGTGCCGGCAATCAGTGCCCATTAGTGAAGGAGAAAAATTACCTGTTTGCAAGATTTTATAACAAACTATGAAAATATTTTTTCCCCAAATTTTAGATTTTTTTTTTGTTTATTTAGCAAAAAAATGAAAAACCCAGCGCTGATTAAATACCACCTAAAGAAAGTCCTATTTGTGTGAATTTTTTTAAAAATAAAAATGTTATAAGGGTATAGTGCTGCATGACTGCGCAAATGTCAATTAAAGGGTGACAGCGTTAAAGGTTGGACTGGGTAGGAAGGGGGTAAAAGTGCCCAGTAGGCAAGTGGTTCTAAAGGTTTGTGTTTCTTCTTTTTTTTCCCCTAACTGCATGCATTCAATGCATGAAGGTAACAAAAACCTCTGTACCAATACTTACCTGAGCTTGATCTTCCTCCAGTGCTGTGCACGAGAGCCTTGGCTCTCCTGGCACTCTCCCTCCTCATAGGCTGAGACAGTAGCAGGAGCCATTGGCTCCCTCTACTGTTAATCACAGCCAGTGAGCCAATAAGGAGAGAGGGGGCAGGGCAGAGCCCCAGCTCTGTGTGTGAATGCACACGCAGAACCGTGGCTCAGGAACAAGCCTGCTTGGGTACCCACAATGAAAGCTGCTTGCTCCTGGGGTACTCAGCAGGAGGGAGGGGCCTGGAGCGCCACCAGAGGTCCCAAGAAGGGGAGGATCGGTGCTGCTCTGTGCAAAACCCTTACACAGAGCAGGTAAGCATGACCTTTTTTTTTTTTTTTAAACAAGAAAGCCTTTAATATCACTAACTGTGCAGGTGGATGTAAACAGATGGTCATTCATTGACATCTGCTTGCTCAGACATACATTATGGTTCAGTATGTATCTATCTGAAAAATCGACAGACAGATCCAGACTGAATGCTTGTGTAAGGGCTCTTTCACACGGACGGACCGTATGTCCGTTTTTCATCCATCCGTTTTCGGATGAAAAACGGACATACAGGTATCCCTATGGGATAGCGGGTGTCAGCGGATGAGCATCCGCTGACACCCGCTCTTGTCCGTGCCCGCAATGCTCCGTTTCTGCAGACGGAGGAAAACCCAATTTTTTCATCCGTCTGCAGAGCGGATCGGGTGACGACGGACTCTACGGTCCGTCGTCACCCGATCCCCCATAGGGGAGAGCGGCGCTCTGACAGGTCCGTCCCTGCGATGTGTGCAGAGACGGACCTGTCATCTTCCTGCTCAGCGGAGATTGCTCCGGCGATCCCCGCTGAGCAAGCGGCTATCCACGGGGCGGATCTGCACTGATCCGCCCTGTGTGAAAGAGCCCTAAGGGTCCAAAGTGAATTAACCTTAATCTGTACTACAAACTCCTTCCAGGTGGTAATCTATATGTTCAGCCCCAATATATTTGATATAGCAGAGAACTTTCCCTGGTGACTGGATCCCTCATATCATTCTCAAGGAGCATTTAATAAAAAAAAAAAAAAAAAAAAGCTCTCTATTGGGGACTTTATTTTTTTATTTTTTTTATAAAAAATAACTCAAAGAAGCACTGAACCCACACATTGTACACCACAACCAACTCAGCTAGGAATGTTCACCACAAAAATCAGCCAATTTTATATAAACAGGTTTTTATTTGCCTCTGTTCAAAACGATTGATCCTTTAATTGCCAGATTACCGGGCTCCCTCCCTGGGGATATGAACCACAAATGGCAGTTTAAACAATCCCAACCATGGAAAAACAAACATGGGGCCCCTTGGAAATCCTGTAGCAGAAGTTCTGCGACTTCTCCAACATGGACCTACTAAGTGCAAAGTAACTTGGAATCCATTCGAACGTACACACAAACCAGACTAGCATGTCCTTCAAATGATCCTATAACGGATGATTACTTTTTCAAGCTGTGAAATGAACGATAGTCTGATCTCAAATGATAGAGAGATGGAGCACAATATCAGTGCAGGCCCAAGGCAAAGACAAGATGGCATTCGCAATCCTGTTGCCAGATGAATAGTTGGTTAGATAAATTGGCCTAGTAATGCCCAGCATATACTGATCATTTAAGGATCCAGGGGGTCTAAAGTGGGTACATTTTCATTTCCAGCTCAAGCCCCAAGAGGTTACATAACAAAGGCAGAAATTTAACAGATAACCAGAAAACTTAATGAGAAAACCATTCAAGTGTCCTGTCCTTCATGACCTTGAAGCTGCCATGGGTTCTTTACCGAAGGACATGCATCATCATGTATTAGATGATTTTGCATATCCAGTTAATATTATTCTGACAACTGTAATCTCATCTTAAACCAGGCAACAATAAAACAGTCCCCTTACAAGCAAAGAGATATCCTGGCAAGGAGGAGGGTTTAAAAATAAAAAAAGTTAATGCTTTTAACACCAGCTGGTGGGCAAGCCTTCCTTCCAACGATTTAATTGACTGGTTGAATGTTCATTTGTGGCATTCCTCGGCTAGGTCTTGGTGGCCCTCCGCGACCTGAAAAACGAAATAGCTGGCTTTAAAAACTAAGGACTGTAATATGGCTTCTTATATAGTTAATCGCCTTTGCCCACTTGTTTAGGAGGCCTAAATGATTGACCAGTGCCAAGAGTGGCATAAGGAGTTTGTAGAACAGATGTTAACAAAAACATGCCCTGCTGCTCAATGCTGGCACCCTAGATCTACTGGAGATTCAAGCAAATCACACAAAACCTTCAGCAGGGACTAAGATTTGAATCATGTATGGGCAGGGTGAATGTACCCAAGTTGATTGATCAACTCGGGTACAACCAGCCTGTCAGATTTTACATATTTTAGCAGTAATCAATATGTTCTTCTGGCAGTAAACAGCTTCCGCCAACCTTCGTACCAGGAGAACACAATGGCTCCACGGGAGGGATTCCCCATCAACACGCACCCATTGTTGCAGGAAAGAAAACAGCTCTATAGCCAGTGTTTTGCCGAGGCCAGTGTGCCACCCCTCTGATGCCACCAGCCCCCTGGAAAAGTGCCTGGCTTGTACTGCGCATGTGCCATACACAACTGGGCTGAATTAACCAGGGCGTAGGCGCCCATTGTAGGATGGGAGATACAATTTCACAGGCACAATTTAAACAGCAGGCGAAATCGTAGTTCTGAGATTGTGCATCGCTGCTGGAGGGTGGCTGTGTTGAAGCGCTGGTTTTGTCTGTTGCAACCCACCCTTTAACACAGGCAAAACCTGCCCTTTCACACAGGCAAAACTGGCCATTCAACACAGCAAACCCGACCGGCAACAGACATATCCGGACCATCAGCACACTGTAAAGCCACCCCGCAACAGCGAGGCACAATGTGAGAACTACAGTCTGCCCCGGCTGTTTGTATAGGTTTCAATTGTGGCCATGAAATGGTATCTCCCATTGAGAGATTCCTTCTACATTGGGCCCTGGTCATGTCACTCCAGCTTATTGGCAAATAGGCTGACGTGCGGCTCTGTCCTGCACAGGCACTATTCAATGGGGGGGCACCTCGACAGCACAGCCTAAGGGAGGATATAGAACCGCCCTATTATATGCCCAGTTGCCAGAAAAGGAATTAAAGTTCCTAGAAAACATCCTTTAGAGGAAATTACATCACTTCTCATCAGAATTCACTTGCAGCAAGGAGCATGCTCTTCTTCCATCATAAAGCTAATGTAATAGACTTTACAAGACAGCATATGGAAAATTCATAAAATAATGTAAACAATTGGTGAGATAATAAACGTTGAAGTAAAATTAAATAAAGAAGTGCAATGTGCTTTCTTTAAAAGGGACAAATGTACCCCGTGCAGATAAAATTTCTAATGCAATTAACTGAAAAAAAAAAAAAAAATATACCAACTTTTTATTGGTTGCAGCAATATCATTTGGCTATCTTATTTTTTATTTATTTTTTATATATATACACACACACACACACACACACACCTTTTTTGGTTTATTCTGGTTTTTAATCCTATTAGCGCTTTAGTAATTTATTCATCTTAGCATATATAAAATATGAATAAAGCAAATATAAAGTTAGCTTTCACAATCCTCAAACTTGAAATTTACAAATGTTTGCATTTTTTTAATCTCTGCTATAAAAAGAAATGAAGGGTAATTAGAGTAGGTTTAAATGAACTTTTGCATGCAAGAGCTTTTTTTGGGGTGGGAAAGACGCTTGTTTAAATCGCAGCAAAAGGCTTGTATAAGGGAGGTTTGTCTTAACTGGGGCTGGGAAGAGGAAAGCTAAAGACTGGGACATGGCTCAGCAACAGAAAGCTAAAAAAAAAATCAAAAGCTCTACTTTGGCACACATTGAACATTCACTCGTTCAGAAACACATACTGAACTGGGATGTCAGAAACCAGCTTATTCTGTAAAAATGCGCTAGCAGTGAGTTGTCAATTACTAAACATAGAAATGAAGGGAAAGTGCTCGTCTCTCCTTTACCCGGCATCAATCACAAAGCAAACCTGAAAAAGCTTGGAAAGGGTCAGACTCCTGAGCTGTATACCATCAGATCAGTAGCAGTGGGCTCAAGTGTGTTCGGAATCCTATGCCCAACCCACCAGGAAGCCAACATGGCACACCGCCAATCATAGTCAGTGAGGCATTTCCCAGTTCACAGCTGCCTATGAATGGCGGTGTGCAGTATCGGCTTCCTGCCAGGATTGCTCAGGTGGGGTGGGACTACGATCCCAAACACACCTGAGCCCAGCACTACAGATCAGCGACAGGACATGCAAAGATGTCAAGTAATAGCAAATGTCTTAGGGCTCTTTCACATGGGGTGGATCCGTAATGATCCACCCCGATCACTCCGCTGATCCGCTGTGCAGGGACCGCCCTGTCAGATCTCCGCTCTCCTCTATGGAGTATCGGATGAACACAGACCGTCTGTCCGTGTTCAAACGATCTGCTCGGCAGATGGATGGAAAGTGTTTTCCTCCATTCGCAGAATGGGACCATAGCGGAGACGTACAATATCGGGTGTCAGCGGATGCTCATCCGCTGACACCCGCTATCCCATAGGCATGTATGCATGTCCGCATATCATCCGAAAACGGATGGATGAAATATGGACGTACGGTCTGCATGTGTGAAAGGGGCCTAAATAAAACAAAAGCTGCAGATTAGGTGGTCAGAATGACAACTGCTTCTCATGCAGATATTTTGCTTTGTGGACGAGGCTTCTTCAGTCACTATAACATACATATTTAGTCAGATAGTTTCTTAAAGACAGATCCATCATACCGTCACTGGTTCTCCCAGTAGGTAGGACTCTACTCTGTGGCTACAGCTGCGTTTTACCTTCTTTAGAAGTGCAACACCCAGGTCCAAACTTTGCTGAGGGTTTCTAAAACAAAAAGCAGAACTCTGGAGCAGTTTCTCCATAAGCTGGCTGACAGCAGTGAATATTAAAGTTTTGGGGGGCTTAAAAGCACAGCTAAACCAAAAAAGTTTGAAGCTGCAATAGCTCCCCCACCCACTTTATTTGCACCCGATAACCCTGCGAATGACATATGTCCTAGGGTACCCATGTTCACTTCACTGGATATAGCAAGCCATGGTTATCACCAGGCTGCTTTTATTTGGTCTGCTACCATGCCCCCACTTATTTTCATAAAGGAGGCATTCGTTAACGGTAACAGGCAAAACTGACATGGTTTGGTTATATTAGTTTGGGGCACATGAAGTCACACAGACACTTGGATTCTGGAAAGTATGCTCTGTACCCATAGTAAAACAAATGCATCCACATCATAGAAGAACTGGCTAACTGCACAATATACATTTTATTCAGATAGAATTTAAAAGCCAAATGGCAAAACCAGATCTTTGATGTAAAGTAGAAGCTATCTCAACTACATGGTTGATCAGATATATACATATATGACCCGTCTTAAGGCCTTCTACAGACCCCATTCCTAATAGGGCAAATATACACTTGCCTCAGGTATTACCTTTAGAGCAGTGGTTCTCAACACCAAGGCCCCTTTCACGCTAAAGCGTTTTTCAGGTGCTAAAAATAGCACCTGAAAAAATCTGGCCCCTTTAACTCCAGTGTGAAAGCCGGAGGGCTTTCACACTGGAGCAGTGCGCTAGCAGGACGGTCAAAAAAAAAAAAAAAAAAAAAAAAAAAAAAAGTCCTGCTAGCAGCATCTTTGGAGCGGTGTATTCACCGCTCCTACCCATTGAAATCAATGGAATACTGTCGTCGGCAAAGCTTTCAAAGTTTTAACCCTTTTTCAGCCCCTAGCGGGGGTTAAAACTGCACCGCTAGCAGCCGAATACTGCTGCTAAAACGCTGATGCCGCTCCAGCCTTAGTGTGAAAGGGGCCTAAGGCCCCTTTCACACGGGGCGGATCCGTAATGATCTGCCCCATGAACATTCACTTGCTCAGCGGGGATCGCTCTGTTGATCCCCGCTGAGCCGGAGGATGACAGGGCGGTCCCTGCACACTGTAGGGACCGCCGTGTCAGAGCTCCACTCTTCTCTATGGGAGATCGGATGAACACGGACAATCTGTCAGTGTTCATCCGATCTGCTCTGCAGACAGATAGAAAAATAGGATTTCCCTCCGTCTGCAGAATCGGACCATAGCGGGGACGGATGATATCGGGTGTTCATCCGCTGACACCCGCTATCCGATAGGGATGCATGTCCGTATTTCATTTTCTGCTCAGTGATTGCAGTATTCCAGTCTGAATCTGAGGTAATACTTAAAATCTGGCCTGTTAGTGGGTCCTGAGGACAGGAGGAGTTGAGAACCACTGCCTTAGAGGCTGCATAACATTTGGTGGCAAAACAGTGTTGTCATACCTCTTCAAAAAGGTATTAGGTCTCAACCTTCATATCTTGCTCTAGTTTTGCCATAAAGTGTAGGCAGCCTCAAACCTTTGTTCCCTTTTGGTCAGCCGTTTTCCACGTTTCCTGTCACTTCAAATAGTTAGATTGAACCAAGCTGGACAAATGAACCATTTTGTTCACCAAGAGCTGCACTGGCTCTAAGAACTTAATAAACTGCTACATACAGTACTGGGTTCCAGCTGCAAGACTGTATTGTTCCTGATGTGAGGCAGGAATTCTGAGTTTGACTGAGCGGCGCTCAGCCATTCATAGGCAGCTTTGTATTCTGCAAATCATTACAAAGCTTCCTCTGAGTGGGAGGGGTGGGCTGATGACATCACAGTCAGTGGAAGATTTGTATTCAGACTGCCCGTGTATTGTTCAGGATGCGAGACAAAAACCACTGTATACTGGCGCTTTCACCCCCTCAAAAAATTGTGCTGTCTTGTACCCTTTGCCTCTGCTCATTAGCATTGTTTCCCCCCCTAGCTCTGGGCTACACAACCCCTCCCCCTCTTATGGAAGAGAGGAAGGTCTTAAGTTGTCCTAGCTACCAGCCGACACCCTAGGACAGGAAGTGTGTTAATGTCAGAATTACCAGGTTAAAATAAAAACTAAAAAGAAACACCAATGCAACCACCCCAGCAAAAAAGGACTAGTTTGTTACAAAACTATCAATTTTTGTTCTTCAGTTTAGGAGGAGCTTTGACCTTTCTGAAACCGAAGTTTCCATATCAGCACCCATTCCAGTTTGAAATATCTGTAGCCGCTGCTTCAACCTTCAAAAACACATTTTCTCTCCCCTCCACCACCTTTCAAATGGATTCCATTTTACAAAGCCAAGCCAATGTCAGGCTAGTTGCAAGTGGACTGTGTGCAACCTGGGTTCGTTGTTTCCAATGAAAAGCTCAAACCACTGGAATGCCCGCACACACCACCAGAGTCCAATAAACCAGACCACAAAATACTCTGCAACCAGCTGCAGTTGACTGAACACAACTTTATTGAAACTCAAGCAACGATTCACAAATTCAGAGTTTTGGGAAGTATAATAGCAATGGGTAAGACAGTTTTTATTATGATTTGCTTGCAAAAAGTTAAAAAAAAAAAATATTGTTTTTACACTCTCCATGTGGGCGGGGGAAAAAATAAAATAAAAAAAGGCAGCAACAAGTAGTAAAGCTTAAGAAAAAAAAAAATAAATTAAAACTTCAAGTTTTCAGGAGAATTCTGTGGTTAAAAAAAGGCGAGTCATTCTAGCGAAAGCAATTTTTTTCCCCATCGAGCGTTAAAACTGCTATTCTGGTGCCTCTACAGATCATGTACATGAGCTGAACCTCTCACTCAGCACCCAAGTGAGACGAGTTACTATTCCCAAACTGGTGCTGTGGGGAGATTTAGTGTGGCCGATGAGATCTAGGCATGTTACTGAGGGGAGAGGGGAAGGGGCGAGAAAATTTTCCTTCTATTCCTCAGGCCTGCACCCTTGAAGTTTGTTGAAGCTGAGTTAGGAGTGCATCGCTTGAGCATTACCTCGAGGTGCGCCCCGAGGACCTCCCTGCCCGGTGCCTCGCTTAAAATTTTGCTGATATCCATCCTAAAAAAAAATAAATAAGAGTTAAATTACAGTTTGGAAACTGGATTAGGAACCCCCCCAACAATTTTTTTTACAGACTTCAATAGCTCAAGGCAAAGATTTAGGTACAGCCTTATGAGTCACCCATTCACATGCATCCCCAAAATGTTCATTAGCTAAAAACAGCTGGGAGCAAGGATTGCGAGGCATGAGACCTTCCACTTTAGGCCGGATTCACACATGTGCGGTGCAAATTCCAGCTCAGTTTTCGCTGCAAAGAGAAAAAAAAAAAAAAAAAAAAACAGCTGCTGTTCAGCAGTTCCTCTGCGTTGTAGCTTTGGATCAGCTGAGAGAGGAGAGGAAAGGAAGAGACGAAGAGGAAAGGAAGAGACGAAGAGGAAAGGAAGAGGAAAGGAAGAGACGAAGAGGAAAGGAAGAGGAAAGGAAGAGACGAAGAGGAAAGGAAGAGACGAAGAGGAAAGGAAGAGGAAAGGAAGAGACGAAGAGGAAAGGAAGAGGAAAGGAAGAGACGAAGAGGAAAGGAAGAGGAAAGGAAGAGACGAAGAGGAAAGGAAGAGGAAAGGAAGAGACGAAGAGGAAAGGAAGAGGAAAGGAAGAGACGAAGAGGAAAGGAAGAGGAAAGGAAGAGACGAAGAGTAAAGGAAGAGGAAAGGAAGAGACGAAGAGGAAAGGAAGAGGAAAGGAAGAGACGAAGAGGAAAGGAAGAGGAAAGGAAGAGACGAAGAGGAAAGGAAGAGGAAAGGAAGAGACGAAGAGGAAAGGAAGAGGAAAGGAAGAGACGAAGAGGAAAGGAAGAGGAAAGGAAGAGACGAAGAGGAAAGGAAGAGGAAAGGAAGAGACGAAGAGGAGACGAAGAGGAAAGGAAGAGACGAAGAGGAAAGGAAGAGACGAAGAGGAAAGGAAGAGACGAAGAGGAAAGGAAGAGACGAAGAGGAAAGGAAGAGACGAAGAGGAAAGGAAGAGACGAAGAGGAAAGGAAGAGACGAAGAGGAAAGGAAGAGGAAAGGAAGAGACGAAGAGGAAAGGAAGAGACGAAGAGGAAAGGAAGAGACGAAGAGGAAAGGAAGAGACGAAGAGGAAAGGAAGAGGAAAGGAAGAGACGAAGAGGAAAGGAAGAGGAAAGGAAGAGACGAAGAGGAAAGGAAGAGGAAAGGAAGAGACGAAGAGGAAAGGAAGAGGAAAGGAAGAGACGAAGAGGAAAGGAAGAGGAAAGGAAGAGACGAAGAGGAAAGGAAGAGGAAAGGAAAAGACGAAGAGGAAAGGAAGAGGAAAGGAAGAGACAAAGAGGAAAGGAAGAGGAAAGGAAGAGACGAAGAGGAAAGGAAGAGGAAAGGAAGAGACGAAGAGGAAAGGAAGAGGAAAGGAAGAGACGAAGAGGAAAGGAAGAGGAAAGGAAGAGACGAAGAGGAAAGGAAGAGGAAAGGAAGAGACGAAGAGGAAAGGAAGAGGAAAGGAAGAGACGAAGAGGAAAGGAAGAGGAAAGGAAGAGACAAAGAGGAAAGGAAGAGGAAAGGAAGAGACGAAGAGGAAAGGAAGAGGAAAGGAAGAGACGAAGAGGAAAGGAAGAGGAAAGGAAGAGACGAAGAGGAAAGGAAGAGGAAAGGAAGAGACGAAGAGGAAAGGAAGAGGAAAGGAAGAGACGAAGAGGAAAGGAAGAGACGAAGAGGAAAGGAAGAGACGAAGAGGAAAGGAAGAGACGAAGAGGAAAGGAAGAGACGAAGAGGAAAGGAAGAGACGAAGAGGAAAGGAAGAGACGAAGAGGAAAGGAAGAGACGAAGAGGAAAGGAAGAGACGAAGAGGAAAGGAAGAGACGAAGAGGAAAGGAAGAGACGAAGAGGAAAGGAAGAGACGAAGAGGAAAGGAAGAGACGAAGAGGAAAGGAAGAGACGAAGAGGAAAGGAAGAGACGAAGAGGAAAGGAAGAGACGAAGAGGAAAGGAAGAAAGGAAGAGAAAGGAAGAAAAGGAAGAGAAGAAGGAAGAGAGAAGGAGAGAAGGAAGAGAGAAGAGAAGCAAAGGAAGATAGAAGAGAAAGTACAATGTTGCATGGCCGTGCGCAATTTTCATACAAAGTGACAGGGCAGGAAGGAGGTAAAAGTGCCCAATGGGCAAGTGGTAGTAAACTCTTGGGGGGGGGGGATCCGTTCCCCTGCAAGTTAATGAGCGCTGAAGGGACGGCACACTCCGTATGCTTCAGAACGCAGTGTGCATGCGCTGGTGAAGTCACTGGCTGCAGAATTAGGGAATATTTCCCAAACTCTGCACATGTTAGGAGATGCTCCTTGTAAGTACAGGTAAGATAAGCTTACCTGTAGGACACAAGTCAGCAAGCAGCATTTACTACCCATTTAACTTCCCTTGGTGTTCAAGTATTCTTACTAATTCTATTACACTGAAGTGCCCAGCACTCATACTACTGCCACTAAGGAATGGGGACTGATTGCCATATCAAAAAAAGATGTCCTATTTAAACTGGATAGGTTATACTGCAACAAGAAGCCTCCAAAAAAAAAAAAAAAAAAAAACTCACCCGTTGGTAGTTGTTGGTATAATCTCGAGGTGTGGTAAATTGAGCCTGTGAGTAACCGCTGTTTGGAGTGTTTGAGAAGGCAGGGCGGTAGCCATCATATCCTCCTACAGATTATTATTAAGCAGAGAAAGCAACAAATCAAGCCAAGAACTTAATGTATTTAAAAACATGCATCTATAAGAATTGCTCAGCCTTAAGACATGCCTCTGAAACCATTGGATGGCCCCCTGTAGCCATTAATCATGCCCCTGCCACCACGCTGCCCTCCTCGGGCCATCCCTCTGTTGTTGTAGAAGGGCTGGTTGCTGCGGGAGAAGCCAGTGTTCTGTTGTGTCTGCTGTTGGTGGCCAGTGGAAGCTTGGTGGGACTGGTCCGATGCTGCATGGTAAGTGTTTACCACTGAAACAGAAGAGTCACAGTGAGACACTGCACAGAGCCTACAATGCAAGCACTTCAGACGCAAAAGCCCAACTCCAGTTTTCACAGGAACAAATCTCCAATTAGGTGGAACTAAATAACTGATAAGAAAATATCACTTTTCAAATTGTGTGTTTTTTGGTGGAGTGACACTAAGGTACCAATGTTAAATGTGACCAGCACACGTATGAAGGCTGCTGCTGCCAATTCCTCTCCTGGAAAATGGCAGTCATGCCAAATCAATAGCTTCAGTACTATAAGGTCACTGAAGCAGAACAATCAGAATTTCTGACTTCACTCCAACATTGCCGATGTGCATGCCTACCCCTGGTCATTAAAACTTAAGTACTCAACTAATACAGTCAGTCAACTAGCCTTTTACAGTTCTGGTCTCTAGGGGGGGGCTTCCTTTGAAGCTTTGACGACCTAGAAAAACAGCACACTGATGTCAGCAGGTACTGTTTGTACAGTTATAACTAAGCAATGAAAAGGCACCTCACAAAAGGGAGGACCATTTCATGGCTGCCTGCTTGTATAATTAAACAAAAAAAAAAAAAAAAAAAACGAAACATTGCATTAAAATTTTGACTTAAGTCTCGGTTCACACTGGTGCGATGCATTGCAGCTGACTTGCAGGCAGTTCACACTGCTCTGCAAACCGCTGAAGGTGTCAATAGAAAGTTAAAGTGGATGTAAACCCAGTTCATGTAATTTGGCCTAGGCACATATCTGTAGTTTATGTCTCTCTCTGCAAAGCCCTGAGTCCCGCTGTCACACAGTCTAAGCCCAGACACCACTCCTACTGCAGAATAAGTAACAATTATAGCACAATGTAAAGGATTATAAAGATTAGAGCAAACTGAAAACAGCAGATATGCATGCAGTTAGATTGGTTTCATTCCTGTGCATCATCTGAGACTGTTCACATCCACTTTGACACCCCCAAACTGGTTCGCAGTGCGAACTGTGGAATCAGATTGCATGGGTCAAAACACCCATGCAATCCCATTCCAGTGGAGACCAAAAAAAGGGTCCTGCACTATTTTGGTGCGAATGCGATTCAATTACAGGTAAACTGTATGGCTGAATTCACATTGCATGTGATGTGCACAGTAATGTGGTGCGCATCACATGCAATGTCTGGCACTGGAACCAAGCCTTAGACAGGATACGGTTTATGACAAAGTTGAGGGAAAAAAATGAAAATATATATTATATTATATATATATATATATATATATATATATATATATATATATATATATATATATATATATATATATATATATATATATATATATATATATATATATATATATAATATATATATATACACATACATACATACATATACATACATACATATTCATATATACACACACACACACACACGGTACAATCTCTTTAAGTCACAGTTCAAACTTGTGCACTCTGCAAGATGGCATGCGATTCAGTATGAACTTCCATGCAAGTCTGCTGCGATGGGGGAACCCGCAGTGGATTTGTAGAGTTCCTGCATTGCACAAGTGTGAACCGAGCCTGAGGTTATAAGTGAACAGGATTTTATTATTACCAGACTGTAGCTGCTCTTGTGGAAGTTCGTTTTGTTCCATTTGGTGTGGCTGGCCTGGGAAAGTTTGACTGTAACTGGCCTGGTACTGGTTCTGTTTCAGTGTGTCTGCCTCGTTCACAGGAGGGACAGGTGCATTCATATTAAAAACCTAATGGTGGAAAAGAAGAAGTCAATAATTAAATAAAAAAAAAAAAACCTGCACATTAACACAATTTAGCTGAGCATCATAAACCAAAAACCTTCAGCCAAAACTTTTGGGGGAGGTGTGTGGAGAAAGCATGGCCCAGATTTAAGATGCAGATCCAACTTACCATTCAGAATATGCAAGATTATCTCAAACTAGTGAGCTATTACAATCAAGCAAAAAAGTTTACATGCTGTGTGGCAAACATTTAAAGTGATGTTTAAAATAAAGGGGAGGCTTCATCACTGGCATGCGTTGAACTGTCGAATGCTACATAGGACTTTGAACTCGACGTAAAAACTGGTTTCTAGGATGCCCTTGAAATGATTTATATTAAAGCCTGTGAAAAAAACTTACAGGAGGTGTCAGCCTCTCACACATAAAAGATATGGTTAGGCTCCATGCACACTGGGCTTAAAAAAAAAAAAAAAAAAAAAAAAAATATAAAAAAAAAGCCAGTTCCCTTGACAGGGAAGTTTAGACGAGTTGTTATTTGCCAGAAAGCTCCAATTAAAAACACAAGCCAGAAGAGTTTTTTTCCTGCCTCTAAACGTTGAGATCAAAAGAAGCTTATAAACGTCCAAATGTGCATGGACACAGAACATTGAGCAGCTTCTTCCGGCAGAACACAACTCCTGTAGAAGCAACGATTTTAAAGCCAGTGTGCATGGAGCTTTAAAGTGGTTGTGAACCCTGTACAACCACTTTTTCCTACAGGTAAGCCTATAAAGGCTTATCTGTAGGTATTGGAAATCTGGATAATCTCCATATACGCTTGCGCTGACGTTATCTGCGCATGCGGCACTAAAGGGTACGATTGTGCCCCTTCAATAATGCCAGTGCTGTGACTGTCAACTCCAGCACACATGTGCAGGAGTGACGTCACGCGACTCCAGCCAGTAACCGAGCCGGACTCCACAGAAGGAAGAGGGGTTGAAGATGAATGCGGCATCACAGCGGGGACAGTGGTGACATTGCGGGCTTCTTCTGCAGGGGAGTGGCAAATAGGATAGTATGCGATGAACACTAGCCCATTATGCTTTTACTTCTCAGGGACTAAAGAGGAAGTAAAACCCATTAGGTATTACTTCCTCTTTATTGAACAGGAAAGAACACCAGCAGAATATTCCATGATGCCAAAGGCCAGATGTGTATCAAGAGGAATGATGCAAAGCACAAACGGTTGCAATGAAGTCAAGAAGCTTGATATGCTTACGGTCTGCATGGACTGGAATGGAGCAGCATTCACATTGATACCACTGCTGTGCAGCGGTTTGTTGGACCCAGTCTGGAACACCTGAGGTTGGGGGGCAGCAGGAAGCGATGAGGACGTTTGCGTTGGATCTGAACTTAGAGACAGAGAGGCCTGGAAAGAAGATGTGGTTGGTATAAAATAAGAGCAATGAATACAAGATTAGTCCACCCAAAACAAAAAAAAAAAAAAGAAAAAAAATATTCACTCCAGGAAAAAAGAAAAAAAAACACCACTAAAGTGGAAGTTCAGCCAAAACCCTAAACCTACTCATACCCTGGAAAGAGAAGAAAAAAAAAAAAAAAAAAAAAAAAAAAAAAAAAAAAAACACTATTGTTATCTTATCTGAAGCGGATCCAGTCTCCAGTGTTGGCTGCCGAGTACAGAGAGAAAGCCGACAACGGCTGCGAAATGCCTGGGAAGTGATGTCACCCATACAGCCACTATGGGACTTCCATCGTCCGCTAACCCTCTTGCACTCCCACACACTTAAGCCACTCAGAACAAGACTCAGAATAGGCAAGTAAAGTGGCCACTTCTCTACAGGGCTAGATAGATCAGGTTTAGAATGTGGCTGAATAGGTTTAGAATTTAATAGGTTTTGTCTGAACTTTCCAATAAGTTTACCATGTTACCAACCTGGATCTGCTCCATGGCTTCTTTCTGGGACCTCTGTTCTGAGGGGTGAGAAGGTTGGTACAATTGTGGAGAGCCAGTAAAGCCTTCACTAGTGGAAGTGACCATGGGAACCTTAAGAGCAGAAAAACATACATCCGATTAGAAAGGGATAAGAAAAGCCCAAATTAAAATTACACTCCTCGTAAAATCCTTTCTTGGAGTCAACTGAAGGACACAAGTCTAACCCTTTGAATTATACTGCCATTTACAGGATTGGACACCGACGAGAAAAAGCCACCAACACCTACAGTCAGATACCTAAACTTTTTTTTTTACCCCAATTGCAAGGAATGCATTAGTGTATAAAGGTTTAGGCTTTACAACCACTTTAACCATCTGACCACCACAAACTGAAAACCCAAATTAATTACTTTAATAAAAGCCAACTCAGCCCTCCAGCCACGTCTTGAACATTGAGAAATCACTTTGAGGCGCTTGCAAAGCCTTCCACCAACAATGAACTGATTGCTAATGCCATGCAGATCTCCTGCAGAGCTGTCAGTATCTACTTTCTCATACTTTATATGAGCAAGCCAATACATTGAGGGGGAGAATCAATGAACTACCACAGCACTTACAGCGCCATGTAATTCATTGAGAACTACAAGCCGACAGCAGCTAAGGCCGATGGGACTTACAATTTTCACTGAATGAGTGATGCGGTCATTACTGTCTTTATTTTTTTTAATGGTGATAGCTAGCAGGAAGAAGATCCCTTCTAGCTGTAAAAGCTGAGAGAGTGGGGGCTGGTCCTTTCATAACATGTTATACCCTGAATATGGGTAGCATGTTATGAAAGGTGAACTTATCCTTTAACAGAAGACTAGGAGATGGCCTTATAAAAAAATATAAAATTTATAAAAACAATCAAAAAAAAACGCAAAAAACCACAAGCTTGGATGACTGTCTGCCCAACACAACTAGAGATACTGTGACTGGCAGGGCAATCTGGGACCGGCGCCGCCCCGGGAGGAAGTGGGAGCTGGATCCCTCTAAAAAAAAGAGCCCCCCAAAAATAAAAACATGCCAAATGTGGCAGGGGGTCACCTTCACTTAAAGCAAAAGTTAAATTTTTGAGTGGAACTCCACTTTAACATTGTAGAAATCAAGACTCGGACACCAGTCCTGCAGAATCTGCACTTCGACAGCCATGCCATTAAAGTCAGTGATTAAAAACCGAAATAAATCAGTCCTCGGGACAGAAGATCCAATGATCTGGTAAAGCCCATAAAGTGTCTGGTGGATAAGTGTACCACATCCACCTGGACAAATGCAGACCACCAGAATGCCCTCATCTCAATCCTGCAAAGCCGAGGAAGGTTTCAGGTGAGAGAAGGTATAGATCAGGAGTGTACCTATCTCACATGCTGACCAGAACATCCACTACTTGCAGTAGAGAATCTCTATACCCAGAAACAAACCTGGAGGCCAGGAGGTCAACACTCTACCTGCCACAGGTCCTGACCACCACCAGATTTAGTGACCAATCTCCCAGGTACAGGCACAGCCAGGTGATGGGTCTACTGGTCCAAAGTCATTTATTTTAGGGACGTTTCCTTATCCTGCCACCCTCCAAAGAGGCAAGTATAAATACTCTTTTGCAGGTTTTGTTCTCATGGGAACAAGCTGCTTTAAAAATGAAGTGCAAATTGTAGGTTAAAAGCATACTCACTTGTGTGCTATCTGGAACTTGGCTGGGCTGAGAAAGCCGGGGCTCAGAATGTACTGAAAAAAAAATAAAAATAAAATAAAAGTTAAAGAGCCTAAATTTACTCCTGCAGCGCATAGCTGCAAAAGAACATGCAATTACTTCTTTACAATTTGGGGTTCAATGTTGTGAGTTTACTAATGCTTTAAGTTGGGGTATGACTGGATTTCCGCTTTAGCTTTATTTTTCTATTCGGCTTACAAATCTTAACATCCTAAAGAATAAAAAAAAAAAAAAAAAAAAAAACATACCTGGAGGGCAGACCATTTGAGGCAGCTCCATGCTTTGAGCTGGATTCATAGGTTGTGCAGACACAATTGCAGGGTCTATTGGTTGGCTTTCAAAATCCAACATGGAGTCCTGCAAAAGCAAGTAGCGAGATATAAAAACAGAAGGCCATCTGTCAGGGTACATTTAAATAGAACAAAAATTAAGATTCATACCGACCTGCATGAAATTATATGGACCTTGCATCTGGGCCATCAGATCCTGAACCTTCTGTCTTCGTACAATAGGATCAGGCTGGACTGGGGAAATGGCATTTAGTGATAGTGGCTCGGAGACAGCCGGGGATGTTGGTTGCTGCTGCTGGAGTGAGTTTACGACCTTTGGGGAGAAGGAGGGAAGAAAAAAAAGAATAGTAATCACTCAGTTAAAGTTAGGGAAGGGGGGTTATTTATGAGTAATGTTACCTTTGAAGTCAATCATTAGACTAAAAATTTGTATTTAAAAAAGACCCCTGAGTATACTACCCTTTAACAGAACTGTCCACAGCAGTATCTCTTCTCCAGAAGATGAATACATAAAAGGGCAGGATGTCTTCACCACAGCACCCATTATTCATAGTGTATCAATGCAGAATGCAGCAATGAACTCAAAGTCAATGCTATACTCTGCATCAGTGAAAAGTGCCCAGTCAGAAGAGCAAAGAGGAGGAAACTCTGTAGCATCACAAGACTGGGTTAAAGACTCTGGGTGGGTATAAAAGACCCAGCATAGGATACAGCCAGTTGTGGGCCCAATGGGCATTATATAATCAGAGTTGGGCTTTAAAATGATCAACTAACCTGAAGGTTCTACTCAGTACCAACCAATTTAAGACACGCCCACATTTTAGCAGCAATTTTTATTTTTTGATTTATTCAAAACATCACAATGCAAACACAAAAGAAAGCCATCAGTATCAAGGGCCTGCTCTTAGGTTTGTGTTTTGAAAGTCTAGTTTTAAAATGAAATACATTACAGCTCTTCAAGCTTTAGATATGGTGGCCGCCATTTTAAATTTCCCCTGGTGATCCTGCCAGTTAACAAATTTAACTTGTATAGTGGCTACAACCACTCCCTCACACTCGATAGGCTGGCAATGCTGCTCTTCTATAGTGTCAGATGTACTAAGAATTGGACAGACATGCACAGGTGAAAAACAAAATTAAGCCCAAATCCAAACACCCAGATTTCTCCCCCCTCCCCAATCTTGAGATAAAAGTTTTAGACTGTATGAATAAAGGCCGATCATTTTAAGCACCCCTGTCAGTGTTGAAGTAGTAATTCCAAACCTTTAAAAAAGATCCTCCATGCATGTATAAACACTTGGCTTTTGATCCATCCTTGATCTTGGCCATAGCACCAACAAATTAACCCCTTGGCGCCAACCTCCTCCGAACCCTAAAAGTCAGGAGTCAGAGGCAGGCATGCGGGTCAAGTGACCGCAGTAATTGGCTGTCACATGATCGGAAAGTATGCATCAGATGCCTGCCGGCTACTGTACTGGGAGCGCGCCCTCAGCACAGCAAGTTTACACAAGGCCTCATATGCATCGGCTCGGTATTAGGACTGTAAAGTCTCGTTTATTTTCCTATAAAAACAAACATTTTGCTTACCTGCACTGTTGCAGTGAATTTGCAGAGCAGCCTGGATCCTCCTTATTGGGTGCCTCTTCTGTGATGATCCTGGCCCCTCCCTCCTGTTGGGTGCCCCCATAGCAAGCCACTTGCTATGGGGGCACCCAATCTGAGTCACAGCTCCATGTGTCCAGACATGGAGCCCCAACCCCTCTCCCCTGATTGGCTAGCTGACAGCAGCGGGAGCAAAATGGCACCGCTGCTGCGTCTCAGCCGATCAAAAAGGAGAATTCTGGACAGATGAGACACTTGTGGACATCGCCGGAAAGAAG
This sequence comes from Lithobates sylvaticus, assembly GCA_028564925.1. Taxonomy (NCBI): domain Eukaryota; kingdom Metazoa; phylum Chordata; class Amphibia; order Anura; family Ranidae; genus Lithobates; species Lithobates sylvaticus. The sequence continues at coordinate 187,950,336 of CM053038.1, forward strand.
GGGACCTCAGGTTATTGTTAGGGGGGCTGATGCACACAGAAGGCTTTTTATCTTGATGCATTAAGAAAAAAAAAAAAAAAAAAAAAAAACCTGCCTTACAATCTTTTAGGCCCACCCACCAAAAGGCTGCATATATACACACACGTACTGTCGGCACCAAGAGGAGAAAAATAACCCGCTCCCAAAAAAAACAAACCACCACACTTACTTCAACGGTTTCTACTGCCCATTCTTGCACTTGTTCCTTCTCTCCGCTGCCAAATTGGTTCTCCGCCATAAACTGTCTGTTTACAAACTGCAGAATGAGGTGTCTGTTAATTGCCATCCTAGTGCAAATGTGCCATGCCAAACCATGGCAGGAGCAACATTCTGAAGCTGTACATAGACAAAAACAAAAAAAAAAAAAAAAAAAAAACACACACACACCTAGGCTAGGTTCACATGCGTTTGCCGCAGCTCACAATTGTGCCAGCACAGCAGCCTATTCGTTTGAATAGGCTGCCGTACCTGCGGGAAGAGCAAGAAAAAGGTTCCCTGCACCTTTTTTAAATTGTAGCCGCAGGAAAAATGCAAACGTGCTGCATTTTTAGATGCATCGGGGTGCTATTAAGAATGGCAGCCCCATGCATTAAAAAAAAAAATAAAAAATAAAAAAAAGCAGCACATTTTGGCTGTGGAAATTAAGAAATTCTAACATTAGCCAGGGCATAAACTAGCATTTAACAACCTTTTTCAGTCAAGGCACCCTTTAAAATTCTGCACAACCTTGAGGCACACTATTCAAAAATGTAAGAACAAAAACACTAAAGTTTTTTTATAAGGCAACAACAGCCACACATACGACACCAACGTTGTAGGTGAATTGAATTTTTTCTTAAGCAAAAATACCTACGCAGACTGGTACTAACTAATATTGCAGTGTTTTTTCTCCCTCGCTCGGCTAATATGTCTTTCAGTGCTGATAGAGGGGGGCAGGAGACAGGCACCAAAAAAAAAAAAAAAAAAAAAAACACAAACTATGCAGGTGCCGATGTTCTCCAACCAATGATGTCATTGGTTGTTGGGACGCCAGCCGTTAAAATGGTGCACAATGAAAACTTGTGACTAAGTAAAAGGCAGGCTTGATTGACCCACTGGCTTGTATGCAATTTTTAGGCATTTTGCCAAGGCAACCATGAAGAAACCTGAAGGCACCCTAGTTGAAAAAAAAAAAAACTGTAATAAACCATCCATATAAAGAATTGTTCCAATATGCAGTACATGGTACTAGAGGAATGGCTTGCTACCCCTCATTACCATCAGGCTGCACAGTTTGCATGTAGCCGAGTAGGTAAAACTCTATAACAAGAGCAGAACTCCATCCCTTTATCATACCCTGCTAGAACATGCTGGAGAGTGGCAGCGACACCCAGGTTTTACATTTTGGTTTTGCCCACATCTTGGACAGTTATTAGTGTTGAAACTTAAAGAGCCCCAACAGCATTTCCCACGTTTGACCGAGTTTGTTATATGGCCAGCTAAGCTAATACCTGTATTTAGACATTTTACTAAAGCTTGCATTACAAATGTTCCAGAAAGGAATGCAGAAAAAACCCATACATTTCAGAAATCTATATTTCATAGACCAGATCTTAATGCATTATGCCGCCGGCTTTAGAGAGCCATGAATGCCAAATGGACAATCCTTCCCATGTAAGCAGCTGCACAAAGCATTAATCTCTCAGAGTGCTGATTACACTGGATGCAGTGTAATGAACCATCTACATCAGCAGAAGTGGGCCACTCCAGAAACCCAGCAAGATCCTGAGCTTAGGGCCATACCTCGGTGGACTCCACTTCACTGGGCTCAGCATATTCTTCCACAGCTTCGGGTTCTAGAAATGAAACAGACATACAATTACATAACTAAGGTAGTCTGCACACAACTGCAATTTTAAACTAGTTACGGTTCAAACTAAATACAAGCAGACAATCTGTATCAGGGTACTTACAGCTTCTGACCCCATTAGACATTAGGGTGGCAATTCTGCTCTAAAAATTGGCACTCCTAGTGTGCCTTCTGGAGCATATTGAGGAGGTGGGGGGCGGACAACTACCACCCCATTCTTGATAAATTGTGTGGATGGAGAACAGCCACTGCAGCTCTTGTATTCAGCAGCCACGGCACCAGTTGGAATACTGACACACAGCAATTACATGATACAGGAGACAGTAACTGTTTGGCCGATTGAAAGTTTAACTGGTTCAGTAGTAGTTAACCACCCCACATACATTTCCTGCAGCAGGGTGGTTTTTAAGTACAAAATAACGTACTGTATGAGAATCTCGTGCATAGCTCTGGGGCGCACGCTGCTGAAGCCACGCTCCTGCCGTGATTGGAAACACCCACCCGCAATCACTCACTGGAGAGAAATTACGGTCTTGCCTATGTAGACAAGGCAGATTGTCCTGTCGGAAAGGAAGAGACATCTGTGACTCCTGCCAATCAGGAACACAGGTTTTTTTTCCCCCCCTCTTTTAAGTGCATCCATCCCCCACACAGCAAGAACACACTCATAGGGAGCACAGGTAACCCTTTGAGTGCCCCCAATAACCCCTTTCCTGACAGTATCATTTACAGTGTCAGAGCATTTTTTAGCACTTTTCACTGCACTAGTGACTTTTTGGGGACCACTGACAGTCAGATTTGTCCGCCACAATGTTGCAGTCCCACTAAAAGTCACTGATCTCCATTAGTAGTAAAAAAAATAAATAAAAGATTTATAGTCCCTAAATCTTTCCCATAGGTTTGTAGACGCTATAACACTTTTGCGCAAATATATATGCTTTTTGGGACTTTACCAAAAATATGTAGCAGATTACAAATTAACCTAAATTGATGAAGAAATAAAACATTTTTTGGAGAAGAATAAAAAAGCCAAGGACATAAATTTTATTTGGGTACAGCATCGCAAAATATGGCATGGTCATTAAGGGGGTAAAACCTTTTTGGCACTGAGGTGGTTAAAGTACTTATTGAGATGAGTGCTTTTAGGTCCACCCACAGCTCAAATTTCAGCCGATTATGTAGTAACCAATCGAAATTCAAGCGGTCTACGGCAAGCTTAGGACAGTAGGCTTAGCTTCCAGTGCAGACGATAAGAGTGTCACCAAAAAGGAAACACACCCCACAAGAAAAAAAAAAAAAACCAGTTAAAAACAAAATAATAAAAATTATAAAAAAAAAAAAAAAAGAAAATAAGCACTCTGCAGAATTACACCTGTACTCTTAGGCCCCTTTCACACCGGGGCGTTTTTCATGCGGTACAGCGCTAAAAATAGCGCCTGTTCACCGCCTGCAAAAATCTGGCCCCTTTAACTCCAGTGTGAAAAAACAAAAAAAAAGTCCTGCTAGCAGCATCTTTGGAGCGGTATAGGAGCGGTGTGTTCACCGCTCCTATACCGCTCCTTCCCATTGATTTGAATGGTAAAACCGCGGCAATACCGCCGCAAAGCGCCGCTACGGCGGTGCTCTGCGGGGGTGTTTAACCCTTTTTCGGCCCCTCGCGGGGGGGGGGTAAAACCGCACCGCGAGCGGCCGAATACCGCGGTTAAAACGACGGTAAAGCAGAATTACACCTGTACTCTTAATGAAGCTAAATGCACCAGAAAAAAAATCTGACATAATATCTCCAGGTTCTCATGACCACACCAATGTGTGCACCTGGCTTTTTATAAATCATAGCTCGCCCTACAGAGAAACAAATCCAAACTTTCAATTTTTCATAAGTTTCAATTTTTGAACTTATGGAAAAGCAATATCACAATTACCAAGCTCGGGTGCTTGTTCTTCTGCAGGCGGCGCTGCGAGGGGTTCCTCCTCCTCACACAGTCCATTCTGGTGATTCTTTGCATTGTCAAAATACCCACTCTGGAAGACGCGATCCAGTAATTCCCGCAAAGCTTTATCTACAAACCAAAATAAAACAGAACACAGTTTAAGGCATGCTAAACACCAGCACGTTGTGACCTTGCTTGTTTAGTACAGGTTATGCACACAAAGCATTTTTTTTTAACCCATCCAGGAGGGTATGTTCAGACTCCCACCAGTTACTACAAATGTAGAAATTGCCACGGGCATCAACTACTATAACAGTCACTGGAGCATCAGTTTAGAAGCAGAGGCCAATGAGAGCTGATGATTAGTCACAGGGTAAAGTAAAGATTCTTATCCTAAAGCTTTAGGAATGGATCTGGTAAAATCAAAGACTGGTCACATGACTGAAGTAAAAAAAAAAAATAAAAAATCATTTGAAAAAAATTAATCCTATTGTAGAATACAAATATTAGGATTTGTGTCGCAGTAGACAGGCATTCATATACTTTAATGTTAAAAGGCATCCCATGTGTTGGGCCTGGAATGTTTAAATAAGCCCTCTCTTTCCTAGCTTGCAGCTGTACAGGGGACTACAAGATGTCAATACCAAGTAAAATTCTGGTGTTTAAAAGTCAAAAAATAAAAAAAATGAAGTACTTGGATACCGAACCATTTCCTTCTTCTGTACCATGGATTCCTCCCAAATACACAGTCCTAGACTTATAAACCCAATTTTGGCCCATACTCAGTCTGGGATTCCATCAAATATTCTGCTCCCCGATATCCCCTCACCTCCCACCTTTGCTCAACTGCCCTCTTCCCACATGGGTTGGAGGGATCCCGTATTTTCCAATGATGGAAGCATAAGGGTCTCAATATGGTACGTTCTTGTTGGTATGAACAGAAAGCTCACATCCCCGAATCGGAATGCTTTCGATATCTACAAAATTCACCACTTTTAGAGTCCCTTAAAGACCAGATGTCAAAAATCAATCCCACGTCTGATCTCCTTGATCTATTCCTCTATATTGAATAGACCACAAATCCCTTTGTACTGTGAAAAATGGGCAAATGACCTGGCTGCGGAGCAGAACCAAGGAGACTGGCGTAAAATGTGGGAAGCCCTGTTTAAATATCTTCTCTTAACGTTTTGGCCCTTGAACAAAACCCTTTAAAAAAATTATGGGGGTTATTTACAGAAGAAAAATCCACTTTGCACTACAAGTGCAGTCACTGTAAATCTGAGGGGAAGCTCTGCTGAGTTTATTATCCAATCATGTGCAAGCTAAAATGCTGCGTTTAATTTTCCTTGCATGTTCCCCTCAAATTTAAAGGGACTGCACTGGTAGTGCAAAGTGGATTTGCCTTTAGTAAATAACTCCCATGTCCCGTTGGTACTTTACCCCAGCTAGGATCGCAAAAAGTCTACCATCATGTCCGTCCAACTGTTTCCGAGGTTGCTCAAATTTGGGCGACATGAAACATAAGGTGGACCTGACCAAAGATCGGGAGGTTATGGATTAGGATACACAAATTGGTCGATGCAGATCTTTATGTGAATTTAGAGAAAGATCCATGGGAAGTACCTCTACATAAACCCATCGCTGATGTTACCCAGAGGGAACGTAACGCACTCCATTTACAAATTGTTATGGTGACGAGGATAGATGACAAATTCCAACAGACTTGGCAACCCTGGATACACCATTTCCCACCTTGTCAAAAGAACCTCACAATTCTAGAAAATCGGGGGAGGTTCCAAGTGGTCCAGCCCCTATCCCCCAACTCTTGTTTGTGTAAACCATGGCTGAACAGTGTGACCATTTTTTTTTTATTTTTTATTTTTTTTTTAACACCAGGCCTCCTACTCATCTGCCAGTTAGATCCCAGAGGCGTTAGGACACCAGGAGGCATGGATTGTATGATATCATTTTCATTGCCTGAAGGTTCTCTTTTTGCAAACAAAGGACCTCTGTCTTAGACGGTCAACTTGCTCTTATAAAAATTGATGCTCTGCAAGTCTTGCTTTATTCATAGTAGAATGCTGCTGCCCCTCCCGCTTTGTATTTGGGGAGCATTATTTGCACAAGATGTATTGACATTCTATGGCTACTTTTGTTATTTTAAAATTTCAGGAGTGAAAAAAAAAAAAAATATACACCTTTTTATTAATTAACAGCCACTTGTTGTTTTCCCCAATACCTGCCATGAAAAGGCATACAAATAAACCCACACAACTTATTCCCACTAAAGGGCTTTCCTTACTTTCTGGGTTTGTCACCAAGACAGAAAGTGAAGGGAAAGCTCAACAGGATAGGACAGCAGGCAGGACAGCCAGAAAAAAAAAAAACACCACAATGTTTTTGGCTATACATACACCAAGTCCTAATGTGTTGACAATTAAAAATGCATTTAGCGATAAGAAAATCGTAAAAAAACAAAGGGGTTCTGTTCTCTAGAATTGCAACAAAATAAGGTTTTACCATTTCATTGGATTTCTAGAAAGAGGGGACAATGTGCATCAGCAACAATACTGCTGAGGGAGCAAAGGCTGGCATAGATCCCAGATCATTGCTGACTAAGGAGGTGCCAGAAAAAGGCAGAGCAACCCAACTGCAGACAGCTGGCACATAACTATTCTATGGATAGCACTTTAATGATTAAAGCTGCACTGAGACAAATGCACAAGCAAGCTCAGCGACGTGGGTCATTTGAGGGGGAAGTAAACCAGACACAGCAAAAAGCTCAATTGGTAAAAGGCTTACATGTGGTTCCGCACACAGACTTGTCTCTTCCTTCCAAGACATCCCAGAGGTGCACGGAGGCCTGTTCATATTGCTCACTCAACCTGCAAGAACAATGAATATGAAATTGCTCAAACGTTACGTGACATTGCTGACTGACTCAACTTACTTAGAACTATATGAAAGCGGAATTAAAGGCCCAATAGCCACGTCCTTCCACAACAGTCTGTTGTGCACGAGGGGTCCATCACTGGCATCTTCTCCCAGCACCCTACCCATCTTGATTGGTCAGTGCAGGACGACAACTCCTGCGTATGCACAGAAATCCCATCTTCCTGGCACAAGGAGTGGGCCAGCAATGCTAACTAAGCTGAGCACACGTAGCTCAGTTTGCATGCCACAGAGGAGCACGAGCGGGCAGGTTTTTTTTATAGCAGCTAACACCAAGTTGTTTAACCACTTGCCGACCGCCGCATGTACATACATCGGCAGAATGGCACGGCCGGGCAAATGGGCGTACAGGTACATCCCTTTGAATTTGCTGCTGCGTGCACGCGCAACCCTACCGCGAGTAGGAATCCAGGTCCCGCAGACTATGTCCGCAAGGATACCTGCGATCGCGTCACGGAGCTAAAGAACGGGGAGATGCTGATTTAAACAAGCATCTCCCCGTTCTGCCTAATGACACTGTCACTGATCATAGCTCCCAATCACAGGGGAGAGGTGTCAGACGTAGCCACGCCCACTAACAGTTAGAATCACTCCCTAGAACACTTAACCCCTTCCTAGCCAGCAAGTGGTTAACCCCTTCACTGCCGGTGTCATTTTTACAGTAATCGGTGCAATTTTAAAGGCCCTGATCGCTGTAAAAATGATAATGGTCCCAAAAAAAATGTGTCAAAATAGTTCAATGTGTCAAAATAGTTCAATGTGTCAAAATAGTTCAATGTGTCAAAATAGTTCAATGTGTCAAAATAGTTCAATGTGTCAAAATAGTTCAATGTGTCAAAATAGTTCAATGTGTCAAAATAGTTCAATGTGTCAGCCATAAACTTTTGCACAAGTCAATAAACGCTTATTATGTAGAATACGTATCGGCCTAAACTGAGGGAAAAAATAAAAGATAGGTATATATTTTTTGGGGATATTCCAGCAAAAAAGTAAATAATGCGTTTTCAAAATTGTCGCTCTATTTCTGTTTATAGCGCAAAAAATAAAAACCGCAGAGGTGATCAAATACCAAAAGAAATCTCTATTTGTGGGAAAAAATACGACAATTTTATTTGGGAGCCACGTTGCGTGATCACACAATTGTCAGTTAAAACTATGCAGAATCGCAAAATGTGGTCTGGTCTTTGGCCAAGCAAATGGTTAAAAGCACAATTTAAATAATACAAGAAAAAAGCATTGCACCAACGATCAGCTGATGCCAAAACAGACTGTAAGCCACCTGCCCATACATCATACAGCCAGGCAGTTTTAAACTGACAGACAAATTTAAACTACCACAGCGCTCAACAGCACTGTGGTAGTTCATTGAGAACTACAAGCCGACATCCACAAAGGATGTCAATACACAGATCTGTGTGAATAAATGAATGATTTGGTTGTGTGGGCGGAGCCCCACTCGGCCCTGCAGTTTTCAAAAAGTGACAGCTAGTATGGGGAACTTCTCCCAATATTGCAGTCACAGGGAAGAGGGCAGCAGAAAGCAGCTGCAACAGGTTACACCTTCAAGACGAGTTGAACATGTAACATGTTCCCAAAGGTGAACTTCTCATTTAACTGGTGGAAAAAACACAATTTAAAAATAGCAAGTGTGAGACCAAACAATCACACTTCAAAAAAGTCAACCAGGTGGAATAAGTTTCCAACACCCATTCCTGTTTATTCAGCGTCTGACCTTCCTAGTGAAGGTATAAACGCAAAGATGAATCCCACCAACGACGCAGTTTTCAGAAATTTAGCCATATTTTTTTATTTTTATAAACGTGCATGCTGACTTGAGATTGATATAATGCATACCCTCACCAATTATAATAAAGAGACACACCATATACCTTACAGATGGATCTCGTTCTGGCTCCACCAGTTTATAAAACTCATCCAATAAAGTAAGCTCTTCTTCCGACACCACAGGAACCCCATTTAAGCCTTGTTTCAAGTCATTGCGTACTTCTTCATCACCAAGTTTATCCAAAACAAACTGTAGCTCTAGCGCTGTTTTTAAACGTTTCTGTTCGGCTTCTTCACGCATGAGCTGTTCTCGTCGAGCTGCCTTTTTCATGGTCTTTTGGATCTGAAAATGTAGGAGTTCACATTGAAGCATTCAAGTCTTAAAACTTGTCCAAGCTATTCTGAACACCATCTAACTGAAAACAAATGCCACAACAGGATATATGGCGAGCTGTGGTCTAACCCAGCTCCCGACTCCCAAGCAGTACGCTGCACCCAGAATGTAAAAACAGCTGCCCCGCTTAAAGAGCATGTGCACAGAGAACACAATGCTGCACAGGCTCTAAACATGCAAAAGGTTGCTGCTTATAAGAGCCTAATGATTGGCGATATCTTTTTGAGCTGTGACCTCCAAACTGCAGCCCTGTGTTCCTTTCTCCAGCCCTTGGGACACTTCCTCTCACCGACACCAACAATGGCTATTTTCTAGCATTGATACCAACAATGGTGTGCCATTCCTCCTACAGGCGCTAGATAAATATATACATTTCTAATTAGACTCCCACTGCCCACCGAGCCCGAGTCATTGTTTACTCCATCTGATGCAGAGGCACTTTCTAGTCCCTCTCACTATAGTCTAGCCATCTAATGTCTGAACGAAAGTACCCCGGCCCTTTGTTTAGAATGTTTGGGAGACACCCGTTTTAAAAGGAAAAAGTTTAAATAAAAAATAAGAAAAAATAAAAAGCTAAGGACACAAAGATGGTTTTATTTTTCTACACAACCACATTAAAGTAGTTCTGAAGTTTACCATATATACTCGAGTATAGGCCGACCCGAATATAAGCTGAGGCCCCAAATTTACCACAAAAAACTGGGAAAAACGTATTGACTCGAGTATAAGCCGAGGGTGAAAAATGCAGCAGCTACTGTAAGTGGAAAAGAGGGTCAGCAAATGCCCATCTGCAGCTGCATGTCCCCTGTGTCCCCATTGCAGCCTACCTGTGCCGATCTGCATGTCCTGGGTCGTATCCCTCCCTGTGCAATCTGTCTGCCACCATTGCAGCCTTTATGTGCCTCCCTGTGCAATCTTTCCCCCACAGCGCGTAAGGCGCCATTCAAGATACAACCGCCGCGCCTCCTCCTCCTCATCCGTGATAGGAACACTGTTTTCCCAGCAGTCAGTGTGCAGTGTTCCGCCTATCACGGACATCCTCGTCCGAGATGAGAATGACAGGACGTCCATGATAGGCGGAACACTGCACACCGACTTACTGCTGGGAAAATTAGAGTTCCTACTATCACGGACGGGGAGGAGGAGGCGCGGCTTTTGAACACTGCCATCTGTCTGCATGACACGCTGTTCATGTAGGCAGACGGCGGTGACTCGAGTATAAGCCGGGGGGGGGACTTTCAGCCCTAAAAAAAGGGCTGAAAATCTCGGCTTATACGGTAGTTTGTTTTTGCTTTACAACACATCATACTTACCTGCTATGTGTAATGGTTTTACACAGAGCAGCTCTGATCCTTCAAGTTCCCCTCCCCTTTGCCTAGTGCCCCCCACAGCAAGCTGCTTGCTCTGGGGGCACTTATGCATGCTCTCGAGCCGCCTCTGTCTATGGCATGCACACACACACCGCATGACATAGTATTGCCACCTACTCCCTCACTGGCTGTGATTGACAGCAGCAAGAGCCAATTGGGGGGTGGAATTGGGGTGTTGCTGGGCTGTCAGGGAAGCAAAATAATACACATCTTACATCTTGGCCCAATCCCATGAAACTTTTCTGCAGTTCTCGAGCAAACTCCATGCTGATTGAAACCTCCTGATGTTTTGACACTGCATCCTAAAAGCAAAGAAAGCACAAAAGAATGTAGATTCCTGTTATTTTTTTGGGATGTCACAAGTAGAGGCAAAAGTCACAGTACCTTACACAAATTCAGAACAAACAAGGCCTATTTAGAGAAATCTGTCTGCTGCATTAGTAACATGTTACACCCAGAATGTGCGTGTGTAACATGCAACTATAAAAAGGAGAACTTATCCTTTAAGGCTGAACTAAACTCAAATCAGCACTGCCTATTTTTAAAGTAGTAAAAACTTTTACCACTTATACCAATTGCCATAGTTTAGGACAGGGGAAAGCAAACCCCCGGCACTGGTTCCGCAAGATGCACACGAAGCCTCTTGCTGGGGCTCGACTCCCTTCCCATCAGCAGAGCAGTGCAGGGAAGGGTCAGTGAGACACTAATGCATTCCAATCTCACAATTCCCCATGCTGCACCTGCAAAGGGGGGGGGGGAGGCACTGTGCCCCCACACATTGTAAACCATGGGAAACATTGGTTATCCAACTTTGTTGTAGCTGCGATCGTCAGCAATGTCCCTTTAAGCCACAGCCAGTATTCAGCACAATGGAAGAAAAAATAAATAAATCACATTCAATTTTGCTGCGGCGCTTGGCACCGCACGCCGTCAGCTGCAAGTGCTCAATCTTGCATACAGGCCCACTGCTTTCAGAAAATGCCCCTGACCTGAGCTTATTGCGCATCCATTTCAGATGCTTGTATATTAGACATCACATACAAGCATGTGGGCTGGATACAAGAGGTGGATCAGTGTGCCAGGACAGGTAGACGTGTCATCTCTGCTTCCTTTCACCACTCTGCATATCACACATCATAGATGAGAAGAGGGTACAGCAGCAGGGCAGATGTGCAGGGGGTTAAAGCGGCAAAGCAGATGGGCAGGGTAATACAGTGGGGTTACAGCGATCCGAGGTGTGAAGGTGCAGGAATTAGGGCAGTTCTAGGCATTTGAGTGCAGGATGTCACTATTACTCAAGTAATTTACAGCATTTAATTAAGAAAAAAAAAAAAAAAAAATCCTTTTCGTGATTGAGTGTGGAGTTAACTTTTTTTGTTATAAAATAGGCACGCTCAATTTCTTTGAAACCATTTTTCAGCAAAGGTTGCCTATCCCTGGTTTAGGAGATACAGTATTCAGAGTGCATGCAGCCAGTGACGTCAATTGTGCATGCACTCTGAAGGTCCAGCATACAGTGGTGGACCTTAAAGCATGTGCCATAAATGGCAGCTCCCGCACGGGAGTGACGTCAATGCACCCTCCAGCTGAAGGAGGCCAAGACCGGGGAATATTGAAGCCCTCAGCACAGTGCTGGAAGGCTTAATTTTTCGAGAAGTCTGATGCATACTAGCACATTATGACATTGCCTTGCAGGGGAAATCCTCCCCACCCTTTTCAACTGCGGTTTACTTTAACCCCTATGCTGCTAGCATTAGGAAATGAGATCACATTTACTTGCTTTAAACTGTATTTAACATTTCTTCAGCTTTTCACGGCCTACGCAGAATATACATCCCAGGGGTCTCAAAGAGGGGCTTTCTTAGCCAAGCACAACTCCCTCCGTCATGCAGGCCTGCCCAAAGGGCAGATGGACACCATAAGTAAAGGCTACATGAATAACCTGCCCTTAAGATAGTCATGGCTAGAAATGCTAGGGGGCATTTTTCAAAGTGATGGATGGGCGAGTTTACTTTGAAAAGCAAAGAATTAAAACATCATTTTCAGTTTGTGGTGCTCAGATGCAGTTCTGTTTTTTGCACACCAACTCAAGGTAGAAAAAAAATAAAAAAGGAAAGCCTCACACCATTAAGTCTCAAAAAGCTTTAATTAACCTGTACACAGCAGCCCCAACTAGGACCACCCTTTAAACACATTTCATCCAATGTGGACTTCATTTTAGGAGCTCCTAGTCAGCAACTGGAGGATCATTGTGGGCTTGGAGCAATGACACGCCAACACTTACTCAAGTACACCAATCACAATCAAAGAAAAAATTACCAGTTGGTCCTGATTCAGTCGCTCTCCTTTGTTCATTCTGTCCTGGTAGTCATCCAACTTGCCCTGCAAAAGAACAAGCGACATGAAAGTCATAAGCAATGCAAATACTAGAATTGCGATTCTGACCTACCTTCAAAGATAATATATGGAAGGCTTGAGGGGCAGAGGTATTAGAATGAATGAATTAGCTAATGGGACAAGCTATTATCCACCTCACTTTAAAGGATTGCACATCTCTTAAAAAAATAAAGAAAAAATTATATATATAAATATAATATATATATATTTATATACATACACACATACATACACCCACACACACACACATCCCTAACTAAAAGTGGAAGTGAACCTAAAGCTAGTTCTCAGTCATGCCTCACTGTATACCATTTTGTTAAAGATGAATTGCCTACCACCTATCTTGCATCCCCTGAGAAAAAAATAAACCCACACGCCGTTTTTAATCCGGTCCAGTCATGCGATTCAGCACCTCTAGCCCTCATTTCTTTTTTCTTTGTTAATTTTTAGAGTATTTTTTCTTTAATTAGGCTTATAGTCATCGGACAATGGTTTTTGATTTATGTCTTTTTGCATACATAGTGTTTACTTGTAAGAGTTGGGTCCCTTTCACACGGGGTGGAGACGCCTGCTCAGCAGATGATCTCTCTGCTGATACCCACTTGAGGTAGATGACCGGTCTGTCCGCCTCAGCATGCAGAGCAGGACACATCGTGCTTTCCTCTATGAGTGGTCAGATGGAAAGACTGCATGTCCGTTCCCATCCGATCCGCTGGACACATGGCATATGTCAGTTTCACTTTTCAGCATATTTTGTCAGATCGGAAGCCCGGCAGGGGTCAACGGACATATGTCTGCTGACATCCACCACCCCATAGAGAACAATGGGCGGTGCAATCAGGTCCACCAAAATAAATATGATCTGCTGGTGTGAAAGGGGGGACTTGCCCCTTTGCTGTGGATCCATTCTGTAAGAGTTGAGATCACTCGCTATGGGTGATTTTTCCCTACAGATTGAGCTCACCTGTCAGCTTGTAGTTTTAAACAAGCATGTATACCTGGGGCAATCAGTAATGAGCAAGTACAGGAGTGTGAAACGTGTTTACTGAGCATTTGTGAATAGTGTGTCATGCTTCATTTATAATGCATATGAAATATAGAAGCTGTTTAGCCCTGGAAGTGCCGCCACCTTTTTCCTTCTCCAACCTCTGGCTCTTGTGTCAGTCTAGGTTCACACCTACAAGTACAGCCAAGTGCATGTTCCTGCACACTGTGTAGGGAGGGCAGCCTATTCATTTTAATGGGCTGCCCTGCACATGAGAAATGCACAAAGGTTGTCCCTGGCCCTTTTCTAAAACAGCACGGCACCATGCAGCCTGGCGTGAGCGTTAAAAACATATGGGGGGTACCATCAACCAATGGCATCTTTGCACGTTGGCTAAAAGGACAAGTTTCTGTGCGTGTTGGGAAAGCATGCAATAGGTGTGAACCCAACTTCAGATGAGGGGCTGCTGCATGGGAAAGTTGGGAGCGCCAACAATAGTTGGGTCATGGAAACACTGCTCCAGTAATTAAGGGTGCCAAAGAGGCTGAATCACGTGACCAAAAAAAAAAAAAAAACACATCTCCCCAACATAGGGGAGAGAAAGCTACATTTCCCATGAAGCAAAGGGAAATTAATGACTGAGGGCCAGTAACGGTCCAGAAAGTTCCTGACATGTCAGTCACAGTGTGAGGCCATGGGGAGGAGAGCACAGACCAAGAGTACCCTCCCTGGGCATGTCAAACATGATTACAGTAACAATTCAAACCAGGAGCCAGACTCCCAAGTCTGCCCACTAAGGGGAACATAAATACATCACCACTAAATGGACTACAGCAGGGGATGCCACAAGACTAGCAGCTCAAGGCACGGACAGCAAGAAAGCCACGGGTCCTCCGACAGAGGCTGTGGAGGGGGACAGAAAGAATTACACTATCTAATGAAAGATGGGATGCACACTGTAAACACATTTGCCTTTAGGGCCAGTTCACACTATGCCTGCATCCGGGAACGTGCAGTTTCAGTACACTAATTTTGAATGGGCTGAAATCACACTGTACCAAAAAGAGGATGCACTACTTTAAAAAAATAAATAAATAAAAACTGCAACTGGATGGCATGGTACAAATGTACAATGCCATCCGGTGTGGGCTAGTGCACTGCATTTGGGGTGTCAAAATTTTTTATTGATACCCCTTGCAGATGTAGATGCAACTTTTAGAGCATTTTGCATGGTTTGCGCTGAGGAACATAGTGCATTCCTATGAGATTCTGATGTGGGCATGGTGTGAGAGATGCCCCTTAAAGTACACTTTTAAAAAGATAAAAGCACTTTTATATAAAGAGAAAAAAAAAAAAAGTGTGCAGAGTTCAGCTTTAAGCAAAATTCAACCTGTTGGACAGTTTCTTACCCGGACATCCTTGGCAATAACAGCGCTTCCTGTTTCAGGCTGACATCACCAAGCCACAGCCTCACAACTAGCAGCATTGTCAGCCTGCTATGTGCTTCCCTTCAGTTAACAACCAGACAGCCCTTCATATCTACACCATAAGTCTAACCATCTGCAAAAGCTTTCTCCTTGAGAGAATTAGGGGTTAATTTACAAAAACTGGAGTGCGCACAAGCTGGTGCAGCTGTGCATGGTAGCCAGCTCCTAACTTCAGTTTGTTCAATTAAAGCTTTGCACAAAAAAAAAAAAAAAATAAAATAAAAAAAAAGATAACCTGGAAGCCGGTTGGTTTCTATGCAGAGCTGCACCAGATTTTGCACTTTCCAGTTTTAGAAAATATCGTCCATTATGTAATTTCTTGCCAGAATAAGGGTAAAATTGCTTAGGATAGACAGCCATCGCCAAAACAAGTGTCCCCACTGGAAGATCCCCCCCCCCCCCTCACCTGTTCCACCGACAACTCCCACCTCAGTTTACTCTTAATGGTCACCAGGACCCTAGCAGGGACACAGCCAGCCATAAAAGTTGACAGGGGTTCTAATCATGTTCTGGTGACGACCCAAAACAAGGAAGCCTCTGATCAAGCCACCCCTGTATTTTTATTTTTGATCCTCTTGAATGGACAGAGATGCACTGTATCTTTGCTACCGGAAAAAAAAAAAATTCTTAGCAAAAGCAGTGTTTTCAAGACCACAAGTACATGGATGGATGAAGGAGGGGAAAAAAAAAAAAAAAAATTCTCAAATATACATATTGTGTTTAGATGTGTTCTAGTTGCTAGAATAGTCATTTATGTTAGCCACTAGAATACATTTAAATCCTGGAAAACTCCTGAATGCAGGCTTGTGGAATTTATGCCCCCGATCGCTGCTCCTG
The DNA here is from genome assembly GCA_028564925.1 of Lithobates sylvaticus. Classification (NCBI taxonomy): domain Eukaryota; kingdom Metazoa; phylum Chordata; class Amphibia; order Anura; family Ranidae; genus Lithobates; species Lithobates sylvaticus. Next base: position 187,966,362 of record CM053038.1, read on the forward strand.
AATATGCCTGTAAACACCACTTGCACATTATAGAGCCTCGCATTGTTAGTACATCCGCTCCTAACTGGAGCCATCAGTTTTTTAGTGCAACCCTGCATAAAAAAAAAAAAAAAAAAAAACTGGTGTGTATCCGGCTTTAGATTGTAAGCTCCAACGAGTAAGGCGCTAGGATCCCTTCTGTATTGAATTGTATTTTCACTGTGCTGTCTTCCCTCATGTTGTAAAGCGCTGCGCAAACTCTTAAATATAAATCCTGTATAATATATATATATATATATATATATATATATATATATATATATATATATATATATATATATATATATATAATATATATATATATATATATAATATATATATATATATATATATATATATATATATATATCTATCCTGTATAATAAAGCTAAAAATATTTTTATTTTTTTAGTTTTTATTTTTTTTCTTTGGTGCAAAAAAGGGGGGGGGGGATTATTCAACCTGTATACACCACCTAGTAGTGATATGTACAGTTTTAACCAAAGCCCAAAGATGCAAAATACTTTTAGACTGCATCATGAAGGTTGGCATATAGTTGTGAACAGCATGTTGTGGAAGGACAAGCACAAACAAACTTTTATTGGTGGGGGGGGGGGGGGGGGGGGCCCACATCTCAAAAACGATGTATAACAGAAATGGGAAGACAGAAGGACTTGGAAAGAGACCAAAATGAACACGATAAATGTAATACATTGAAATGCACAGAACCCTTCACAGGTCACACTGGGATGGGAAGACACATTACTACTTCCTTATTGTAACCAAAGAAAGGTTTGTGTACATCTCTCCGCCGCACACACCCCTCCCGGTCACTCCGGAGATGTGTAGTCGGTAGATGAGAGGCCCTCTCCGGTGTGGTGGAGATAAGCCCGGCCCGGTTCCCATCTGCGATCACCCCCCGACCCAGGGCCCCGCTCCTCTCCCGGCACTGGGAGCCGCCATGTTGGATGCGGCCTAGTCCATGTGCGACAGCCCGGAGCTCGCCTGAAACAAAGAGCCGGGAGAAGAGGAGACAAGAGCGGCGTGACAGCGGCCAGAGCCCGGAGCCGGACACAGACTACCCGATCACCTCTCTCTCCCCCGGGACCCCGAATGTCATAGCCGGGGCCCCACATGTGGCAGAGGCGCCCCCCCTCTCCACCCCCCACTATATCAATCAATCACCGAGATTTCTGTACCCCCCCCCCCAATAATGTCACAGATTCCTGTACCCCCCCCCCCCCCAACCCCTTCAATCAAATGCCACAGATTTCTCTATCCACCCCCCTCCACTGAGATTTCTGTATCCACCCCCCCCCGCCACTGAGATTTCTGTACCCCCCAATAATGTCATATTTCTGTATCCACCCCCCCTGAGATTTCTGTACCCCCCCCCCACTGAGATTTCTGTACCCCCCCCCCCACTGAGATTTCTGTACCCCCCAATAATGTCATATTTCTGTATCCACCCCCCCCCCGAGATTTCTGTATCCACCCCCCCACTGAGATTTCTGTACCCACACCCCCCCCCCACTGAGATTTCTGTACCCCCCCAATAATGTCACAGATTTCTGTACCCCCCAAATGTCATATTTCTGTATCCACCCCTGAGATTTCTGTACCCCCCCACCACTGAGATTCCTGTACCCCCCCCCAAATGTCACTGAGATTCCTGTACCCCCAACCCCTTCAATCAAAAGCCAGACTTCTGTATCCCCCCCAATCAAATGTCACTGAGATTTCTGTACCCCAAACGTCAGATTCCTGTATCCCCCCCACCCCCTCTCAAATGTCACTGAGAGTTCTGTCCTCCCCGGAGCTCAACCGCAAGGGTCGTTCCCTCTCCTCCCCCCAACCCACAGCTTTCTGATGCAGTGGGTTGTAGTACATCACAGCACAGGTATATCTGGGTATAAGGAACGTTATGACCCGCCTTCTGTAAAACCAGGCAGATTCCCACAACACCTACACAGGATAAAAAGGGGCATCAAAGTTGTCAAATGTCCCTTCACACCATTGGGTGCATGGAGAAGGGTTTTTATTATTTTAGGGCATCTGTGCCCTTCAATCATTTCATCTATTCTTCCTGCCCCTCCTAATCACCCATCTACTGTAACACACACACTTCTTACAAATCTCTCAGCTGGCATTGTATGGCAAGTCACCCTAGACTTCTACAGGCCAATCTCCCAAAGCAGCAGAGTTATACGTTTTCCTAGAAGACTATAAAGACAAGGGCAGGCAATCCCAGCACTCCAGATCTCCTAAAACTACGGCACCAGGACCGACGGCACCATGCCACCGTGATATCAGAAGTAATATAAAAAGAAAGTGGTTGTAAAGGCTCAAGTTTTTATTTTTTTACCTTAAAGTGGTTGTAAACCCTTACAAACCACTTTGACCTACAGGTGAGCCTAGATTAAGGCTTACCTGTAGGTCCAAGAATTATATCTCCTAAACCTACACGGTTTTAGGAGATATTTGCCAAAAAAGACAGGCACCGCTGTCTACAGCGCACTGAGCATGGCAAAATGCCACGAGTCGCGGCTCCCATGCACGGGAGTGACGTCATCACGGCTCCGCCGAATGACAATGCTGGAAGCCGCGAGACCCACCAAGAAGATGGAGGCTCCGTACACAAGGGGACAGCGGTGACAATCGCTGGCTCCTGTGTCAGGTAAGTGACACATAATGGGCTATTATGCGATGCACAGTAGTCCATTATGCTTTACCGGGAAACAAAGAGGAAGTAAACCCATTAGGGTTTAATGCATTCTATGCATGAAGGTGAAAAACCTGTGTGCAGCTCCACCTCTCGGTCCCATCATGATCCAGTGATGATGTTCATCATGACAGCCTCAGCTCTCCAGAGACATTGGCACCCACTTCTGTCAATCACAGCCAGTGAGCCAATGAGAGAGGAGGACAGGCCTGAATCCACAGCTCTGTCTGAAGAGACATGCAGAGCAGCGTCTCTGCTCAGGTGCCCCCACAGCAAGCGGTTTGCTGTGGGGGCAGGAAAGAAGGGGCAGGAAAGAAGGGTCAGGAGAGCCAACAGGAGACCAGAGAAGAGGAGGATCTGAGCTCTGTGCAAAACTACTGCACAGAGCAGGCAACCTTTTTTTAAAATCAAAAATGTTTATTGCATACAAGTATATTTTACAACTCACATCTCAAACATAATCTTGTCAAAAAATCCAAGCACATTTAACCTTGCAGGAGACAAACAGTTCTCACTTCCCCCAATACCAAATCATCCCAGCCAATGTGAGCAGGTAACTTTATAAAGAGGGAAAAAAAAAACCCTTATTTTTTTTAACTTTATTTCACAAAAAAGGTAAACACAAAAGCCATCATTGCCATACTTTACAATACTAAGGATCAAAAGAGAATATATCTACCGTATATATGCAGCTCTCATCTACTCAGCTTAGAGCATTTTATTTAGTCAATTACATTTTTATCCCCGGTACTGTTAGCAATGATAACTTTTGCTTTTAAAAAACAGTTATTTTGTAAAAGGTTGTAAAAGGGAAAAAAAAAAAAAAAAATTGTTATCATACTTACCTAGGTGGATGCAGCATCGGTCCCCTGCCAGCACCAACACTGAGCGATCAAACACCTCCGATCGCTCAGTTCTCCCTCACTGGAGCGCTGGGCTGTGGAGGGGACGGCTGGCTCAGGGTCAGTGTTTGCAGAGAGGCTGAGCCGGGTGCTGGTCCAGGGTTACGGGCAGATCCTGACCATATGATCCCACATCATTCCCCAGCCTGGACCGGCTCTGACATCAGCAGACAGCCGGCTTCAGTCCGCTGTCACCTGAAGCGGGTTACAGGAGTCCAGAAAGAACTACACTCGTGTGATCCACAGAAGTACAACCAAACGAGATTTGGTTGTACTGTATGTTTTTATATATTTTTGCTGGTCACCGTGTGGAGGCATATCTAAAGTCCCAGTTGTATTTTTGTTGAGAGGATGTGTTGTAAGGGCCTTACTTACGCCCTTTAACCACCTGAGACCCAGTATACGTCATATGACGTCTTTTTGGTCTCAGGGGTATATCTGAATGATGCCTGTAGCTACAGACATCATTCAGATATTGCCGGTTTCAGCCGGCGATTCCCTGCACCATAAGAACGATCATAGCGGCTGTTCCGCCGCTTGATCGTTCTTACGGGCGGCGGGAGGGGACGCTCCCGCCGCCCTCCGGTGCTTTTACCGACTCACCGCTTCCATCGGTGAGTCGGACTCGGGATCCGCCGGCACCGGATGATGCACATAGAGATTTTCGGCGGACCAGATGGTCGCCGGAGTCTCTATGATCAGGGGTCTCAAACTGGTGGCCCTCCAGCTGTTGCGGAACTACAATTCCCATGAGGCATTGCAAGGCTGACAGTTACAGGCATGGCAGAGGCATGATGGGACTTGTAGTTCCACAACATCTGGAGGGCCGTTAGTTTGAGACCCCTGCTCTATGATCGTTCGGAGGCCGGGCGCGATGTTATGACGTCACGCCCGGCCTCTGCATTCAAAAAACGGCGCCGCCTCCGCTGGGAAGCGGTGATCGTTTTTTTTTTTTTTTTTTTTTTGATTTTAGGCTTCCCAGCCTAGAGGTGAGATGTGGGGTCTTATTGACCCCATATCTCACTGTAAATAGGTCCGATCGTGTCATATTCCTATTACAAGGGATGTTTACATTCCTTGTAATAGGAATAAAAGTAATCAAATATTTTTTTTTTTTTTTTTTTTTTAAAGTTGTTGAACTAAAAAAATAAAATAAAATGAACAATAAAAAGAAAAAACAAAAAAAAAAAAAATTTAAAGCGCCCTGTCCCCGCGAGCTCGTACGCAGAAGCGAACGCATACGCAAGTCCCGCCCACATATGAAAACGGTGTTCAAACCACACATGTGAGGTATCGCCGAACGTTAGAGCGAGAGCAATAATTCTAGCCCTAGACCTCCTCTAACTCAAAATATGTAACCAGTAAAAAAATGTTAAAGCGTCGACTATAGGGATTTTTAAATACCAAAGTTTGGCGCCATTCCACAAGCGCATGCAATTTTGAAGCGTGACATGTTGGGTATCTATTTACTCGGCGTATCTTCATCTTTCACATTATCCAAAAAAATTGGGCTAACTTTACTGTTTTGTTTTTTTTTAAAGCAGGAAACTTTTTTTTTCTGAAAAAAACGCGTTCGAAAAATTGCTGCGCAAATACCGTGCGAGATAAAAAGTTGCAACGACCGCCATTGTATTCTTTAGGGTCTTTGCTAAAAAAACATATATAATGTTTGGGGGTTCTATGTAATTTTCTAGCAAAAAAATTTGGAATTTTACATGTAGGAGAGAAATGTCAGAATTGGCCTGGGTCTCAGGTGGTTAAAATCTGACACTAAACACCACCTCATTCCCATGCATAATGGAGTTCAAACTATCAGATTTAGATACACTAACTTGAAGCTTCAATAGTTACAGCAGTTCCCCCTCGCCTCGTTTTGCATGAATAAAATCTGATCTTTTTATTCCCCTGCCGATGTTAAAGCGGAAGTACCACAAATTATTATTTTTTTTTTAAAGTCAGCAGCTACAAACACTGCAGCTGCGATGTCGGCACCCGAGGCTGAAGCGTCCCTCGGATGCTGCCGCTGCCATCTTCGGTAAGGGAATCAGGAAATGAAGCCTTGTGGCTTCACTTCCCGGTTTCCTACTGTGCATGCGCTAGTCGCGCAATCCGAAGGGTCCCTGCTGTCTCTGGGACCCGTGTGTGTCCCAGCAGACAGCGCGGGGGGGACGGGAAGAGGCGTAGACTCCTGTGGGAGTCTATGCCCAGAAGTGGGTATCGTCACCCCCCACCCCCTGAAAAGGTGCCAAATGTGACACCGAGGGGGGGGTTCCGAAAAGTGGAGGTTCAATTTTTGTGTGAACCTCCACTTTAAGTGGTTGGTCTTATTCATGCAGGGCCCTCTTAATCTTCTTGTATTTTATTGTATAATAACTATTGTCTCCCTTTTATATTGTAAAGTGCTGCGTAAACTGTTGGCGCTATATAAATCCTGTAATAAAAAAATAATCTGATACATTCTGCTGGAGAGTTTGTGCTGTGAAGAACCCAACACACTTGCTGGCTGAGTCACCAGATGAAACCAGAAGAAAAAAAATGTATTCAGCCATCACATCTTAGAACTGTTAAGCTGCAATATGATAAAATGTTTGCTTTTGGGTTCAATACTGCTTTAAAATTACAACATACTGATATAAAAAAAAAAATATATAAAAGAAGAACACGACACCAGAAACTGTAAGGTTTGTAGCCAAGTCCATGTACAACGGCAAAAGCTTGACCCCCCCTCCCCCACCTTTTTGTGCTCCTAACATCAAGTTCAAGTCTAACCAGTATTTAAATGGCACAGATCACTTCCTGAGCCTTGTGTTTAAAAAGGTAACCTACTACTAGAACCCAATTTTCTTTTCATGTCTCATTTTCTCTTTTCAAATCTGCTGGAGCTCCAGACAGACACCCATACGAGATCTATTGTCCTGTAAAAACACGGCAGCGATATAATTGCTCATTTCTCTCTTCAAATGCAGGGAGGGCCTGTTGGATCATGCAGGACAAAGAAGGTGCACAACAGCAAACACGCGTTTTGTAAACATGGCCGTTTAGACAACTTTTTTTGCCCAGCAAAATGTTTTCAGATTTGTAAATGTTTACGCAGAATGGGATACAGCAGAGAGAACAAAGCACGCTTCTTACATTTCCAGCACCAGAAAAACAATCACAGGGTGACAGTTATTACCCGAGGCAATGCTATAACCCGGGAAAACACAAGGTGTGGAGGACGACAACAGCAGTAACAAGTGTGCTACCCGACAGGTTTAAAGAGCAAACATGTACACAAGGAACAAATACGGAAATGCAGAGCCATCACACAGCAGGTACGTTTCAGAGCCTCATGACAGGATCAGGTTACTTGGCCTGCAAGATGATTACTGCGACAACAGACCCAGAAACTTCCAGTGAAAGTGGATCACCCTGCCGTCCATCCGTTCATTCAGTGGTGGGGAGACGAGCACACAGAGCAACTACACAACCTTCTTACATTCCAGATAAATTAAAAAATAGAAATAAAAAAACAAACACTTCCTTTCCTGTAAATTTAGAATACAACTTTGTCCTTCCTTTCATTTTTAACAGCCAAATGTTTATCATTCCTCAGTTTCCAAACTGAAAATTACAAACCTTTTTCTTTTCAAGGTTCCGGAGCTTCTTATCAAGGACCCCTAGGATCTGTTTCATGGCCTCACTCTGTACATTCCCAGCACTGGTTGGTGCCTCGCCGGAGCCCGGCACAGCCTTGCTGCTTGTGGCTGAGGGCATCTAAGGGAGGAAAATAAACATATCAGAACTCCGAGGTTCACACTAGAGATCACAGCAGCTCACAGCAGGGGTCCAGTGCATCTCCAATCACCGTTTCAGGTCGGATTTTTGGTCTGAATTCGGAACTGAAAACAGACCAAAAAGGTACACAGGACTCCTGTGCAATTTGCACCAGAGCCGCTGCAGAGATGTGTGAACCGACTATATAGAAAGCCGATCACACTCCGAGCAAACATTGCCTGCCCAGCGACACGTGGGCATAAAGTGACAACTTTTTGCCACCGCACATATAGGTTACCATAGGGGGAACACTTGAAATGGGCATAGGGAGCCCCCTATCCAATTACTATAGCTCACAGTGGATTAGTGTGATGTCAACGGGAATAATGCTCATTTGTGGCCATTGGGAAGAAACCACCCTCCCTTAAAAAGTGTTTCTAAAGCCTTCAGGTTTTTCACCTTAAGACCCTTCACACTGGGGTGTTTTTCAGGCGCTTTAGCGTTAAAAAAAAAGCGATTGTAAAGCGCTTGAAAGAAGCCTCATCTTCAAACCCAATGTGAAAGCCCAAGTGCTTTAGGAGCCCTTTCACACTGCCAGCACCCGAAAATGCTGGTAAAGCACCACTTAAACTAGCAGTGCTTTACCAGCGTTTTTGCTAGCAATAGCAGGGCGCTTTTAACCTGCGCTAGTGGCCAAACAAAGGGTTAAAAGCGCTGCTGCCATTGATTTCATTGGGAAGGGGCGCTTTAGGAGCGGTGTATTCACTGCTCCAAAAGCGCTGCTTACAGGACTTGACGCCCTGCCAGCGCAGCACCTCAGTGTGAAAGGCTTTCACATTGGGATTGCAGATGAGGCTTCTTTCAGGCGCTTTACAGACGCTTTTTTTTTAATGCTAAAGCGCTTGAAAAACACCCCAGTGTGAAAGGGGTCTAAAGAGGAACTGCAGTCTGCTCACATAGGGGGCTATTTACGAAAGGCAAATCCACTTTGCACTACAAGCGCACTTTCAAGGGCAGAAGATTTAATAGCTGGAAAGATGAAAAAAAAAATATGACAAAGTCCGCTTTAATGCATTAAGGTGAAAAACCTGTGCTGCAGTCCCCCCTCCTTCCCGCCCCCTTTGCTTACCTGAGCCCAGCCGTCTCTCCCCATTGGACAGATTGAAAGCAGCATGAGCCATTGGCAATCAAATCCTGTGACACAGGAGCAGAGCCGAGTCCCGATGTGTAAATAGATGCAACAGTGGGACTCGGAAGTGAACCTGCACGGGTGCTTCTATGGAAAGCGGCTGATTGCACAGAGCAGGCAAGTATAGACTTTTAAAACAAAGGATTTACAACTACTTTAAGCGAAGTTCACACCAACACTTTCTCTGAAAAGTGATCTGTGCGGATCACAATTGAGAGTGGCTGCTGGCAGGTACAGCCCCCCCCCCCCTTCCCCAACGAGAATGGCTGAGAGACAGGCACTACTGCATGTCAACTCAACATGCCACACTGCCAATCACAGCAGCATTATACCCCCCCCCCCCATAAAACCATAGTCCAACCACTTTTTTTTTTTTTTTTTTTTTTTATTAACTGCCCCAAGCAAAAGAGATCCTACAGACAAGTAGCCATTAACAATGGTCTCTACCTTAGTGGCAGAAGCTGCTCATGGAACCCCTGGCAACTTCTGAAGGAACGCAAAGGTTCCACTGAACCCCCGTTGAGAAAGGCTGCTCTCAGGTATATTGCAGAGCTTTATAAAAGAACCCATCCAGATGCACTGAGCTAAAGCGGCAAACCCAAAAAGAACTTAGGGCTGCAAAAATAGTTGGAGAGTCACTGGCAGCCTAGAGAAAGGGTCATCACTTCTCACAACTTCAGCAGTGCAAGAAAAGTAACCAGATGGGAGGATGTACAGGACAAAAATCACATCTGGATGGTAATGAACTCTGGGAACTAGATGAATGAGGGAGTGCATGGCAGACCTTGGCATGATGGGGCACAGAATATTGCACAGTGGGTGCTGCATTAGGAACCCCAGCAATAAGAAATCCTATTGCTTGTCGTACAAGATCCAGCCTGTAAATAGACCAGGAATATGGGCATATCTGACATGAGTGCCAGGACTGCCCATAGTCTTCACCCTATGAGGACAGCAGTGCTTGCACTGTACATGGACCTTCCTCCCTATAGGAGAGCATCAATTCCCTTCAATAAGATTATTGTCATCAATAGCTAGTAGTAGCTGGTCACCTTCTGTAATGACATTTTGCAATTAACCCAAAAAGCTTCTTTACTTCTTAACTTGGAAGTAAAGAAGCCATTTGAATGAGTGGATTTTTTCCCACAATCATACTTACCAGGGTGTATGCACAAAAGTCACCGCTCTGCTCACCGAACCCCCCCCCCCCCCCCCCCCCTCCCTACTCACTGGAGTGCCTCGCTGAGAGGCTGAGCCGGGTGCTGGTCCATGGTTGTGTGGATCCCAACCATATTGTCAATCTTTTCCCAGCCTGGACTGGCTCTGTGATGTCAGTCGACAGCGGGCTTCAGTCCACTGCTTGCTGAACACGGGTCACAGGAGAGCAGAATGAACGGCACTCCTGTGATCCATAGGAATAGTACAGCCAAACAAGCTTTGTCTGTACTTATCCCTTAATGTCTGCCAATTCGAAAGGAAAGCAGCAGAAATTCAATTGTACTTAACCCTCATTTTGGATTAGGAGACGGTAGAAGTCGTCGTCCTCCTCCTCCTCCTCCCCACCCTCCCTGTGTCAGATTTCCCTTTACTTCCTGTCCTAAAGACACAACAGGAAGTAAGGATATATTCGCCACTCCAACAAATGTCTTTGTGTCCCCATGAAGCTCTCCTTTCTATTGGTCCTGCAAAGCTCCAAAACATTGCACTCTGTCATATGTGATCACTCCTCAAATAAATCTTTCAGGCGATAATAGATCCGTGATGTGCTGGTGGATATACGCATTGTTCTGACATGCAAGCCTTCAAGGTAAAGGGCTAGGAGAATGCCAAAATGACCCTACTGGCTGCATGCTGTGATGTCAGAAATGGGTTGGGGGAACCTGCTTCCAGCAGAGCCTTCTCACACAGCTGTATTGCTCTGACACATAACCCCCTTGCCCCCCTCCACCATACCCTACCAGGCAGGACTAGCAGAGCTGATATGATGGATAGACACACACATAGGAGGATACAATGTATAGTACACGCATGTATGATGTACTGTATATAGGAAGGAAACAGTCTAAGGATGCAATGTATACAGGAAAGACACAATGTCCTGTGTCTAGGGTACCATGTATATAGAATGGATACACTGTATGCACTGGGTCTATAGGAGGGCGACACTGTCTGGGGGGGGGGGGGGGGTTACAAGGTTATGTGTATAGGACACTGCCTACATGAAAAAACAATGTTAATAGGGGGAGATACAATGTACTGTATACAGGAGAACACTAGGTCTATAGATGGATACAATGTATATAGGAGGACACGATGTCCTGTGTCTAGGGTACCATGTATATAGAAAGGATACACTGGGTCTATAGGAGGAAGACACTGTCTGGGGGGGGGGGGGGGGGGGGGGGGGGGGGGGGGGGGGTACAAGGTTCTGTGTATAGAAGGACACTGCCTACATGAGACTACAATGTAAATAGGGGGAGATACAATGTGCTGTATACAGGAGAACACTAGGTCACTAGGTCTATAGATGGATACAATATATATAGGGAAGGTACAATGTACTGTATAAAGGACAACACTGTCTATAGGATGCAATGTATACAGGGGGAGGTACAGTGTAATGTCTATAGGATACAATGTAATGTATATAGTGTACTGTATATAGGAAAGTAGGTCTATAGAAAGATACAATGTAATGTATATAGGATGGGATGTCTATAGAAAAATACAACGTAATGTATATAGAATGGGATGTCTATAGAAGGATACAATGTATACAAGATGTACTGTATATAGAAGGATGTAATGTATATAGGATGAAATGTCTATAGAAATAAACGCAATGTATATAGGATACAATGTAATGTATATAAGATGTAATGTCTATATAGAAGGATACAATGTAATGTATATAGGATGTGATGACTATAGAAGGATATAATGGCTATAGATGTATATAGGGCATAATGCAATGTATATAGTATGGAATATCTATAGGAGGATATAATGTAATGTATATAGTATGGGATATCTATAGGAGGATATAATGTAATGTATATAGTATGGGATATCTATAGGAGGATATAATGTAATGTATATAGGATGGAATGTATATAGGATGGAATATCTATAGGAGGATATAATGTAATGTATATAGGATGGGATATCTATAGGAGGATACAATGTAATGTATATAGGATGGAATATCTATAGGAGGATATAATCTAATGTATATAGGATGTGATGACTATAGAAGGATATAATGGCTATAGATGTATATAGGACGTAATGTATATAGTATGGGATATCTATAGGAGGATATAATGTAATGTATATAGGATGGAATGTATATAGGATGGGATATCTAGAGGATATAATGTAATGTATATAGGATGGAATATCTATAGGAAATATGATGGACATCCTATGAGGGTTAACCCTTTGTGTCCCGGTGATGGAGGGTCCCCCGTGATAATTGCTTCCATTTCTCCTGAACTCTCCCCCTAGGCCGCCCCCCTCCACATAAAGAGCCCGATCCACCCCGGGACCGGAAACGTGCCCGCTCCCCCCCCCACCCGTTACGGACCACTTCCCTCTCCCCCTCCCCGCACCTTCCAGGGTCTCCGCAGTGGTCGGTCACGGGGCCTGAGCGCTGCTCGCGGTGTGAGGTTAGAGAGAGAGGAGTCGCCGCCCCGCCACTGCCGCCTCACCGAGCTAATGAGGCCGAGGCACAGGAAGCGGAGGGATTTACACGGCCGGGGGCCTGAGCGGGGTGGCCCTGGCGGCTGCCTGCCCAGACTACAATGGAGGGGGGCACATGGCGGGTGGGTCCTGCCCTCGGTTGGGGGGTGTTTGGTGTTTCTCGGGGCGCCTACCTTTCGTTGCTGGGTTCCGGGATGAGAGGGGGAGGGAAAGGACTCTTCAGGCTTTGGGAGGGCAGCCTAAGTGAACAATGCAGGGCTATGAAGAGAGGGGAGGGCCTCCCACAGGGGGGCGGGGTCAGTAGTCAGACTGGGGAGGTTGTCCTGGATAGTGCCTGTTCCTGTGCTGTGCTGAGTTCCTGGAAAGGAGGAAGTGTGATGTAATGAGAGTGTAAACATCGCACACATGAGGACTGACTGAACAAGAAAAAAAAACGTTGCAAAAAAACCTTAAAAGGTGTAAAAATAGCTAAAAAAATTTTTTTCATTGTGTATAGATTAGGGGAGGATTATAACCTTTCTTTGTCATGTGTCCCATTGGGGAGATTTCCCTTCACTTCCTGTCCCATAGCCAACACAGGAAGTGAGAAAATCTGTCCAAAGTAACGGAATCCCTGGTAGTCACCCAAGCCGCTGTCCCCATTGGAAGATTTTCCCTGTTCCTGTTCTGGGGACAACCCAAAATTTGGCATCTTTCATTTTCACTGATAATAGTAAACCGGACAAAAAGGGCAAATCTCCCTACACAGACAGCAATAAAAACCTGACAGGGGTTCGGTCTCCACTCTGTCCAAAACTACAGAAAAAGTTTTGCCATTAGTTATACTTCAACTGCTTCCTGCCCCGTCTTATAGTGAAATGACAGACAGGCAGAAACACTCTTGTTCTGGGAGGACGTCACACTACATCCTCCCATTCTTGCTGCGCATGTATGCCAGGGGGTACACAGTGTGGTGATCAGTGGTGCGCTGTGTCCCTCGGACATGGCGCATCACAAATCACTGTAAAGTAGGGATGCACCGAAATTTCGTAATTGGACACAGCTGACCACATGGTAAAGAGCCTCGTCATAAGCTCTTTACAGTAGGGGCGCACCAAATGTTTTTTTTGGTGCCGAAACCGATACCGAAAAAATCCACTAGGCCGAAAACCGAAACCAATACCGAAACATATTTTAAAAAAAATACACGGAACATGGTACAGGAGATGGTCAGAGACTGGTGCAGCCAGCCTGTGTCCCCAGTGCATCCAGCCTGCGTCCCCAGTGCAGCCAGCCTGTGTCCCCAGTGCATCCAGCCTGCGTCCCCAGTGCAGCCAGCCTGTGTCCCCAGTGCATCCAGCCTGCGTCCCCAGTGCATCCAGCCTGCGTCCCCAGTGCATCCAGCCTGCGTCCCCAGTACAGCCAGCCTTTGTCCCCAGTGCATCCAGCCTGTGTCCCCCAGTGCATCCAGCCTGCGTCCCCAGTGCATCCAGCCTGCGTCCCCAGTACAGCCAGCCTGTGTCCCCAGTGCATCCAGCCTGCGTCCCCAGTGCAGCCAGCCTGTGTCCCCAGTGCATCCAGCCTGTGTCCCCCAGTGCGTCCCCAGTGCAGCCAGCCTGTGTCCCCACTGCAGCCAACCTGTGTCCCCCAGTGCAGCCAGCCTGTGTCCCCACTGCAGCCAACCTGTGTCCCCCAGTGCATCCAGCCTGCGTCCCCAGTGCAGCCAGCCTGTGTCCCCAGTGCATCCAGCCTGCATCCCCAGTGCATCCAGCCTGCGTCCCCAGTGCATCCAGCCTGCGTCCCCAGTACAGCCAGCCTGTGTCCCCAGTGCATCCAGCCTGCGTCCCCAGTGCAGCCAGCCTGTGTCCCCAGTGCATCCAGCCTGTGTCCCCCAGTGCGTCCCCAGTGCAGCCAGCCTGTGTCCCCACTGCAGCCAACCTGTGTCCCCCAGTGCAGCCAGCCTGTGTCCCCACTGCAGCCAACCTGTGTCCTCCAGTGCAGCCAGCCTGTGTCCCCAGTGCAGCCAGCCTGTGTCCCCAGTGCATCCAGCCTGCGTCCCCAGTGCAGCCAGCCTGTGTCCCCAGTGCATCCAGCCTGTGTCCCCCAGTGCGTCCCCAGTGCAGCCAGCCTGTGTCCCCACTGCAGCCAGCCTTTGTCCCCACTGCAGCCAACCTGTGTCCCCCCAGTGTAGCCAGCCTGTGTCTGTAATCAAACCCAGAGAGTAGCCACTCGCAGCTGGGTACTTCAAAGTCAGATATGCCTCTAGCCAGAGGTATGGCAGCTGACAATGTGATCCGGAAACTTGTTAAAAGTCTCTGACACAGAATGAACTTGCAACCGAAGGTGAATAGGAACATTTTCCACAGTACCTGGAACTTTCTCCTTAGTAGTACTGCGGAAGTGTGGATTTTTTAGTGTCCATACAACTCAGCAACCAGGCTCCTCTTGAGATGCCAGCTTGTTGGCCCTCCTCCGAAGAGTCCTCCCCCGGTCACCTACACGAGCTGTGGTGCCCCTGGATAATGAGAGCACACCGGGACACCTTGAATCCTCCTTCAGTTACTGGGCTTAGGGCTAACCGGCTCCGAGACTCGGGAACAGATGGATCCTTGCCCCAGACCATGCATGTCTGTGGGGCTATTCACACTGACCAAGTTTGCGGGGCGGCTAGTGCTCCCAGGCCCGGGGGCTACCCCGGTCCAGAACCAGGAAACAGGACTGCAGCCGAACCCCGAACACGTGACTTCAGCACCATAAGTACCCTTCCCCAGACTACCCAGCGGGGGCCAGGCGCACCCAGTGATTGGCTCCGGGGGAAGACTGATACCTAAGACGTCCAACCAGGCCTGGTTCTAGGCCTGTCATGGGTACCTCACTGCACCCATGACAAGGCAGAACCCTAGTACAGCCCAGCCAAACTGATGCCGAAGTTAACCTGCACAATTAACCCTCAGAACCCCATTACTGTTCTGAGGGAAAAACTAAATTTCCACATATAGCTCACACTTGTGAAAGTGTGACCGCTACACAGATATATGAAATAAAAAGTATTTAAAAACAAAATTAGTGTGCGCTGTAAATTGCCTCCAGCATTGCTCCAGTTTCTTCTTGCCGGAGGCTGCCATTTTGCTGAAGCCCAGAGCCACTGAACAGGAGTAAATCATAAAGTGGAACCAAACCCATCGATTTAAAACCTAGATTCGTGGAATGTAGGGATTGCTAACTGTCACGTTTGCTTGTGTCCTCAATCCAACTGTCAAACCATCAAATGGCTGGTGTAATAACTGATCACATGTGCAGCACCATGGCAGTTGCAGTTTAAACAGAAGCAGCTTCCTTGGCTGCAAAGGATATAAAAGGGTTTAATTCTGCTTTAAGGGCCAGTTCACACCTCATGCAGTCTAGTGCATTTTTTTCTGCATCAAAAACGCATGGATAGTAGGTTATATTTTTTTCAATGACATAGTTCACACCAGTGCTTTCCAGTTCCAGAAAAAAAAATGTAGAACATGCTGCATTTTTTCTGCACTGAATTATACTGAAATGCAGTAAAACGCATCAAAAACGCACTGGAACCCACCTAAAAGCAACAAAAACTCACAGGAACACACATGTTCTTATTTAACCACTTCAGCCCCGGACCAATTTGCAGCTAAAGGACCAGGCCCCTTTTTGCAATGCGGCACTGCGTCGCTTTAACTAACAATTGCGCGGTCATGCGACGTGGCTCCAAAACAAAATTGGCGTCCTTTTTTCCCACAAATAGAGCTTTCTTTTGGTGGTATTTGATCGCCCCTGCGGTTTTTATTTTTTGCGCTATAAACAAAAATAGAGCGACAATTTTGAAAAAAATTCAATATTTTTTACTTTTTGCTATAATAAATATCCCCAAAAATATATATAAAAAAACAATTTTTTTCCTCAGTTTAGGCCGATACGTATTCTTCTACATATTTTTGGTAAAAAAAATCCCAATTAGCGATTATTGATTAGTTTGCGCAAAAGTTATAGCGTTTACAAAATAGGGGATAGTTTTATAGCATTTTTATTAATATTTTTTTTTCTTATTAGTAATGGCGGCGATCAGCGATTTTTATTGTGACTGCGACATTTTGGCGGACACATCGGACATTTTTGACACATTTTTGGGACATTTGTCATTTATACAGCAATCACTGCTATTTAAATAGCACTGATTCCTATGTAAATGACAGTTGTAGTTAGGGGGTTAACCACTAGGGGGCGGGGAGGAGTCAGTGTGACGTGTTGTTTTTTTTTTACAGTAGGGGGGCGTGGCTGTACGTCTGACGTCATTGATCGGCGTTCCCGATGACAGGGAACCGCCGATCACTGACAGTCAGTGTAGGAAGCGCGGGGAGAGGTTTGTTTACATAGACCTCTCCCCGTTCTTCAGCTCCGTAACCCGATCGCGGGATACCAGCGGCGATCGGGTCCGCTGGTCCCGCGGCCGTGGTCACGGAGCTCCCGACCGGGTCGCGCGCGCGCCCCCCGGGCAGGCAAATTAAAGGGGACGTACAGGTACGTGCTTTTGCCTGCCCGTGCCATTGTGTTGACGTATATCTACATGAGGCGGTCGGGAAGCGGTTAAGGTCAAGGAGAAAGAGGGGGGAAAATGCACCAAAAGAGCATCTAAAGTGCACCCGAATGTGTCAAAAAACGCGCATGCTGAAAAGCATCCGGAATGCATCCAGATTGTGTTTCTATGGTGTGAACTGGCCCTAAGGCTGTCAGCAGATCGGCTTCTACAAATTCACCAGTGCCTAAAAATGCCTAAAAGCTGAGATCGAGCATGTGCAGAGCAGGGTGAGGCAGTGTATTACTGGATACTTTAAACAGTATAGGCCCTTTTTTTTAGTGTTTTACATAACTATACCTGCCAGCCTAAAGTGATCTTGCAGGACTTAATTTTCTGACTAAAGATCCGCTTTAAGTTCATGAGCGGTTCAGTTTTGCATGCCCAGTGGGTTTCCGAGCATGTGCACATGTGGTAACTGAGTACTGCAGTTTTAGTAAATCTACCGCACTGTGACATTGCAGTCCCAGGAGACAGTGGGGCCCGGGCCTAGGCTGGAAATCAGGGAGTGCCACCTTGTAGCACAAAAGCTAACAGGAAAGTAAAAAGTATAGCACCAGTGCAGACTATCAGTTCCCATCAGTGCAGACTATCAGTGCCCATCAGTGCAGACTATCAGTGCCCATCAGTGCAGACTATCAATGCCCATCAGTGCAGACTATCAGTGCCCATCAGTGCAGATTATCAGTGCCCATCAGTGCAGACTATCAGTGCCCATCAGTGCAGACTATCAATGCCCATCAGTGCAGACTATCAGTGCCCATCAGTGCAGACTATCAGTGCCCACCAGTGCAGCTTTATCAGTGCCCATAAATAAAGGAGAGAAATTACCTGTTTGCAAAATTTTATAACAAATTATAAAAACGTTTTTTGTTTTTTCTCCCAATTTTTCGGTCTTTATTCATTTATTTAGCAAAAAATAAAAAAAATAAAAAAATAAAAAAAACCCAGTGGTGATTAAATACACCAAAAGAAAACTCTATGTGAAAAAAAATTATAAAAATTTCATATGGGTACAGTGTATGTGACCACGCAATTGTCATTCAGTGTGACAACGCTGAAGGCTGAAAATTGGCCTGGGCAGTAAGGGGGTGAAAGTGCCTGGTAGTTGTGGGTTGCGTTTATGTAATCGGGGAATGACAGGTGTTCTGTGCGTAAATAAAAATGGCCGCCACACCAAAAGAAGTAGATCTCAAATCTCAGTAGTAAAACATACAGTAGCGCATGCAATAAAAACATCAACGCTTTGTGGACTCACAGGTCCCCTTTCTCAAGGTGACAGACAAGAGGATCTAAGGCATACCTCCCAACTTTCTGAGATGGGAACGAGGAACACCTATTAGAAAAAGCATGTAGGCATAGGAGGCGTAGGCACACCCACCTGCCCCCCCCCCCCTCTTAAAGGAGAATTATACAAAAAAAAATATATATATATATTTGTTAAACCCACAAGTATTAAGAAAATGTGTGGCCTCACAACATAAAAAACTGAGGTAGTGATAGTATCCAAAGTACCATCATCCGTGAATATATAGAATAGGGATTTGGGGGTCTGGTCCCCAACCAGAACCACAAGAAAGGAGGGAGCTAGCGGACTATCACGGTATGTTTTAAAGATAATATATGAATAAATATTTAAACAAGTGTATAAAAATACAATTTAAACAATAAAAACAGGTACATGTGATGGGGTATTTCGACTAGTTTCGCTATTGCATAGCTTCTTCAAGAAATACAGAACATATATCTGAAAAAAAATTATAAACATGTAAAATAATAACAATAATGTTTAGACAAAACATATGTTGAAGCATAGAGAGGGTGGAGAGATGGGTAATAACAGTTACATGACAAGCAGCTTCTTCCCCCATTGCGGTACCATCAGGGCATACCTCCTTAGCGCTGCTAAATTTCTATCTATGTATCACCCTAACCTGGCACTATATACCCACCTAACCTGGCTCTATATATCACCCTAACCTGGCACTATATACCACCCTGACCTGGCACTATATACCCACCTAACCTGACACTATATTCCACTCTAACCTAGTTACATAGTAGGAGAGGTTTAAAAAAGCCACAAGTCCATCAAGTCCAACCTATGTGTGTGATTATATGTCAGTATTACCTTGTATATCCCTGTATGTTGTGGTTGTTCAGGTGTTTATCTAATAGTTTCTTGAAACTATCGATGCCCCCCCGCTGAGACCACCGCCTGTGGAAGGGAATTCCACATCCTTGCCGCTCTTACAGTAAAGAACCCTCTACATAGTTTAAGGTTAAACCTCTTTTCTTCTAATTTTAATGAGTCTTGTTAAACTCCCTTCTGCGAAAAAGTTTTATTCATATTGTGGGGTCATAACCTGGCACTATATACCACCCTAACCTGGCACTATATACCACCCTAACCTGGCACTATATACCACCCTAACCTGACACTATATACCACCCTAACCTGGCACTATATACCACCCTAACCTGACACTATATACCACCCTAACCTGGCACTATATACCGCCCTAACCTGGCACTATATACCACCCTAACCTGGCACTATATACCACCCTAACCTGGCACTATATACCACCCTGACCTGGCATTATATACCCACCTAACCTGGCTCTATATAACACCCTAACCTGGCACTATTTACCACCCTAACCTGGCACTATATACACCACCCTAACCTGGCACTATATCACCTAACCTGCCAGTATACTACCCTGACGTCACTTGACGTCGATGTGTGGTGCACTGCCCACCCACCTGGGGGGTGCCAGATATAGGATCCGCCCCAGGTGCCAAATGCTCTAGGTATGCCCCTGGCATGCCCCCCCCCCCCCCGAACTCTGCACTTACCATGTACTGTATTATGCACTCCTGGTATTTAATGCCTCTTTAAAACCCTCCAACTGTTAGTGAAAAGTGGCAACACCCGCTATTTGATGTGGTTTGGAGGGGGTGTGTGGTGGGTTTTTGGGGGTCGTGATTGAGTTTCTGCACCTATTTTAGGAGAAATAAAAGCCCTGCCTTCAACTATGTGGTGCACAGGCCATACAAATTGAAAGTGTTGTTTAGGTTTGACCTCATATTATATGGTTTTGGGTAAATCTAAAGTAAAATGTATGGCCAGCTTTAGTGATTTCCAGGTTCCAGAGATGTCCCACAGCTATGGCATATACATACTTACACTGGCCCAAGCTGTAAAAGAATGATATAGTTACTAACATTTCTTTTTTTTCTCTCTTTAGCACTGGAGTTGACTCGCTGTCATATTTATGAAATTCTGCTTCTCAGCATGCATGTGAATGTTACAGACTTCCCGCATGGCTCTGTGTGTTCCAGCACGCTCTCATACAGTAGGTGGCAGCACAGGGCTGTCATGTACAGTCATGCGTGTTCAATCATCAGCACAGCATTTCATAGGAAGCTGCTAGTAGGAGCGTGTGTTCAGCTTCACTGGTGTTCAGGTATGCCCCATACTGGGCCAGAGGTTACAATCCCTGGATTCAAAACACGACATCCAACAATTTACTCCACAACTGTTCTGTACACAATGAGGTGGATGTACTAAAGCCACATGCCCAACGGGCATAAAAAATGCGGCTTATACAAACGTTTGGCATTTTTTTACTTCAGCCTGTAGAGGCAACTCCATGTTAGCCCTATGTGTCCATGCACATTTGGGTGTTTACAGGCATATTTGTTACAGGCCTAAACACAGCGATTTTTAACCACTTCCATACTGCGCTATCGCCAAAAGACAGTTATGCCCCGTACACACGGTCCGAAATTTACGTCGGAAAAGGTCTGATCGGATTATGTTGTCGGAAAATCCGATCGTGTGTGGGCTCTATCGGACTTTTTCCATCGGGAATTCCGCCAGAAAAAATTTGAGAGCAGGATCTAAAATTTTCAGACAAAAAAATCCGATCTGACTTTTTCCTATCGTTTGTAGAGAATTCCGACGGACAAAGTGCCACGCATGCTCAGATCAAATTACGAGACCAAAGCTATTGGCTGCTAGCCTCTACGGAAATTCCGACGGAAAAAGTTTGAGAGCAGGATCTTAATTTTTCCGACAACAAAATCCGATCGGACTTTTTCCGATCGTGTGTAGAGAATGCTCAGAAACAATTTGGAGATGAAAGCTATTGGCTACTGGCCTCTACGTAGTGCCGTTGTACATTGTGTACGTCACCTCGTTCCAACCGATCGGATTTTCCAACAACTTTGTCCGACCGCGTGTATGCAAGACAAGTTTCGGCCAAAAACCTGTTATTAGAGTCTGCAAAAGACTTGAGACTGGGGCGTAGGTTCACCTTCCAGCAGGACAACGACCCTAAACATACAGAAAGAGCTACACTGGAATGGTTTAGATCAAAGCTTATTCATGTGTTAGAATGGCCCAGTCAAAGTCCAGACCTAAATCCAATTGAGAATCTGTGGCAAGACTTGAAAAATGCTGTTCAGACGCTCTCCATCCAATCTGACAGAGCTTGAGATATTTTGCAAAGAAGAATAGGCAAAAATATCACTCTCTAGATGTGCAAAGCTGGTGGAGACATCCCCAAAAGGACTTGTAGCTGTAATTGCAGTGAAAGGAGGTTCTACAAAGTATTGACTCAGGAGGGCTGAATACAAATGCCCCCCCCACACTATTCACATATTTATTTGTAAAAAATTTTGAAAACCATTTATCATTTTCTTTCCACTTCATAATCATGTGTCAGTGTCAGTGTATGATATAAAATCCCAATAAAATACATTTAAGATTTTTTTGGTTGTAACATGATAAAGTGTGGAAAATGTCAAGGGGTGTGAATACTTTTTCAAGGCACTGTATGTGAGGATTTACAAACACTTTAAAGTGGCCATAAAGGGATTGAAATTCATCCAGTTCACCAGTGTGTGGCCATACACAACCTCTAGATTAATGGCTATTGTTATTATAGATAATTATGTGGAGTTTAACCAATTATTTTGTGGGCGTTTGTTCTTCATGCTCTGTCTTCATGCTCTGCTACATACTTTGTGCGAAGAGTGTCCCTCTAATGCCCCGTACACACGATCGGACTTTCCGCCAACAAAACCGTGGATTTTTGTACGAAGGTTGTTGGCTCAAACTTGTCTTGCATACACACGGTCACACAAATGTTGACCAACAATTCCAAACGTGAGAACGCGGTGACGTACAAGACGTACGACGAGCCGAGAAAAATTAAGTTCAATAGCCAATCGGCTCCTTCTGCTTGAGTCCGAGCATGCGTGAACTTTTGTGTGACGGACTTGTGTACACACGATCGGACTTTCCGACAACAAAGTTTTGTTGGCGGAAAATTTGAGAACCTGCTAGCAAACATTTGTTGGCGGAAAGTACGACAGCAGATGTTCGATGGAGCGTACACACGGTCGGACTTTCCGACAACAAGCTCACATCCAACATTTCCCATCGGAAAATCCGACCGCGTGTACGCGGCATAAGTCTTCTCTCCAGGTCGAACTTTATTGGATCATACAGAATCGAGTGAATCAGGAAAATACCACCGTTATAGCCACTAGAAGGAGATGGCAACCATTGTAAATAAGTATTTATTTATATCATAGGTGCCCAACCAGTGGCCCAAGGGCCACATGTGGCCCACGGAGCCCTTTGATATGGCCCGCGACCTCCTGCTCTGGGATGGCGGGTTGGCAAGCCCAGATTGCAGGTTGCCAACCCGTCGTCCCAGAGCATCAGTGTTGTGAATGAAGCCGGAGGTGGAGGAAGCAAGCAGCTGCGGAGCAGAGCCTCATAAGCCAATGCTTCCTGTATAGCGCTGGCTTCTGTCATAGGCGGAGTGATACCAAATGCACTCCGCATGGGACAGCAACGGCCGGCAATACCTGAATGGAAGACTGTTATTAAAGGTAAGTTTATTAATAAAATCACAGTGTATATATGGGTATATTTGTTCTGCAGTGGATACTGGGCTGCTTTCAAACTGATCCGCAGGTGTAGCGCAGTGCACCTGCAGCTTAAAGAGGAAGTAAACCCTGGTGGGTTTTACTTCCTCTTTATTTCCCTACAAAGGTAAAGCACAATGGGCTACTATGCATCTCATAATAGCCCATTATGTGTCACTTACCTGAAACCGAAGCCTGCAATGTCACCGCTGTCCCCACTAGCAGCGAGCGTCCATCTTCACCCCTCTTCCTTCCGGGGCCGCGAACTCCGGCTCTGTGACTGGCCAGAGTCGCGTAACGTCACTCCCAACACGTGTGAGCCGCCAGTCACGGCATGACCCATTTAGAAACAGCACAATCTGCCCCTTTTTTAACATGCGCCGTAGACATCGGCGCACGGCTTTATTGTAAATATCTACGACTCGTGCATGCGCAGTAGTGAACCAGGCTGTGAAGCCGCAAGCCTTCACTTTCTTATTCCCTTTCTAAAGATGCCTGCACCCGAGAGCCAAGGGATGGGTCGGCTTCAGGTGAGGACATTGCGGGCTCCCTGGACAGTTAATGCCGCGTACACACGGTCGGAATTTCCGATGGAAACAGTCCGATGGGAGCTTTTCATCGGATTTTCCGACCGTGTGTATGCCCATCGGTCTTTTTCTGTCGGAATTTCTGACAGACTTTGGATTGAGAACCTGTTCTTAATTTTTCCAACGGAAAACCTTTCTATCGGATTTTCCGATCGTGTGTATGCAATTCCGACATGCAAAATTCCGACACATGCTCAGAAACAATTTGACGCATGCTCGGAAGCATTAAACTTCCCTTTTATAGTGCCGTCGAACGCGTTGTATGCCACGGTGTTATTGACCGTCGGAATTTGGTGTGACCCTGTGTAGGCAACACAGCTTGAGTGAAATTCCGTCGGAATTCCAACGGGAAAACCGTCAGAGCTTTTTCCGACGAGAATTCCGACCGTGTGTACGCGGCATTAGTGTCCTTATTTTAAAAGTCAGCAGCTACAGTATTTGTAGCTGTTGACATTTAATTTTTTTTTTTTTTTCAGGCGGAACTCTGCTTTAAGGGGGCAAATCCTTGCCGGGGCTGAAGTGGTTAAGTGGCCCTCTCTCTTCAAAAAGTTGGGCACCCCTGATTTTATATGATCATCAGCTCCATCTAGTGGTCACAGTGTGGTATTTTATTGATGAACTCTTGTAAATCCATAACATTTGACCTCGTGAGAAAATATTCTAATAACATTTGATTTTGCTCCCATTCGCATTGAACAAATGTACATGCAGTTTCGCCAGACAATTTTTTTTATTTATTTATTTTTATTTTTATAAAGAAGAACTGAAATTGTTAGACTGTCCAAAACCTCATATACAATTCATAAATGAATGGTTATTGTTGCACTTTGTTCAACTCTATGCACACCATACATGCACAGTAGTGTGCACTGTGTAAAAATACAGCATGTATGCTTTTTTATGCAGCGCAACAGACATGGTGACATGCAGTGCGTTGAGTTGCGCTGCTGCATTTTGTATGCTGCATTTTGTCGCATAAGGAGAGTTGAGTTGCATATGCTGCATTTTTTGCAGTGAACACGATTGCGCATGTATGGGGCGAACAGTGCCCTGGTGTGGTGTTAGCGTTGATTTCTGCTGATCAACGCAGCTCAACTGGCATGGTGGTAAAGAGTTCCTAGAAATGTCACATTTTCAGTTGTAACAAGGCAGGGTCCTGCCACTAGGTGGCGCATCTGATCTATCATATACATTTGTGTTAGCCTGTGCCTCCATGTAATGTTCTAGTAGTTTGCATAGTTTGTGCAGATCATTTATCTCTAGATGGTGTGTAATTTGTAAACAATAAAAGCAAGAGCAAATAATGCAGGTATTTATAAAAAAAAAACAAAAAAAAAAAAAACTGCACCATGGAAAAGTAGGTATCATACATGCACATCAATTCCTGCTCTCAGGGAGCTTACAATCTAAGGTGCTTATCTCACATGCATACAAATACTAAGGCCACTTTAGGCACAATGCACACTAGGCATTTAGCTCTGATGCATGGGATTCCAGCATTTAACCGTGGATGGAGAGCATGGGTGCACCCATGGGCGTCCGCAGAACTTTTTTCAGGGGGGGGCATCATTTTAGGGTCACCCATGCACCGGCCCTTTTTGTAATTATCACATTATTATGGTCAGAGACTGCAGACGTAGTACCGTCCCTAGGATAAGTAATGGATAATGGCCAACAGGCCCTCTCACCAGACCCAGCGAAACTACAGCAGTGATCCCTCCGGCTGGACGATCGTTCACTCTGGGTTCCCCGGGGAGGACTCTGGTCAGTAGTTAGTATGGCCTGTCTGTACCCTGGTAGGGGCTCAGTCTTTCTCTCTCTGGTGGTGCTGGGTAGCGTGGCTCTCTCTGGTGGCTCTGGGCAGCGTGGCTATCTCTCTGGCTTCCGCCCAGCACACTCCTTATTCTTTGTCCTGTAGCGCTCTCTCCCTCAGATTTTTTCCAGGCTGCAGTCTCTCAATCTCTCTCTTGATCGAGCTGTAGCCTCCTCCCTGTGGAAAATGGGGACGCAAATCTTCGGGACTATATGTCCCATGATGCTCTCCTCTCCTAGTCTCCTTTGATTGGCCCTCAGTTATGGCCAATAGGAAAGGAATGGAGCGGGCAGGAAGCTGGGCGGGGAAGCCGCCGTCTCTTCTCCTTGACAGGAGAAAGGGGGGCGAGCGGAGGAAACCTCTGATAGCCCGCAGCGCGCCTATCTCCTGTCACAGTGCCGCTGAGTTCTGTGCTGGACTGAGCAGGGAAAAGAGCCCAAAGCCCCACTGGTGGGTGGCACCCTGGGGTAGGCTGCCCGCACTCCGATAGCGACAAAACTATGCTGAATTTAAGATCCGATCCCTGATTCCGGGGGGGGGGGGGGGCACTTGACCTCCCTTGCCCTTACCTGCAAACGCCCATGGGTGCACCATCCAGCGCTGCTGCTGGCAACCTGTCAAACTCTATAGGAGTCTGACAACTCCTCCACATTGTCCTATTGAGTCTACAGGACAGGAAGTAAAGAGAAATCTCCCTTTAAGTGACATAGATTGCGAAAAAAATAACAGTGACAGCAGTTTTAACATTTTAACATTCCCCTGTTTTTTTTTTTTTTCCAAACTAGCTTTTATTTTGGAGAGAATACAACGATATACAAAGATCTGGTAAATTACAGTAACATTCCCTTATTCTATTAAAAATTATAAAAAATAAAAAAAGGTTTGGCTTTAGATTTGCTTTAAAGCAGAACTCCAGTCAAAAATGAAAAAAAGAAAAAAGCATCTTTTGCTTTTATACTTACCTTCAACCGGGAGCCATCTCCTGCAGTGCAAGATGTCCTCAGTCTTCAGTGGTTGATTGACAGCAAGCATCATTCCCCCCACTTCCTCTGAGCCCAGGCTGTCATGTACCTGTTTGTCAGCCTGTAAATGGACAGAAAGTTTACATTCACATAAGTCTATACAACGTTTACAGTGCAATTCATTGTTAATGGCACCCCAAATGTGCCAAGCAAGAGCCCAGCGAGAATGAGCAGCAAAACAGGTGGATAAAAAAATGCATAAAGCTAAAAAAAAGATACATGAGCTTCTGTGCCTCACATGTAGAGAAATGCAACATCATATAAAAACATACATATATGAGATGCCTGATGTCACTTGACAGTAGTGTGAAAAGAAGGTAAGGCCCCTTTCACACTGGGGCGGAAGCGGCGTCGGCGGTAAAGCAGCGCTATATTTAGCGCTGCTTTACCCTACTTTTAGCCGCGGTATTCGGCCGCTAGCTGTGCGGTTTTAACCCCCGCTAGCGGCCGAAAAAGGGTTAAAATCCCCCGCAAAGCGCCGCAGTAGCGGCGCTTTGAGGCGGTATTGCCGCGGTATTGCCGGGGTGTCCCATTGATTTCAATAGGTAGGAGCAGTATAGGAGCGGTGAATACACCGCTCCTTCACCGCTCCAAAGATGCTGCTAGCAGGACTTTTTTGACCGCCCTTCTAGCGCACCGCTCCAGTGTGAAAGCCCTCTGGCTTTCACACTGGAGTGAATGGGGCCGGATTTTTTCAGGCACTGTACAGGCGCTATTTTTAGCGCTGTAGCGCCTGAAAAACGCCCCAGTGTGAAAGGGGCCTAAGGGAAAAGCAGTATTTCTGCTTTTTCCTCCTATCATACTCCCTGTCAGGACATGATCTGATTAGCTCCTTATTCTGCTTCTTTATCCCCCACTCTAAGTTCTGCTGTACAGAGGATTACAAAATAGTGGTAATTAAAATTCAGGTTTCACACTGCTTAAAAAAAATGCATTAAATGATGTGTTGATGACTACAAAACTGCAATAATGTGTGTCTTTTATATCTGCTGTGGAGAGGTGACCCCGGGTCACGGTGTGTATTAGCACCTTCAGCCTGGTTTTTGCAAAGACAGGCATGATTGCACACCTGTGGGCTGGTTTTATATTCCCCTCAAGAAGAGAACTCAAGGCTCGCACTTGGGAACAGCTCCACCCTACAGGCAGGTGGCCTGGTGTAGGAGTCGGGAGGGCTTTCAGGTGGAGACGGCTCCACGAAAGAGAGACAGGTGGTCTCTAGGAGTCTGAGCATCAGGACCGTTTTTAAGGCAGGGCAAAAGGGGCAGCTGCCCTGGGCCCCATTCATTGTTGTGGGGCCCAAAGTAGCTACCTCATACTTGCCAACTATCCCAGTTTAAATTCCATTATCCCTTGAAGTTTTAGTCCCGTGCTGTGTCTCGATATCTCAGTGCAAAGTTCTGTTGCTGCTGCCCAGCTCTGCCCTGTTGCCATGTACAGATGACTCACCTGCAGACTCTGTGTTTACATGCAAACAACCTGCATTGATATGTAAATAGCCGTGGACCGTTGCATTGATATCTAAAAATACAGGTGGCATTCATCTGTATATTATGTCCCCCTGAGATCATATCTACCATCACTTCTGCTGAATGCTACTCACTGGGGAGGTAAAGGAGCATGCTTTTAAGTCCTGCCTACAACTATAGTCATTAAGCCTAACATCAGCCTGTTCTGCAAAGGTAAGCAAATTGGAGGTGGAACCCTTCTTCAAAATAACATGGTGCCACAGCACCCTGAATTTTGGTACATGTGAATGCGCACATCTCAGTCGATGCATGAGGGTGTCATTAACAAATAATGGCACTTCTGTGTATCTGCTAAAGGGCAGAATGTTTCTGTGGTGTCAGGAAAGCGATTTTGCATGTATTTCCGACACACACAAATGTGAACGCAGGTTAAATGTCTCAGTTACATTGGTGGTCAGTGTAAATCTTCTCATTACATTAGGGCTTGGTGTACAATCCTTTCATTCACACTAGTGGCCAGTGAGAAGATTCCCCTTACATGGGCGGTCAGTGTAAATCCCTCTTTACATTGGTGGTTACTGTGAATGCTCCTATTAATCCCCATTACAATGGTGGCCAGTGTAGAAACTCCTATTTATATTGGTAATTGTTAAAAAAAATCCAAACTTGCATTTGTGGTCAGTTTCGAATCCTCCCTTACATTGTTGGTCCATGTAGAAGCCCCCTTTAAATTGGTGGTGAGTGTAAATTGCCCTTACATTGGTGGCCAGTGTAGAAATCCCCCTTTATTGGCTGTTGATGTAAAATCTCCCATTACATTGGTTGTCGGTGTAAATTCTTCATAACATTGGTGATCAGTGTACATTTCCCTTTACACTGGTGGCAAGGGCAGAATTGCCCTTACACCGGTGGTCAGTGTAAATCCCCCTTTACATTGGTGGTTGGTGTAGAAGTGTCACCTTACATTGGTGGTCAGTACAAATCCCCTCGACAATGGTTGTCAGTGTAAATTTCTCCCTACATGATGTTCATTGTATATCCCTCTTACAATGGCGTTTGGTGTAAATGCTCTTATTACATTGGTGTCAGTGTAGAAATCCCTCTTTTCTATTGGTGGGTGGCTTAAAATCCCCTGTTACATGGTGGTCAATGTAAATTCCCCCTCACATTGATGGTTAGTGTAAATCCCCCACCACATTGGTAGTCATTGTAAATTCCCCATTACATTGGTAGAACCCCCCCACTATATACTTGCCAAAGATTTCCAGCTTTGCGCTACATGATTCAGAATTTGCCACACATTGAACTGCCTCCTAACTAATCCCATCACCCCACCACTGCCACTGATCCCATCAACCTGCCAGCATTGCCACTGGTCACCCCCCCCCCCCCCCCGATCCCTAGGAGTTTTTTTTTTTCTATTGATGGGTCCCCTCACCTCTCCAGTCCATGGTGTGCAGGCAATGAAGAGATGATGTGCTGTAACCTTTAGCAACCAATCAGTGAGCAGTACGGCTGTGCACTAACCTCTTGCACCCAATCATTGAGCGGTAAGGATATACAGTAACCTCTAGGAACCAATCAGTGAGCAATAATAATGAGCAGTAACCTCTAACAACCAATTAGTGAATGGTATAGATGTCCAGTAACCTCTAGCAATCAATCAGTGAGCAGTATTGATGTACAGTAATCTCTATAAACCAATTAACAAGCAGAAGGCATGTGCTGTAACCTTTAGAAAATAATCAGTGAGCCATAATGTGTGCTGTAACCTCTAGCAACCAGTCAGTGAGCGGTAATGATACACTGTAACCTCTGGCAACCAATCGCAATCGCTGCCTGATCTGATTCAGTAAACTGATTTTGAGTCTAGCTGCTATTTATTGTATGTCTCAAAGCATGTGGAGAGCGAAATTGCATGGAAGAGGGGGCCCAAGAGAATGTTTGCCCAGGGTCCATTCAATATTAAGACGGCCCTGCTGAGTGTGTATGTCTGCAGGAGGCAAGCAGCACGCAGCTGAGCAAGTAAGCTCCAGGAGGGAGTTTGACTAAGTAAGAGTGAGTGAGCCAGGAGGCTGAAGTCTTTCTGTTATACAATGATGGTGGAACCCCCTGCGAGGGAAGACTTTCTGTGAAGTTTGTTTCGTTTAAATAAAATTGGGCTGCCACGCCCTTAAAAAATACAGTCTGGACTGACCGGTGTTCCTGAAAAAGCATACACCACTTGAGCATAATCACCCCAGATCGTTACAATGCCTAGAGCTCAACTTTGAAGTATAGAGACATCTGTGACACATTTCGGCAAGCCCTGCTCCTTCCCTTTCCTGTATAGTTCTGCAGCTGGATATAACGATGAGGTTCAGACCAGGTATAAAATGTGATGGAGCTATAAAACAAATTGCACATTTCAAGCATAACTGCTGCTCCGACTTAAAGCGGTTCTGCACTCTGAAAAAAAAATTTTTTTTTTAGGATGTAATATAAAGTGTGCTTACCTTTATTAGGGGACTCACCTGTTCCATCTTCCATCTCGATCGCCGCCGGTTTTCGTCCGATGAAGTTCCTCGTCTTCTTCTTTAGTGCTGGGGGCCATCTTGCCTGTGGGCATGTGAAACACCCACAGGGACTTTAGATGGCCCAGCATGCACTGCCGTTACTCGCGCGTGCGCAGTAACGGCTCATCTGCCGAGATCTCACGAGATTTCGGCAGATGCGGCCGAAATCTCGGGAGATTTCGGAAGATGTGGCCGAAATCTCGCGAGATTTCGGAAGATGCCCGCACTGACTCCTGGGATCAATGACACCAGATCCCAGGAGACAGTGCGGCGTGACGACGATCGACGCAAGACCCCGCCCGCCGCCGCAGAGGGAGAAGACCGGAAGTCTTCAATTACAAGGTAAGTAAAAAAAAAAAAAAAAAAAAAAAAAACATTTCATTTAGTACTCTTTGCCTGATTTGGAAGGCAAAGAGATTTACTAAATGAAATGAGTGCAGAACCGCTTTAAAGAGGAGGTCCACCTAAAAAAACAATATTAAAAGCCAGCAGCTACAAATACTGCAGCTGCTGACTTTTAATAAATGGACACTAATGCCGCGTACACACGGTCGGAATTTCCAATGGAAACAGTCCGATGGGAGCTTTTCATCGGAATTTCCGACCGTGTGTATGCCCATCGGTCTTTTTCTGTCGGAATTTCCGACGGACTTTGAATTGAGAACCTGTTCTCAATTTTTCCGACCGAAAACCTTTCTATCGGATTTTCTGATCGTGTGTATGCAATTCCGACACGCAAAATTCTGATGCATGCTCGGAAACAATTTGACGCATGCTCGGAAGCATTAAACTTCCCTTTTATAGTGCTGTCAAATGTGTTTTATGCCGCTGTGTTATTGACCGTCGGAATTTGGTGTGACCGTGTGTAGGCAAGACAGTTTGAGCGAAATTCCTTCGGAATTCCGACGGGAAAACCATCAGAGCTTTTTCCGTGTGTACGCTGCATTAGGCTTGATTCACACGAATGCGTTTTTTGATGCATTTTGCAGAAATGCAGGGAATTTTTTTAACATGGGTTCTTATGGAACATGCTCACATCAATGCATTTTTGTGCCTCTGGGTTTTTGGAAAGGGTCAGGGACTTTTTTTCATGCAAAATGCAGCGTTTTGCATGTAATAGAAGTCAATGGGCCTGCATACAAAACGCAAGTACAGAGTTTTTACTGCGATTTTGCCACGATTTGCGTTTTTTTCTCCATTTTTTTACACTGTATATAGCTGGTTGCTAAGCAACCACAGTGTAAAAAAAGAAAATGAAAAAAAAAACCCAAAATGCGGAAAAATCGCGGTAAAAACGCATGTCCAAAAACGCGGCAAGCACCACAAAAAGCAATGCAAAAACGCTCAAAAGCAAAATGAATAGATGTGAATAGAGCTTAAAACACACCTTTCTAGCCCAACAAAAGCACATGAAAATGATTCCCCTTTAAATCCAATATAACTGTCCACATTGCTGTTAGACATGTGCAATTCGTTTAGTTACAAATTCGTTTTCCGTTCAAATTCGTTATATTCGTTCATTCGTTATCGTACGAATGAACGAATGATTTACTAAAAATTTGAACGAATAACGAACTATCGAAACGAACGAATATGAAAAACAACGAAAATACTAAATAATTAAATTAGAAACAACGAAACAGAAACAACGAAAATACCGAACAAAGATTCAAAAATAACGAAAATCAAAATGAATGAAAAAATTTGTACATTAGTAACTTTTTTTTTTTGTTTGTTGATTCGTAATTTCCCGTGTCGCTGCTTAACGTGCTTCGAATGGATTCGTAAATTTGTTACTTTTTTTGGTTAGTTGATAAACGTGGTTGGGTCGGAGGCACTGTTTTGGTGGATTTTTGAGTTACGTTCCGACTTGTGAGAGAGAAATTCTTTGTTTCTTAAACATGTAATAGCATACACATTACATAAAATGATGAATTATGCTCCGATTACGAATCTACGAAAACAATGTTACGAAAGTACGAATAAATCAATCTTACGAAAGTACGAATGTAACTAAATCTACGAAAATACGAATGCGTCCGAATACAAAATATAACGAAAATATGAAAATACGAATTTAGAATAAACGAAAATTAGACTAACGTAAAACGAATCAACGAAAAAATAACTCTTACGAGTCCGAATCTGGTTGGATGCTGACGAACCATGTGACTCTAGTAGCCAACTTGGGACAGAAAGAGACTATTTAGGCCCTGGCTCCCAGGCTTAAGTGCTTTTGCAAGTTGGTAGACTGGGGGTAGGCATACCTCCCAACATTTTGAAATGGGAATGAGGGACACCTACTAGTAAATGTATGTAGGCATAAGACACGCCCCCTGCCACACCCCCTTAAAGGAGAATTAACCCCAAAAAAAGGTTAATTAAATCCACAAGGGACTTTTTTTTACCACTACTATTACTTTATATTGGCTTTTAAATTTTACAAATGCAGAAATTTTGAAATTGGATGAAAGGTTTAGCCCTGGGAAACACTTTTTGATAGATAAAAAGTGCATTTTATATACAACTATAGAGATCAGACCAAAATGAGGGACAGATGAGGAGGAAAGAGGGACAGAGGGACATTGCTCCAAATCAGGGACAGTCCCTCAAAGTCAGGGACAGTTGGGAGCTATGGGGGTAGGTATTCTGTCTGTTCAGGTACAGCACTAGCGGTAGGGAGAGGTTCCTGATGAGGAGGGAAAGCGTAGGGGGGCAACTCCTCTGGGCTTCAACCCGCTTGGACACAAGATGACCAGGCCACATTCTGCTCTCTTAAGAAACACTGTCAGTCTGGCTGATATCTGCTCTCTTCACATTACTGGAGACCGTGAGTGTACCTGGTTGGGCAGCCTTCCCACTGGGTTTGTGGTAAACTGTTGCTGTACTATCTCAATACAAGTTTTCCATTGCACCTGACTGTGTGAATTATTGACGCCGCACCACGATGCACCCCACCTACAAGCATACCACATTTTAATCGCACCAGTGAGAAATGGCCCAGCTGATTGGTTTAGAGTCTCCCTCTAGACCAGGGGTAGGCAACCTTCGGCATTCCAGCTGGTGCGGAACTACATTTCCCATAAGGCATTGCAAGGCTGGCAGTTACAATTACTCCCAGAGGCATGATGGGACTTGTAGTTCTGCAACAGCTGGAGGGCACCAGGTTGCCTACCACTGCTCTAGACTGTGCCAATATTACCAAGTTTTGCCACCCCTTGACTGGATCCAACACATTACAGATTTCTCTAAATACATTTTCACCAAATAAAATGTAAAGAGATAGATAAGATCTGGCTGATTATTTATTCCATCAAGATTTTTCAATAAATGTCACATAATGTGACTGTCACCTGATCTACAGTAAAAATGGCCAAATGGTGAGACAGTCAACTTCTGTGTTCAGCAAACTGCTAAAATGTTAGCTTCCAAATTTTTTTAATGTCATTGACCAGGAGTAAGCATGCATTAAGGGAAGTCAGAACTCCTGGGTCAGTGTCAGCGACAAATGTTTTATTTTCCCAGTACAATGCACCTAAAATTTGATCTCAGTTTTTGGAAGATGCTGCATAGAATTCGATCACCCTCCAAACGAATCTTAAATATGCCCCCTTTACCATCCTAGCACTTATTGCCAGGGCCTGAATTTTAACCCAGAACTTCTACTGTGTAAGGCAATATCTCTTCTTCCAGAACCACCTGGAATGCTGGACAGGTCCCTGGACAATTCCTTGAATGATCTTGCCCTGGACCTTGTTTGTCTTGAACATTGAACCTTTTGCTCCTCCCACAAACTTTCTGATTTAAGCCATGTCTCTGTTTGCCAGATTATTGTGCTCTCTCCAGCCAATATCTCACCTTTTCCTGCTGCTGTCCATATATGTGCTACCACTCGTTACCAAACTTTGGTTTGTTCCTCAACTACACTTCTGCCTGATCCCAACCTGCAAATACTTGTTACTGACCTTTGGTTTGTTTCCGGACTACGTTTCTGTTTGATCCTTACCTGCTATATTCGCCCCAGCTGGCTCACCTCTTGGTGGGGTGATCCTGAGGATCGTGACCTGGTACTAATTAGCAGCTAAACCCGTCTCCACTATCAAGAGCTCTGGTGATCTCTGCTTAGTACTTAGACTCTGCTCCTCAGGAGAGCCCACATCATTCGCCAGGGTGACCTACTTGTAAAGAAATCCTGCCGGTTGGTAGGAGTCCCTCTACTGCTATAGGTACTGGTGCCTGAGCCTGACTATGACACCTATGTTGACAAACCTGTGTAAAAAGATGTACGTGATTCCCCTGTCAGCCAGCAGCAGCTGCAAGGGAGAGGTGAGAGAACTCAGCAACGGCTGGTAATGTCTGGGAGTGGTGACATACCCCATAGGTTCCCATGTCCCACCCATTGTTGGCGCTCCCTCCTCTTCCCTGCAGCCATTGGCTAATACAAGGAAGCCAGATGGCATGACCAGACTGGAGTTGGCTGTAAATAGGTAAGTATATACATATTTTTTTACAGTTAGTTTTTAGTTAGCCAGCAGAGATGTTAGGAGTGGGAAGAGGACATTTTTAGGGCTAGTTAGGTTTAGGCTGAAATTCTACTGTGATTACAGTTGTTACCTAGCACAGCTGAGGGTCCCATCCAGTGTTGGAGTCTTCTGCCATGACAATGTACAAAAACAGCACAACAATGTCTAACTTGCCAAATAAGTTAAAAAAGTGACAACAAATTAACTGTTTCAGTCTTTCCAATAAATTTATTTGGTTATGTTTTCAACCCTTATCATTATAGGGCACACTCATGATGTCAGTTATATTTACATTTTATTTATTAACCTTTTTTAGTATAAATTTAAACTACAAACAAAACTGCCAGTATTGCATAGATTATCCGGCAATGGCCAAGATATATACACATACAGTACATGTATCCATTTGTCGCAGTGTAGCAATATGACAATTATCCAGATATTTAGAAACCCAAAATTGGAATTTTATTTTTGAATTTGAATCTGATTTGAATTAAATTTGATTTGAATCTCTTGGAGTTTCCTTTGGTGAGA
The DNA here is from genome assembly GCA_028564925.1 of Lithobates sylvaticus. Classification (NCBI taxonomy): domain Eukaryota; kingdom Metazoa; phylum Chordata; class Amphibia; order Anura; family Ranidae; genus Lithobates; species Lithobates sylvaticus. Next base: position 188,001,673 of record CM053038.1, read on the forward strand.
TCTCAAAAAGTTTCTTTCCACTTACTTCATTCTTCAAGAGATCGAACAATAGGATTTAGGTCTTGGTATAATGGCCAGGCATGGTAGGCTATCATGGGAATCTTTTTAACGGAGTCCTCAAGATATGTAAGTAGCCAATGTGTGATATAACAGGCCCCCCAAAACATAAAGCCAACTTGTAACAATGCAAATATGGAAGCTGCTATTCCTGGATAATTTTTGAAGGAGCTTACAAACTCATTGGCCTGGCTCAAACTCCAGTCATTGACCTGGCTCCAACTCCAGTCACTGACCGGGCTCAAACTCCAGTCATTGACCGGGCTCAAACTCCAGTCATTGACCTGGCTCAAACTCCAGTCATTGACCGGGCTCAAACTCCAGTCATTGACCGGGCTCAAACTTCAGTCATTGACCGGGCTCAAACTCCAGTCATTGACCGGGCTCAAACTCCAGTCATTGACCGGGCTCAAACTCCAGTCATTGACCGGGCTCAAACTCTAGTCATTGACCGGGCTCAAACTCTAGTCATTGACCGGGCTCAAACTCCAGTCATTGACCTGGCTCAAACTCCAGTCATTGACCGGGCTCAAACTCCAGTCATTGACCGGGCTCAAACTCCAGTCATTGACCGGGCTCAAACTCCAGTCATTGACCTGGCTCAAACTCTAGTCATTGACCGGGCTCAAACTCCAGTAATTGACCTGGCTCAAACTCTAGTCATTGACCGGGCTCAAACTCCAGTCATTGACCTGGCTCAAACTCTAGTCATTGACCGGGCTCAAACTCCAGTCATTGACCGGGCTCAAACTCCAGTCATTGACCGGGCTCAAACTCCAGTAATTGACCGGGCTCAAACTCTAGTCATTGACCGGGCTCAAACTCTAGTCATTGACCGGGCTCAAACTCCAGTCATTGACCTGGCTCAAACTCTAGTCATTGACCGGGCTCAAACTCCAGTCATTGACCGGGCTCAAACTCCAGTCATTGACCGGGCTCAAACTCCAGTAATTGACCGGGCTCAAACTCCAGTCATTGACCGGGCTCAAACTCCAGTCATTGACCGGGCTCAAACTCCAGTCATTGACCGGCTCAAACTCCAGTCATTGACCGGGCTCAAACTCCAGTCATTGACCTGGCTCAAACTCTAGTCATTGACCGGGCTCAAACTCCAGTCATTGACCTGGCTCAAACTCCAGTCATTGATCAGGCTCAAACTCTAGTCATTGACCGGGCTCAAACTCTAGTCATTGACCGGACTCAAACTCCAGTCATTGACCGGGCTCAAACTCCAATCATTGACCTGGCTCGAACTCCAGTAATTGACCTGTCTGCAGGCTAGGAATCCCTCAACCACCATCTTCATACTTGTTCTAAGTCAGTGATTTACTATGCAGTGAAATAATTATTAGAATGACAATCCTACACTTGTAGTAGTGTTCGCGGCAATATTTTTAGCTTGACAGGTTCCATTTAACTATTACTTTTGGGTAGATTTTTTGAAGGGTTAATTAAGGCCCTTGAATGCTTTGTCTGTAAGTCAGCAGGCAAACATTCACATGACCCTATCTTTACAAGCCAGCCCTGGTTTCAGGTCAGGCAGTAGTAGGTCTTTTCAAAATGGGAGGAGCAATTTTGCCCACATATGGAACAAATTAGGACATGGCTTTGGAGACTTCAGCAAGGATCCAAGGTCCCACATATCAATCTTCAGTTGCTTGCAGTAGATCAATATTGAGAAGGGCCCAGTACTCATGTCAGCAATAATTGTGTAAATCCAGAAGCACCATTATTGGTTGGTAGATGCCCAGTCTGTCACCAATTCTTCTGTTGAAGAGATAATGCACTGTCAGTTGTTATTGCTACAGTGTAACTCCATCGCTTGATACTTTAGAGTCATTTAGGTCCATTCCAGGAAACTCCTGGGGCATTGTCCCATAGCTACATCATTCCATTAAGTTTGGTCCATTCATAAATGTCCTGCTCACAGACAATGTCTGAGTTTATAAGAAGGTACCGGTCACCCACACAGAAATGCTTCTGACATGCTGCACACTTGAAGCACTCCAGATGATAGACTTTGTCCTTCACCCGCATGGTCATCTCGTATGCCCTGATCCGCTTGTCGCAGGATGCACAAAGCCCATCCTGACCAAAAAGTCTGCAACAGAAACCATAAAACATATTTTAGGATGCGGAAAATGATAGATCAAAGTGAAAGAAAAGTAAACTTGGCACTGTAGCACTAAAAAAATCAAAATAGTCACAGTGCAATCTGGACTGCATAATGTAGATGATGCTGCCATTTTAGGCTCGGTTCACACTGGGGCAGCTTCAAAGTTGCCTCAAGTCGCACAGTGCAGCTTGCAAATTACCGCAAAAAAGCCACTCCGAAGTTGCCCGGGTAGTGCAGGAACCTTTTTCTAAGTTGGAGCAACTTGAGTCGCTCCGAGTCTCTCCGATTTAGAACGGTTCAATTGCACTGAATGGAGCGTGACTTGTCAGGCTGACAAGTCGCCCCAGTGTGAACCAAGACTGGGGAATCTTCAAACTGCAATGGAACTCTTCTGGTTCGACTGGATGTCCTGCAGCCAGCTGACGCTGAGCCTTGCTCTGAAGAAGGGGCCAAGTCCGCTGAAATGCGTCAGCTGGTAGCAAGACATCCAGTCGAACCAGAGGAGTTCCTTTGCAGAGCCTACCTTTTGGGTTTCTGGACATTTTATAACGCTCTCATTCCTATTCCTATTCCCTTTTCTTTCATTAAAGTGTTGTGGAAAATGTACTAGGCGTTGGCAAGCCAACTGCATTTACCTGTATAGGTGGGTCCTCCGCTCACTTAAGAGACCACATCATGTACTATAATATCTGTCCAGTCCTTAATGCAAGATTTACTTCATGCATCCCTTTTTATGCATCCCATATTTGGGACCACGTGAATGTTTTACCCCATGTAAAGAATAGAGGTGTACAAGTTGATGTGCTTATAGTGCAGTCACCACTGCAAGTGCATAGCATGGTAAATGGCCACATATCATTTCTAACTAATATTTATTCCTCTCCTCCTGCCTCTATGGAAATGAAGGCCTTACCTGAGGTAATCTCTTCGGCACAGCTTGCGCCCCAGTTTGTAGTAGAGTCTCCTCCCAACCTCTCCTAAGCGGCAGCCACACAAGTCGCAGCTCAGACAGTCCTCGTGCCAATATTGATCTATGGCCTTTAAGAAGTAGCGGTCCCCAATGTTTTGTTGGCAGCCCCCACATGTTAGTAGTGAGGGTGGAATCTGCAGAACCTCGTCCACTGGCTCACTATGGGGAAAAAAATGAGATACATAATTAAAAATGTAATCCAACAATGTAAAACTTGAATACAAGCTTTAGTTAAAAAACAAACAATTTTGAAGAGGAACATTTATTTTTCTCTGCAGTCAGGGCTAGTTTCTTTTAGCACTCCTCTATGATATGTAACTATTTTAGGTTACATCATGCCCACAAGCTACATCATGCCCACAGGCATCAAAATGGGAATTTGGCATGCATTAATGACATCTGCCAAGGGCTCCTTGGTGCCCAGAGCAGAAGAATGGCTCAGTACAGAAATATAGGATGAAAAAATCAATTCACAGGTAAACCAAATACAATTTTTTTCAGGCTGCCCAAAGGTATTTAAGCAACTTCACTTTTTAAAAAAAAAAGATGTTCAAGCAAATATCTTCAATCTGGGGAAAATCATACCATCAGGATGGTCTAGACCAGGGATATGCAATTAGCGGACCTCCAGCTGTTGCAGAACTATAAGTCCCATGAGGCATAGTAAGACTGACAGCCACAAGGATGACACCCAGAGGCATGATGGGACTTGTAGTTTTGCAACAGCTGGAGGTCCGCTAATTGCATATCCCTGGTCTAGACCCTGAATTGTGTGACTCTCCTCATTTGAGACAAATTTGCATGGAAACATACAGAACAGGTAAATTCAACAAGTATTTCAATTAGCAATTGATTGGTTTATTTCTACCGAAGTGCTTGACTTTTTCTTTTTTTGTCATTCTATCCCATGTTAAGATGAGCTCATATAGAGCAGCCTTTCTCAACCTTTTCAACACAGAGGAACCCTTGAAATAACTTTCCGGTCTCTCTCTCTCTATATATATATATATATATATATATGCAGCATGATACATTAGTGTGATGGTCGGTGGGACGAATGCGCCTTACACTTGTGGTCATTGGGACGAATTACCCCCTTACAGATAGCTAAAAAAATCAATGGTCTCTGTGGGAACCTATCTGAGAGGCAGAAATTGCTCATTGCTCAAGGAACCTGTAGCAACCTCTGGAGATACTCTAGGGATCCATGTAACCCTAGTTTGAGAAACTCTGATGTACAGCATGCAATAATTCTTTAGTATACGTTCCTTCTTAACCAATGACATCACAGAGCTACTTATTTACTCCCTGGTTATCTTTTGCCTTGACTGTTGCAACTCCCTCCTTGAAGGCCTACCTCTACACAGACTCTCCTCCAGTCTACCATGAATGGTGCAGCCAGATTCATCTACCTTACCAACCGTTCAATGTTAGCCACCCTTCTCTGCCAATCCCTCCACCAGCTTCCGCTCACCTCACGAATAACATTCACAATACTTAACATACAAAGCTATCCACAACTTTGCCACCAGCTACCTCATCGACATCATCTTAAAGGGGTTGTAAAGGTTTGTTTTAGAAAAAACAAACATGTCATACTTACCTCCTCTGTGCAAGGGTTTTACAGAGCGGCCCCGGTCCTCCTTCTCTGGGGTCCCCCGGCTGTGCGCCTGGCTCCTCCTATTATTGAGTGCCCCCTAGGAGAGCCGCATTCCATGGGGGCACTCGTGCAGGCATGCTTTCAAGTCCTGCTGCTGCGTCCATTGACACAGGCAGCAGGACTCAACCCCGCCCCCGGCTCCCGTGTCACTGGATTTGATTGACAGAAGTGGGAGCCAATGTCTCCTGCTGCTATCAATCTATCCAATGAGGACCTGAGACAGTGGCTGGAGCTGCTGTGCTCGTCCCTGTCACTGGAACGATCGGTTTATGTAAGTAAAAGTGGGGCTCTGGGGGGCTGCTGCACTACAGAAGGTTTTTCACTTTAATGCATAGAATACATTACGGTGGAAAAACCTTGAGGGGTTTACAACCTCTTTAAATATCATCCAAGCCTAACATTAGAGTACCATCTTCTTTAGCTGATCAACATGTTGTCCTGCATCAGCAACCAAGTCTTCACCCTCCTGCAGCCAAATATTATGGTGCCAGTGCTTCCAGCCACTCATCCAAGAATACCAACCTGGATGACATCACATGACTTGTAGTTAATTCACCCGCTTGTTTTCTCTCACCTTGACTATTCCACATCACTCCCTGTTGGCCTACCTTTACAGAGGCTACCCCCTCTTCAGTCGATCATGATTGCTGCTGCCACACTCATCCACCTTACCAACCGCTCAGCGTCCACCACCCTGCTCTGCCAATCCCTCCACTGGCTTTCACTTTCCCAGTGAATAGAAATCAAAATAACAATCGCATACAAATTAATTCACAACTCTGCTTTGAGGTACATCACCAACCTCATCTCAAAATATCACCCAAACCATCCACTTTACTCCTTTCAGGACCTCCTTCTCGCTAGACCTCTCGTTACTTCCTTCTCATGCTTGCCTTCAAGACTTCTCCAGAGCTTCTTCCATCCACTGGAAAACTCTACCTCAACCTGTATGGCTACTCTGTCTACCTTTAGGAAATCTCAGAAAATTCATCTCTTCAGGGAAGCCAAGTACACCTCTAACTAACAGCTGAACTTTTACTTTCTACATTAACTCATCCCTCACAGTTATTACCTTTAGACTCCTTTTACACTGTGGCAGTCTTCAAGCGTTTTAGTGCTAGAAATAGACTCTAAAAAGCACCTGAAAACGTCCTCCCATTATTTGCAGTGTGTGCTTTCATACTGGGGCGGTGCGCTTGCGGGACATTAAAAAAAGTCCTGCAAGCAGTATCTTTGGGGCGGGTTGGGAGCGCTATAAATATTGCTCCCAAAACGCCCCTGCCTATTGCAATGAATGGGCAGCGCTTCCAAATCGCTTTGTAAGAGCTGCAAAACTGGACCTTTTACCTATTTTTTAAGGTAAAATCCACTCCGCTAGCGGACGAAAAGCGCAGCTAAGACCCCTTTCTCACTACAGCACTGCTAAAACACCACTAAAGCGCCGGTAGTTTTTTCCGTGCTTTAGCTGTGTTTTAGCAGCGCTTTTCGACTGCTAGCGAGGTGGTTTTAGCGGTGCTGTAGTGTAAAAGGGGTCTTAGTATCACTTGTCCCTCTCATTTAGATTGTAAGCTTTAACAAGGACGGCCTTCCGAATACTTTTGTTTTGAATTGTATTTAACTTCACTGTCTCCCCTTTTTGTAAAGCACTGCACAAGTGCACATACTGTTGGTACTATATACTGCAAATCCTGTATAATAATAATAATATTGCCACCCCTCCAAGTAGGATACCCATTAAAAACAACATGGAGGACAGAGAATGTCCTGCAATGTGTGATCCATCTTGTGTGCTGCTCTCATTTTTTATATTCATCCGGTGGCCGCCTAGTTACATAGATAGGTTGAAAAAGACACTTGTTCTTAAAGTTCAACCTCAAAAAATCCTAAACCTGCAGCTGATCAAAAGAAAAACTCATTATTACGTGTTGGGCCAATTTGCTCCATTTGGGACAAAATGTATTTGAGAATCCCAACAGCAAACTGATACTCCCTGGAACAACAGTTCACAACAGCCTTTCCCAACCTTTTAATCATGGGGTAATCCTTGAAAAACCTTTCCATGCTCAGGAAATCCCCACTAATTACTATTTCTACATCTCACAGTACATTCGTGTGATGGTCATTGGGAAATGTCTACAGACAGCTAGAAAGATCAGTCATTGGTTACTCATCTTCGAGGCAGAAGTTGCTCAAGGAATCTCCAGCAACTTCTGGAGCAACCCTAGAATTCCATAGAATCCTAGTTGAGAAATTAGTAGCTATTTATATTTTCTGCACATCTGGCCTTTTTTTTCAAAACAATCCAGAGTCAGCTAAAATCAGTTCATGAGGAAGACTATTCCCATCATAACTCACATAACTTACAGCAAAGTTCCCTTTCCCTATATGGAAATTTTAAAGCGGAGTTCCACCCAAAAGTGGAGCTTCCGCTCGTTGTATTCTTCCCCCTCTCCGGTGCCACATTTGGCACCTTTCGGGGGGGGGGGGGGGGCAGAATACCTGTCCTTGACAGGTATCCTGTTCCACTTCCAGGAGCCTCAGCCGCGGGTATTGACACCACCGCCCGGGCTCCTTCCCCGACCGCCAGGACGGTAAGAGAGAGGAGCGGAGCGCCTGTGCAGTAGGGTTCCCATCGTGAGGCCTTGAGGCTTCACTGCCGGGTTCCCTTACTCGCAATAGAGGCGGCATGCATCCAACAGCTGATGGAAACATCAGCTGCGGTGCCGACATCGCTGGACTCCAGGACAGGTAAGTGTCCGATTATTAAAAGTCAGCAGCTGGCTTTTAATTTTTGCAGCTGTGGGCGGACCTCCGCTTTAAAGCATATGGGAACCCTTACCTTTCCGGTTCAGTTTAATATACAAATAAAAGGCAAAAAATTTGTATACAAAATAAAATCTAAATATATTTTTTTCCAAGTGATTCCATAATCTGTTTTGTTAGCTGCATGAGGGGCTTGGAGAGGTGGGGGTAGAGAAACAACAACACACTGATCTTCCCAGTGAAGAGCAGGGCAGGAGGGCCAATTGAGGACAGGTAAGCTGTTCTCCCAGCACAGCCATAAACTGACCACCCTGAGATGGGTGTGCTTCCATGCTTAGTGTGGTCAGTTTGAAATAGGAAAGCAGGGGGACTGGCAGCAGCACTAGGTGTTTTACAAAAAGGAATTAAGGAAGAGAACACAATACTTTTTAACACATGGTACAAAACACACATATCAGGGACATGAAATGTTGGGGTAACATATCTTTTCCTCTAGTTGCAAAGAGTGCCCTCATATCTTTTGTGGTGACTGTTTGGTCTTTAAAGGGGAATTCCAGCCTAACACTAACTATGCTTAAAAATGTTCTGCTACTTATCATGCCCAACACAATATTTCAGTTTTTGGTAGATGCTGGAGAGCTAAATGAAACCTGGTACAACCAGGGCTTCCATCTGGTGCTGTAGGAGGTCGTTTAAAGTTTTTTTTTTTTCAAACACACACAATACACAAAAACAGCAGCCTACATCTCTCGCCCAATGATGGGTTTGTTGGGATGTTCTACACCAGAGCAGTAAATGACACCTAAACCACTGAAGCTCTTTTTTTGGGGGAGCTACATCCCTCAGCATGTCCTGCCAGCTGCAGCATCGTCTCAAAATTAGATTCCCACCATCCATCCAGCGCTTTCATTATCATTACAACGTTACCAACATTTAGAACAGCCATTCGCAATCAGGGTTCCATGGGACCCTAAAGTTCCTCCTGGGGTTGGTAGGTGTTCCTTGAGTCGTGAACACTGGTAAATTGACCTCCTACTTACTCTGACCACCAATGAAAGAGGCACACCTACAATCACCAATGACGTTAGGGGATACCACAACTTTATACTGTCTGCACTTCTTTTCTGTTATTATTATAATTTATGTAGTATCAAGATTATCACCAAAAATGCTGTTGTACAGAGCAGGAGAGTTGTCAAATATGTCAAATATGCATTATTATTATTTTTTTATATTAAACCTTCCATGATCAGTACCATAAAATGCTGTAATCCTACCATCTATGCCTCTAATTTTATTGTATCCCCTTGTGCATTACTTTTATACCTTTTGTTATTTTACATTGCAAAACTCCAATGCGAAAAATCTTTTTAAAGCAGTCTAATGTACCACAAACTAGAGGTATAACTATAGCAGGGGTTCCTAGAGACCTGAAAAAATATTTCAAGGTTCCTCGAAGGTTGAAAGTATAGGAAAGGCCGAATTAAAATAACTTCCAAGACCACATTGCTGTTGAAAATGATTATCCTTATGGTAGTTACAACGTCTCTACCACCACTACCACCAGTGTGATGCACTCTATTCTTATTATGGCAAAGGGACTACACAAATACATTTATTAACATTATAACTACTAATTTTAAAATAGGGTTGGATAAAAAGAACGGGAAGTTGAAAGGCTGATTTAAAATAACTTCAAGGACCACATTGCTGCTCAAATGGCTATCCCTATGGTAGTTACAATGTCGCAACTACCACCAGTGTGATGCACTTTATTCCCATTATTATGGTATATTGACTCCAGCGCCCAGGGCAAAAATGCCAAACTGTGTCCCCCCCAACCTTAGGTTTAAGGTCATGGCACCCACATCCCTGCAATAAACCATTGCCCCCAGGGCAATTTTCCCTCCTGCCCACCCCTTGTCCCGGGCCCTGTATAGACTACACAAATATATATTTAAATACTTATTTTAAAACAGGTTAGATAGAAAGAACTGAACATCGAAAGGTTGAGAAAGGCTGATATAAATAACTTCCAGGACCTTATTGCTACTGAAAATCATGTTCCTGCTAAAGTTACAATGCCACCACCACTACCATGACACACGTTATTCCCGTTATGGCATATGGGCTACAGAAATACATCTATTAGCATTTTGGAGGTTGGATAGAAAGAACTGAAAGTTTGTAAGGTTAAGAAAGGCTGATTTAAAATAACTTCCAGGACCTCACATGAAAATGATGTCCTTGCTGTAGTTACAATGCCACCACCACCACCGTGATGCACTTTATTCCCATTTTTGCATATGGACTACACACATACATCTATTAGCATTTTAAATACTTATTTTAAAATAAAGTCGAATAGGAAGAACTGAGCGTAAATAAAAAAAAAAAAAAAAAGGATTCAATGTTCCATCTCAGGGCATTTTTAAGGAACAAGAAATTCCAGCTGCACGCCTGTATAATCCAGGTGTGTTCCTGGAAATCAAGGACAGTCGGTACCTATGCCAGCCATCAGCCCTTGCCTATTTCAATATAATGTGCCCCCCCTCCTTTAATCGCTTGCCCAAATTGTCAGCGATTGTCCCTATTTTCAATAGCCCCCCCTCCCGCCACCGCCACCTCCAATTGCTCCAACAATAAGACCCCAGCCACGCTTACTCTGCAGGGTCCAGGCTCTTCCTCTCGATGGGTGCTGACATTTGCTTGCTCCTGTGTATTGTCCTCTGTACAATGTGTTGTCTTGGCTCTTGTAGGTCCTGGCTAATTCATACAGACACAGGTCCATGCAATGCTATCCTCTCTGTAGAAGATCAACCACCCCCCACCCCCCCCAGAGTCCAACGTCAGATGCCAACTGCCCGCTTTCCATCACCGGTGCTGCCACATCTGTATTCCTGGCAGCTGCCTGAGTCCTCTGGCCAAGAAGGAAGGTCTGAGAGAGAAGCCTGTGTCACTGTCACTTATATAGGCAAATGCTGTCTCCTTTGCAGCATTGACTATTTTAGCACAGCCCCTCTGCTTTCATTTCCTTTTTCCTGATCACCATTCAAATACAATAGAAGGAAATGGCATTTAAAGGCACAGCTGCTCACTTCTCTCTCTCTCTGGCCCTCCTGGGCACTGGGATTACAACACAGCTACACTGCAGCTGTCTAACTCATTAACCCCCTGTGTCTCTAGGGAGGTCAGCCTTGCGTTGCAGACAGCGGCATTGATCTGACAGTGCTGCACAGGTTAATTCTCCTCTGATGAGGTTGGGGGGAGGTAAACAGGTTAATTGAAGGATTAATTTACAGTTAACAGGGAGACTAAGAAGCTTCTATGTATTAAAATTATTTTTGCTTCTAGTATATCTAAGGGCTACGCAGACTGTAAGTTAAATACCTGTGTGAAAAGCTTCAAATGGAAGCACGTGCTTTGCCTTATGCCGCGTACACACGATCGGAATTCTCGTCGGAAAAAACTTACGGTTTTTCCGACGGAATTCCGCTCAAGCTGTGTTGCCTACACACGATCACACCAAATTCCGACGGTCAATAACACAGCGGCATAAAACACGTTCGACAGCACTATAAAAGGGAAGTTTAATGCTTCCGAGCATGCGTCGAATTGTTTCCGAGCATGCGTCGGAATTTTGCGTGTCGGAATTGCATACACACGATCGGAAAATCCGACAGAAAGGTTTTCCGTCGGAAAAATTGAGAACAGGTTCTCAATTCAAAGTCCGTCGGAAATTCCGACAGAAAAAGACCGTTGGGCATACACACGGTTGGAAAATCTGATGAAAAGCTCCCATCGGACTGTTTCCATCGGAAATTCCGACCGTGTGTACGCCGCATTAGAGATGCAAAATATATTTTGTGTCATAAAAGGTTACATTTTGAGTAGGGTTTTATTGCTGTTTGTGTCTCCATTAGTAAACTTTCCCCTGACTCTGTCCTCCTGACACCGCACGTGTCAAGGTATAGGGTTGGTAAAGATCTAACAAGGGTTGCAAATTATGTCCGCTCTTTCCCTAATTTCATAAATGATTATATCTGGACAAGACGCTCTTAACCAGTGTTTCTTGGAACCCCATTGATCTCCCACCTACACCCATTAAGGGCAGAATTTTCCACTGACGTCCAATGATAGTGGTCATTTCTACAGTGACCGCCAATGCAAGGGGGCACTTTTCCACTAATCCCCAGTTTAAGCGGGAACATCCCCAATGGCCACCAATTTAATGGACTCTTCTCCTACTGACCAATGTTAGAGGGAATTTCTCCACTGGCCCCCACTGTAACTGGCCATTTGTCTACTGGCCTCCAATGCAAGGGGACACTTTTCCACTGATCCCCAATATAAGAGGGGATCTCCACTGGCCATTTCCCCACTGACTGCCACTGTGATGGGCATTTTCTACTGACCTCCAATGCAAGGGGCACTTTCCACTGATCCCCAATTTAAAATGGGAACACCTCCTCTGACCACCAATGTAATGGGCTTCTCTCTTACTGACCATCAATGTTAGAAAGCATTTCTCCACTGGCCAGCACTATTACTGGCCATTTTTCCACTGACCTCCAATGTAAGAGGACATTTCTAATCACTAGTGTAAGGGAATACTACTACAAACATTTTTATTGTCTGTTTCTATTCTATTCTTTATTTTTGCTGTTCTTTAACTTAATGATTGTTAATGAAAATATGTTTTAGGGGTATAGAGCAAGGGGGGGTTGATAAATGATCCTCTGCTGTAGGAGCCTGATGATCTACGTATGCCATATTCTTTGATTTCTTTATTACTTTTTTTCAATTTGCTGATCCTGCTAATGTACCTTGACCTGCAGATATAATCATTTTCATTAGAGGTTCCCTGAGTTCAACAATTTATTTCAAGGATTCCTCAGGGGTAAAAAAAGGTTGGGACAGACAGCTCTAAACCCTCATGAGATGAAACATTATTATCATCTATGGCAGGGGGTCTCCATACTTTCTAAACAAAGTGCCAGTGTACTGTCCTTTAGACCTTAGGGGTGATGGACTGTGGCCAGTGGGAGTAGAAAATTGCCCGGCATCACGCGGAGTAAACAGTGCCTCAGGCTTAGTGGTCAGTGGAAGTAAAATATAACATAGCACTTGTGGACCGTAGGTGTCAGGAAAGACAAAATGTGACCAGGCGTACAGTTATGCACAGACAGAAAATTACCGTTAGCCAGACCCCTTGTCAGAAAAGAGGAAATGTGACCAGGCACATAGTTATTCGCAGACAGAGAATTCCTGTTAGCCAGATCCGTGCTCACGCACAAATGCACGCACACGTGTGCAAGCTAGTGCGCACGCCCGCCACTTGATTGGCGCCTAGTGGGCTATTGAAACACCTTTGCTGCACTAGGACCTTGCCTTTTGGTCTACAGCATCCTGCTACCTGTTTCTGTGCTTGATCTCCTGTTGTCATCCTGATCCGTCTGACCACGCTTGAACTCTGCTTGAACCGACCCCTGGCTTGCACTTCAACCTCATCTCTGTCTGATCCTTCTGTCTGTCTGCTTACCATTGCCAACTCCTACCTGAACCAGACTACTCTTGTGCCTTCTGCTCTGTTTCTGATGTGCCTGCTAGTGACCCACCCAGCTTGCCTGACTCTGCTCTGTATCCAGCCAGTACTGGCCACCCCTAGTCTTGCAGCCTGCCAAATACCTGCTGTCTGCTGCCTGCAACCTGCCAAGTACCTGCTGTCTTCCACCTGCCAGCCTGCCGAGTGCCTGCCACCTGTGACCTGCCAGTGCTACTGCCCATCTGTGACCTACCAACTTGCCAAGCGCCTGCTGCCTGTGACCTGCCATCCTCCAAAGTGCCTGCTGACTCTATACCAACCTGCTGTGCTGCTGCCCTGCATCACAATCCAGCCTCCATCATTGGTATCAGGGGGAGGAATAGTGCTTCACCATTAGTATGAGTGGGAGGAATAGTATTCAATCATTGGTGTTAGTGGGAGGAATCGTGCCCCGCCATTGGTGTCCGTGAAAGGAATAGTGCCCCATCATTGGTGTTTGTGGGAGGAATGGTGCCCTATTGTTGGTGTCAGTGGAAGGAATAGTGCCCCATTATTGGTGTCCTTGGAAGGAATAGTGGCAGTGGTGCCCCATAATTGGTGTCTGTGGAAGGAGTAGTGCCCCATTGTTGATGTCAGTGGAAGAAATTGTGCCCCATCCTTGGTATAAGTGGGAGGAATAGTGCCTCATCATTGGTGGGAGGAATTGTGCTCCATCATTGGTGTACGTGGAGGAAATAGTGCCCCAACATTGGTGTCCATAGAAGGAATAGTGCCCCATTGTTGGTATCAGTGGAAGGAATAGTGCCCCATCATTGGAGTTAGTGGGAGGAATGGTGCGCCATCATTGGTGTCCGTGAAGGGAATAGTGCCCCATTGTTGGCGTCAGTGGAAGGAATAGTGCTACATCATTGGGGTTAGTGGGAGGAATTGTGCTCCATCATTGGTGTACGTGGAGGAAATAGTGCCCCAACATTGGTGTCCATGGAAGGAATAGTGCCCCACTGTTGGTATCAGTGGAAGGAATAGTGCCCCATCATTGGAGTTAGTGGGAGGAATGGTGCGCCATCATTGGTATCCGTGAAGGGAATAGTGCCCCATTGTTGGCGTCAGTGGAAGGAATAGTGCTACATCATTGGTGTTAGTGGGAGGAATGGTGCCCCATCATTGGTATCCGTGGAAGGAATAGTACCCCATCATTGGTGTCAGTGAGATGATATATGCCCCATTGTGGTGTCAGTGGAAGGAATGGGGCTGCATCGTTATTATCAATTGGAAGAATAGTACCTCGTGTCCTTGGGCGAAATAGTGCCCCAAAGTGCCACATAAAGGCAAGCAAAGTGCCACAGTTTGGAGCCCCCTGATCTATGAATTGGCCAACCTCTGCCAGAGCAGTTAGAAGCACAGCATTTCCCTAATTGGTTGACTCAGAAGACAGGTTCCCTCGATCGACCATGGTGGAAAACCCAATCGCTTTCAGAACCAGATCCCCCCCCCCCTCCTTTTTTTTTATTGATATTGCATTTTTTTTTAAATAAGGTTTGTAAAAAAAGATAACTGCATATGGGGCCAGCATGAGTCTGACCCCTGTTATAGTGCAGCAGAATGTGCTGCAGGAAAATACAACATGTCCTATATTTTTTTTCAGCGCACACCAGCACAGTATGTTGGTGTGAACTGAATCGTAGTTCTTGCGTTCGGACTTTGTTTGGCTAATGCAGTCCAATGCTACTGCTGTGAATGAGCCCTGTGCACTTTGGATATAAAGTCCAGTAATATTCTCACTGTAGTTATCATTTTTCCCAGGGATGGATCAGTACAGGGAGAGGCTCCATGTCTGACTCTGGCTGATAACCTGAGCTGGGTGTGGTGCTGACAACTGTCACTTTCATGGTTTCAGCACCATCAGCAGTGATAATACACGTTCTCCTGCTGCTCACAGTGTCTGGATCTACAGATGTCCCTGTGGAAATAACGCCTCCTCTGGATGATCACATGGAAAATAAAATGAAACCCCCAGAAATCTATATAATCTGTTCTGAGAGTGCACAGCCACAGGAAACGGCTTAAAGTCACACTAAACGATATCTTTTTTCGTCAAAAATAATCCATACACATCCAATACTTAAAGTATATCTGATCCCTTACCTTTTAAAACAACGCACTCAGTTTAAAAGAGGAATGCAAGGCAAAATATATATATATATATATATATATATATATATATATATATTATTATTATATTTTATATAAATATATTTTAATATATATTAGGGCTGTGGAAATTAAAGATTAATTCCTTGATTAATCGATTAATTTTTTTGATCGATCAAAATTCTTTTGATCGGTACTCACCTCTCCGCCGCTTCCGGGTCTTCAGGGAGTTCCGTCGGATTTCCGGTGACATCACGGACATTGACGTCACCGGACTCCTCCCCCCTTCCCCAAGTGCCTCCGTCTGCTAACGAAGGGAAGGGGGGAGGAGTCTGGTGACGTTGAAGTTCTGATTGAACGTAACCCGTGTGGGGGAGGAGCTACGCCTGAGGTCACCCGCTGCTGCCCTACGGAACTAACACGATTGTCGGCTTTACACGCTGTGTTTTTATCATCTTTATGTGAGTAGTTTGTGTTTGAACACAAAAATTAAATCTAAGGCCCATTTCACACTGAGGCTTTTTTTCAGGCGCTACAGCGCTAAAAATAGCGCCTGAAAAAAACTGGCCCCTTTCACTCCAGTGTGAAAGCCGGAGGGCTTTCACACTGGAGCGGTGCGCTAGCAGGACGGTAAAAAAAGTCCTGCTAGCAGCATCTTTGGAGCGGTGTATTCACTGCTCCTAAACCGCTCCTACCCATTGAAATCAATGGGGCAGCGTGGCTATACCGTCGGCAAAGCGCTGGGCAGTTTTAACCCTTTTTTGGCCCCTAGCGGGGGTAGCGCATAGCTAAAACGACGGTAAAGCATCGCTAAATATAGCGCTACTTTACCGCTGACGCCGCTCCCACCCCAGTGTGAAAGGGGCCTTATACTTAAGCGGTGAGCACTTAGATCTTTTCTTTCTACCCATGACCTGGTGTCCTTGCTGAGATCTAAGGAGACATTAGAGAAGTTTATGGTCCGTGTTAACCCTTTTTATACCAGCTTGCATGACCACCTGTTTGCACAGGGTCCATGCCATAAGGTGAGAGTGATTAGTTAGACCGGAGGTGGAGGGATTGTCACGCTACTGTGGAAAAAAAATTTACTTACGTCAGTGCTACAGTTTGAATTTAAAACGTATTTGTGTGAACTGTGAAGATAAGTCATGGATTGTGGAAACGAACTAGTGTCAGGTGATTGTATATAGTGTATACCACATTTACCACTGACTAATGCAGAGTTGCAATGCAAGGAGATCAGCTAAAAGTAGTTGGATCTGTATGTGCGTTATAATTAATCGAAATTAGTCGATTAATTGATAAAAAAAAAAATTGTAATCAGTAACAGCCCTAATATATATATATATATATATATATATATATATATACTGTATAAACAAACATTATTCATACTTTTTTTTTTCTTTTTTTTAAAGTGATCACATACCCTCTGTTTTCAGCTGCATAAGGGACTTATGCCCTGTACACTCGAGCGGAATTTCCGTCTGAAAAATCTTGGATGTTTTTTCAGATGGAATTCCGTGTCTTGCATACACACGGTCACACAAAAGTTCGCTGAACATTCGACCGTCAAGAACGCGGTGACGAACAACACTACGACGAGCCGAGAAAATGACTTCAATGTTTCCCAGTCTAATGCCACGTACACACGGTCGGAATTCTCGTCGGAAAAAGCTCTGATGGTTTTCCCGTCGGAATTCCGATGGAATTTCGCTCAAACTGTCTTGCCTACACACGGTCACACCAAATTCCGACGGTCAATAACACCGCGCCTTAAAAAACGTTCGACTGCACTATAAAAGGGAATTTTTTTTTTTTTTAACAGAAACGTTTTTATTGGCGAACAACAGAGAAAAGGTACAAACCGTGTCATTACAGTAGGTCATTCATTGATAAGGCACATATTCATACAGAGTAACATATATTACATAATGCTTCCATAGGGACATCAATAGGAGGAGAGCCAAGCATGCTTAGGTCAGGGTTGAGGAGTCAGAGCAACATAGCCATCACCAGATCACTCTGGTCTATCAAGTATCACTGTCTTTTACCGAGGCAGAATTTACACAGTCATCTATGTACAGGATTGAGATCTGTACTTAAACTGCAGTCTGTCTGTTTCTACAGTCGAGGCACATCCTAGACATGAAGATCCCGAGCTTCTATCCACGGAGCCCATATTTTATGAAATTTTTGCGGGCATTTTCGTCCTTTATATGTCAGTTTATATATTGGGAGAACAGAGTCTACTAGTGAACGCCATTGAGCTATCGTCGGTGGGGATGGTAACTTCCAGTTTTGGAGCAGTACTTTTCTAGCGTAGAACGCCAGGTAGAACATGAGGAGCCCCTTATGGGTGGAGTGAGTCAATAAAAGGGAATTTTAATGTTTCTGAGCATGCGTTAGAATTTTGCATGTCGGAATTGCATACACACTATCGGAAAATCCGATAGAAAGGTTTTCCGTAGGAAAAATTAAGAACAGGTTCTCAATCCAAAGTCCGTCGGAAATTCCGACAGAAAAAGACAGATGGGCATACACATGGTCAGAAAAGAAAAGCTTCCATCGGACTGTTTCCATCGGAAATTCCGACCGCGTGTACGCGGCATAAGACTCGGTTCACACTAGCGCAATGCATCGCAAATAACTCACAGGCGGTTCACACTGCCCTATGCAAAACCGCTGCGGGCGTCAATAGAAAGTTAACGACACCCCCAGATCAGTTCGTATATCGCAGTGGAAACTATCAAATGGTGCAGGAATCGGATTGCACCCATGCGTTCTGATTCCAGTGCGGACCAAAAAAAGGGTCCTGCACCACTTTGGTGCGAATGCGATGCAAATTCAGCCATACAATCGGTGCTAATCACATGCGATGTCTAACATCGTGTGAACCCAGCCTAAGACCTAGAAATCGTCCCCAGATCTTGGCATTGCTGCATTTTAGAAACCGATCTGGCTTTCTCAGACTTCTGACCAGTGAATATTATCTGTATATGTCTATGCTTTTTGATGGGCTGACCATTGTTTATGAAAGACAGATAAGTACTTTACCTGATCTTGCTTTATCTTTTGCATTACAGATAATGTACAGACACCAGGCCCCTAGCCCAGACACAGCGACCCCCTGATGTAATGACTTATCTGTCTGTCCAGCCTGGTCACAGACTACTGTCTGTCTGCTGCTTGGCTATACTCTCAGAGGGCAATTGTGTCAAGGTCACTTGGCTGGACCTAGCTCTACATTCTCTGGGGTCATTCCCTTGAAAAGTTTTCTGAGGTCCTGTTTAAGGTTTCCATTAGACATGTGCAATTCGTTTAGTTTTTTTTCGTTTTTTTCGTTTTTTTTTCGTTATTTTCGTTCATTCGTTATCGTACAAATGAACGAACGATTCGCTAAAAATTTTAATCCGAATCCGAAAACAACGAAAATCCGAAAAAAACTAATTAGAAACAACGAATCTACGAAAGAAGAAAATCCGAAAAACGAAAACAGGAACAACGAAAATCAAAATGAACGAAAAAATTCGTACATTCGTAACTTTTTTTTTTTTTGCTGAATTGGTAATTTTCTGTGTCCCTTACAATGGCGCTGCTTAACGTGCCTTGAATGGATTGAACGAAAAAATTCGTACATTCGTAACTTTTTTTTTTTTTTTGCGATTCGTAATTTTCCGTGTCTCTTACAATGGCGCTGCTTAACATGCTTCGAATGGATTGAACGAAAAAATTCGTACATTCGTAACTTTTTTTTTCGATTCGTAATTTTCCGTGTCTCTTAAAATGTAATAATAGCATACACATTACATAAAATTATGAATTATGCTCCGATTACGAATCTACGAATGTTACGAATGTTACGAAAGTATGAATAAATACGAATGCGTCCGAATTTTGAATAAACGAAAACTAAACGAAAATACGAATCGTTACGAATACGAACACCGACGACTTACGAATTTACGAATCGTTATGAATACGAACACCGACGACTTACGAATTTACGAATCGTTACGAATCAACAGAAACAAAAAAAAACGAAACGAAAATAAACAAATTTTTTTTGTTGTGCACATGTCTAGTTTCCATAGGAAGGAATACTCAATATGAACAGTTTCAACCATCTGGAATTCCTTGGCTATATAATTAAAGACTAAATCACATCACAATAATTAGATTATATTGATTGGACTGCACCAGACCTGGGCAATGTCTGCAGATATTTGACTAATTTCCAACCATGTGCGGTAAAAGCGACGAGATCAGAAGTGATTGTTAATATTGGTTGGTCATAAACACCCCTAATTTGATAGCCCAGTGTGACAGCCTAATTAATTACGACTATCTTAGTGGGCAATAGTTTGACCCTTAGATGTCAAAAGCATATAGATCACAAGAGGTTCTTGGTTAAAGGGGTTGTAAAGGTTCAGTTTAAAAAAAACAAACAAACTTACCTCCGCTGTGCAGTTGGTTATGTGGTTATATATTGAGTGCCCCCCCCGATCCTCCTCTTCTGGGGTCCCTCCACGGTGCTCCTGGCTCCTCCTCTTCTCGAGTGTCCCAGCAGAGAAGCGCTCTCCGCCGGGACACCCGTGCGGGCACACTCCCGTGTCCTGCTGCTGCGTCACAGGCACAGACAGCAGGACTCGGCTCCGCCCTCCGGTGCGCGCGTCATTGGATTTGATTGACAGCAGCGGGAGCCAATGGCTGCGCTGCTATCAGTCTATCCAATCAGGACACAACACACCGGCCAGAGCTGGTGTGCTCGTTCCCGTTGTGGAAATTACGGGGCTCAGGTAAGTATAAGGGGGGCTCGGGGGCGCTGCTGCAGCACAGGGGGTTTTTCACCTTAATGCATAGCAAAATGGCGAGGGTTAACAGGCCTCAAACACACGATCAGATTTTCGGACAACCGTTCCATCGTTTTATGTTGCATGCTAGTCTCATGTCGAAAGTGAAGAGGTTAATCACCATACGAAAATTCTTGTACGACAGAATACAACTTCAGAAGTGACGTAATGTGTTGACTAGTTTTGTATGTATTCTTTAGTTTCTGAGCATGCGTAGTCTTGCTCTTGCCTTTTTTTTCCAGACGAAAACCGTACTAATTAAACGAAAATCGGATGTTGAGTTCACTTACGACAAAAATGTTATAGTCTGCAGATTCAGCTTTTGTCGGATGAATAATGGTAATCGGCTGTCAAAAGCACCGTACTAACGATTTGAAAATCGACAGAGGTCAGACAAAATTGTATCTATTTTTATTACTTTTTTTTTTACATTGGACAAAATTGGACAAACAATTTTCCTTTGGATTTACCAAAACCATATAATATGAGGTCCAACCTTAAAGTGGTATTCCACCCTAAAGTGGAACTTCCGCTCTTTGGAACCCTCCCCCCTCCGGTGTCACATTTGGCACCTTTCAGGGGGGAGGGGGGTGCAGATACCTGTCTAAGACAGGTATTTGCACCCACTTCCGGGTATAGACTCCCACAGGAGTCTATGCCTCTTCCTGTTTTGCCGCGCTGTCTGCTGGGACACACACGGGTCCCAGAGACAGCTCGGAGCATTCCTATTGCGCTGCGCGACTCGCGCATGCGCAGTAGGGAACCGGGAAGTGAAGCCGCAAGGCTTAATTTCTGGATTCCCATACCCAAGAGGGTGGCGGCAGCATCCGAGGACCGAGGGACAGTTCGGCCTCGGGTGCCGACATCGCTGGACCCTGTGATAGGTGAATGTCCTTATTTTAAAAGTCAGCAGCTGCAGTATTTGTAGCTGCTGACTTTCGCCGGACTCCCTCTTTAACACAAGCTGCCTTTCGTACACAGTTGCTAATGAGTGCGTTCACAAAGCATGAATCACAGCACAGTTTTGTAGTGGTTAGCACTTTCACCTAGCAGCAATAGGCTTGCTGGTTCAAATCTCGACCACGACACCATCTGCCTGGAGTCTGCATGTTCTCCCTGTGCCTGCGAGGGTTTCCTCCGGGTACTCCAGTTTCCTGACGCCTTCATGGCAGCACACACTGGGTTGTGACTCCGCCCCCCACAACCTGACAGGATTGGATAACTATAAAGTTGAAGGGGAGATCCCCCGCTGTATTCTCCTTTTTTTCCTCACCTGAACAGGTTGGACGGACGGATGTTCCTATGACAGATGAATAAGCCTCTTACCGCAATCGCCCCAGCAGGTTCAAGCCTCTCCTGTTTGGAAGTCCCTCCTGTACAGTCTCTAAAGGAGCTTCTACGGAGGGAACCCCCATTCTGGTGGTCTCAGGGGGCGTCAAGAATTCCGGCAAGTAACAAGCTTTAAAGAAGCTTTGATTTCGCAGTGGGCTCCTTTATCTTTATATTCTCTTTCCCCCTTTTTTTGTTTCTGGTACTGCCAGGGATAGTCCCTACTGTTTGTATCTGTGTGCCTAAATACCAATGCGCTGCGTGGAGGTTCATAGGTACAAGTCATGCTGGCCCTTGTTGTCCCACAAAGAATATAGTATGTACTTACAGTTGCAGGCATGCTGGCCCTTGTTGTTCGAGATCCTACTGTTAGCAGAGCGGCGTGGTAGCGTCCCCGCATCGCCCATGCGCAGTACAGGGTCGGGCAAACACCGCTGTGTTTTCGGTGTGTTATGCCCTGATCCAAGATGGCGCGGGGACACTCGGGCGCATCTGCGCATGCGCGGAAAACGTCATTTGGGCGCCGTAATGGCGCCAGATTTAAAAACAAAACTTTTCCTGTGAAAACTCCCTGTGCAACTCTGCAGCGAATCTGGAAAGAAGTTAGAGGAAAATACTGCTCTGCAACACTCAGGTAAGCCCCTATAAGGGTTCCTTTTCCCTAAAACCAAGTACATTAAGAATCTTTGATTAAATAAATAAATAATTAATTAAAAAAAAAAAAAAAAAATGTGTGTGTATAAATAAATAATAAATATATAAATAAATAAATTAATAGGGAAAGGGGTAGTAGTGAAGATATATATATATATGTATATGTAATAGAACTATATATATATATGTGTGTATATATAAGTGTATATATGTGTGCGTAGGGGACTGTGTGTAAAAAAAAAAAAAACTATATATATATGTGCGTTTATTTTGTCTTTTCCCAGACTGCCCTGTCTCCTTCTTTTCTCCCTATGGAGCCCACTGCCCACGCAGACCACCAACAGCAAACTAGGTAAGAGGCTGGACCAATAGTAGGTAAGTATTGAAGGGGAGAAAAAAGAGTGCCAGACCGCTAAAATGCTGCATTTTTTCTTGGCAGCCCGGCGGGATCAAGAACCACCAGCTCCCGGCACGGGAAAAGGTCAAGCCATACCTCAAGCAGGAGGTCCCGCAGGAGCCGTTCAAGATCACCTTCACGCCATCGGCACAGCCGCTCACGGCGAAGTCACTCGCGGCACAGTCGCTCCCGCCGCAGCAGGTCAAATCGCAGGAGGTCCCCCTCCTCGCATCGCCAAAGCCGCCACACCCGTCCCGCAGCCAATGCCTGCTGGGTATGCGGCGCCCCGGCACTACCGGAAAAACTTGCTTGCCGCTCTTGCTTCAACGAAGCCACTACAGAGAAGGAAGCAGATGCAAGGATAGCGACAGAGCTCATAAGGGAGTCAGTGCGGGAGTCTCTACTGGAAACCACAGCACCACCATTGGACAAAGCTGTTCCCAGTACATCATCGGCGGAACCAGTGCCTCACCTCCAGACCTCGGATTCCCCCAGTTCTGAGGACGAGATTCAAGACGTCTCAGCAGGTTTTGATTTTTCTCTGGTGGAGCCTTTCGCCAAATCAGTCAAAGAGGCGATCGGCTGGGAAGATGACAAGGCAGAACCTCAAAAGGTTCGGAAATATTTTCCAAACTTGAAGAGGGATCCGGAAACTTTCCCTTTTATAGAGGAGCTTGAAGATCTCATAAAGGACGAATGGGAAAGGTCGGACAAACGATCTAGTCTGACCAACAGGTTGGCCAAGATGTATCCCTTGAGGGAGTCAAAAATAAACCCCCTGACCAACGCTCCTACTGTTGACGCCTCTTTGATGCGTCTCGCCCGCCACGTCACTTTACCGATTGAGGATGCGGTATCCTTTCGAGATGTGCTCGATCGGAAGATGGACCTGGAGTTGAAAAAGGCATACTCCACGGCTGGGGGGGCCTGCAGACCTGCAATAGCTACAGCAGCAGTAGGCAGAGCCATCTCGGGATGGGCATCTAAAGTAGAAAAAGACCTGCAGGATGGTGTCGAGATGGAAAAAATGATTTCCTCTCTACAGGAAATCAGATTGGCAGGTGATTTTGTAGCAGAGGCATCTGTAGACGTCCTAAGATCGTCAGCCAGGACCATGCTGGCATCAGTGATAGCAAGGAGAGCCTTATGGCTCAAACCATGGATGGCCGATACGGCATCTAAACTGAACTGGTGCAGGATCCCGTATGACGGCACAAATCTGTTTGGCACCAAATTGGACTCTGCTATCTCCAAAGTAACGGGGGGAAAGTCAGGGTTAATTCCCTCCGATAGGAGACCCAAGGCACAGAAAGGACCAGCATTCAGGCGTAACCTTCCGAATAAGTACAGAGAGGCCAGATCCTACCGCCCTGGTAGGGAATTTAGGAGGGACTGGAAGAACACAAAACCGGCTTTTCTTAGAATGCAGAAAATCAAGTCCACCCCGGCAGGGGATCAACAGAAGTCGTTTTGAAGTCTCGCCTGCCCATTCGGCTCCAGGGAACAGTCAGGTGGGCGCCAGGCTAAGAAACTTCTCCCAAATCTGGTCAAGTCACATAGAGGATTCATGGACATTGTCCACAATAAAGTTCGGACACAGGTGGAGGTTCATAAACAGACCTCTGGGAAATCACTTCCAGGCAACCAAACAACCATCCTCACCACTCAGAAGGAGCCTGTTAATAAAGTATGTGGCGGAACTGAAGCAGAAGGAGGCAATACTGGAGGTCCCAGCATGTCAAAGGGGGAGAGGTTTCTACTCCCCCCTATTCTTGGTAAAGAAGAAGACAGGGGATCTACGCCCTGTGTTGGACCTCAAAAGGCTCAACAAGGGAATACAGGTCGAGGCCTTCAAGATGGAAAGTCTCCAGTCCATACTACTGGCAGTGAATCTGGGAGATTGGATGCTTTCAATCGATTTATCAAACGCTTATCTGCACATACCAATCCATCCAGCTTTTCAAAAATTCCTCCGGTTTGCCATAAACCAAGGCCATTTCCAGTTCCAGTGCCTCCCATTCGGCATCTCCTCAGCACCCAGAACATTTACAAAGGTTCTACTACCCTTGGTAGCACTCCTCAGACAAAAGGGGTTACGCATTCACCATTACCTGGACGACATCCTACTGTTAGCAGAGGATCAAGAGACGCTGATTCACCACCGAGAAGTTCTACTCGCAACCCTCCAGAAATTTGGTTGGATAATCAACTGGAAAAAGAGCAGTCTACAACCCACCCAAAATATGGTTTTCCTGGGAGCAGATCTAAACACCAAGACGAACAGGATACAGCTCCCGCAGGAGAAAATACAGCCTCTAATTCAGAAAATGCAGAGACTACTTTCCACCAATCACTTACCTGCCAGAGCCTGTCTGAGCATTCTGGGATCCATGTCCGCAACCATACCAATGGTACAATGGGCACAGTGGCATATGAGAACCCTGCAGAACTCATTTCTCAGGCAGTGGGATGGAGTGTCGATGCATCAGACCATCTCTATATCCGGAGCAGTGAAACGTTCAGTATGGTGGTGGACGCGTCAAGGCAACCTCAGGAAATACAAGCCCATAATCCCTCCAGATCCCAAAGTCATCACCTCGGATGCTTGCCAGAGCGGTTGGGGAGCCCACTTCCAAGATCGGGCAGCCCAAGGCTGATGGCTCTTTCAGACTCAGGGGATAGTTTCGAATATCCTGGAACTCAGGGCAGCCTTCCATGCATTAAGGGCATTTACACCGCTACTAGAGGGGGAGGATGTGCTGATCAGGATGGACAACAAGGTAGCAGTGTCCTACATTCAGAAGCAAGGAGGTACCAGGAGTACCACCCTGATGGAGGAAGTCCGACCCATTCTAGAATGGGCTCAAATACACCTGGCAAGTCTGAAGGCAGTGTACGTTCCAGTGGCCCAGAATATGCTAGCCGACTACCTAAGTCGGGAAACGTTGTCCAACAACGAGTGGTCCTTGAGCCCGCAGGCATTCTCTCTCCTGACAGAAGCCTGGGGAATGCCAGAAATAGACCTGGCGGCCACTCCAATGAACACCAAGTGCCACAGGTTCCTGACGAGGGGCTCATTTCCATCAGCAGAGGGGATAGACTGCCTGATCCACCCATGGGACTTCAAGTTGGGGTACATATTTCCTCCAACCCCGTTGATTGCGAGGTTCCTGTCCAGACTTCGGAGATCGTCGGTAACAGTAATAGCGGTAATTCCGATGTGGCCGAGAAGACCGTGGTTCACGACCCTCCTACAACTCAGCCTTCAACCTCCAATTCCTCTTCCAATGATCCCGGACCTTCTATCTCAGGGGCAGTTCCTTCACCCAGCACCAGAGAGATTACATCTGATGGCCTGGAGGTTGAGAGGGTTAGGCTAAGGGCACAAGGCTGTTCACAAGAGGTTATATCAACCATGATGCAAGCCCGGAAAGTATCTACTAATACCATCTATACGAGGGTTTGGGAGAGATTCTGCTCCTTGGCACAACAGAAAGGGTGGAACTACCTCTCTCCAGAACCTTACCAAATTCTAGAGTTTCTCCAGTCAGGGGTAAGCAAAGGTCTAAGCTCAAGTACCCTTAAAGTACAAGTGTCGGCTCTGTCAGCAAAGACAGGAACTAGGTGGGCATTCCACCCACTGGTAATACAGTTCCTAAAAGCCTGCCTGAAGATAAAACCCCCCAGAAAACCAGTTTTTCCGTCATGGGACCTATCAGTAGTTCTCCACGCTCTTTCCAACCCTCCGTTTACTCCATTTGAAACCGTATCTCTTTGGGACCTGACCTTGAAGCTATCATTCCTCATAGCAATAACATCAGCTAAGAGAGTGTCAGAGATACAAGCACTAATGATCTCGGAACCCCACTTAGTCTTTCTACCCGACGGAGTAGTTCTAAGACCATCAGAGCGCTTCACACCTAAAGTAGCAACTTCTTTTCACTACAACCAAGACATCATTCTGCCATCCTTCACCAACGATCAGGGTGAACCGCATCCGTTGGATGTCAAAACAACGATCTTTAACTACTTGGCAGCTACCACCTCCTTTAGGAAGACGGATTCCCTCATGATCATTCCCTATGGAACCAGACGCGGGCAAGCAGCCTCTTCACGGACTATCTCGTCCTGGCTAGTCAAAGCCATTAAGAAGGCATATTCCACTCAGCACCTGACGATCCCTGAAGATGTCAAGGCTCATTCTACTAGGGCAGTGGCTACCTCCTGGGCAGCATATTGCAGGGTATCACCAGAGACAATATGCAGAGCAGCAACGTGGTCTTCCAGACATACTTTCATTTCTCACTACAAAGTGGATTCTGCCCATTTGTCCATGTCAGACTTCGGAAGATCCGTTGTTAGAGCCAATTCTTCCGCATTATAGGAATAAACATTATTTTTCTTGCACCCACCCGACTGGCGAGTTATTTCCCAGTGTGTGCTGCCATGAAGGCGTCAGGAAAACGGAAAATTGTATACTTACCTTTCCGTAATTTTCCTTTCCTGACGCATCTTCATGGCAGCACACAATTTCCCACCCCGTTTTTGTGATGATATATACAGAGAATACAGCGGGGGATCTCCCCTTCAACTTTATAGTTATCCAATCCTGTCAGGTTGTGGGGGCGGAGTCACAACCCAGTGTGTGCTGCCATGAAGATGCGTCAGGAAAGGAAAATTACGGAAAGGTAAGTATACAATTTTCCGTTTTTCTCCCACACTCCAAAGACATGCTGGTAGGTTAATTAGACCCTGTCTAAAAATTGGCCATTGTGCATGTGTATGTGTTTGTAAGCGTGTCGGGACCCTATGGGGTAAAGGACCGCGCTATTCCAGCAGATGGACATCGGCGGCAAAAAAGCACCCTGATGCGATTCAGTTTGCATAGGTAGTGCTGTACAAGTCACTCATTCATTCATTACAAGCCTAGTTTTTATTGTGGCAGGGTGCAGATCACCTATCTTAGGCTTAGTGGTCCTTTAAAGGTGCAGTTTGCTCCAACAGAATCCGGTAAACTTTAATTACATCTGTCTAAAGTAATAAGTCCCCAGTGCAGCTCTTTGTATATGCATGAGAGATCGCTCCTAGAATCAATACATATTTCCTTCCTCAGCGGTTCCCTAATGAACCCAGCCTTTATTACTTCCCAGGGAGCGTTAATTCTAGATCTAACCCCTAATGTAGGAGTTAAAAACTGCTTACACAATACATAATCATGATATGCTACTGAGTTGTAAGCTTCAAACGCATTGCAGAGCTCTGCCTGCTTAAAAATGCGTACGTGCCTGCGTAAATGTATTATATTGGGATTTTATGCTAGAGATCAACACAAAGTGCCACATAATTATGAAGTGGAAGGAAAATGATAAATGGTTTTCAATTTTTTTTACAAATAAATATATGAAAAGTGTGGCGTGCAGTGGCGGTGCGTGCATAGAGGGCGCAGGAGTGCCGCCCCCTCTCTCCTGCACCACTCTATCACCAATAGATAGATTCATGCATTGCATGAATCTATCTATTGTCACCGCTGCCGCCCCCTATTCAGGTGTCCGGCCCCTTGTCGGGCGCCAGGCATCTGAATTACAGCTGGGGGGGTGTTTTTGGAAGCGCCCTATTAGAGCTGTAAAGCTCTAATAGGGGACCTGTTTAGAGCGGTGTGCTCTAATAGGCTTCCATAAGTGTAAACAGCAGGCACACTGCTGTGCGTTCGCTGTTTACACAGTATTGTGTTAGAGAAGCGAATACATCGCTTCCCTAACACAGACCCGCCTCTCAGCCAATCAGGTTGCTGGGTCTGTTAGGCGTCCAATCATAGCAGAAGACAGGAGGAGCGCGGGAGAAGACATCGGACGATGAGGAGACACCGCTCGCCGCCTGACGCCATCACCAGCTGCACACCAAGACAAGGTAAGTGCAGAGGGCAGGCAGGGGGCACAGTGGCAGCACTTAAGGGGCACAGTGGCAGCACTTAAGGGGCACAGTGGCAGCACTTAAGGGGCACAGTGGCAGCACTTGGGGGACAATGGCAGCACTTGGGGCACAGTGGCAGCGTTTAATGTGCACAGTGGCAGCGTTTAATGGGCACAGTGGCAGCATTTAATGGGCACAGTGGCAGCGTTTGATGGCACAGTGAGGCTGTTTGTTTGCGCCCCCCCAAAAATGTTATGCACCAGCCGCCACTGGTGGCGTGCATATGTATGCAGCCCCCTTTAGACTGGGTTCACACCTAAGACTGATGCACCGCACAGCAGGGGTCCGGTGCGTCCTGGTTCACCGCTTCAGGCCCGATTTCAGCCCAAATTTTGGGCTGAATTCAGACCTGAAACGGACCAAAAAAGGCACATGTTTTTCCTGCAAAATGCTGCTGCAGAGATATGTGAACCGGCTCCATAGAGAGCCAGTCACATTCTCCTGCTATGCGAATTGAATGCAGGGAAACCCGCATCCAATTCACATAGGTGTGAACCCAGCCTCACTCTGATACCCCTAACTAAAATCTAGTGGTACCAATTGCCTTCAGAAGTCACCTAATTAGTAAATAGAGTCCACATGTGTGTAATTTAATCTTAGTATAAATACAGCTGTTATGTTAAGCCCTCAGAGGTTTTTTAGAGAACCTTAGTGAACAAACAGCATCATGAATGCCAAGGAACACACTAGACTGATCAGGGATTAAGTTATAAGGGAAGTTTTAAGCAGGGTTAGGTTATAAAAAAATATCACAAGATTTGAACATCTCACGGAGCTCTGTTCAATCCATCATCCAAAAAAGAGTATGGCACAACTGCAAACCTACCAAGACATGGCCGTCCACCTAAACTGACAGGCCGGACAAGGAGAGCATTCATCAGAGAAGCAGCCAAGAGGCCCATGGGAACTCTGGATGAGCTGCAGAGATCCACAGATCAGGTGGGAGAATCTGTCCACAGGACAAATATTAGTTGTGTGCTTCACAAATCTGCCCTTTATGGAAGAGTGGCAAGAAAAAAACCATAAAAAGTCCTGTTTGCAATTTGCAAGAAGCCATGTGGGGGACACAGCAAACATGTTAACCGCTTCCCGACCGCCCACTGCATATATACGTCAGCAGAATGGCACGGTCAGCCAAAAGCACGTACCTGTACGTCCCCTTTAAATGCCTGCCCGTGGGTCGCGCGCGCGCGCCGCCAGCGGCACGCTCACGACCCGGTCGGGAGCTCCGTGACCCCGGCCACGGGACCAGCGGACCCGATCGGTGTCCCGCAATCGGGTCACGGAGCTGAAGAACGGGGAGAGGTATGTGTAAACAAACCTCTCCCCGCGCTTTCTACTCTGCCTGTCATTGATTGGCTGTTCCCGGTCATCGGGAAAGCCGATCAATGACGTCAGGCGTCAGCCCCGCCCCCTAATGTAAAAAAACACACACACGTCACAGACCATAACCCCTCCCCCTAGTGGTTAACTCTTTCACTACAACTGTCATTTATACAGGAATCAATGCATTTAAATAGCATTGATTGCTGTATAAATGACAATGGTCCCAAAAATGTGTCAAAAATGTCCGATGTGTCCGCCATAATGTCGCAGTCACAATAAAAATCGCTGATCGCTGCCATTACTAGTAAAAAAAAAAATATTAATAAAAATGCTATAAAACTATCCCCTATTTTGTAAACGCTTTAACTTTTGCGCAAACCAATCAATAATCGTTAATTGCGATTTTTTTTTTTACCAAAAATATGTAGAAGAATACGTATCGGCCTAAACTGAGAAAAAAAAATGTTTTTTTATATATTTTTTTGGGATATTTCTTATAGCAAAAAGCAAAAAGTGTTGCATTTTTTTCAAAATTGTCGCTCTATTTTTGTTTATAGCGCAAAAAATAAAAACCGCAGGGGCGATCAAATACCACCAAAAGAAAGCTCTATTTGTGGGAAAAAAAAGGACGCCAATTTTGTTTGGGAGCAACGTCGCACGACCGCGCAATTGTCAGTTAAATCGACGCAGTGCCAAATCGCAAAAAGGGGCCTGGTCCTTTGGCTGCCAATTGGTCCGGGGCTGAAGTGGTTAAAGAAGGTGCTCTGGTCAGATAAGACCAAAATTGAACTTTTTGCCTAAAATTCTGTGTGGCAGAAAACAACACTGCACATCACCCTGAGCACACCTTCAGCAGGGACAGGGAAGCTGGTCAGAGTTGATGGGAAGATGAATGGAGCCAGATACAGGGCAATCTTAGAAGAAAACCTGTAATGCCCCGTACAGCAAAAGACCGATGTGTATGCTCCATCTGACTTTTGCTGGCCGAATTCCTGCCAGCAAAAGATTTTCGGTCGGAAAAAGTTTTGATCGGAAATTACGATCATCTGTAGCAATTCCGACGCATGCTCAGAAACAATTTGACGCATGCTCGGAAGCATTGAACTTCATTTTCTCAGCTTGTTGTAGTGTTGTACGTCACTGCATTCTTGATGGTCGAAAGTTCAGCAAACTTTTGTGTGACTGTGTGTATGCAAGCCAAGATTGAGCGGAATTCCTTCGGAAAAAACATCCAAGATTTTTCTGACGGAAAATCCGC
The DNA here is from genome assembly GCA_028564925.1 of Lithobates sylvaticus. Lineage (NCBI taxonomy): Eukaryota > Metazoa > Chordata > Amphibia > Anura > Ranidae > Lithobates > Lithobates sylvaticus. The sequence continues at coordinate 188,032,722 of CM053038.1, forward strand.
TTGTGTGTACGCGGCATTAGAGTCTGCGAAAGACTTGAGACTGGGGTGGAGGTTCACCTTCCAGCAGGACAAAGACCCTAAACATACAGCCAGAGCTACAATGGAATGGTTTTGATCAAAGCATATTTATGTGTTAGAATGGCCCAGTAAAAGTCCAGACTCAAATCCAATTGAGAATCTGTGGCAAGACTTGAAAATCTGACAGAGCTTGAGATATTTTGCAAAGAAGAATGGGCAAAAATTTCACTCTCTATATGTGCAAAGCTGGTAGAGACATCCCCAAAAAGACTTGCAGCTGTAATTGCAGTGAAAGGAGGTTCTACAAAGTATTGACTCCGGGGGGGCTGAATACAAATGTACCCCACAATTTTCACATATTTATTTGTAAAAAATGTTGAAAAACATTTATCATTTTCCTTCCACTTCACAATTATGTGCCACTTTGTGTTGGTCTATCACATAAAATCCCAATAAAATACATTTATGTTTTTGGTTGTAACATGACAAAATGTCAAGGGGTATAAATACTTTTTCAAGGCACTGTATGTATCCAAATGAATTGCAGCCTAGTCCAGTAGTGGTGTGGACATGGAGACTGGAAGGGAGTGGTGTAAGATGAATGAGAAGTACAGAAAATAGGGAAATATATATCTATGAGGACAATTCCATTAAAATTAAAGTGAAAGGAAAAGTGAAATGCCGCGTACACACGATCGGAATTCTCGTCGGAAAAAATCTGACGGTTTTCCCGTCGGAATTCCGACAGAATTCTGCTCAAGCTGTGTTGCCTACACACGGTCACACCAAATTCCGACGGTCTGTAACACAGCGGCATAAAACACGTTCGACATCACTATAAAAGGGAAGTTTAATGCTTCCGAGCATGCGTCAAATTGTTTCCGAGCATGCGTCGTAATTTTGCGTGTCGGAATTGCATACACACGATCGGAAAATCCGATGAAAAGCTCCCATCGGACTGGACGGAAAGGTTTTCAGTCGGAAAAATTGAGAACAGGTCCTCAATCCAAAGTCCGTCGGAAATTCCGACAGAAAAAGACCGTTGGGCATACAGTGGTGTGAAAAAGTGTTTGCCCCCTTCCTCATTTCCTGTTCCTTTGCATGTTTGTCACACTTCAGTGTTTCGGAACATCAAACCAATTTAAACAATAGTCAAGGACAACACAAGTAAACACAAAATGCAATTTGTAAATGAAGGTGTTTATTATTAAAGGTGAAAAAAAATCCAAACCATCATGGCCCTGTGTGAAAAAGTGATTGCCCCCTAAACCTAATAACTGGTTGGGCCACCCTTAGCAGCAACAACTGCAACCAAGCGTTTGCGATAACGTGCAATGAGGCTTTTACAGCGTCCTGGAGGAATTTTGGCCCACTCATCTTTGCAGAATTGTCCTAATTCAGTTACATTAGAGGGTTTTCGAGCATGAACGGCCTTTTTAAGGTCATACCACAACATCTCAATAGGATTCAGGTCAGGACTTTGGCTAGGCCACTCCAAAGTCTTCATTTTGTTTTTCTTCAGCCATTCGGTGGTGGACTTGCTGGTGTGTTTAGGATCATTGTCCTGCTGCAGAACCCAAGTTCGTTTCAGCTTGAGTACACGAACAGATGGTCGGACATTCTCCTTCAGGATCTCTTGGTAGACAGCAGAATTCATAGTTCCTTTTATCACGGCAAGTCTTCCAGGTCCTGAAGCAGCAAAACAGCCCCAGACCATCACACTACCACCACCATATTTTACTGTTGGTATAATGTTCTTTTTCTGAAATGCAGTGTTCCTTCTACGCCAGATATACTTGGACACACACCTTCCAAAGAGTTCCACTTTTGTCTCATCGGTCCACAGAATGTTGTCCCAAAAGTCTTGGGGATCATCAAGATGTGTTGTGGAGAAATTGAGACGAGCTTTGATGTTCTTTTTGCTCAGCAGTGGTTTTCTCCTTGGAACTCTGCCATGCAGGCCATTTTTGCCCAGTCTTTTCCTGATGGTGAAGGCATGAACGCTGACCTTAACTGAGGCAAGTGAGGCCTGCAGTTCCTTGGACGTTGTTGTGGGGTCTTTTGTGACCTCTTGGATGAGTCGTCGCTGCGCTCTTGGGGTAATTTTGGGCGGCCGGCCACTCCTGGGAAGGTTCACCACTGTTCCATGTCTTCGCCATTTGTGGATAATGGCTCTCACTGTGGTTCGCTGGATTCCCAAAGCTTTGGAAATGGCTTTATAACCCTTTCCAGACTGATAGATCTCAATTACTTTCTTTCTCAATTGTTCCTGAATTTCTTTGGGTCTCGGCATGATGTGTAGCTTTTAAGGATCTTCTGGTGGACCTTACTGTGTCAAGCAGCTCCTATTTAAGTGATGCCTTGATTGTGAACAGGTGTGGCAATAATCAGGCCTGGGTGTGGCTAGAGAAATTGAACTCAGGTGTGGACAACCACAGTTATAGTATGTTTTAACAAGGGGGGCAATCACTTTTTCACACAGGGCCATGATGGTTTGGATTTTTTTTCACCTTTAATAATAAACACCTTCATTTACAAATTGCATTTTGTGTTTACTTGTGTTGTCCTTGACTATTGTTTAAATTGGTTTGATGTTCCGAAACACTTAAGTGTGACAAACATGCAAAGGAACAGGAAATGTTCCACTGTACACACGGTCAGAAAATCCGATGAAAAGCTCCCATCGGACTGTTTCCATTGGAAATTCCGACCGTGTGTACGCCGCAAAAGATTAGGAGAGACCAATCCAAGCAAAAAACGTGTATAATCAAGTGAAAGGGTTTTTTATATCACATATGGCAACCCATCACATTTGGCTACCCGCTGGACTGTGCATGCGCGACGCCGCCATATGCGTTCCAATACTGTGGTGATCTGCGCTTATGCAGAATTTTGTGCCCACACCCCTGAGTAAAGGTTCAAGCCCCACCATCCAAGTGGACATAGAGTCAGATTGTAATTATGCCGAGCGTGGCGAGGGGCCCTGTGGCAAAGTGGTGTCTTGCAACAGTTGGATCGCATATGGCGGCGGCGCGCATGCGCACTCCAGCGGGTAGCAAAGTGTGATGGGTAGCCGAATGTGACATGACAAGGGCATTAGGATATAGACATATATACCCAAACAAGGTTTGAAGATGCCTCCAATAGAATCTGCCAATTGTGTTCACCTCATTCAAAGTCCCTGGGCGAAATTTTGATTTCTATCTATCTATCTATCTATCTATCTATCTATTTCTATATATTTTAGCCTTCAAAGAAAGAATTGAGGTTTAGACTTTATTTCAACTTTTTTTTTTACCAAATGGTTAATCTTATTAAATTGCTTATTGTCTCTTGTATGAATAAAAGCCTTTGAACAGGAAGTAGGCCATACATGTAATAAAGTCTATTGATGGAAGGAGGCAGGAAGTGGGCTCCTTTTCCTTGTGAGGACATCCTGTGGTTTAATCACCTGTGACATTACATTGAAAGTGATCCTCAATGGTCGATAACCTCTGACATGACATCGTATTACTCCTAACCACATGTCAGGATCCAAAATCATAAATAATGTCATCAATTCATCACTTGTTACATTTTGTCGAATATAACATAACAGGAAAAGAGTGTGTGTCTGAGTAGCTTAATTGCCTAAAGAAATAGTTTTTCCTATTGACTTGGGATGGATATGAACAACTCAATAATTACTAGCAGTGTGACCCACTTAAGAGTTTTGATTGCCAAAAAATAAAATAAAAAAAGAGGTCAAACCGAACCCTCTGCAGATTTTCTACGCAGTAGATGGTATAATACTGAAATGTGGAAATACTATTCTCTTATCCTTTCCCACTCAATGAGATTTTCATATTAAATCATAATATATCCAAGTGCTTCCAAAGCGCTCAGTGCTCCAAACGTATATAAAGTGCTCCAGTGCAAATCAAATATTTTTGTTGGCCTCTTACCAGACTGGGGAGATCTCAAATTATAGAGCTGGAACAGTGCTATTTCCAAAAGTATTGGGACGTCTGCCTTTACACGCACATGATTTTTAATGGCATCCCAGTCTTAAGCCCCATACACACGGTTGGATTTTCCGATGGATTCTGTCCTATCAGACAATGTTGTCAGAAATTCCGACCGTGTGTAGGCACCATCGGACAGTTTCCATCGGATTGTCCGACGGACAAAGTTCTATCTCCTGCTCTATAAATATTCCGACAACAAAGTCCTATCAGACTTTTTCCGATCGTGTGTAGCGAATTCCGACGGACAAAGTGCCACGCATGCTCAGATCACATTACAAGACCAAAGCTATTGGCTACTAGCCTCTATGTAGTCCCGTCATAGGCAACAAACGTCACCACGTTGAGAATGATCGGATTTTCCGACAACTTTGTCCGACCGTGTGTATGCAACACCAGTGTCGGACTAAATCCGTCGGACCAAATCCGATGGATTTGGTGGTCGGATTTTCCGACCGTGTGTATGGGGCTTTAGTCCGTAGGGTTCAATATTGAGTTGGCCCACCCTTTGCAGCTGTAACAGCTTCAACTCTTCTGGGAAGGCCGTCCACAAGGTTTAGGAGTGTGTCTATGGGAATGTTTGACCATTCTTCCAGAAGCGCATTGTGAGGTCAGGCACTGATGTTGAACAAGAAGGCCTTGCCGCAGTCTCCGCTCGAATTCATCCCAAAGGTGTTCCATTGGGTTGAGGTCAGGACCTTGCTTTGTGCATTGGTCCAAATCATTTGGTGGAAGTGGGATTATGGTGTGGGGATGTTTTTCAGGGGTTGGGCGTCAGCATACCAAGACGTTTTGGACAATTTCATGCTCCCAACTTTGTGAGAACAGTTTAGGGATTGCCCCTTCTTGTTCCAACATGGCTGCGCAAGGAAGCAAGGAACCAAGCAAGGTCCATATAGACATGAATGAGCGAGTTTGGGGTGGAGGAACTTGACTGGCATTACAGACTAATGGCTCGAATTGCACTGCTGAAGAATCGCATGTGATTTGAGAAGGAATGCGGTGTGATTCCTGTTCAAAATTGCATGCGGTTCCCGCACCGCATGGTGTGAACCGGCACTAAAGCCCAAACTTGAAAATTCTCCTTTGCAGTGGAGCTCGTGTAGTCTACGGGAGAGTAAATGCACCTTTACTTACCTGTTCTTCCACTCCCTGTCATGTGAGGTTGAACTGTCCCTCGGTGTCATCAATGCAGGGCTATGGATCCTTTCCCTATGTCTTGATGGCATCAGGACCCTAGACCACTGGAGCATAGAGGAGAAGATGTTACAGGGACCGATCTAGCATTGTTGGGTAAGCAATCTATTTTAACAAGCACCCTAGACCTAAACAAGCAGTTAACCCTTCAGACACAGCCCAACTGTGAGGTTAATTTTCAAATTTACTATGTTTGGCTTTAACCACATCTCACACGGCCTATAGCAAAATGAGGGCCCGGTGGTGGCTTTCCCATCCTGACTGGATGTCATATGATGTCCTTCACAACATGCCGTTCTTGTGTGCCCTTGGGGTGCACAGGGCGGCGATCGATGGTGCGGTGTGCCGCTCTGGCACACTGCATCTCTGATCGAGGTTAAGAGCCTATGACGTAGGCTCTTTACCATGTGATCAGCTGTGTCCAATCACAGCTGATCACAGTGTAACTAGAAAGTGCTGGTTATTGGCACTCCTCTACTCACACTGACAGCTCGTGAGTAGAGGAGAGCCGATAAGAGGCTTTCCTAACAGGGGGGATCTGCACTGATAATCAGTGCAATGATTATTATGCCCTGTACACACGGTCGGATATTCCGATGGAAAAAGTCAGATCGGATTATGTTGTCGGAAAATCCAATCATGTGTGGGCTCTAGCGGGCATCGGTAATTTCCAACGGAAAAAATTTGAGAGCAGGATCTCAAATTTTCCGACAACAAAATCCGATCTGACTTTTTCCGATCGTGTGTAGGGAATTCCGACGGACAAAGTGCCACGCATGCTCAGATCAAATTACAAAACCAAAGCTATTGGCTACTAGCCTCTACGTAGTTCCGTAGTACGCAGCGAACGTCACCACGTTCGGAACGATCGGATTTTCCGACAACTTTGTCCGACCGTGTGTATGCAACACCAGTTTCGGACAAAATCCAACGGATTTTGTGGTCGGAATTTCCGACCGTGTGTACGGGGGCTTAGTGCAGTACCATCAGAGATGCCCACTAGTGCCCATTGGTGATGCCTGTCAGTGCTGCCTATCAGTGCACATCAGTGCCACCAATCAGTGCCCATCATTGCCATCTATCAGTGCCCATCATTGCTACCTATCAGTACCCAAAAAAGGCTGCCCATCAGTGCCGCCCATCAGTGCTTCATATCAGTGCCGCCTATCAGTGCTGCATATTAGTGCCTCTTCATCAGTGCCACCTCATCAGCGCACATCAGTGGAGGAGAAAAACTACTTATGCCTCGTACACACAAAGGGACTTTCCCGCGGGATTGTCCGCTGGACTCGAGTCACGGGGGGTGTCTGGGCGCCGGCGGACTTTTTGGCGCCAAAAGTCCGGCGGACTAGGTTTTAAGTTTTGTTTTAAAATTATCCGCTGGACTTGGCAGTCCGGCGGACAAACCCGCCGTTAGTATGCTAGTCCGCCGGACTTTTGGAAATGAACGGACTTGCCGATCATCGGAAAGTCCGTTCATTTAGCACGTGACTTCAGGTAGACGGAGCTAACGAAGGCAGTGAATGCCGCCGCGCTAGCCCCGTCACCTGGCATGGATTTAAAGGGAATCCCCACGCCGAAAAAACGGCGTGGGGGTCCCCCCCCAAATCCATCTCAGACCCTTATCCGAGCACGCAGCCCGGCAGGCCAGGAAAGGGGTGGGGACGAGCGAGCGCCCCCCCTCCTGAGCCATACCAGGCCGCGTGCCCTCAACATGGGGGGTGCCCTGGGGAAAGGGGGGCCGTGCGCCCCCCCCCACCCCAAAGCACCTTGTCCCCATGTTGATGAGGACAAGGGCCTCTTCCCGACAACCCTGGCCGTTGGTTGTCGGGGTCTGCGGGCGGGGGCTTATCGGAATCCGGGAGCCCCCTTTAATAAGGGGGCCCCCAGATCCCGGCCCCCCACCCTATGTGAATGAGTATGGGGTACGATGTACCCCTACCCATTCACCTAAGGTGTAAATTGTAAAGAAAAAAACCACACAATTTTAAAAAAAATATTTTATTGCACTGCTCCGGGGGTCTTCTTCCGTCTTGGGGGGTCTTCTCGCCGGACTCCTCCGCCATTTACCTAGCTCTTTTACCGAGCAGAGGAGGCCGGCTACCTTCTTCGTCGTCGACGCCGTCGTCTGGGGGTCTCGATCCGCCTTCAGGGGTCTTCCGGGGTCTCTTCTGTTCTTGCCGCTGTCGTCGCTTTCTGCGCCGCCTTCTTCTTCTTCTTCTTCCTCTTCCGATGTTGACCCGTCACTCTCTCTGGCCGGAATGCCAGAGCCGCGCTGTGCTGGGACTTATATAGGGACAAGGGGACAGGGTCACATGCTCATGTCACATGGTGACCCCGCCCCCCTGTGATGTCACAGTCCCGGAGGATGCTGGGACTGTGACATCACAGGGGGCGGGGTCACCATGTGACATGAGCATGTGACCCTGTCCCCTTGTCCCTATATAAGTCCCAGCACAGCGCGGCTCTGGCATTCCGGCCAGAGAGAGCGACGGGTCAACATCGGAAGAGGAAGAAGAAGAAGGCGGCGGCGGCGGCGCAGCGGCAAGAACAGAAGAGACCCCGGAAGACCCCGGAAGACCCCCGAAGGCGGATCGAGACCCCCAGACGACGGCGTCGACGACGAAGAAGGTAAAAGAGCTAGGTAAATAGCGGAGGAGTCCGGCGAGAAGACCCCCCAAGACGGAAGAAGACCCCCGGAGCAGTGCAATAAAATATTTTTTAAAAATTGTGTGTTTTTTTTCTTTACACTTTACACCTTAGGTGAATGGGTAGGGGTACATCGTACCCCATACTCAGTCACATAGGGTGGGGGGCCGGGATAAGGGTCTGAGATGGATTTGGGGGGGACCCCCACTCCGTTTTTTCGGCGTGGGGATTCCCTTTAAATCCATGCCAGGTGACAGGGCTAGTGCGGCGGGATTCACTGCCTTCGCTAGCCCCGTCTACCTGCAGTTACGTTCTAAATGAACAGACTGCTCCGTGTGTGGGCAAGTCCGTTCATTTTCAAAAGTCCCGCAGACTTTTTCCCGCGGATTGTCTGCCGGAGAAGTCCGGGCGTGTGTGGGCCAGTCACACGCTCGGAAGTCCGGGCATGTGTGGGCAAGTCACCCCCTCGGAAAGTCCGGCGGTTTGTCCGCTGGACTAGGTCCGGCGGACAAAGTCCGAACGTGTGTACGCGGCATTATTTACAAAATAAGAACAAAGAAAAACAGAAAAACATATTATTTTTATTGGTCTTTTTTCATTTGTTTAGCGAAAAGTAAAAAACCCAGTGGTGATTACATACCACCAAAAGAAAGCTCTATCTGTCTCAAAAAAATGATAAACATTTTGTTTGGGTACAGCGTTGCATGACCGCGCAATTGTCATTCAAAGTGTGACCGCTAAAAATTAGCCTGGGCAGGAAGGGGGTGAAAGTGCCCGGTATTGAAGTGGTTAAAATGCCAGATGTAGAATGATTAGGCTTCAGTAAGAGTTTATAGCTTCATTACTGTCGCTTTCTAAACCAGGCCTTAGTGCAGCTGTCTGCCATGTTGTGCATAGCTCCGATTCCTGTATGGCCAACTTCCTGCCGTCCACAGCTGCACATAGCCTGTTGATAGTACAGCGCGCAGCAGATGGCTTCCTGTGATAGCTCCCATTAGCACCCTCACATCACACTTTATCCTAGAAGTCTGTCAGAAATGCCAACTTTTCATACATCCCAACTATTTTTTCAGTCCTATCTGTAGCTCTGCAGTCTGGCCGCACTTGGACGTCTCCACAGGAAGATATTGAATAACTTTTTTTTTGCTTTTAACCGTGGCCGGTGACCTTTGTAGGAATTTTTATTTCATCTCATTGAAAGAGCTCACCAAATCAGCATCCTGTTTCCCGGTACGAGGACGATCCATCATTCTTTTACATATTTTTTTAGTACTTGTACTATTGGTTTGGAGATGTCATTTTGTGCAACCATTCAACTGTAATTTTTTTTAGCAGCTGGAAGATGAAGTAAAGAATGAATACGGTCCTGCGGCTCATCACAAGATATTCGCCATATCCTAAAAAAGAAACATATATGTAGGATAGGGGTTTATTGTTGTTAGGGCTTTTTTAGGGGTTAGGATCATTTAGGTTAACCAATTGAAGCTGGCACCTCCTGGCCCTTTAAGGGGCTTAGGATGCCAGGAGGCGGGGTTTATGATCATGTGACTGCCTTGATTCACTACTTGCCATTGGGAGCTTTCCGTTAGCTACCGGTAACTGTGCCAGGAGCACCAATTCACACATTTATGCGGCCGCTCTGCACCAAGGCCCACCTGCCGTGAGGCCGCATATTAGGGTGTGGCCGGAGCCAACAGGTTAAAGTGGTTGTAAAGGCTAAAGGTTTTTTACCTTCATGCATGCCCCTTCCCCCCACAGCCCCCCTAATACTTACCTGAGCCCCCTCTTGATCCAGCGATATGCATGGAAGCCTTGGCTGTCCTGGGTCTCTCTCTCTCCACATTGGCTGAGATAAAGCAGCAGGAGCCATTGGCTCCCACTCCTGGCAATTACAGCCAGTGAGCCAATGAGGAGAGAGAGGGAGCAGAGTTGAGCCATGGCCAGGGCCGGGACAAGGGCTGGGCAGGAGGGGCGGTTGCCCTGGGCACTGTGGTATCATGTGAGGTGGGGGGTGCACCAAAAGGAGATTAGGGGGGAGGGAATTTGTGTTAAAAAGGGGAATTTTGGGGGGCTTCAGGGGGTAAGAATTGTTTTAGGAGGGCAAATTTAGGGAGGGTGTGCTAGGAGTTGTGATTTGGGGGGATTTGTGTTGGGAGTGGGGATGGGACACATAATGCCCATACATCTGGGGGGGGGAGGCAATTTGGCATGTTCGCCCTGGGCTCTAAATGACCTTGTCCCGCCACTGGCCATGGCTCTTTGAGTCTTACGGACGCTTAGAATGAGGCTTGGGAGCAAGCATGCAGCAGTGCCCCATAGCAAGCAGTTTTCTTTTGGGGGTACTGGTCAAGAGGGATGAGCCAGGAATGCTGGCGGGGGACCCAAGAAGAGAAGAATCAGAGCTACTCTGTGCAAAACCACTACACAGATCAGGTAAGTATAACATAAGTATTATTTAACTACTTCCCACCCGGCCACTGCACATAAACGGCCGGGTGGGAGCTTCTACTTCTGACTGGATGTTCCTGAACGTCCTTCAGAAGTAGGGGGATCGCGCGCACGTGTGCCCGCGCGGCGGCGCGATCCCGATGCGCTCGTGTCACCCGGACACGGCGCATCTCGAATACCTATGCTAAATAAAAATGTATTAAGTAATTGATATCCAGTTATGGGATGGGGGAGGCAAGGCAGCATTAAATGACACTAGGGGGAAAGTCTATTTTAAAGTAATGATAGCCAGGCAACGAGCATCCTCAGAAGGGAGCTCAGCCATGGCAGCCCACATATTTTCTGCTAGAGCAGACTTTCTCTGTTTTTTTCATTTCATTTGTCCAGTTTGCTGCTTCAATGAAAAGCCGGCATGTTGGGCTTCATTTTGTTTTCAGGAATGTGCAGCGCAGTAGAGGTTAAGGCTGTGTGCTTTGCTACTGTCTCTCTTTAGCAATTAATGGTGTTTGTTTACTCTGGGGCCTAATAATAGGCTGGGACACAGAGCTCATTCTAATCAGCAGGCCGGTCTGGCAATGGCTGCTGAGTAGATGAGGAGATTTTGTTTACATTTTAATGAGCTGTTTTCGTCATCCATGCAAAGGCAATTAGTGAAGATCCACAGAGAGATTCCACCCTTCCCCTATGTGTGGCGAAACACAAACATGGAGCAAGGCCTACAAAGCCTACCACCTTCATCCACCATCGCTGTCCAACATCGAAACAGGGCCAGGAAATGAAATGCTACAAGCGTGACGCAGCATTATCATGAAGCTTTTCTTGCAGCTACATTATTATATTATTAATATTATAATACAGGTTTTTTTTATAGCGCCAACTGTTTTCGCAGCGCTTTACAATATAAAGAGAGACATTACAGTTACAATAGAATTCAAAACGAGAGGGGTTAGAAGGGCCCTGATTCTGAGAGCTTACAATCCAAATTTGGAAAGGACAAGTGATACAAAAGGTAATAATTGTAAGGAGATGACCTGATGCAGTTCAGTTTTTAGGTCAGGGGTCCCCAAACTGCGGCCCAGGGGCTTGCTTTTATCCGGCCCTTGGGCCATTATTCCCCCACTGTCAGTGGCAGTGGCAGGAACTATGCCCCTCTGTTGCTGACAGTGGGACACTATTCCTCCCACTGACACCAATGATGAGGCACTATTCCTCCCACTGACACTAATGATGGGACACTATTCCTTCCACTGACACCAATGATGGGACACTATTCCTCCCACTGACACCAATGATGAGGCACTATTCCTCCCACTGACACCAATGATGGGACACTATTCCTCCCAGAGACACCAATGATGGGACACTATTCCTCCCAGAGACACCAATGATGAGACACCATTCCTTCCACAGACACCAATGATGGGACACTATTCCTCCCACTGACACCAATGATGAGGCACTATTCCTCCCACTGACACCAATGATGGGACACTATTCCTCCCACAGACACCAATGATGGGACACTATTCCTCCCAGAGACACCAATGATGAGACACCATTCCTTCCACAGACACCAATGATGGGACACTATTCCTCCCACTGACACCAATGATGAGGCACTATTCCTCCCAGAGACACCAATGATGAGGCACTATTCCTCCCAGAGACACCAATGATGAGACACCATTCCTTCCACAGACACCAATGATGGGACACTATTCCTCCCACTGACACCAATGATGAGGCACTATTCCTCCCACTGACACCAATGATGAGGCACTATTCCTTCCACTGACACCAATGATGGGACACTATTCCTCCCACTGACACCAATGATGGGACACTATTCCTCCCAGAGACACCAATGATGGGACACTATTCCTCCCAGAGACACCAATGATGGGACACTATTCCTCCCAGAGACACCAATGATGAGACACCATTCCTTCCACAGACACCAATGATGGGACACTATTCCTCCCACTGACACCAATGATGAGGCACTATTCCTCCCACTGACACCAATGATGGGACACTATTCCTCCCACAGACACCAATGATGGGACACTATTCCTCCCAGAGACACCAATGATGAGACACCATTCCTTCCACAGACACCAATGATGGGACACTATTCCTCCCACTGACACCAATGATGAGGCACTATTCCTCCCAGAGACACCAATGATGAGGCACTATTCCTCCCAGAGACACCAATGATGAGACACCATTCCTTCCACAGACACCAATGATGGGACACTATTCCTCCCACTGACACCAATGATGAGGCACTATTCCTCCCACTGACACCAATGATGATGAGGAGATTTTGTTTACATTTTAATGAGCTGTTTTCGTCATCCATGCAAAGGCAATTAGTGAAGATCCACAGAGAGATTCCACCCTTCCCCTATGTGTGGCGAAACACAAACATGGAGCAAGGCCTACAAAGCCTACCACCTTCATCCACCATCGCTGTCCAACATCGAAACAGGGCCAGGAAATGAAATGCTACAAGCGTGACGCAGCATTATCATGAAGCTTTTCTTGCAGCTACATTATTATATTATTAATATTATAATACAGGTTTTTTTTATAGCGCCAACTGTTTTCGCAGCGCTTTACAATATAAAGAGAGACATTACAGTTACAATAGAATTCAAAACGAGAGGGGTTAGAAGGGCCCTGATTCTGAGAGCTTACAATCCAAATTTGGAAAGGACAAGTGATACAAAAGGTAATAATTGTAAGGAGATGACCTGATGCAGTTCAGTTTTTAGGTCAGGGGTCCCCAAACTGCGGCCCAGGGGCTTGCTTTTATCCGGCCCTTGGGCCATTATTCCCCCACTGTCAGTGGCAGTGGCAGGAACTATGCCCCTCTGTTGCTGACAGTGGGACACTATTCCTCCCACTGACACCAATGATGAGGCACTATTCCTCCCACTGACACCAATGATGGGACACTATTCCTCCCAGAGACACCAATGATGGGACACTATTCCTCCCAGAGACACCAATGATGAGACACCATTCCTTCCACAGACACCAATGATGGGACACTATTCCTCCCACTGACACCAATGATGAGGCACTATTCCTCCCACTGACACCAATGATGGGACACTATTCCTCCCACAGACACCAATGATGGGACACTATTCCTCCCAGAGACACCAATGATGAGACACCATTCCTTCCACAGACACCAATGATGGGACACTATTCCTCCCACTGACACCAATGATGAGGCACTATTCCTCCCAGAGACACCAATGATGAGGCACTATTCCTCCCAGAGACACCAATGATGAGACACCATTCCTTCCACAGACACCAATGATGGGACACTATTCCTCCCACTGACACCAATGATGAGGCACTATTCCTCCCACTGACACCAATGATGAGGCACTATTCCTTCCACTGACACCAATGATGGGACACTATTCCTCCCACTGACACCAATGATGGGACACTATTCCTCCCAGAGACACCAATGATGGGACACTATTCCTCCCAGAGACACCAATGATGGGACACTATTCCTCCCAGAGACACCAATGATGAGACACCATTCCTTCCACAGACACCAATGATGGGACACTATTCCTCCCACTGACACCAATGATGAGGCACTATTCCTCCCACTGACACCAATGATGGGACACTATTCCTCCCACAGACACCAATGATGGGACACTATTCCTCCCAGAGACACCAATGATGAGACACCATTCCTTCCACAGACACCAATGATGGGACACTATTCCTCCCACTGACACCAATGATGAGGCACTATTCCTCCCAGAGACACCAATGATGAGGCACTATTCCTCCCAGAGACACCAATGATGAGACACCATTCCTTCCACAGACACCAATGATGGGACACTATTCCTCCCACTGACACCAATGATGAGGCACTATTCCTCCCACTGACACCAATGATGAGGCACTATTCCTCCCACTGACACCAATGATGGGACACTATTCCTCCCAGAGACACCAATGATGGGACATTATTCCTCCCACAGACACCAATGATGAGGCACTATTCCTCCCACAGACACCAATGATGGGACACTATTCCTCCCACTGACACCAATGATGAGGCACTATTCCTCCCCCACTGACACCAATGATGGGACACTATTCCTTCCACTGACACCAATGATGGGACACTATTCCTCCCAGAGACACCAATGATGGGACACTATTCCTCCACTGACACCAATGATGGGACACTATTCCTCCACTGACACCAATGATGAGACACCATTCCTCCCACAGACACCAATGATGGGACACTATTCCTCCACTGACACCAATGATGGGACACTATTCCTCCACTGACACCAATGATGGGACACTATTCCTCCCACAGACACCAATGATGATGAGGCACTATTCCTCCCACAGACACCAATGATGGGACACTATTCCTCCCACAGACACCAGTGATGAGGCACTATTCCTCCCACTGACACCAACAATATGACCCTATTCAGGGCTTTTTTTCTTAGAGAATAGGTGTAGGTACCCCCCCCCCCCTTCTGAGTCACCTCTTGTCTCTGCTCTCTACCCACCTTGGAGCACATCCCCTGGTACCACCCCCTAGCCACCCACCTTGCAGTACCGCCTCTTTTAGAGAATAGAGAACCATGTATATATATATATATTTTTTTACGGTAAGTCATTTGTATGGAATTTGTTAATTATAACAAGAAGAGCAGTAAAATAGATATCTCCAGTAACTACAGACCCCACCACCAACACAAGATCCACTTCAGCAACAATAGACCCCATCCAGCAAAAATATAACTCCTAGCACTCAACAACAATAAAATCTTCAGCAGCCAGCAACAATAGACCCCCCTCACTCAGCCATAGATCCCCATATTGCAACAATAGGCATCTTCCTCAACAGTAGACCCCCCCACCACCATAAGACCCTTCAGCAGCCAGCAACAATAGACCCCCCGCACTCAACCGTAGATCCCCATCCAGCAACAATAGACACCTTCCTTAACAGTAGACCCCCCCAGCAACAGTAGACCCCCCACCAGCAACAACAGACCCTCCCAACTATAGACCCTTTCAGCGACAATAGATCCCTAAGCAGCTAACATCAATAGATCCTCCAGCATATCCCAGAACCCCTTGCCATTACATACATGCAGTGTTAAGCCCCATACACACGGTCGGATTTTCCGATGGATTCTGTCCTATCGGACAATGTTGTCGGAAATTCCGACCGTGTGTAGGCACCATCGGACAGTTTCCATCGGATTGTCCGACGGACAAAGTCCTATCTCCTGCTGGATAGATTTTTCGACAACAAAGTCCCATCACACCAATTCCGATCGTGTGTAGTGAATTCCGACGGACAAAGTGCCACGCATGCTCAGATCACATTACAAGACCAAAGCTATTGGCTACTAGCCTCTACGTAGTCCCGTCGTACGCAACAAACGTCACCACGTTCAGAATGATCGGATTTTCCGACAACTTTGTCCGACAGTGTGTATGCAACACCAGTGTCGGACTAAATCCGTCGGACAAAATCCGATGGATTTGGTGGTCGGATTTTCCGACCGTGTGTATGGGGCTTTAGTGGTGTCTGAACTGCGTTCCCCCATGTTCCCATGGAAAAAAAGCCCTGACCCTATTCCTCCCAATGACACCAATGATAGGGCACTATTACTCCCACTGACACCAACAATGGGACACTATTACTGCTCCTAATACTAACGATGGAGGAAAGTTTACTCCCACTGATGCCAGGACATTTTCTACTCTCGTTGGCCACAATCAGGCCACCCTAAAGTTTGAAGGACAGAAAACTGTCCCGTTGTTTAGAAAACCCCTGTTTTAGGTGACGGCAGGATAGGCTTCCCTGAAAAGGTGAGTTTTCAAAGGTGGACAGAGGAGGAGATAGCTGGACAGATTGGGGTAGGGAGTTCCAAAGGATGGGAGTGGCTCTGGAGAAGTCCTGGATAAAGATGAGCCCAGGCATGTTTGGATACTAGTCTGAATCCACCTGATTGACCCCACCAAGAAGCTGCCTGTCATCTGCACTGGGCAAATCATAAGCAGCTGAGGTAATATTCCCCCCCGCAGTCACATGATACATACCCATTGTATATGTACAGCTAGTATATGATTAGCTCAGGACAGGTGGGTTTGAAATAGGATCTGTGTATGCCTTAACTCATGACTAGTCCTGGATCTGAGCATGGGAGGGTGACCCTCGTCCAGAGCTAGAGAGCAGGAGGTCTTGGTAGAGGACAGTTTGGGTGATATTTTGAGATGGGGTTGGTGACGTAGCTCAAGGCAGAGTTGTGGACAAGTTTTTATGTTGTTAATAGTTTGAATTTTATTTGTTGGAAGCCATTGGAAGGATTGGCAGAGAGGGGTGGCAGACACTGATAGGTTGGTAAGGTGGATGAGCCTGGCAGGGGCAACCATGATAGACTGAAACAGAGATAGGCCAACGAGGAGAGACTCGCAAAAGTCAAAGAGATATATACAAAAGCGTGAATTAGCTGCATGTTATGTGTGGTCACCCAGGCGGGTATACTTGGATCAGTAGGAGTTATGGGCACTGGCACTGTTATGTTTGGGTGCAGGAGTCTGAAGGCTGATGCCCCGTACACATGATCGGATTTTCCGCCAACAAATGTTGGATGTGAGCTTGTTGGCGGAAAGTCCGACCATGTGTACGCTCCATCGGACATTTGTTGTCGGACTTTCCGCCAACAAATGTTGGCTAGCAGTGGATTTTCCGATCGTGTGTACACAAGTCCGTCGGACAAAAGTCCAAAGTACAAACGCGCATTTTTGGAATCGATCCTCACCAAACACAACATTAGCAGAAGGAGCCCAAAGGGTGGCGCATGACCACTGAACTTCCTTTTTATCGGCTCGCGGTACGTTTTGTACGTCACTACGTTCGTAATTGTTGGCCAACATTTGTGTGACGAAGTGTATGCAAGACAAGTTGGAGCCAACAAGTTGGAGCCAACAACCTTTGAACAAAATTGCACGGTTTTGTTGTTGGAAAGTCAGATCGTGTGTATGGGGCATAAGTGCCAATGTTCCTGATACAGGACAGGGTATATATAAGCTAAAGACGATAGTAAACTATTGTTAAAGGTGTTGTAAAGGTTCATTTTTTATTTTCTAAATAGGTTCCTTTAAAGAGGAAGTAAAGCCTCCTTGGAAAAAAATAAAAAAAACGGAACCTGCAAGGCAAATGCATAGCATACTAGCTCATTATGAATAACTTACCTGAGAACAAAGCCCCCAAAGCGATCCTCGTCCACGTCCTCCACCGCCGCCATCAATCCGGAGTGACTTCCAGGGTCTCGCTGCTCCAGCGCTGTCTTTCGCTGGAGTCGCGATGACGTCACTCCCGCGCATGCGCACGAGAGCAGCATAGCACCGTGATCTCGGCATGCTCAGTACGCCTGCGCGCCGCTGTCTACGGCGCATGCGCCGTAGATAGCGGTGCCTTTTCTTTTCTAAATATCTCCTAAACCATGTAGGTTTAGGAGATATTTCTTGGACCTAAAGGTAAGCCTTAATCTAGGCTTACCTGTAGGTCAAAGTGGTTTGTATGGGTTTACAACCACTTTAAATCGGGATTCCAGCCTAAAGTGGAACTCCCGCTTTTCGGAACCCTCCCCCCCTCCGGTGTCACATTTGGCACCTTTCAGGGGGGAGGGGGTGCAGATACCTGTCTAAGACAGGTATCTGCACCCACTTCCGGGCATAAACTCCCACGGGAGTTTACGCCACTTCCTGTCCTGGCGCGCTGTCTGCCGGGACACACACATGTCCCGGCAGACAGCGCTGACGATTCTCATTGCGCTGAGCGACTCGCGCATGCGCAGTAGGGAACCGGGAAGTGAAGCCACTTCCTGATTCCCTCACTGAGAATGGCGCCGGCAGCAGCAGAGAGCCGATCGATTGATCGGCCTCTGCTGCCCACATCACTGGAACCTGTGACAGGTAAGTGTCCATTTATTAAAAGTCAGCAGCTGCAGTATTTGTAGCTGCTGGCTTTTATTTTTATTTTTTCAGGTACCGTCCCGCTTTAAGCTAGTGCATTGTTGGTTCACTTACCTTTTCCTTTAATTTCCCTTCTAAATGCTTTTTTTCTTTGTTTTCTTTGTCTGAATTTCTCACTTCCTGTTCCTCCTCAGTAAGCTGTTCTGGCTGACTAAACACCGCTCGGATGATGGTGTGAAGTTTACTGAGGAGGAACAGGAAGTGAGAAATTCAGACAAAGAAAAAAAACATTTAGAAGGGAAATCGAAGAAAAAGGTAAGTGAACCAACAATGCACTAGCTTAAAGGAACCTATTTAGAAAATAAAAAACAAACCTTTACAACCCCTTTAAAGCCCCATACACACGGTCGGACAATCCGCGGACCAGGTCGGTCGGATCCTGTCCGTCATACTTTGTCTGATGTTGGTTTTGCGTACACACGGTCGGACAAAGTTGTCGGAAAATCCGATCATTCTGAACGTGGTGACGTTTGTTGCCTACGACGGGACTACGTAGAGGCTAGTAGCCAATAGCTTTGGTCTTGTAATGTGATCTGAGCATGCGTAGCACTTTGTCCGGTCGGACAACCGTACACACGATCGGATTTGGTGTGATCGGACCGTGTTGTCAGCAAATCTTTCCAGCAGGAGATAAGACTTTGTCCGTCGGACAATCCGACGTACACTGTCCGATGGTACATACACACGGTCTGATTTTTCAACAACATTGTCCGATCGGACAGAATCCATGAAAAAGTCCGACCGTGTGTATGGGGCTTTAGAGTTCGTATAGAAGAGGGTTTCATTTAGGCTTGAAGCTGCACATACCTATGGAAATTTGCAGTCAATTTTAACCACTTTCCATCCACTGGGAATCACGCATACGATTAGTAAGTAATCACCAGACACTAAGCAATTTACTACCCACAAATTCATTTGGCTGCCAGAATACAGTTGATTGTAAAGTCAAAACAATAAAATAGGCTGACGGCTTCATTACAATTTATGAAGAAAAAGAAGTCAAAAATAACAAAAACAGCAATTTCCTCAAAAAATCCATTTTTTTTTTTTTTTGGCTGGGGCAATTTCAATTCAATCTCTTTACGGTCAATCAAATATACCAATTTGTGTTTTTGATTGCTTTGAAATTTCAAAAAAGAATGTAATCAGAAGAGTGATTGCTCTATGAAATTACCATGTGCGCAGCCAATATCAGGGTTAAAGTGATTGTAAAGGATCTTTTTTATTTAAATAACAAACATGTTATACTTACCTGCTCTGTGTAATGGTTTCGCACAGAGCAGCCCAGATCCTCCTCTTCTCTGGTTCCCCTATTGGCGCTCCTGGCTCCCCCCACCCCCCAAGTGCCCTCATAAGCTAGCTTCTTGCACAGAGCGTGGCTTGGTTTGGGCCAAATGATTTGGGCCAGTGCACAAAGTAAGGTCCATAAAGACATGGATGAGCGAGTTTGGGGTGGAGCAACTTGATTGGCCTGCATAGAGTCCTTTCCTCAACCCGATAGAACACCTTTGGGATGAATTAGAGCAGAGGCTGCGAGCCAGGCCTTCTCGTCCAACATCAGTGCCTCACCTCTCAAATGCACTTCTGGAAGAATGGTCAAACATTCCCATAGACACACTCCTAAACCTTGTGGACGGCCTTCCCAGAAGAGTTGAAGCTGTTATAGCTGCAAAGGGTGGGCCAACTCAGTATTGAACCCTACGGACTAATGCCCCGTACACACGGTCGGAAAATCCGACCACAAAATCCATCAGATTTTTTCCGACGGATTTTGTCCGACACTGGTGTTGCATACACACGGTCGGACAAAGTTGTCGGAAAATCCGATCATTCTGAACGTGGTGACGTTCGTTGCATACGACGGGACTACGTAGAGGCTAGTAGCCAATAGCTTTGGTCTTGTAATGTGATCTGAGCATGCGTGGCACTTTGTCCGTCGGAATTCGCTACACACGATCGGAAAAAGTCAGATCGGACTTTGTTGTCGGAAAATTTGAGAGCAGGAGATAAAACTTTGTCCGTCGGAAAATCCAACGGCAAAAGTCCGATGGAGCCTACACACGGTCGGAATTTCCGACAACATTGTCCGATAGGACATTTTGCGTCGGAAAATCCGACCGTGTGTATGGGGCATTAGACTGGGATGCCATTAAAGTTTATGTGCGTGTAAAGGCAGACGTCCCAATGCTTTTGGTAATATAGTGTATGTATTTACAAAGGACTGAGTATTACTAGTGGTTTTGTGCCACCGAAAAAAAAAAAAAAAAAACCTACAGTGTAAAGAAACAAAGGCGGTTATTTCTAAGAAGAGTGGCACAATCTTCATAATGGAAGATTAATGGCACCTTGTCATGTCTATCTCTTTGTCACAGACACAACAGTTTGGTAATGGTTGGTTCCAGTACGCGGCACCTCTGCCTGTCTCCGTACTCAGGAAGAGAAGAGTTACATAACATTCCGTGTACACCGTCCCCTCCATTAGCTTCGCTTAGTGCCCCCCTGCCAATGACAGGCAGGAAATTACAAATGCGATGTTGAAATGTGGCCTTGTTGAGGAGTTGACACCAGGGTAATCGATGCCTTGTTTCCTGTTTTTACTGAAAATTCTTTGTGGGCTTAAACATCCGAGTAAAAATGTTCTGGCAGCTTTACAAAACTCACACATTAAGGACAGCAGCGAAAGGCCGAGGACGTTCCATAAAGCTGCCAAACTATGGCTCTGGCTTTCATACCACTTGTATAAGTCATGGACAATGGAATGAGATATGCTTTAACCTCCTGTGAATCGACCTTGTGAGGTCATGCAGTTGTTATCGCAGTGGAAACTGTACAGCAGTGTGAAAAGAGTTTTCAAATCTTTCCCCTTATTGGACGAACCATATTAGATTGGAACACTCATGTTTTCACTTTTACTATTCAAGTAGACCTAAACCTAATCACTATTCAATACAATCTTACATAAGCTTTAAAATATTAATCATTGCAAAAGTTGAATCTGTTTAAATCCACTATATTATCTAAAGTATTAGGATGCCTGCCTTTACACGCACATGCACTTTAATGGCATCGCAGTCTAATGCCCCGTACACACGGTCGGAAATTCCGACCACAAAATCCGTCAGATTTTTTTCAGATGGATTTTGTCCGACACTGGTGTTGCATACACACGGTCGGACAAAGTTGTCGGAAAATCCGATCATCCTGAACGTGGTGACGTTCGTTGCGTACGACGGAACTACGTAGAGGCTAGTAGCCAATAGCTTTGGTCTTGTAATGTGATCTGAGCATGCGCGGCACTTTGTCCGTCGGAATTCGCTACACACGATCGGAAAAAGTCCAATAGGACTTTGTTGTCGGAAAATTTGAGAGCAGGATCTCAAACTTTTTCCGTCGGAAATTCCGACGGAAAAAGTCCGATGGAGCCCACACACGGTCGGAATTTCCGACAACATGGTCCGATAGGACATTTTCCGGCAGAAAATCCGACCGTGTGTATGGGGCATTAGTCCGTAGGGTTCAATATTGAGTTGGCCCACCCTTTGCAGCTACAACAGCTTTAACTCTTCTGGGAAGGCTGTCCTCAAGGTTTAGGAGTGTCTATGGGAATGTTTGACCATTCCATTTGTGATGTCAGGCACTTATGTTGGACGCAAAGGCCTGGCTCGCAGTCTCTGTTCCAATTCATCCCAAAGGTGTTCTATTGGTGCAGGCCAGTCAAGTTCCTTCATCCCAAACTCACTCATCTATGTCTTTATGGACCTTGCTTCCTGCACTAGTGCGCAGTCATGTTGGAACAGGAAACTTTTCCCACAAAGTTGGCAGCATGAAATTGTCCAAAATGTCTTGGTATGCTTGGTATGTCTTGGTATGCCGCGTGCACACGTTCGGATTTTCCGACGGGAAATGTTGGATGTGAGCTTGCTGGCTGAAAGTCTGACCGTGTGTACGCTCCATCGAACATTTGTTGTCGGACTTTCCGCCAACAAATGTTGGCTAGCAGGTTCTCAAATTTTCCGCCAACAAAACATTGTTGTCGGAATTTCCGATCGTGTGTACACAAGTCCGTCGCACAAAAGTTCACGCATGCTCTGAATCAAGTACGAGCCGGAAGCGCTCGGTCTTGTAAAACTAGCGTTGGTAATGGAGATAGCACATTACTATAGAACTTAATTTTTATCGTCCATACGTCTTGTACGTCACTACGTTCGTAATTGTTGGCCAACATTTGTATGACCGTGTGTATGCAAGACATGTTGGAGCCAACACCCTTCGAACAAAAATACACGTTGGAAAGTCTGTTCAACATTAGAGTTTTCACTTCCTGAAAAATGTTCCCATACCATAATCCCCCCTCCACCAAATGTCAGTGCACAAATAAGGTGACATGGACGGAAAAAGTCCGATGGAGCCCACACATGGTCGGAATTTCCGACAACATGGTCTGATAGCACATTTTCCGTCGGAAAATCCGACCGTGTGTACGGGGCATTAGTCCGTAGGGTTCAATAGATCAGGGAATTGGGGCTGATCTGAGATCTGAAGGTGCAGGAATTGGTGCCCATTTGAGATATGAAGGTGCAGGAATTGGTGCCCATTTGAGATCTGAATGTGCAGGAATTGGGGTGATCTGAGATGTGAATGTGCAGGAATTGGGGCTGATCTGAGATCTGAAAGTGAAGGAATTGGTGCCCATTTGAGATCTGAAGGTGCAGGAATTGGTGCCCATTTGAGATCTGAAGGTGCAGGAATTGGTGCCCATTTGAGATCTGAAGGTGCAGGAATTGGTGCCCATTTGAGATCTGAAGGTGTGGGAATTGGGGCTGATCTAAGTTGTGAATATGCAGGAATTGGGGCTGATCTGAGATCTGAAAGTGAAGGAATTGGTGCCCATTTGAGATCTGAAGGTGCAGGAATTGGTGCCCATTAGAGAGCTGAAGGTGCAGGAATTGGTGCCCATTTGAGATCTGAAGGTGCATGAATTGGTGCCCATTTGAGATCTGAAGGTGCATGAATTGGTGCCCATTTGAGATCTGAAGGTGCAGGAATTGGTGCCCATAGACGGTGCAAATTTCTTGGTTGCATGAAAGAAATTTCCCCCATCAACACAGACAGTGTTGACAGGGGAAGCCCTTCTGCCGAGCAACTGTCTTCTCCAGGCGGGGGAAGCTGTCCTCACCGGGAGAAGACAGTGATTATCGCTAGTGGCTATAGCAGCCGCTTGCAATAATCGGAAGCGAATCCAGCAGGCTAGGTATACCCAGGTTCATCGATCGATCAACTTGGCAAATTCAGCCTGCCCATTAATGGTTTGATCTCGGCCGATTTCTGCTGAACCAGCCGAGATTCGAACCGTATATGTAAAAATGATTGGGAAAAATAAAGGTGAAGGCTAATCTGGGGCCTGAAGGTGCAGATATTGTATCAGATCTGAGGTGTGAAGGTTCTTGCACTGTGGCTGATCTGAGGTCATGAATTAGGGATGATATGGGGTCTCAAGGTGTAGGAATTGGAGCTGACGTCTGAAAGTGCATGAATCTGGGCTGATCTAAGGTGTGAAGATGCAGGAACTGAAGATGATCTTAGGTCCGAAGGTGCAAGAATTGGGGCTGATCTGAGGTGTGAAGTTGCAGGAATTGTGGCTGATCTGAGATCTGAAGGTGCAGGAATTGGTGCCCATTTGAGATCTGAAGGTGCAGGAATTGGTGCCCATTTGAATTGGGGCTGGAATTGGTGCCAATTTGAGATCTGAAGGTGCGGGAATTGGGGCTGATCTGAGATGTGAATGTGCAGGAATTGGGGCTGATCTGAGATCTGAAGGTGCAGGAATTGGTGCCCATTTGAGATATGAAGGTGCAGGAATTGGTGCCCATTTGAGATCTGAAGGTGCAAGAATTGGGGCTGATCTGAGATGTGAATGTGCAGGAATTGGGGCTGATCTGAGATCTGAAAGTGAAGGAATTGGTGCCCATTTGAGATCTGAGATCTGAAGGTGCAGGAATTGGTGCCCATTTGAGATCTGAAGGTGCAGGAATTGGTGCCCATTTGAGATCTGAAGGTGCAGGAATTGGTGCCCATTTGAGATCTGAAGGTGCAGGAATTGTTGCCCATTTGAGATCTGAAGGTGTGGGAATTGGGGCTGATCTGACATGTGAAGGTGCAGGAATTGGGGCTGATCTGAGATCTGAAAGTGCAGGAATTGGTGCCCATTTGAGATCTTAAGGTGCAGGAATTGGTGCCCATTTGAGATCTGAAGTGATCTGAGATCTGAAGGTGCAGGAATTGGGCTGATCTGAGAGGAATTGTGCCATTTGAGATCTGAAGGTGCAGGAATTGGGGCTGATCTGAGATCTGAAGGTGCAGGAATTGGTGCCCATTTGAGAGCTGAAGGTGCAGGAATTGGTGCCCATTTGAGATCTGAAGGTGCAGGAATTGGTGCCCATTTGAGATCTGAAGGTGCAAGAATTGGTGCCCATCTGAGATCTGAAATTGGGGCTGATCTTTTTATCTACCCTAGAAAATCCATTGACATTGTTTTTTGTGTGAGCCGGTTAGAATAGATATTTAGGAGCAGCCATTGTTTTTTAAGGTGAATGCTCCAGCATTGTTGTTTATGCTAGAGTCACAATGACGACAGAACTTCTTAAAAACACTCTCCTAATGGACGGGCTGTCAAGTAGAGAAGAGAACATGAGTGTCCTGCTTGTCTGACACAGCCTAAAAGCAATTCTGTCTTTGAAGTACAGCAAAGTGAACATATCATTTATCAGTTGTGTGTATTGAGCCATTCAGCCCATACACCCTTTACATCGGGAACGTGCACTCAGCACCGTCTTGTAATGCCTGTACGAGAACTAAGAGACAGAGATGGAAGAAAGATATCAAGAATAGGGCCTTACCTTCTCTTCTCCTCAGGAATTATGGCATTTTTCTCTCTGTGAGTCTGGTTTGAAATTGCACATTATCTGTAAGGGATTATGAGAATTTAATACAAGGATTATAATTTTTTATACATCACTCTTTTCAACCACTTGCCGACCAGCGCGGCAGTGGTACTGCGGCAGCGGCAGAATGGCACGGCTGTGAGAAACAACGTTATGTTACGTCGTGTCGCCTTGTGGCCACTAGGGGCACATGCCCGCTGTTTGCCCCCCAAAGCCAATGCGAGTGCCTGGCGGTCACGATCACCGCCGGGCTCCCGCGATTGCTGCTGACACACGGAGAACTGAGATCTGTGTGTGTAAACACACAGTTTTCGGTTCTCTGAGGGGAGAAGAGACAGATCATCTGTTCATACAGAGTATGAACAGTGATCTGTCATCTCCCCTACACAGTCCCCTCCCCCCTTCAGTTAGAACACACACTAGGGAACACAATTAATCCCTTGATCGACCCCTAGTGGTTAACCCCTTCCCTGCCAGTGACATTTTTACAGTAATCAATGCATTTTTATAGCACTGATCGCTGTATGAATGCCAATGGTCCCAAAAATGTGTAAAAATTGTCCGATGTGTCCCCCATAATTTCGCAGTCCCCATAAAAATCACAGATCGCTGCCATTACTAGTAAAAAAAAAAAAAATAATAAAAATGCCATAAAACTGCCTATTTTGTAGAAACTATAATGCCGCGTACACACGGTCGGAATTTCCGATGGAAACAGTCCGATGGGAGCTTTTCATCGGATTTTCCGACCGTGTGTATGCCCATCAGTCTTTTTCTGTCGGAATTTCCGACGGACTTTGGATTGATAACCTGTTCTCAATTTTTCCGATGGAAAACCTTTCTATCGGATTTTCCGATCGTGTGTATGCAATTCCGACACGCAAAATTCTGACGCATGCTCTGAAACAATTCGACGCATGCTCGGAAGCATTAAACTTCCCTTTTATAGTGCCGTCGAACGTGTTTTATGCCGCTGTGTTACAGACCGTCGGAATTTGGTGTGACCGTGTGTAGGCAAGACAGTTTGAGCGAAATTCCGTCGGAATTCTGACGGGAAAACCATCAGAGCTTTTTCCGACGAGAATTCCGACCTTGTGTACGCGGCATAACTTTTGCACAAACCAATCAATATACGCTTATTGTGATTTTTTTTTTACCAAAAATATGTAGAAGAATACATATCCGCCTAAACTTAGGAAAAAAATAGTATAGTAAATAAAAGTATATTTTATAGTAAATAGTATAGTAAACAAAAGTATATTTTATATATAGTTTTTGGTTTTTTTTATATATTTTTGGGGGATATTTATTTTAGCAAAAAGTAAAAAATAATGTGTTTTTTTCAAAATTGTTGCTCTTTTTTTGTTTATAGCGCAAAAAATAAAAAACGCAGAGGTGATCAAATACCACCAAAGGAAAACTCTATTTGTGGGAAAAAAGGATGTAAATTTTGTTTGGGTACAACGTCGCACAACCGCGCAATTGTCAGTTAAAGCGTCGCAGTGCAGAATTGCAAAAAATGCTCTGGTCAGGAAGGGGGTAAAATCTTCCGGGGCTGAAGCGGTAAACCTTTGAAAGTACACGAGAAACCATTGCTGACCTCTCCTTCTAGAAATACTAGTTCCCTGGCTTTATTGTTGACCATTGGCTCCAGTACCTTGCCAGTCACTGACCATGAACAATTACCATGAACCATAACATATTAGTGACTTTAACTTTACTGATTTGCATGCCGGGTCAGTGTCTTAAATGTATTGATGCCAGAGATAGGTATTTTCAAAAGAAGGTCACCAATGACCACATTTACCACTTACCACTTGAAAGGGACTGAGACCCAGACCTCAGCCAGACAATCCTAATTCCATAATATGATTTTGAACAGGCCATCTAGAAATCTCTCAGCGTGCAGGGTAATATCAATAATAATGGTAATATCAATGACAAGTGTTGCCTATTTCCATTGCTCCTCAAAAAAAAATGTATCCTTCCTAGGGAGCATGGTAAGGTTATACCTTTCTTCCGTGTCTTGCTTCATTTTCTACAATAACCCCATCCTAATCACACATATGACCAATTGGCCGGCCCTTAAGATTACCCAGCATCCTCTTCCTGCTAGCAAAGTCCTTGATGTGTTATTTTTTGATAACTCTCTGGCTCCCGTTCAAGCTGGAATATCTCTACAGCTTCCTGCTTTGTCCCTGCAAAGTGACTGTATCTCTAGGACAGAGGACACAAGAAACAAAGATAGTTCGGATAGTCACCATTGTGTGCTTTGTCCTCAGAAGATGCCTTTCAGCATTAGAAATATGCAAGCTATTAAAGTGTTGCTGAACCCTGGACCCTGCATTCACTATATCTGGTCTCCCTCAGTACACAGAACATGGAAATGCAATTACCGTATTTATCGGCGTAATTGGGGGAAAGTCGTGGGTGCGTGTTATACACCGATACCCCCCCAAAAAAGTGACAAAAATGGCGAGCGCCGCCGAAAAAAAGCGAGCGCTGCCGAAAAAGACCGAATCGCGGCCGAAAAAAACCAAAGCGGCGACGGAAAAGTCCGAGCCGACTGTTCGGCTACGCTCGTAGTCCCGCCTCCCTGTGCTCGCTCCGGAAACAGCAGGGAGGCGGGACCGCGAGCGGAGCCGAACAGTCGGCTCGGTCTTTTCCGGAGGCGCTTTGGTCTTTTTCGGCGGCGCACGCGACAGAGCGTCTCGGCGGCGGGAAATTTAAAGCCGGACAAGACTTCAAATGACGCTGGCAAGCTACAATGACACTAGGCAAGCTACAATGACACTGGGCAAGCTACAATGACACTAGGCAAGCTACAATGACACTGGGCAAGGCTGCAAATGAGCTGGGCAAGGCTGCAATGACGCTGGGCAAGGCTACAATGACACTGGGCAAGCTACAATGACACTGAGCAAGCTACAATGACACTGAGCAAGCTACAATGACGCTGGGCAAGCTACAATGACACTGGGCAAGGCTGCAAATGACGCTGGGCAAGGCTGCAATGATGCTGGGCAAGCTACAATGACACTGGGCAAGCTACAATGACACTGGGCAAGCTACAATGACACTGGGCAAGCTGCAATGACACTGGGCAAGCTGTAATGACACTGGGCAAGCTGCAATGACACTGGGCAAGCTGCAAATGACGCTTAAATTTAATATTTTTTCCCCCCTAAACTTCCCTCCTAAAACTTTTTTTCCTTAAAATGCCCTCCTAAACTTGGGGTGCGTGTTATACGCCGGTGCGTAAATGTAAACTGCTAAATACCTTTTCTCATCAGCAGTTAGAGCAGTCTTGTGACACTATAGCCCCATACACACGGTCGGACAATCCGCGGACCAGGTCGGTCGGATCCTGTCCGTCATACTTTGTCTGATGTTGGTTTTACGTACACACGGTCGGACAAAGTTGTCGGAAAATCCGATCATTCTGAACGTGGTGACGTTTGTTGCCTACGACGGGACTACGTAGAGGCTAGTAGCCAATAGCTTTGGTCTTGTAATGTGATCTGAGCATGCGTAGCACTTTGTCCGGTCGGACAACCGTACACACGATCGGATTTGGTGTGATCGGACCGTGTTGTCGGCAAATCTTTCCAGCAGGAGATAAGACTTTGTCCGTCGGACAATCCGACGTACACTGTCCGATGGTGCATACACACTGTCTGATTTTTCAACAACATTGTCCGATCGGACAGAATCCATGAAAAAGTCCGACCGTGTGTATGGGGCTTTAGAGTGTCTAATTTAAAGCTTGTAAGAGGACTTGTAAAACTCTCTAGCAATACACACCAAACTGAGCATGTGCAGTCTGTCCCCTGGCTCTGTAAATATCAGGAAATATATTGGAGTCAGTGGAAGAAGGGGAGGATCAGAGAAGACAGGATTGAACAGCCTTTTTACACGATGCAGAAAATTAACCCCTTAGTTTCCACAGTGAATATAACAAGCATGCTTTACTGCTTATACAGCCTGATTTTACTGTTGTGGGTTAGTAACACTTTAATGCCGCGTGCAGATGATCAGACATTCCGACAAAAAAAAAAAAAAAAATGAGAAAGTCTGCTCTAGCAGAAAATATGTGGGCTGCCATTGCTGAGCTCACTTCTGAGGATGCTCGTTGCCTGGCTGTCATTGCCTTTAAAATAGACCTTCCCCCTAGTGTCATTTAATTTGCTGCCTTGCCTCCCCCATCCCATAATTGGATATCAATTACTTAATTTATTTTTATTTAGCATAGGTATTCATGCTGCAAAGCACTTTCGCATTTGTCGCCTAGACAACAATGATGCTTGCTGCCTCCCCCCGTGCAAATGCTGTGGGGTTCTGGGTCTTGAGAGAGCCCTGCAGCACATCTGTGCATGTGCAGGTTTCCCAGAAAATCTGTGCATGCATGGGTTTCACACACATGTGCAAAGATCTGGTATTATGAACAGGGCTGCTGATAAGGCAGTACAGCCGGCCCTCCTGTACTGGGCACCATCAGCTCAAAAGGGGAACCCAGGCACCCGCTGAGCAGGAGGGCCGGCTGTACTGTCTTATTGCAGCCACTGTTATGCCGCATACACACGATCGGACATTCCGACAACAAAACCGTGGATTTTTTTTCCGACGGATGTTGGCTCAAAATTGTCTTGCATACACACTGTCACACAAATGTTGTCGGAAATTCCGAACGTCAAGAACGCGGTGACGTACAACACGTATGAAGAGC
Organism: Lithobates sylvaticus; assembly: GCA_028564925.1. Classification (NCBI taxonomy): domain Eukaryota; kingdom Metazoa; phylum Chordata; class Amphibia; order Anura; family Ranidae; genus Lithobates; species Lithobates sylvaticus. The sequence goes on from CM053038.1 coordinate 188,062,778, forward strand.
CGAGAAAAATGAAGTTCAATAGCCAAGTGCGGCTCTTCTGCTTAAATCCGAGCATGCGTGGAATTTTGTGCGTCGGAATTGAGTACACACGATCGGAATTTCCGACAACAAGTTTTGTTGTTGGAAAATTTGAGAACCAGATCTCAAATTTTTGTTGTCGGAATATCCGGCGGCTTATGTCCGATGGAGCCTACACACGATCGGAATTTCTGACAACGCGGCATTAGTATTACACGGAAGTTACAGAGAATATTCACAATTTACATCAGAAAATAGTTTAGAGGACAAGTGTACTTTTAGCACAAACAGCCCCTGCTTCGACCGTGCTTCTTTAAAGTGGATGTAAACCCACTCTCATCCTTTCTAAACTACTGCAATATCTAGAAGGATATACATGCCTCCTGCATGTATACTTATCTGTCAAATGTCTCCCCTCTGTCTGCTATGAGACGCGAAAAACTGCAGATTTTGTGGGTGGGTCTGTTTTCCAGGGCTCAGTGGGTGGAGTCGCAATGTCAGTAGACTCCCCCCCCCCCACCTCTACACTCCCCTTATCAACATGTATTTTCTCCTGTGTATTTCTTACACTGAACTTCTGCTATGATCACTAACATCCAGTCAAAACCCAGAAAAGTCCCCACATGACTTCAGCATGCCAAATTATGCTGAGGTGTGGAACAGCCAATCCTTGCAGAGCTGCTGAAGAAAGGAGTGGGGGTGGGAATTAAAAAAGAATGCATGTCATAGGCTAGTGCACGGGATATGTAAATCACCTGTCAATCACAGCAAGGGGGGAAGAACGGACAATGTTTTCAGTTTGTCCCTTTTATTTCACCGAAAAAAAGATATGAGGATTGCTCAGAGCTGGATTAACTCTTTGTGGCAAGACTGGGCACAGCTGATCTGAAAAAAGATATGAGGATTGCTCAGAGCAGGATTAACTCTTTGTGGCAAGACTGGGCACAGCTGATCTGAAATCCCATACTCTATATTGTGCCAGACAAAAACATGGTTTACATCCACTTTAATTTATACAGGAATCAATGCATTTAAATAGCAAAAATGTGTCAAAAATGTCTGATGTGTCTGCCATAATGTCGCAGTCACAATAAAAATCGCTGATCGCCGCCATTACTAATAAAAAAAAAATATTAATAAAAATGCTATAAAACTATCCCCTATCTTGTAAACGCTATAACTTCTGCACAAACCAATCAATAATCGCTTATATAAAGTTTTTTTATATATTTTTGGGGGATATTTATTATAGCAAAAAATAAAAAGAATGCGTTTTTTTTTTCAAAATTGTCGCTCTTTTTTGTTTATAGCGCAAAAAATAAAAACCGCAGGGGCGATCAAATACCACCAAAAGAAAGCTCTATTTGTGGGAAAAAAAGGACGCCAATTTTTTTTGGGAGCCACGTCGCACGACCGCGCAATTGTCAGTTAAAGCGACGCAGTGCCCAATCGCAAAAAGGGGCCTGGTCCTTTGGCTGCAAATTGGTTCAACTCTCATTAATCCCTTTTTAAACCTGTTAAAAAGGATACTTACCCGTCTTTGAAAAAAACTCCTGGGACCCCATTGGTGACATTGGGTCATGTGATCTCTACCGAAGGGGAGGATCTGATAGTTTAAATTGTGTACCGCCCCTTCACAAGAGATCACTTGACCAGATGCTTTGGTTTTTGGTCATGTGACCAGCTGCATGGGAATTTGAAACAAACAAGAACAATTATAACTGAGCAAATGATAAAATTAATTACCTAAGCAAAGGTTGCCTTGAGTGAAAACTGCGTGCCAAAACCACCAGTATGTCCAGAGTCTAAAAAGGTAGGCAATGTGATGTGCACATTTAAAATTTTTGCTGTAAAAATTAAAGGGTAACTCCACTTCTGGGGGGAAAAAAATAGCAAAACAATATAGCGTATACAATTGCGACACAAGTCATATTGTAATTAAATGTTATTAAAAATTACCTTTTCTTTTCAATCTGCAGCCGCTGTAATTTTCTGTAAATATGCAATACTGCTACCTGGAGGTGTTCTGTATACAGAATGTGTGCTGACCACTCCCCAAAAACATCATTTCCTGCTTGTGTGATTGGCTCACTGATTTCCCCAGAAGTCTGCCCTAAGATACAAGTCAGATTTCAGGCATCCCCTGCAACAAAAATTTCATTTTTTGTGTGATACTCCCAATAGGAAATCACGTCTAAAGTGATGCAGAACCGGCAGCTTTCCTCATTAGAGTTCTGCACGTGCACAGCTGATTGATAATTATGGGATCACGTCCATTAGATTCACTCAGCCCAGGGGCACAGAGGAACAAACAATGATTTATTCAGAATAACAAAAAGGTAGGAATCTGCAACAAAGTTTGTTAATTAAACTCCTTGCAATGTACAGAGATCACCCAGAGGGGAATGTTTTTTTTCCCTTGTATCACTCAAGTCCCCATGTGGCTCGGATGGCCTCACCGTAGGGTTGCCACCTGTCCGGGATTCACCTGGACAGTTCAGGTTTGGAATCATGCGTTTGGGTTTCAGACCACCTGCAACCCGGACACATTTTTCAGACCAGACTATGGCTTCCCAGCAGGGTTGCTGGCTACAGTTGTGTAAACCGAGAGTGTCTGTTACACTCTTTCCCAATGCCCAAAGCCAGCATTAACAATTACCCCTCCCCCACACAGATGGGAGAGGAGAGAGGGCTCGATCTGCTTCTCTTCCTCCCGCCCCTACCCCTCTTTGTCTGCCCACACTTCAATCCCTGGTGCTGTGCCTCATAAAAGTCCAGCAGCCTCAGATACATCTGGATGAGAGGTGTTGACTGCCAAGGGGTGAGTGAGCTCACCATAAATCCCTGTCTGTGACTGAAGTCTACCCCATTCTCTCTCTTGTCTGAGTGAGTACACTAAGGCCCCTTTCACACTGGGGCGGGAGCCGCGGTGACGGTAAAGCAGCACTATATTTAGCGCTGCTTTACCATCGTTTTAGCGGCCCGCGAGCGGCCAAAAAAGGGTTAAAATCCCCCGCAGACCGCCGCCGTAGTGGCACTTTGCGGCGGTATTGCTGCGGTATTACCGCGGTGTCCCATTGATTTCTCTCCAAAGATGCTGTCCCATTGATTTCATCTCCAAAGATGCTGCTAGCAGGACATTTTTTACCGTCCTGCTAGCGCACCGCTCCAGTGTGAAAGTCCGCCGGCTTTCACACTCGAGTGAATGGGGCCGTTTTTTTCAAGCGGTGTACAGGCGCTATTTTTAGCGCTGTACCGCCTGAAAACCACCCCAGTGTGAAAGGGGCCTAAGGTAAATCAGGGTTCTCAGAGCACCCCTTACATCAGAGTTCCTCTTTACACCAGAGGCCACAGTATTCCCCCCTTACATCAGAGTTCTCTCTGTACATCCGAGTTCTCAGTGTTCCCCCTTAGATCAGGATTTCCAGAGCATCCCTTATGTTACAGGGAGTCCCCAGAGTTCTCCCTTACAGAGTCTGAAGAGTCCCCCCACAGTGTAACGGAACTCCGTGAGTTCAGATGTAAAAGAGGAACTCTGGACTCTGATGTAAAGGGGGACTCTGTGATTGTGATTAACTTTATTTGATTAGAAATGTTATTGAATTGCCCCAATTTTTAACAGGTTTACTGAACAAGAGAAAAAGATGTGAGATGTTAAAACTACTGCTATGCAGCCACATATATATGATCCTCTTGATCAAATGTGGGTATAGCATAGTGTATGTGGAGGTTTTCAATTTGTGTGTGTTTTTCTCTGTTGGTTTAACTGGATGGACTTTTGTCTTTTTTCAATCTGATTAAAGCGTTACTAAACCCACAACAGTAAAATCAGTCTGTATATGCAGTAAAGCATGCTTGTTATACTCACTGGGGAACCGAAGAAGTTAATCCTATGCATTGTTCAAAGAGGCTGTTTTATCCTATCTTCTCTGATCCTCCCCTTCTTCCACTGTCCCCAATCCATCTGCTGATAAGACAGAGCCCTTGGAGTCACTCTGCACATGCTCAGTTTGGTGTGTATTGCTAAAGAGTGTTTTGTTTTTTTCTTGGGAGGGTGCATGTGGTCGGCACAGGGCCAATCAGCACTGTCCAGATGTCAGGGCTGAGCTCAACCCTTCCTTCTCTGAGCTGGCTGCTCAGCTGTCGACTAATTGGCTAATTGACTAATCCTATCTCTCCACAGTTAAGCCCCATACACACGGTCGGATTTTTTCATGGATTCTGTCCGATCGGACAATGTTGTTGAAAAATCAGACCGTGTGTATGCACCATCGGACAGTGTACGTCGGATTGTCCGACGGACAAAGTCTTATCTCCTGCTGGATAGATTTGCCGACAACACGGTCCGATCACACCAAATCCGATCGTGTGTACGGTTGTCCGACCGGACAAAGTGCTACGCATGCTCAGATCACATTACAAGACCAAAGCTATTGGCTACTAGCCTCTACGTAGTCCCGTCGTAGGCAACAAACGTCACCACGTTCAGAATGATCGGATTTTCCGACAACTTTGTCCGACCGTGTGTACGCAAAACCAACATCAGACGAAGTATGACGGACATGGTCCGACGGACCTGGTCCTCGGATAATCCGCGCGTGTGTATGGGGCTTTACTTAGATGTTGATGATATCCTGCTCGTCAGTCCTGCCTACTTAAGCCAGAGGTTCTCGGCCTTCGCCTTGGTCAACATCATAGAGCCTATCTCCTGCATTCCTGTTTAAAGACTTGCTTTGCTGACAACCCTTCTGGCTCCAGATCCTGCTTGCTGTTCCACTACATTGATCCCTGATTTCTGGCTTGGCAGACTATCCGTTCCGGTTACTGAACTTTGGCTATGTTTTGACTACGTTTGTTCTTTTTACTTTTTTATTAAACAAGTGTGATTTAACTGTACTTCTGTTTCAGTCTGATTTCATGGTTTTTGACACCAGACAGAGGGTCAGGGGTCCTGCAGCCTCATAGGACAATCGGAGGAGAATGAAAACTCCTCCTACAAGCTTTAACCAGACACTGATAGAAGTCATAAGACTGCTATATACCGCTGATGAGAAAACGTATTTAGCAGTTTATATTTTCTTTAATAATTGTATTTCGATGTTCTGTGTACTGTTGGAGACCAGATATAGTGAATGCTCCGGGGTTTACTATGTAACTATATATGCATATGGCTGGTGGTTAAGGCAGCAGTGGGGGCTCTTAAAATTATACAGAATTTGAATAAAACCGTTATGGCCATTTTTAGTGGAAAAGTCATTATTTTGTGCATTTAACCGATATTAAAATTACTAAAATAACAACTGGAACCCTTCTGGTTCCTATGATCAATTATTTTTGCCTGCCTTGCAGTAGCATAGCTAAATCTATAGGGCAGTGATGGGGAACGTTGGCACCCCAGATGTTTTGGAACTACATTCTACATCAGGGGTGCCCAACCGCTGGTACCAGACAGTACCCACAAACAGTACCCGCCAGCAGTATCAGTACCCACCAGCAGTATCAGTACCCACCAGCAGTACCAGTACCCCGCCAGCAGTACCAGTACCAAGCAGCAGTAACCGGCAGCAGTACCAGTACCCGCCAGCAGTACCAGTACCTGCCAGCAGTACCAGTACCAACCAGCAGTACCAGTACCTGCCAGCAGTACCAGTACCAACCAGCAGTACCAGTACCAGCCAGCAGTACCAGTACCAGCCAGTAGTACCAGCCAGTGGTATCTGCCAGAAGTACCAGCAGGCAGTACCCAACAGCAGTACCAGCCAGCAGTACCAGCACCTGTCCGCAGTACCCAACAGCAGTACCAGCCCTGGAGGACAGCCAGCAGCAGCCACCAGTTATAACCACCTGGGGGACAGCAGCAACCAGCTGCAGGAATCCTGAGGAAGAAGTGAAGATCAAGGTCAGTTGAGATGCAGTTAAACCGCTGTGCATCAGTGTGAAAGCAGCCTTAGGCCCATTTCACACGATCTGGTCTGTCTGTCTGTTTTTCAGGCGGACCCAATCGGACCCTTCATTCACCTCTGTAGAGCGGCAGATGTAAACAGACTCATGTCTACTTACACCTGCCTATCTGCAATCTGATCTGCTTAAAAAAAAACAGAAGGGGATGTGTCCCCTTCTGTCTGGGCAGATCAGAGGGCCCTTAGGGTAGAGTGGGCTGTGTCTGCTCTACATATGCAGAGTGGACACAGACCTGCCATCTGCCCGCTACACTCATTGTGGCCCGCGACCGATTACCAAGTCGCTAAAATGTCCCTTGCTCCTCAAAAGGTTGGGCACCCCTGTTCTACATGATGCTCATGCACTCTGCAGGGTAATTGAACATCATGGGAAATGTAGTTCCAAAACATCCGGGGTGCCAAGTTTCGCCATCACTGGTATAGGGGCTCTTGGGTAATCTTTGACTAGACACTCTAATGGTCCCTGCTATGGTTTCCTAGTTGGTCATGGAACAGTACAGAATATATGAGCAGGTGTTGAAGGTGTCACACATGTGAGCACCTCCCTGTTGGCATGCTTTGCTTGATTGTCAAAAATGCAGGGCAGTAAAGCACAGTTGGAATTCAGGACCCAGCTCACAACTCCATAGGGAGCTACAGCTAAACTTTAGCCACTACCCCACTCCACTGTTTTTTTCTTCCTTTTTTTAAATCTCAAGAACTTTCAGAGAAAGTTTTCCCCTCTATCTTAACAGCCACATTATGACCCCCCTCCTGTCACTTGTCAAGCGGGGTGACTTCAGGATATTTGTGGCTGCACACCTCCCCACATCTCAAATCACATACATAGGGGGATTCAATATACTGTATGTATTTGATGGGGTTGCAAATGACTTGCATATAAAAAGATAATTAAAATAATAAATGATAAAGATAGGAGTTTTTACATCCTAATGTGGATTTATCTTACAGACAAAATATAAACCAGACTGATGTGTTGGGGGGTCCGTTGAGCATATCATGGGCATGAAGAGGCACTTTGGATAAAATCCAAGAGACACATGAAAAAAAAGCAGAAGCAACAATGAAATGTAAAGTTTATTTTATCATAAGATCTGACATGGACAGTCACCATGCTTCAGGGATTCTAACAGGCCCCCTTCATCAAGGCTTAAAAACGGAATTAAACTCTGCTATTTTTTGTTAAATATATGGGCCCCCAGGAGGTTTATAATGTGTTAGTATGCACCCCATATTAGTACATTATGGCAGACTTACCTGTCAAACAAAGCCCTCCAGTGATGCCCTTCTCCTGGTCTTCCTTCTGGGTCCGCTCTGTTCTGTTGACCATAATGACCTCACTCCCACTCATACGCATGGTAGGGTTGCCACCTTATCGCTTTAAACCCGAACACATATGAATTACACATGTTCTGAGGTTTATTTAATGCAGGTAAGGCACCATGTGAGTTTAAAGAGGAGTGCCAAAAAAAAATAAAAAATTAATAATCGGACACTTACCTGTCCCGGGGTCCAGCGATGCGGGGGAACGAGACCCCCCCTCGTTCCCCGCTCCGCTCGCGGCGCGGGCATTCTTAATGTGGGAACCCGGCTGTGGCTTCACAGCCGGGCACCCACTGCGCATGCGCGAGCGGCGCCGTGCGCCGTGATTCGACGCTCACTCATCTGGGACACATGACAGGTCCCAGATCACTGTGCCGCGCCTACAGGAAGTGACGTTTAGCCCGGGCAATGAAGGTGGCAGACTACGTGGGACCCCCTAGCAACAGGCATTTAGAGGTGAGTAAAAAAACATATTTTTTTCCAATTATTTTATTATTATTTTTTTTGATTTTTAAGCCATATTTTTTTTTTTTGGTCGCAACCCCACTTTAAGTACCACCTTAATCGGCCACAGAACCTGTTTAATTAATATGTTTTGCTTTAAAGGGATGAGGTGGCAACCCTAATGCACTGGAGTCATATCATCAATGCACAGAGCAGTGCCATAAAGGTACACTGAGCTGCACATGCAGGCAGGGAGAAGGATTTATGAAATAAGAGACTGATGGGGTCTCTTCTATCATAAAAACTCTACCTGTCAGCAGTTCTTACATTTTTATTGTTTAATTGCACTTTAAGATTGCTGTTAGGAATGTGGATGGTCTCAGACTTAAATGGGTTCAACATTATACATACTAAAATCTCAGTATTAGGAGCAGGCTATATACATGTATTAGGAGCAGGCTATATACGTAAGTGTATTCAGCGAAGTAATTTCCTAATATTTTTCCATCCCTGAAGACTTGCATAAGAAAGACATTTATGATGATGAAACCGGCTGCCTTGTACCTGCACTTTACACCAAGAGGTTAAAGGAGCAACTAAGTAATCATCAGATTGGTGCTTCTGGCCCCTGTAATGTGTTTAATTAACGTGTTTGCTTAAAAGATGTCATCGCCTAGGGATGAATTTATGAGGGAATTGACTTTTCCTGTACTTTTACCCAATTAGTACAAATTGGCACCACGGACGCTTCCATTAATCTTACTGGTGTGTTTTAATTGGCCTGATCGTTAAGAGGTTTATTGAGCTGTCTGTGTGAGGCGTTCACTCTCCCGGGTATGGAAAAAGTGAAACATTTCTGGAATATGCCACATGCTGGCTGCCCCTTGTAAACAAACCCAAATATTAGATTTTAAGCTCTTACAAGCAGGGCGCTTCTAACCCACTTGTATCGCATTGTATTGTAACTGTACCTGTGTGTTTATATTGTAAAGCACTGATCAAACTGTTGGTGCTATATAAATCCTCTATAATGATAAGTGGAGGCAAGAAATGTAAATTCACCTCCAACTACAGCTTCACTTCAGCTTCAATTTGAAGTGGTCTATCAATAATACTGTAAATCTGTATTCAGCTTTGCAGGTACACTCAACACACATGGGTTGATGTAGCTGAGTTGAACACACATGGGTTGATGTAGCTGAGTTGAACACACATGGGTTGATGTAGCTGAGTTGAACACACATGGGTTGATGTAGTTGGGTTGAACACACATGGGTTGATGTAGTTGGGTTGAACACACATGGGTTGATGTAGTTGGGTTGAACACACATGGGTTGATGTAGCTGAGTTGAACACACATGGGTTGATGTAGCTGAGTTGAACACACATGGGTTGATGTAGTTGGGTTGAACACACATGGGTTGATGTAGTTGGGTTGAACACACATTGGTTGATGTAGCTGAGTTGAACACACATGGGTTGATGTAGCTGAGTTGAACACACATGGGTTGATGTAGCTGAGTTGAACACACATGGGTTGATGTAGCTGAGTTGAACACACATGGGTTGATGTAGTTGGGTTGAACACACATGGGTTGATGTAGTTGGGTTGAACACACATGGGTTGATGTAGCTGAGTTGAACACACATGGGTTGATGTAGCTGAGTTGAACACACATGAGTTGATGTAGTTGGGTTGAACACACATGGGTTGATGTAGTTGGGTTGAACACACATTGGTTGATGTAGCTCAGTTGAACACACATGGGTTGTTGTAGTTGGGTTGAACACACACGGGTTGATGTAGCTGGGTTGAGCACACATGTATTTATGTAGTTGGATTGAGTACACATGGGTTAATGTAGTTGAATTGAACACACATGGGTTAGTGTAGTTGGGTTGAACACACATGGATTGATGTAGTTGGATTGAGCACACAAGGGTTGATGTAGTTAGGTTGAACACACATAGATTGAGGTAGTTGGGTTGAGCACACGAGGGATGATGTAGTTGGATTGAAAACACATGGGTTGATGTAATTGGGTTAAACACATATAGGTTGATGTAGTTGGGCTGAACAAACATGGGTTGATGTAGTTGGGTTGAACAAACATGGGTTGATGTAGTTGGGTGGAAAACATATGGGTTGATGTAGTTGGGTTGAAAACACATGGGTTGATGTAGTTGGGTTGATCACACATGGGTTAATGTAGTTGGGTTGAACACACAACGGTTTGTGTAGTTGGGTTAAACACACATGGGTTGATGTAGTTGGATTGAGCACACAAAGGGTTGATGTAGTTGGGTTAAACACACATGGGTTAATGTAGTTGGTTTTTAAAACACATAGGTTGATGTAGTTGGGTCGAGAACACAAGGGTTGATGTGGTTGGGTTGAACACACATGGGTTGATGTATTTGGGTTGAACACACAAGGGTTGATGTATTTGGGTTGAACACACAAGGGTTGATGTAGTTGGATTGGGCACACATGGGTTGATGTAGTTGAGTTGAACACACATTGGGTTGAACACACATGGGTTGATGTAGTTGGATTGAGCACCCATGGGTTGGTGTAGTTGGTTGGCAAACACATAGGTTGATGTAGTTGGGTTGAGCACACAAGGATTGATTTGGTTGGGTTGAAAACACATGGGTTGATGTAGTTGGGTTGAACACACATGGGTTGGTGTAGCATTTATTCTGTTTGAGAGGTGGATAGCTGAACTGATGTCTCCTCTACTAAGGCTGGGTTCACACTATAACACGCAGCGACTCACATCAGGAGTCCGGTGCGTCTCCATTCACAGTTTCAGGTCAAATTTCAACACTACTTTTTGGCTGAATTTGGAACTGAAACGGATGAAAAGATGCACAGGGCTCCTGTGAAAATCGCACCGGAGCCGCTGCAGAGATGTGTGAACCAGTTTCATAGAGAGCCTGTCACAATCTCCTGCTATGCGAATTGGATGCGGGGAAACCTACATCCAATTCCATAGGTGTGAAACCAGCCTAAAGGCTCATACTTAGCATCTATTCCCTGCTGGCAAATATTCAGTCCCTACTGCCTAGGCTAGTCATATACATAGTGTAGATTTCTAGAGAGATATGAAATATCAGTGAAGCCAGGTACTGCACAGGAAAATATTCTTTACTGAAAAGGTCCAAAAACTATAAAAACAAATAAAACAAAAACACACTAAAAGGGAGACTTACTATAGTTCAAAGGTCATGTTTTCCAGATTCACATTATTGTGAGTATTGCTGTCAACCTAGGAGGCCCTCCTAGAATGCTGAGCACATGATTAGATATCCTAGAGATAAAGACAACCCAGTGCAGAAGAAAGACATGGACTTCCTCTTTAAGGCCCCTTTCACACCGGGGCGTTTTTCATGCGGTGCAGCGCTAAAAATAGCGCCTGTTCACCGCATGAAAAAAAATCCTGCCCCTTTAACTCCAGTGTGAAAGCCGGCGGGCTTTCACACTGGAGCGGTGCGCTAGCAGGACGGCAAAAAAAGTCCTGCTAGCAGCATCTTTGGAGCGGGATAGGAGCGGTGTGTTCACCGCTCCTATACCGCTCCTTCCCATTGATTACAATGGGAGACCGCGGTAAAACCGCGGCAATACCGCGGTTACCGCGGCAATACCGCGGCTACGGCGGCGCTCTGCGGGGGGGTGTTTAACCCTTTTTCGGCCGCTCGCGGGGGGTAAAACCGCACCGCGAGCGGCCGAAAACCGCGGTGAAAACGACGGTAAAGCAGCGCTAAATATAGCGCTGCTTTACCGTCACCGCGGCTCACCGCCCCAGTGTGAAAGGGGCCTTAAAGTTTGGCAGCAATGGCCCTCTAACCATTATAAATATGGCACTACTACATGGTGGGATTTGGTAAATCTAGTGTTGCTCGCTATTTGCAGGATATAAGAGAAGGATAAAGGGCATGGTTGCTGTCCAGGACTGTGTTACTGGTAACTACCTGTATCTACTACCTTTATGTGTACAGTGCACTGTCTATAACACCCAGTGGAATTTACTTTGTCATTTCCCTGATGCCCGCTAATATAATATATAGTGGTGCCACGAAACTAAAATTCTGGTGCCGAAAACAGAAATCCATGTCTCCATGCTTTATTTTGCTGTGAAATCACGTTGAAAAAAAAAACAAAAAAATAGGCCGTGGCCATTTTGAGTAAGGGCAGATGATTCATGTAGAATTTACTTCCTTGAATCCATCTGCCCTTATCTCAGGCATGCACGCAGGAGGGTGTGCTTAGCTGAGAAAGCCCCTTGCTGGGGGGAGCCGAGACAGCCGCCGAGGGACCCCAGAAGACCAGGTTCGGGGCCACTCTGTGCAAAACGAGCTGCACAGTGGAGGTAAGTATAACATGTTATTTATAAAAAAAAATTAAAATTATCTTTAGTGATCCTTTAGACCCCTTTCACACCGCACTGCCCATAGCGTCGGCAGTAAAACGCCGTTATTTTAAGCGGCGTTTTACCGTCAGATTTGCGGCGCATTTTGGCCCCCGCTGGCGGCCGAGAAAAGGGTTAAAACCCCCCGCAAAACTCCGCAGTAGCAGCCTTTTTTCCCGGCGGTATTACAGCACTGCCCCATCAATTTCACTGGGGAGCAGCGCTGGAGGAGCGGTGGAGAAGCGGTGAGTTCACCGCTCCTTCACCGCTCCAAAGAAGCTGCTGGCAGGACTTTTCCTGACGTCCTGCAGTGAATGGTGCAGCTGTTTAAGGGCGGATTGCAGGTGCTATTTCTAAAGCTATAGTGCCTGCAATACGCCCTTGGTGTGAAAGGGGTCTTAATGCTGTACCTGTACTGTCTCCCTTTATATTGTAAAGCGCTGTACAAACTGTTGGTGTTATATAAATCCTACATTATAATAATAACAACAATACATACACTTGACTATGGGACCCTTATGGATTGCCAGATATGTCCCCAAACCATCTTCATAAGTTGAAATCATCATCATCATCATTATCACTCCTATGAGGTACAAGACCAGTATGACTTCCAAAGATGTCACTAGCTTGGTTTTACTTTAGATATGGAAAGAAATGAACAGAACAGCTAAAGAAAAATATAAATTATTATATTTAAAAAAAAAAAAAATAATCAACAAATACAAATAACACAACTAACTACAAGAAGTGAGATTTTTGTGCACTCACACCATGGAGTGGAGGTCTAGTTGGTGAAAAATTGACTCTGGTCAAGTTTTCTCCACTGTGATTTCAGGTTGGATAATGTGGAGAATTCTGTTCTAATTGTTGGTATGGATACCCCTGGATAGGAACCCCTGGCCCAGTGCCATATACAGTTTTCTATTACACAGCAATGTTCCCAGCCCTATATATAGAGTCTCTTTCCTAGTGCTCAGCAGAATATTAGGGGAATAAGGAACCAGTTACCTAGTATCTATCTACATATATAGTCTATATTCTTTTTTGCTCAGTGGTATAAACAAAGCCCTAACTAGTGGTACATGCATTGCCGCTTTCCTTGAGCTTGGTGGCTTTCCCTCAGTTTTTGAACAGCCAGCCCTGAGGCGATTCAGTTCGCATTGTAGCGCTATGCAAATTATTCATTCATTCAGCATGGTAGATAAGTCATCATATAGTCTTTGTGTTTATTATTCCATCCAAGGCTGCTGTTAGAAACCACGGGGCCCCATACAGACAACCTAACACAGGGCCCCATATAGACAATGCTTCAGTTATGAATAACCACAGTGAGTGATTGGTACTGATAACTCATTGTGTTTATTCAGGAAAGGAAGGAGCTGGTAAATATGACAAATTTACTGGACCCTTCCCCACTCTCAATCTTGAAGGATCCTATGATATGCTTGCAGCTGCTGGTGGGAAGGAGAGGATAGAAGCTGGCAACACTGTGGGGGGTAGGGGGGCACACAGAGGGGCACGGGCAGTATGGGGAAATGTATGGTGCACAGGGAGGGTGAAAGCCAACAGGTAGGAGAGAAGAAGAAGCCAGCTTTCAGCTGCTGCACAGGATTGGTTCCAGTAATTGCCCCCTTGCAGCACCAGGAGAGAAGAAGAAGCCAGCTTTCAGCTGCTGCACAGGATTGGTTCCAGTAATTGCCCCCTTGCAGCACCAGGAGAGAAGAAGAAGCCAGCTTTCAGCTGCTGCACAGGATTGGTTCCAGTTTTTGCTCCCTTGCAGCACCAATTATCCTCCCTGCACACATCCAATTCCCTCTGCTGCCTGGGCCCTGTACAGGAGGACTGGTGGTACCCCATTATCCACGACTTTGCATCCATCTGCCTACCCATCCACCCACTCACCTATCCATCCATCCATCCACCCGCTCACCCATCCTTCCATACACCTATTAATCCATCCATCCAATCACCCATCCTTCCATCCACCCAACTACCTAGCCATCCAACTTACAGATCTACCATTTTCCAGCTCTAAATATGACGGATGACTATGGGGTTAATAAAGATTGAGGGCTAATTTACATGTAGTGCTGTGACAGGCGTCTTACTTAATTTTAAAGCACCTGTCACCGCAAAGACACACAGAAAGCAATTGCTTCCTGTGTGTCCCTTTCACACTGCAACACAGCCCGGAGCTGTGCTGCAGCATGCTACGATAAAATCCAGATATGCTGCATTTTATCGCAGGACACTGTACAGAAGCAGTGCAGTGCGTCGCGCTGCTTTATCGTGACATAATTGAAGTGTACCTTGAAGCACACTGGCTTTTTAACAGATACCTTGAACAATAAATTATATCTGGATTTCAGTATTGGTCTCTTCCCTGTGTTCTGTTATGCCACATACACACAATCGGAAATTTGGCCAGCAAAAGACTGATGGCTTTTGGTCGGAAAATGCGACGGTGTGTATGCTTCACTGGACTTTTGCTGGCCGAATTCCCGCCAGCAATAGATTGAGAGCAATTTTAGGTCGGAAAAAGTTCCGATCGGAAAATCTGATCGTCTGTACCAATTCCGACACGCAAAATTCCTTCGCATGCTCGGAAACAATTCAACGCATGCTCGGAAGCATTGATTTTCTCGGCCCGTCGTAGTGTTGTACGTCACCGCGTTCTTGACAGCCGAAAGTTCAGCGAACTTTTGTGTCAATGTGTGTATGCAAGCCAAGCTTGAGCGGAATTCTGTCGGAAAAAACATCCAAGATTTTTCCGACGGAAAATCCGCTCGTGTGTACGCGGCATTGTGTTTCCTTTTGGGGCATTAAAATTTGTAAAAGTTTTGCCATTTTTTTTAAGAACATTCAATTTTATTTTATTTTACTTTGGGGTGATCATTTTGATTCCACTAGACAGGATGTGTCACTGCAAAAGCAAAGAACTTCACCAAGGTGCGTTTTTTCAGGGAACGTTTGAACGTTGGGTTGTCGGCTTATAGAAGTGAAATCCCGGGGTCCCAATTCATGCTGCAGATTCCCTGAGGATGTCCAGGGTGTGCTGGCTCTCAGGACGCCATATCAAAGTGAAGTTGTGCAGGCTAAGGAAATGAGTCAGTCATGAAAGGCAAGTTCATCCTCTGGGACAGCCTGTAATCACTATTATCCCTTTACAATAATACCATTTCAGAGAGACAGCGGAACCAGAGCCCTACGTAGTCATGTAAACTGCTTCCTGTATTTGCCAAACAAAACTGTGCCTGGACTATTCAGCTGGGAGGCCGTGATAACCGAGGACGAGGGCCGATAATGTCCGAAACCTCTATTAGCAGATGGGGCCAAGCAGATTCATAACGCCTCACGTTACGGAGTTATTGAGGTCACCTATGAATCACTGTTCCCACTCACCAGTCCAGAATGGCGGGAGGTCACCGAGGTCTTCCAATGTATCCAGAGGCACAAAGAAATATTAAACTAACCTGCTGAGTAAGACCCCATACACGCTATACAACTTTTGTTGTCTGATTTCCTCTAGATTTACCAAAAGCATGTAGTGCAAGGGCCTGCCTGATTGGCTGGGACTTTTAAGGTGCAAAACGCACAAGAAAAATATCAAAAATACATTTTATTTTACAAAGATTAAAAACAATAGAACATAATCCATCAACGACAATAAAGGACAGTTTCAGAATGTGCAAAAATGACAAAATTCTCTACATGTTTCACCACTGGTTTAGTAGCTTCCTCAGGCGATTTACATTTGTCAGGCACTGTCTACTGAAAAATAATAATAATACACATAATTAAAAAACAATAAATACATAATCTATACACACATCTATAGAATATTACAATACTTCTGTTTTATTCCAAAATCCCACCAATTTTGGGATAAAACAAAAGTATTGTAATATTCTATAGATCTATGTGTATAGATTATGTATTTATTGTTTTGTAATTATGTGTATTATTATTATTTTTCAGTAGACAGTGCCTGACAAATGTAAATCTCCTGAGGAAAAGGGAACGCTTAAGGCGTCAGCATACCAAGACATTTTGGACAATTTCATGCTCCCAACTTTGTGGGAACAGTTTGGGGATGATTCCTTATTGTTCCAACATGACTGCACATCAGTGCGAGCCAGGACCTCTAGTCCAACATCAGTACCTGACCTCACAAATGCTCTTTTGGAAGAATGGTCAAACATTCCCATAGACACACTCCTAAACCTTGTGGACAGCCTTCCTAGAAGAGTTGAAGCTGTTATAGCTGAAAAGGGTGGGGCAATTCAGTATTGAACCCTACAGACTAAGATGCCATTAAAGTTCATTTACTTGTAAAGGCAGGCATCCCAATACTTTTGGCAATATAATGTATATAAAGGCCTGTGGACAGCTGGGACTAATAATGAGGTCTGGTTATCAGGTAAGATGCAGACACAGGAATGGAGGCTTTATTCTACCCAAAGTCTCCAGGTCCAGGACCCAGTCAAGGTCTAATAATGAGATATGGCTACTAGATAAAATGGGGATTCAGGAATGGAGGCATTATTTGACCTAAACTAAAGCTATACAAAGCCTTTGGGCTACAGGACTAAGACAGAACTAATAAGAAGGTCTGGCTACCAGGTAGGACATGGGCCCAGGAATGGAAGCATTATCTTATTTAAAGCTCTACAAAGTCTCAGGGCTCCAGGACTCAGAACATGATTTCTTCATGTCAGCCATAAACCTTGGAGCCCTTCACCATGTGTATGTGAACCTAGGAGACACACATACATCATACACAATTCTACCAGCCAGTGCCTTGCTATATATACAGTATATAATCCTAAAGGTAGTACAGGTGTTCACCCAAAAAGAAATCCATACAAATCCAAAACTAATATAGAGGCACTCATTAGTCTTGCAGAGGAGATAGATCAAAACAGCAGCGTGTTTATTGTCAATGATTTGACGGTTGAATTGACAACAATAAAAACGCTGCTTGATCTTTATGTTAAAAAAAAAAAAAAAAAACGCTGCTTGATCTATTTCCTCTGCAAGACCAATGAGTGCCTCTATACCAATTCTGTAATTTCTACAATGTATATATTATATACAATATAGCCAATGTGTGGGACCACCAGTGATGTAAGTAACTGAGTTAAAATAAACGGAGTTACTTAACGCAGTTACTTTAGAGGGTAACAAGTAATCTAACTGATTACTTTTCCCCTCATGGTAACGCAGTTCCCATTACTTGGGCGGAGTTACCTCAATTACATCTACCGCCACTAGATGGCAGTAGTGTTATTTCCGGTGTCCTGACAAAAAAGTTCCCCCGCCGGATAAGGACCCCCTGTACTGCGCAGGCGCAGCGTTTGCGCAGTACGAGGGACTACGGAGCTTACGAAAATTGCCGAACCTAAACAGCTCTGAGTGAACTCTACACCGCGCAGGCGGAGTTAACATGTAATTGTACGAGGTGTTGCCGTACGCTCCCGATGCTCGTGCTACTCTGCAAGGGGCGTCTATCGTGTAACTAAGGGGCGGGTCTAGTATTACTGTAACCAAGGGGCGCATTTATTATTATTGTTATATATCGAGCTCTGCCCATTAATTTAACATTCGCCCTCTTCTGTAGCCATCCGGCCCTTACACGATATAATAATAATAGACCCGCCCCTTACACGATATAATAATAATAGACCCGCCCCTTGCTTACACGCTATAACAGATCTGCCCCTTGGTAAGAGTAATAATAGAGCAGCCCCTTAGCTACATGATATATAACAATAATAATAAATGCGCCACCTTGCTTACAGTAATACTAGACCCACCCCTTAGTTACACGTATTGAATATTAAAAAAAAGTCAGTTACTTTGCTGCTTAACTAATTACTTTTCCAATGTAGTAACTGAGTTACTAACGCAATTACTTTTTGGGAGAAGTAATTTGTAACTTAACTAATTACTTTTTTAAAGTAAGATGACCAACACTGGGGACCACCAGCTATGTGTGATAAAGATCTACACCCAGCAATCAGGAAGAGGTAAAATAGATATATTTTGATGATTATAATAATGATATTCGATTGTGAACATACTTCCTGCAGTATCTGCCTATAGGAGATACCATCTATGTGTGTGACACTACATAGGCATGAGAATTTATCCGCCCATAGACTAGCAAGATAACAGACCTCAAATGCAGGCTAAGCCTGGTACCCACTATAGTTTTCTTGGGTTGAACAAAAAAAAAATTGTCAGCTCAGTTTGAGAGTCGCTATACTCACTATGTGTCACGTACCTGGTGGAGATCGAGCTGGAGAGAGGGCTTCTCTAGCACCTCCTGTCCGACACCCCCTGATAGTGGTGACAGGGAGTGAGGGACACAGAGTGGCACGAGGGCCGATGTAGTGGACGGTGCTGGCCGGACCTTGACAGGAACCAGATGGCTGTAGAGCGCTGAGCAGGCTCTGAGGATCGGATCTCCGTATCGCTGGGTTAGCAGATGGAGGTATAGCCGGGATGTAAGCCAGGAGGTCATCAACAGCCGGACAGAGCAGGTACCAATACGGAAGGCAGAGGCAGAGACGAGACACAGGCCGGGTTCGGTACACAGACGGGCAGAAAGGTACAAGAGCACCAGGCAGTAGCAGAGTCAAACACAAGCTGGGATCAGGTAGGCAGGCGGAGGTCAAGGAGAAGGTTCAGGTGAAGCCGGGTCAAGATACTGGAAACTGGAACAGATAAGGTTAACAAGCACTAGATAAAAGACCACTCAGCAAAGTTCATGTGTCAGTGCTCAGTTTAAATAAGCTACTTGGCGGCCATACGTGCACGTGTGCGTGCGCGCATTAGCACGCACCTGTGTGTGCGCGCGCACTTAAGCGCGCGCTTTGACGCACCAATACAAGTCCTTCTTCACACCGGTGCGCCTGTTAGCTGGAATTCTCTTACATTATGGAAAGTTAGTACAGCGATCTCCATCACTGAGCTGAGAACGCTGATTGGTAGTGGGTCTGCTGCTGGTTTTCCAGCATGCACGTCCGACAGAAGCCAGCCAAACGGCCAGCTTCTGTCAGACAGACCGACATACACATGGACAAAACATTTTTTTTAACCGGCCGTTCCCTTCCGACATTCAGCCCATATGTACAGAGCTTAAAGCGGAGGTTCACACAAAAATTGGAACCCTCCCCCCCTCTGGTGTCACATTTGGCACCTTCCAGGGGAAGGGGGGTGCAGATACCTGTCTAACCCACTTCCGAGCATAGACTCCCACGAGAGTCTACGCCTCTTCCCATCCCCCCGCACTGTCTGCTGGGACACACACGGGTCCCAGGAGATAGCGGGGACCAGTTAGGACACGCAGCGCGACTCGCGCATGTGCAGTAGGGAACCAGGAAGTGAAGCTGCAACGCTTCACTTCCTGATTCCCTCACCGAGGATGGCGGCGGCAGCTGCCAAGAGCTGATTGTTTTTTTATTTTTACATTTTTTTTTTAGAGATGGCTCCATATATTTAGCAGAGAGACAGCCCCACATATTCAGCAAAGAGACATTCCAATCCAGCAAAGAGACCTCCCCACATATTCAGCAAAGAGACATCCCCATTCAGCAAAGAGACAGCCCCATATATTCAGCAAAGAGACATCCCAATTCAGCAAAGAGACATCCCAATTCAGCAAAGAGACATCCCCACATATTCAGCAAAGAAACATCCCAATCCAGCAAAGAGACATCCCCACATATTCAGCAAAGAGACATCCCCATTCAGCAAAGAGACAGCCCCATATATTCAGCAAAGAGACATCCCTTTGAGTGCATCTCTCACTCTGCGGCCACCTTTCTTTAGCAATTGCTAGTTACTACAGCAGCAACAACATAGTCTTTTTGGTTGGGGCTTGGATGCCCGGGCCCCTCGGGACACCAGGGCCCCCTACATGTGTATAGGCTGTCCCCTCCTGATGGCGGCCCTGCTTCCGTGTCTCAATGGCTTCGCTGGGGCACCCAGGAGCCATTGGCTCCCAGTGCTGTCAATCAAAACCAGTGATGAGGGAACATGGTTGGACTAAGTAGCGACCACGCACAAGTTCCCCCAAAGGAAGCCGCTTCCCATGGGGGCACTGGACAGAGAGGAGGGGCCTGGAGCACCGACAGGGGACCCAAGAAGAGGAGGTTCCTGGTTGGTCTGTGCAATTTTTCCTTTATAATGAATTTAAGCTGCAATATATTGCATTTTCTTTCTTAGGTTATGTAGCGCACCCCACAAAGGGGCCGCAAGTTAAAAGGGATCTCCCACCCTGCACAGCCAGGCACAATGAATTTTCACAGGCTCGCTGAGTCAGAAAACAGTCCAGTACATGGATAGGGATTGGAAAGATTATGGGATGCCCCTGCTGGCATGACCCCAATGTATTTAGGAGGTACCTGCCCCCTGGCAGCCCACTTCGCTGGGGATTGGCTTGGGCCCCTCATCAATACTCCAAGCAGCTCCTCCTAGACACCACCCTTTACTTCTGGAAGCTTCTCCAAGGTTCCAGAGAGCAGGGGTAGTTACTAGAGATGCTGCTTGCCGAGTCATCCAGCCTCCTTCAGTCACTCAGCCCTGACCCAGATTCAACCCAGGCCAATTTACCTACTCTAACAACTATGTTCACTAGCTCCTAGCTAGAGGGTGCTACATTTAGGACTTATATTATGATAAACATTCCACTGTATTTTGAAAACTGTGTAGTTATGTAAGGAAAGGTAATTTGGCCGATCCCTGATGAACTGGCTGAATTTTTGATCCTTGTATGGCCAGTTTAAACACAATCCAATTGAGTCAGACATCTGTCTAGTTCCTGTACGGATAGCTTTGCACACAATCTCTTGTGGTCAGTTAGGTTATAGGCTGACCCACAGACTCGCACTGAGAGAGCCAAGCAGTTAAGTACTGTCATGTGTAACCCTTCTAGATAAGAAGCAGAGCTTACACATGCAATAGCAAATATGGCTGCCCCAACGTACTTATGAGTACAATGATTTTAAAGCATGGCCCTCATTAATTATATTATTAACATAAAACTGATCATACAGATACATATGTAAAAAAAAAATGTATTGCTTTCTTTAAAGTGTTTGTAAACCCTTACATATACCCATTGAAGTGACACATCCCCCTACATAAGTTGTACCTGTGTATCTGTTGTCTTCTCTACATCTGTTCAAAGTCCAGAATTTCTAAAGCTTGCCAGAGCTGTCAGAAAAAAGGACGGAGAGCTGTGAGAGTTGATTGGAAGGAAGGGACACCCCCCTTCACACAGCACACAGGAACAGAGCTGATCCTGTCAATCTGCTGGAGCTCCCTCCCGTGTCACCATTTTTCTCTTGGTGTCAGGAAAACTTGTCAGTGATTAAGTGATTAAACGAAGCAGTAGACAGAAATGACACTTAGTACACTTAATTGAGACAAGTACACAATATACTTTGTTCATATTTCATGTCTGAGGTTTACAACCACTTTAAGGTTCACAATTGTGCAGCTCTCTGTAAGACCAAACAGAGAACTATGGTTTCCTGCATGCCCTGCTCACACTTCCTCACAGTTGTCAGCTGCGGGGCAGAGCAGCGCGCAAAAATATGACACCGCTGCTTTATTCCACAGCTGCTCTGCAAGCGCCCCGCAACTGCATGCAATGCATGTTACACTAGTGTGGGGTCCAAGGGGTTAAAGCAGGTGATAAGAAGGCGATACAACACCTCCTCGCAGCCTTTCAAATCCTCTCCGAGGAGCGATCCAAATGTGGATCACTCTTCAGAGAACGAAGCTAGTGTGACCTCTTGTGTGTTTTTATTGAATCACCATCAGTACATTGCATCGAATGCATGCTAGAGCATTGCCCAACTAATCTGTGTTCCAATGCTGCCATCTTGTGGCCATATTTGTTATCTATTTTTTCCATTCTTTATAAGTATTTAACCACTTGCATTCAGCGCTGGCACACTTTGATGGCGGTCATGCAACACTGTCCCCATATGACATTTTTATCCTTTTTTTTTTTTTCACACAAATCACCACAGGAGTTATTTTTTTTTGCTCAACAAACAAAAAAAGACAAACATTTTTTATAGTTTGTTATAAAATTTTGCAAACAGGTAACTTCTCTCCTTCATTGATGTGTGCTGATGAGGCTGCACTGATGAGGCAGCACTGGTGAGGCGGCACTGGTGGGCACTGCTTAGCAACAGTGTCTGGACCGATGTACCGTTTACTCCAGGCCGTAATCTGCTTTTTCCCCCCTCCACACGCTATCAGCGTAAGGAAAAAAAAGCCAGTTACCGGCTCTGTTTACATCACGTGATCAACTGTCATTGGCTGACAGCTGATCACATGGTAAGGGGCCGGGATCAGCCCCTTACTCCAATCTGTGATCAGCCAATGACTCACTGATCACAGAGCGAGCTACACACGCTCCGCAGGGGGCGCGAAGGCAGCTCATGCATTGGAGTACATACATGTATGTCCTTCCGGCAATTTAGGATCACAATGTAGTCATCTATATAGCCATCTGGCTATAGCGTGGGCGGGAAAAGGTTAAAAATAGCAAGCATGTCATACTTACCTGCTCTGTGTAATGGTTTTGCACAGAGCAGCCCAGATCCTTCTCTTCTCGGGTCCCTCGTCGGCACTCCTGGCCCCTCCCTTCTGCTGAGTGCCCCCACAGCAAGCAGCTTGCTATGGGGGGGGGGGGGCACCCGAGCCACTGCTCTGTGTGTCCATTCAGACAGGGAGCCGCAGTTCGGCCCCGCCTGCTTTCTGCTCGTTGGCTCATTGACTGTGATTGACAGCAGCGAGAGCCAATGGCGCTGCACTGATGTTGAAGCCAATCAGGAGGGAGAGTCCCAGACAGCCAAGACTCTCCTGCAACATCGCTGGACAGAGATGGGGCTCAGGTAAGTATTAGGGGGGCTGAGGGGGGGGGGGGCTACTGCACACAGAAGGTTTTTTATCTTAATGCATAAAATGCGTTAAGATTAAAAACCTTCTGACTTTACAATCACTATAATAGACATGTGCACAATAGAAAAATTTGTTTATTTTCGTTTCGTTTCTTTCGTTTCCGTTGATTCGTCGGTGTTCGTATTCGTAACGATTCGTATTTTCGTAAGAGTTATTTTTTCGTTGATTCGTTTTTCCGTTAGTTTAATTTTCGTTTATTCGAAATCCGGACGCATTCGTATTTTCGTAGATTTAGTTACATTCGTACTTTCGTTAGATTGATTTATTTGTACTTTCGTAACATTGTTTTCGTAGATTCGCAAATTCATAATTTTATGTAATGTGTATGCTATTATTACATTTTAAGAGACACGGAAAATTACGGATCGAAAAAAAAAGTTACGAATGTACGAATTTTTTCGTTCAATCCATTCGAAGCACGTTAAGCAGCGCCATTGTAAGAGACACGGAAAATTATCAATTCAACAAAAAAATAAAAGTTACGAATGTACGAATTTTTTCGTTCATTTCGATTTTCGTTGTTCCTGTTTTCGTTTTTCAGATTTTCTTCTTTCGTAGTTTTGTTGTTTCTAATTTGGTTATTTTGAATTTTTTCGTTCAATCCATTCGAAGCACGTTAAGCAGTGCCATTGTAAGAGACACGGAAAATTACGAATCGAAAAAAAAAGTTCCGAGTGTACGATTTTTTTCGTTCAATCCATTTGAAGCACCTTAAGCAGCGCCATTGTAGGAGACATGGAAAATTCCGAAAAAAAAAAAAAAAGTTACGAATGTACGAATTTTTTCGTTCAATCCATTTGAAGCATGTTAAGCAGCGCCATTGTAAGAGACACGGAAAATTACGAATCACAAAAAAAAAGTTACGAATGTACGAATTTTTTCGTTCAATCCATTCGAAGCACCTTAAGCAGCGCCATTGTAAGAGACACTGAAAATTATCGCAAAAAAAAAAAGTTACGAATGTACGAATTTTTTCGTTCATTTTGATTTTCGTTGTTCCTGTTTTCGTTTTTTCGGATTTTCTTCTTTCGTAGTTTTGTTGTTTCTAATTTGGTTATTTTGGATTTTCGTTGTTTTTCAGATTTGTTCGATTCGAACATTCGTTAAAATTTTTAGCGAATCGTTCGTTCATTCGTACGATAACGAATATAACGAAAAAACGAAAAAAAAAAAAAAAAAACGAATTGCACATGTCTACACTATAAGCCTGCTTTGTTTATATGCGATTGCCAGCAGTGATAGATTCCTCCATCTGCAATACCAGCAATGTGAGATTTATAGAACACATAAAGTAATTGTAAACCTCAGACATGAAATATGAATAAAGCATTTCCTTCTATAGTGTGTACTTGTCTCAGTTATTCAACATAATCAATCAACTTGCGGCGGAGGCGATCGGGTCCTTTCATCTGCTGGGTATGGAGACGAGGCTAAGATGGCCCCCACCCGTCTCTATACCAGACCTCAAAAAATCCACTCGCCTGTAGGATCGGAGGGGAGGAGAGCCGCCGCCGCTGCCTGTCTGATTAGAGCGGCAGAGGAACATAACAGCTTTTGTTTCAATAGCTGTTTGTTCCCCGCCGCGGGCCGTCATATACAGCCCCTCCCCCTTGTCCGGGGAACTTTGATAGACAGATCACCTGACCCAGGATTGGATGGGTGATCTGTCTATCAAAGTGACTCGGACGAGGGGGAGGGGCTGTATATGACGGCGCGCGGCGGGGAACAAACAGCTATTGAATTGAAAGCTGTTATGTTCCCCTGGCGCTCTAATCAGACAGGCGGCGGCTCTCCCTGCACAGGTAGGCTGCATAGGGGACACAGCCTGCACTGGGGGGGGGGACACAGCCTGCACTGGGGGGGGGGACACAGCCTGCACTGGGGGGGGGGGACGACACAGCCTGCACTGGGGGGGACGACACAGCCTGCACTGGGGGGGACGACACAGCCTGCACTGGGGGGCTGGGGGGGGACACAAGCTTCACTGGGGGGGGAGGGACACAAGCTTCACTGGGGGGACACAGGCTTCACTGGGGGGGGGGGGGGGGGCACAGGCTTCACTGGGGGGGGGACACAGGCTTCACTGGGGGGGGGGGACACAGGCTTCACTGGGGGGACACAGGCTTCACTGGGGGGACACAGGCTTCACTGGGGGGGGACACAGGCTTCACTGGGGGGGGGGGACACAGGCTTCACTGAAGGGACACAGGCTTCACTGGGGGGACACAGGCTTCACTGGGGGGGGACACAGGCTTCACTGGGGGGGGAACACAGGCTTCACCTGGGGGCACACAGGCTTCACCTGGGGGGCACACAGACTTCACTGGGGGGGACACAGGCTTCACTGGGGGGGGAACACAGGCTTCACTGGGGGGGGGGGGGACACAGGCTTCACTGGGGGGGGGGACACAGGCTTCACTGGAGGGACACAGGCTTCACTGGGGGGACACAGGCTTCACTGGGGGGGACACAGGCTTCACTGGGGGGGACACAGGCTTCACTGGGGGGGGAACACAGGCTTCACCTGGGGGCACACAGGCTTCACCTGGGGGGCACACAGACTTCACTGGGGGGGGACACGGGCTTCACTGGGGGGACACAGGCTTCACTGGGGGGGGAACACAGGCTTCACCTGGGGGCACACAGGCTTCACCTGGGGGGCACACAGACTTCACTGGGGGGGACACAGGCTTCACTGGGGGGGAACACAGGCTTCACCGGGGGGGGGCACAGGCTTCACCGGGGGGGACACAGGCTGCACTGGGGGGGACACATGTGGCACTGGGGGGAGGGCACATGCGGCACTGGGGGGACACATACTGCACTGGGGGGACACTGAGTATATATATATATATATATATATATATATATATATATATATATATATACCATAGGAGGGCAGAAGCGACGTCAAAACGTCCATACCTCTTAAAGGACCATTTTTTTTAATGTCATTTTTTTAAAAGACTTTTTGCCCCCAGATCTCATATTTAAGAGGACCTGTCATGCTTTATTTCTATTACAAGGGATGTTTACATTCCTTGTAATAGGAATAAAAGTGACCCAATTCTTTTTTTAAAAAACTGTGTAAAAATAAATAAAATCAAGTAAAAAAATTAAAAAATTTTTTTTTTTTTAAATCGCTCCGTCCCGACGCGCTCGCGTGCAGAAGCGAACGCATACGCGAGTAGCGCCCGCATATGAAAATGGTGGTCAAACCACACATGCGAAGTATCGCCGCGATCGGTAGAGCGAGAGCAATAATTCTAGACTCAGACCTCCTCTGTAACGCAAAACATGCAACCTGTAGAATTTTTTAAACTTCGCCTATGGAGATTTTTAAGGGTAAAAGTTTGACGCCATTACACGAGCAGGCGCAATTTTGAAGCGTGATATGCTGGGTATCAATTTACTCAGCGTAACATTATCTTTCATGATATATAAAAAGATTGGACTAACTTTACTGTTGTCTTATTTTTTTTATTCAAAAAAGTGATTTTTTTCCAAAAAAAGTGCGCTTATAAGACCGTTGCCCAAATACGGTGTGAAAAAAAAGTATTGCAACGACCGCCATTTTATTCTCTAGGGTGTTAGAAAAAAAAACAATACATAATGTTTGGGGGTTCTAAGTAATTTTCTAGCAAAAAAAACTGTTTTAAACATGTAAACACCTAAAATCCAAACGAGGCTGGTCTTAAAGTGGTTAAAGGTTAATTTTCACTGATGATTGAACAGAAAGGGTAAACAGCAGGTTACAGGTGGAGAATGCGGTCACTGGACCCACACAGGTTAGGCGGGAACGTGTTACCTAAACACGTCACGTCACTTTTCACTTGTTTTCGAGCGCGTAAGGGACGCAATAAAAGTCAAGAGATACGGGGACGCGCACGGCACCCAGCACGCAAGGCCCATGGCTCCTCCCCGGGGGGGGGGGGGTGGTCAGGCCGCTGGTCCGTGGCAGCGTTTTGGAGGCGTGGTCAAACAGCTGGAAAGGGCCTGGTGTTTCGTCAGATTAGGCGACCCGTCAGATGACGATACACAGGCACATCCCCCATGCTTCTTGGAAGGGGGCGTGGTGTGGTGGTGGAAAGGGGGAGGAGTCGCGCTTGCTCTGCGGGTCGCCTCCAAGATGGCGGGGGCCGGGGAGCTGGGACTGGCCGATCTGCCGTCTGACCCTCTGCTGCTGATTCTGTCCTACCTGGACTTCCGGGATATTCTCAGGTACAGAGAGCCGCTGTGTGTCCGCCCCGGGGAGCTGTCTGTGCGCAACATGTGTCCGCCCTGGATATGCTTCCCCCACCACCCTGTGTAGTGTGCAGCCTGTATGTCCCTCCCCCCGGTCAGCTGATCTCCAGCCTTCACCATGGCAGGTTATGGAGTGCGGGGTCACCTGTGTGTGCGATCTACCTCCACCGTCTTCCCATCCCCCTTCACTGCTCAGTGTATGTGTATAGTGGGGCCCTACCATTGTGTATGAGGATCACCCCCCCCCCCCCCCTGATCATGGGCGCCTTGGGGGGGGTCATCATCTCCCTTCTTGTGTCTGGGTGCATTGAGGGTCATGCCTCCAGCACCACCTATTTTCTGGGTGCATTGGTGGTCATTCTCCCCATCCCCCGGGTGCATTGGGGACCCTTGGGTCCCTGGGCAGGTTGGAGTGTCATCCCCCCCCCCCCCCGGTCCCCGGGCAGGTTGGAGTGTCACCCCCCCGGTCCCCGGGCAGGTTGGAGTGTCATCCTCCCCCCCCGGTCCCCGGGCAGGTTGGAGTGTCACCCCCCCCCCCGGTCCCCGGGCAGGTTGGAGTGTCACCCCCCCCGGTCCCCCCCCCCCCCCCCCCCCCCGGTCCCCGGGCAGGTTGGAGTGTCACCCCCCCCCCCCGGTCCCCGGGCAGGTTGGAGTGTCATCCTCCCCCCCCCCCGGTCCCCGGGCAGGTTGGAGTGTCACCCCCCCCCCCGGTCCTCCCCCCCCCCCGGTCCCCGGGCAGGTTGGAGTGTCATCCCCCCCCCCCCCCCCCCCCCCCCGGTCCCCGGGCAGGTTGGAGTGTCATCCTCCCCCCCCCCCCGGTCCCCGGGCAGGTTGGAGTGTCATCCTCCCCCCCCCCCCGGTCCCCTCCCCCCCCCGGGCAGGTTGGAGTGTCATCCTCCCCCCCCCCCCGGGCAGGTTGGAGTGTCATCCTCCCCCCCCCCGGTCATCCTCCCCCCCCCGGGCAGGTTGGAGTGTCATCCTCCCCCCCCCGGGCAGGTTGGAGTGTCATCCTCCCCCCCCCCGTGTCCCCCCCCCCAGGTTGGGTGCAGGATGGAGTGTCATCCTCCCCCCCCCCCCCCAGGTTGGAGTGTCATCCTCCCCCCCCCGGGCAGGTTGGAGTGTCATCCCCCCCCCCCCGGGCAGGTTGGAGTGTCATCCTCCCCCCCCCGGTCCCCGGGCAGGTTGGGAGGTCATCCTCCCTCCCCCCCGGTCCCCCTGGGCAGGTTGGAGTGTCATCCTCCCCCCCCCGGTCCCCCGGGCAGGTTGGAGTGTCATCCTCCCCCCCCCCCCCCGGTCCCCGGGCAGGTTGGAGTGTCACAGCCCTCCCCTCCCCCCCCCCCGGTCCCGGGCAGTGGAGTGTCACAGCCCTTCCCCTCCCCTCCCCCCCCCCGGTCCCCGGGCAGGTTGGAGTGTCACAGCCCTCCCCCAGGTTGGAGTGTCACAGCCCTCCCCTCCCCCCCGGTCCCCGGGCAGGTTGGAGTGTCACAGCCCTCCTCCCCCCCCGGTCCCCCCCGGTCCCCGGGCAGGTTGGAGTGTCACATCCTCCTCCCCCCCCCCGGTCCCCGGGCAGGATGGAGTGTCATCCCCCCCGGTCCCCGGGCAGGATGGAGTGTCATCCCCCCCCGGTCCCCCCCCGGGCAGGATGGAGTGTCATCCCCCCCCCCCCCCCCCGGGCAGGATGGAGTGTCATCCCCCCCCCCCACCGGTCCCAGGATGGAGGCAGGATGGAGTGTCATCCCTCCCCCCCCCCGGTCCCCGGGCAGGATGGAGTGTCATCCCTCCCCCCCCCCCCCCCAGTCCCCGGGCAGGATGGAGTGTCATCCCCCCCCCCCCCCCCCCTGGGTCCCCCCCCCGGGCAGGATGGAGTGTCATCCCCCCCGGGCCCCCTAACCCCCCCGGTCCCCCAGGCAGGCAGGATGGTGTGTCATCCCTCCCCCCCCCCCCGGTCCCCGGGCAGGATGGAGTGTCATCCCTCCCCCCACCCCCCCCCCCCCCCCAGTCCCCAGGCAGGTTGGAGTGTCACCCCCCCCCCCCTTGGTCCACGGGCAGGTTGGTAACCATTGTCCAACCCCCCAGGGTTGGGTGGGGGTCATCCATCCACTTGATCCCTTAGTCGTCATCTCAAACCCCCCCCCCCCCCCCTCCCTGCTTCCTGATCCCGGGCGTATTGGGGAAAATTATTGATCATTTTTTATTGGTCGGCAGCACTGAGATCCTTTGGTCACGAATCCGATTTTGTATCTCCATCAATCAGATTATGAGTTGGCATAGTGGGAAAAGATACAATCAATAACTCGCCTGCAGGGTCCAGGTCGTCACTGACATCCACTTTGCTGTATGTGGCATATTGATCAGTGTTGTAAACTATAGATCGATTATTCCTGTCGGGACAGATCGCTTGGTGAAGCAAATCAATCGTTTATCAGAGTGTGTGGTTACTAGGGGTGCAACGGATCAAAAAACTCACGGATCGATCCTCGGATCAGAGTCACGGATCGGATCATTTTTCGGATCAGCAAATAATAAATTAAATATTAAAATAATAATTGAATAAGTGAAAATTCCGCCACCATATAGTCCCCACTGTAATATCCACATCATCTCCCCCACTGTAGTATTGGCAGGGTATCGCAGAGTATTGGCAGGGTATCGCAGAGTATCGGCTGGGTAATGCAGGGTATCGGCTGGGTAATGCAGAGTTTGTTTACAAGTGATCGCTCCGTCATTTGACGGAGCGATCACATTGTAAACAGCGGCCGGGTGTACCAAGATGGCCGCCGCTCCGGAGCTAGGCCGAAGCCGCGGCCTTTCCTAAGGCCGAGGCCGCGGAGCGCTCCGCAGATCGTGGGGTGGGCCGACCCGAACTGGGTGACCCGTTCGGATCACGGATCGGCGACGATCCGTTGCACCCCTAGTGGTTACCGATAATTCCTTCCTGACAATTGCGTGGTCCTGCGACACTACACAAATAACATTTTTAAACCCCCCCCCCCCACACACACCTTTGCACTATAAACAAAAACGGATAGACAATTTTGAAAAACATTTTTTATTTATATTTTCTGCTATAAAACATATGCAATAAAAAAATCAGTTTAGGCCAATCTGTTTTCTGCTACATATGTTTTGGTAAAAAAAAAAAATAAAAAATCTCACGCTTATATTGATTGGTTTACAGCAGTGGTTCTCCACTCCTGTCCTCAGGATCTACTAACAGGCCAGGTTTGCAAGATAACTGAAATACATTACAGGTGATATCATTTGCTGCTCAGTGATTGAAGTATTCTAGTCGGCATCTCCCCAAAGGTAATACTTTAAATCTGGCCTGTTAGTGGGTCCTGAGGACAAGTTGAGAACACCTGCTTTACGTGAACATTATAGCGTCTACAAACATCAGATATATTGGAAATCCTTCCCCCTTTTTTTTTTTTGAAAGGCGGCAATCAGCAACTTATAGCAGGACGGTGATATTGTGGCGGACACTGACACCTTTGACACTTTTTGTCAACCAGTGACCTAATACAGTGATCAGTGCTAAAAATATGCACTGTCACTGTACTAATGACACTGGCTGGGAAGTGGCTAAACATCAGGCGGTGATCAAAGGGTTACCTGTGTGCCTAGCCTGTGTTTATTATGTGTGCTGCTTTTAATAGGGGAAGAGATGGATTTGAGTCCCTGCTTTGCAGAAACACAGATGTATGCGATGCATACAAGCACATTATGCCTTTTACTTTGCAGGGACGAAGAAAGGAAGAAAAACCTACCTGGGTTTACTTCCTCTTTAACAACCAGTGATATGCTGGTTGAATCGATCGACGGATCACATGGTAAACGGCCGCTATCAGCAGCCGTTAACTGTGATCACGGATGTTCCCGGGTGTATGATTCTGGGAGGACGTCCCGCTGTAGCCGTCTTTTGGCTATGGCCCGGTCGGCAAGTGGTTGTAAACTCTGGTACACCACTTGTGCCTATAACGAGGCTTACCTGAAGGTACTGTAAATATCTCTTAAACCTGCACAGTTTAGGAGATATTCAGTAGCTGCGCTGCTGCTGACGTCAACGGCGCACTGTAGAAACGGGCCGCTGGTGTCATTTCTTCAGGAGTCGTGCCGTGACCGGCGGCTCCCGCGTGCATGCGTGGGAGTAACGTCAACGCGGCTCCGGCCAATCACGGGGGTCAGAGCCGCAAACCAGGAAGTACCGTATATACTCGAGTATAAGCCGACCCGAATATAAGCCGAGGCACCTAATTTTACCACAAACAACTGGGAAAACGTATTGACTCGAGTATAAGCCTAGGGTGAGAAATGCGCAGCTACTGTAAGTGGGGAAAAAAGGGTCAACAATGCCCATTTGCATGCCTCACTGTGCCCATTTGCAGCCATAGGTCCCCCAAACTTCAAACTTGGTAGTTAAGGGTTCCTAGATGCCCCCTAGCTGCAGCCAAAATTTGGGGTCTCTGGACCCAAAGGGTCCCGAAATGACATTGCTGCAGATGGACACAGTTGACCGACTTTGGGGCCCCGTATCTTGGGGTCACTTGGTGCTAGGAACCCCATCTTCGATATGTTGTAGTGCTAGTTCCACTGGGTTTGGATACCAAATTTGGGGTTACTAGCACCAAGTGTCCCCGAGATACAAGGCCCCAAAGTCGGGTCAGAAAATGTCAAGCACTTTTCTGCAGCAGAGAATGACATTTTCCGAACCGACTTTGGAGCCCCGTATCTCGGGGCCACTTAGTGCTAGGAACCCCAACCACCACCATTAGATATGTTGTAGTGCTAGGTCCACTGGGATGGCGCACCAAATTTGTGATTCCTAGCCCCAAGTGGCCCTGAGATACTGGGGCCCCAAAGTCGGGTCAGAATTTTTATTTTTTTTTGCTACAGAAAATTGACTCGCGTATAAGCCGAGGGGGGCACTTTCAGCACAAAAAAATGTGCTGAAAAACTTGGCTTATACTCGAGTATATACGGTAACTGGTGGAAAATGTCTGCGATGTGCTCGGAGGGCTGATGCCGATCCAGGGCATCGTTCTAAGGGAAGTAGTTCATTATGTGCTAGTATGCAATGTATACTAGCTCATTGTGCCTTTCTGTCTTACAGGGTTTGTTGTTGTTTGTTTTTTTTTTTTTTGTTTGTTTTTTTTTTTTTTTATATGAGATTTACAACCTCTTTAAGCTCCGACACAAAAGTTGTGACGTGGGATTTTGCATGGGTTTTATCTTTTTTGCGCACACTACTTCAACACAGAGTAGTGAACTGCCCCCATAGGGATCATGGATGTCTTGCGCTGGAAATGGCTGCCCAGCGCCCATAAAAAAAATGGTGTGTTTTTTTCTATAGCTCTGGATGTTATGTAACCCTGCAGGTGATGTTTGCATGCAAAGAGTTGGTGTGGTGCCGGCAGATAAATATGTAAAGTGGATATAATCGCAGAGACACATCCAGGCTTGTTATCTGTCAGGGACAGGTCCTTGTAAATGTAAACCAGTTCTGTCCCCGCCCCCGTCCTTCACTTCTTCATACGTCACCATCCAGTACAGTCTGGTACAAAATTTCCAAGCCCTCTGTGTTCTGGCACCGTGCCAATCTGCAGCAGCTGTGATTGGTTGACTGTAGGGAATGACTTTTATAAAACAAATTGACTTGGGGATGCGCGGCTCCTGGCAGCTGTTTTCTTTCATAACAAAAGACAAAGATTTGTATAAACTCTCACTAACCACCTATGGAAAATAAGTCATTCCACTGAGTTTAGCAGCATTAAAGGATAACTCCACTTTCATGGTAAAAAAATATTAAAAAAAAAATTGTATATACAGTGAGGGGGGGGGGGGGGGGGTATTTGACCCCCTGCTGATTTTGTACGTTTGCCCACTGAAGAAGAAATGATCAGTCTATAATTTTAATGAGGTTTATTTTAACAGTGAGAGACGGAATAACAACTAAAATAATCCAGAAAAACGCATTTCAAAAAAGTTATAAATTGATTTTCAGTTTAACCACGTGACCACTGGGCACTTCAACCCCCTTCCTAACCAGATCAATTTTCAGCTTTCGGTGCTCTCACAATTTGAATGACAATTACTCAGTCATGCAACACTGTACCCAAATGAAATGTGTGTCCTTTTTTTTCACACAAATAGAGCTTTCTTTTGGTGGTATTTAATCACCGCTGTTTTTTTATTTTTTGCGCTATAAATCAAAAAAGATTGAAAATTCGGTTAAAAAAAAAAAAATAAAATTCTTTGTTTCTGTTAACCACTTCAGCCCCGGACCAATTGGCAGCCAAAGGACCAGGCCCCTTTTTGCAATTCGGCACTGCGTCGCTTTAACTAACAATTGCGCGGTCATGCGACGTGGCTCCAAAACAAAATTGGCGTCCTTTTTTTCCCACAAATAGAGCTTTCTTTTGGTGGTATTTGATCGCCCCTGCGGTTTTTATTTTTTGCGCTATAAACAAAAATAGAGCGACAATTTTGAAAAAAATGCAATATTTTTTACTTTTTGCTATAATAAATATCCCCAAAAAATATATAAAAAAACATTTTTTTTTCCTTAGTTTAGGCCGATACGTATTCTTCTACATATTTTGGTAAAAAAAATCGCAATTAGCGATTATTGATTAGTTTGCGCAAAAGTTATAGCGTTTACAAAATAGGAGATAGTTTTATAGCATTTTTATTAATAATTTTTTTTTTATTAGTAATGGCGGCGATCAGCGATTTTTATTGTGACTGCGACATTTTGGCGGACACATCGGACATTTTTGACACATTTTTGGGACATTTGTCATTTATACAGCAATCACTGCTATTTAAATAGCACTGATTCCTATGTAAATGACAGTTGTAGTTAGGGGGTTAACCACTAGGGGGCGGGGAGGAGTCAGTGTGACGTGTTGTGTTTTTTTTTTTACAGTAGGGGGGCGTGGCTGTACGTCTGACGTCATTGATCGGCGTTCCCGATGACAGGGAACCGCCGATCACTGACAGTCAGTGTAGGAAGCGCGGGGAGAGGTTTGTTTACATAGACCTCTCCCCGTTCTTCCGCTCCGTAACCCGATCGCGGGATACCAGCGGCGATCGGGTCCGCTGGTCCCGCGGCCGTGGTCACGGAGCTCCCGACCGGGTCGCGCGCGCGCTGCTGGCGGCGCGCGCGCGCCCCCCGGGCAGGCAAATTAAAGGGGACGTACAGGTACGTCCTTTTGCCTGCCCGTGCCATTCTGTTGACGTATATCTACAGGAGGCGGTCGGGAAGCGGTTAAAATGTATTGCAGAGTATTGTCAGTAAGCAGCGCTGTGGGCACTACAGATCCAGCCTACAGAGAGGGGAGGGAGGAACTGGCGTCATGTACATGGCGCCAGTTTGTTTACAAGTGATCGCTCACTTGACGGAGCAATCACGTGGCGGCCATTTACCGTGATTTTTATTTTTAATTTTTTTATTCTTTTTTTCTGGGAGAGCGCCCCAGGGGGCGTGCAGGAGCAAGATTCTGGGAGGACGTCCATGGAGGCCCCCCCCCCCCCCCCAGAATAAGCCAACCGTGCTG
The DNA here is from genome assembly GCA_028564925.1 of Lithobates sylvaticus. NCBI lineage: Eukaryota > Metazoa > Chordata > Amphibia > Anura > Ranidae > Lithobates > Lithobates sylvaticus. The sequence goes on from CM053038.1 coordinate 188,097,725, forward strand.
TTGCCGTCTTTTGGCTATGGCCCGGTTGGCAAGTGGTTTACGAGTGAAATAAGTATTTGATCCCCTATCAATCAGCAAGATTTCTGGCTCCCAGGTGTCTTCTATACAGGTAACGAGCTGAGATTGGGAGCACTTACTTAGAGCCCTTTCACATTGGGCCGCGTTGGCGGTAAAGCGCTGCTATTTGGCCTCTAGCGAGGGGCTTTTAACCCCCGGTAGGGGCCAGAGAAAGGGTTAAATGCGACTGAAAACACTTTGCAGGTGCTTCGGCAGCAGTGCCCATTCATTTCAATGGGCAGGTGCTGTGAAGGAGCGGTGTATACACCGCTCCTCCTCCGCCCCAAAAACGTTGGTTGCAGGACTATTTTTTTTTTTTTTTATTATTATAAAATATATTTTACTTTGTATGATGATTTTTTTTTTTTTTTTTCCTTCTTGTAGCTGCAGTCTTGTTAATCGAAGACTCAACCAGCTGTCCAACCATGATCCTCTATGGAAGCGACCGTGCCGGAAGTATTGGCTCGTGTCTGAGTAAGTTTACTGTATATCTTTTTATTATTATTTTTATTTCTTTATTTTTTTCATGTGATTTACAGCTGTGTTTTAATAATCTTTAATCTACACAATCCTGTGAAGGAAGTAGGACAGGTAACAACACTTGATTCTTTTAGTTCTAAAAGATTCGAGAAATATCTACTTCGAACTTGAAAAAGAGCTTAGAGACACTCGAAACTTTGCAGAAATCTATAATCTTGTATTGCTGCATTTTAAAGTGAACTCCAGCTTTTGTTTGCCTTTAAAATGGAACTAAACCCTCCTATCCTTTACAGCCAAGGAAGCTGCTATCTTGGCCTCTGCTTGATCTGCAGTTGCCATGTTGCTGCACATGTGATCTGTTATGACACCAGCCGCATAAGTGGATGTAAACCCTCATATATATATATATATATATATATATATATATATATATATATATATATATATATATATATATATATATATATATATATATATATATATATATATATATCTACCCAGTGAAGTGAACAGTCATAGATTATACACAGATATGAAACAAATCTCCCTACATAAGCTTTACATGTATGTCTGCTGTCTTCCCCTTTCTATATTCTTTAGAATTTTTTTACTTCCTCCATTCTGCACTGTGAGTGTAGTCTCTGCTTATGCTAGGAGACGGCTGATTGGAGGAAACGTACACACCCCCCCTCCACATAAGCAGAGACTTGCAGAGCTGTGCTGTGACAAGACAAGCTCTCTGTTCTCTATTTTTTAGAAACCTCCCCTGACACAAAGTTCTGGCTGGTTTTATGTCCCGTCTCTGAGAACTTGTCAGAAGTTATCATTCAGATAACGGAGAAATGAAACACGGGACTCAGTGCTTTGGAGAGATATAAGAAAACACTACAGCTATATCTGCCTAGGTCAATTTTCATGAATCATGTTTGCATCCACTTTAAATTTCAAGTGAGAGTTGACATGGGCACACTGGCAACTGTTTATTTTTTGGGAAAAATCAGTAAATAGTTGGGTTTAGTTCTGCTTTTAGATTGTGTGGGCCAATCTTGGTCGAACTGTTTCCATTACACATTGATGTGGCTTCTGCTTGCACCTCAATGTACTGTAGTTATTTGTGCAATGAGTTGGTGAACAACCAATCAGTAGTGTACAAAAGCAGCGACTCGACTGTCAAGTATTGGCACAGTACAATAGAACATAAACATCAGAGCTGCACTAACACAATTCAATGTGATAATGTGTATATATACATCTCACAATAGAAACGCCAATGATGTAAGACAAAATGAAGAGAGAGGAAACCGACCTCTACGTGATTTAACCAGTAAATTCTTTAATACAGTAAATGTCCATCACCATTGAGCTATCCCATTCTTGTGTAAAACCGCCACCACAAATGGTAAAAATGCACGCTTACCGCCGCAGGTGACCTATCTTTAGAAAGTTCTACTAAGCTCAAATCCTAATCGTCACAGGGTGGACAGCAAAAAGGCAGCTCCAACTCCTTTCCATAGGGGGCAGGAAATGAATGCTACTCCTCCGCCATAGATCCTCTTACTCAAGAGGAATAAAAAGACAAAATGCACCAATGGTGTAATATCCTTGGTATAATTTCTTAAAACAATAAAATCACACAAACATGGTAAAAAGTCGCAATACAGTAAAAAAATTATTTTGCCAGCAATTTTGGTAACGCCTGCACTTCCGGGATCAGTAAGACGCGATGACTTCAGCACATAGCTCCTCCCTACACGTTTTGTCACAAGTGAGGTCGTCTGACGCCACATGCTACTAAGCTCATAGGGCGGAGCTACTTGCTGACGTCAGTGATTGTGAGATGTATATTGATTATCGCATTGAATTTTGTTAGCGCAGCTCTGTTTATGTTCTAATGTACTGTAGTTACATTAACTACATGCAGTATGCAGCACTGTGTGCTGGCAGCAGGTGGGGGCGACTTCCTGACTGCTTCCGGAACCAAAAAGAGTCGGGCTGAGTGCTTTTCCGCCATTCAGGAGAAGCCTTTTATTCTCAATTTTTACAAAGGTTTTTCTGATTGGCTGAGGTGCAAATCATGACTGTCTGCCCGCCTCTCCGTTTCGGACAGTCAGAGGAAGTCATGTATTTGTTGATAATAATGGGAGCGAAACACTCAACCAGACTGTTCAGATCCAGCAGCAGACAGGAAGTCACCGGTACTTCTGTCAGAACGCAGCACTGCATGCTGTTGGTAGCTAATGCGCTTGTACATTGCAACGCACACAGCAGCCGCATCAATGTGTGTAATGGAAATAGTTTGTTTTGGCCCAAACTAACTATATAAAGGAAATGGATTGCTGGAATTCTATTAATGCATAATTCAGATTTTAAAACTATTTATGGCCTTCTGCGTTATTGGAAAGAGTGGAGAGGGATTGGAACACTTGTCAGGTGTTTTTTATTTTATTGCTGTCTGTGTCCTTTTTCTTACCGAGAATGTTTTGAGTGGTCACCAGAATAATGGAGAGGAAATCTTCCAATGGGGACACTAGTTTTGGTAAGTGAGGGATTCCCTCGCTTTGGAGGGGGGTTCCTCTCACTTCCTGATGTGGCTATGGGACAGGAAGTGAAGCGATATTTCTCCAATAGGAAACGGATAGCAAAAAAAAAAAAACTGACGGGTTATAACCCTCCCTTAGGCCCCTTTCACACTTATACAACTTGTCCCACGATTTGGGACTGCAAAGTAGCATGACAAGTCGTTCCCCATGATTTCCAATGACAGCCATTCATATTAGTACGACTTCAAAGTAGTCCCTGCACTACTTTGGTCCGATTTTGATGCCACTTACACAGGTATTCCTTGAAATCGTGGCAAAAATTGCGGCCGCAAATCGTGGCAAAATTGCGCGACTTTGAAGTCGCACAAGTGTAAAAGTGGCCTTACTCTCTCCAAAATGAATGCTTTGTTCTACTTTGCTCTGTACAAGTGTGTTTTTTTTTTTTTTTTTTTTTTTTTTTATATTTAGAATGCCTTAATTTCTTTTTGCTTATAGTTTTACGTTTAATATTTTCTCATTTCAAGTGACAAGAAAAAGAACAGAAGCTGGAAGGCAACATTTATGGCGCATTACTTCGATATGGGGCGATACATAGATCACTATGCCAAGCTAAAGGCCGCCTGGGATTCCCTCAAGGAATATTTGAGTGAAAACTGCCCACGGATGATCAGCTCTCTAAAAGGTATACTTCCAGGCTTTACAAGAGATGGGTAAAGGGAGAATGGACCGCAACTATCAATCACTATTTATAATTATGTGACTGGAGCTATTTGTTTGAGGATTCTTGGTTTTAGCTATAGGTAGAGCCAGGTGGGGTGAATCTTGTATGCTTAGCATAGTGTTAACGGTGAGATCTCCCGACCATAATTTCCGACTCTGCTGCTGACCATTTGGGTGTCCCTGCCCACTTTGTGAGATCCAGCTCTTCCTGCTCACATTCTCTAATATCAAATCGCAGGTGGTGGGGGTGGGGGGGTTCCTTTTAATGGACATGTATCTAGACAAGGAGTTACAGAAGGGGCTTTTGTTTTAATGTCCAGAATGATTTCCATAGTTTACACCAAGAGGTCCTCAGACTTTCCAAGCAAAGGGCAAGTAAAATGACCTAGCACCTTTAGTTGGTGCCGGTGGGTAGAATGCTGGGCCGTCGTTGGTGCCGGTGGGTAGAATGCTGGGCCGTCGTTGGTGCCGGTGGGGGGAGTGGTGGCCCAAGCGCTGGATAAAGCCAAGCAACGGGCCACAGTTTGGGAAACACTGGTTTACACATAAATAACTTTTATGCACCTTTTGGCATTACTAATTTATTTTTGTTAGAAAACAAAAAATTATCCTTGCAATGGGGCTCGTTTCCTGCACTGAAAGAGTTAAAGTGATTGTAAAGTCTTGTGTTTTTTTTATTTATTTTTTTTTTTATATAAAAAAATGTTATACTTACCTGCTCTGTTGCAGTGGATTTGCACAGAGCAGCCTGGATCCTCCTCTTCTCTGGTTCCTCATTGGCTCTCCTGGCCCCTCCCTCCGGTTGAGTGCCCCCAGATTGCAATGGCGGCACCCAAGCTGAGCTGCAGCTTTGTGTTTCCATTCAGACACGGAGCTGTGGTTCGGTCCCCACCCCCTCTCTCTCCTGATTGGCTCCCACCGCTGTCAAAGTCAGTTAGCCAATGATGATGCTGCTGTCTCTCTCAATCGGGAGGGAGTGTCTCGGATGGCTGAGACACTAGTGGACATTGCTGGACAGAGAGGGGGCTCAGGTAAGTAATAGGGGGGGGGCTGCTGCACACAGGAAGCTTTTTTATCTTAATGCATAGAATGCATTAAGATAAAAAAAACGGACTTTACAACCACTGTAAATACTCGTTAAGTCTAGGGTGGTGGGGGTCTGCAACCCCTTGATCATGCGTGGGAGACGGGTAGATCGCCAACACTTTTCTGCTGACCCCCTGCCTTTTGGCGCCAGTCTTTCTTTTAGCCTCCTCCACTGCGTGTATGTCTCATCACAGCGAGCACGGCAGAAATGAGGAGGCAGCACAGCTCAGAACAAGTTAACTTTTTAAGTTAACCGGCCGGTGATTGGTTGCTAGGCTAATATGGAAAGTTATCTCTGGCATCTGGCTACCGCCCTCTATTCAGAGCTGTGATGTGTCTCGCTTCTGTGTACACCTCTATAGGTAGTAGAATTATCCACTGTGTGTTTGGGGGGGTGGGATACTGGGTGATGTAAAGCACATTGCTGGGGGGGGGGGGGGGGGGGCGGGGTAGAGGGCAGTATTGTGGGTTTGATATTGTGTGTGAAATGGGCAGAGGGCATTACTATGGGGGGGGGGGGGGGCACTACTGTGGCCGAAGGGGTTATGTGAAAGGGGCACCAGCCACTACCCTACTGACCCATAGAAAAAGACCTACTTCCATGAGGCTGCATATGTGCCCACAGCAGGTAGCCCTTAATGCAAATATTTGATAAATTGATTTATTTTTCTATGTTGACCTTCTTGCGATGCTTTGGCAGCTGGGGTTCCAGAGGAAGATCTTGATGCTGTTGAAGAAAGGGTAGGCTGTAAACTTCCCGACGATTATCGCTGCTCGTTGCGAATTCACAATGGACAGAAGCTTGTGGTGCCCGGGTGAGTAATGGAGAGTGAGCCTTGAGTCCTTTTCTTAACGGAGCATCGACTGCTTTCCAGCCAGCCGCGAAGAAGGCAAAATGCTTCACCTAGTGTGTAGTGTTGAGAATGCTTTGTTACTTCTATATGGCTGTGCCAGGCAGATCTTTTATTACATATTTTTCTATTTTTGAGCCTGCTTGTGTCTGTAATGTGGATAAAGGGTTTTGAGCTGGAGAAAGGCGTTTAGTTGGCTCTGTGGTAGGGACCTTGTGTAGGGTAAATACTCCAGCTACACTATATTGTGAAAAGTATTGGGACGCCGGCCTTTACACGCACATGAAGTTTAATGGCATCCCAGTCTTGGTCCGTAGGGTTCAAAATTGCGTTTAAGCCACCCTTTGTAGCTATAACAGCTTCAACTTTCTGGGAAGGCTGTCCACAAGGTTTAGTGTGTCTATGGGAATGTTTGACCCCAAACTCGCTCATCCATGTCTTTATGGACCGTGTGTGTGTGTGTGTCCTAGATATGTTGAGCAATTCATAGACTAGTTAATTTGTTACTGGTGAAATGCTCTCTAACCTGCGCTGGTTGTTTGTTTTTTGTTGCTCATGCCATGTTCCATTTTTTTTTTTTTTTTTTTTTTTTTTCTGTTCTAGGTTAATGGGCAGCATGGCTCTGTCAAACCATTACCGGTCAGAGGACTTGCTGGACGTCGACACGGCAGCTGGTGGCTTCCAGCGCAGGACAGGGCTCAACCAGTGCTTGCCTATCACCTTCTGTATCCACACAGGGCTCAGCCAGTACTTAGCACTGGCAGATGCAGAAGGAAGAAATTGCAATGAAATCTTCTATCAGTGTCCAGTAAGGATTATTATTTTTTTTTTTTTTTTTTTTGATGACTTGAATACAAATGTGTTCTTACAGATTAGAGAAGGTAACAGGAACTAATGTATAATAATTGCTAAGGCCCACGGCAAACATTTCCATTGCCATTTTGTTAGTTTTACAGTAACTTCAAAATTTGGGCTCCATGAGCACTTGCGATTTATGGACTTATTGCTTTGTATGTAGATGTGCTTGTTGTGGGTCAGTTTAGAGATGCTGTAAATCAAGATGGCAATGCCAACTAATCCCTTTTTAGCGGAACTCATTTGACTAGAACATGGGTCACAACCTACTTACTGGTGTACATATGCCCTGGGATAACACTCCGGAATATATTTCTATTTATTGCTCCCACAATAAAGGGTCAACTTATTCAGAGTGATCTTTCAGTTTTTCTTATCCATTGACACAGGAAGACTTACAACTAAAGCCTGTCTCTGGGGAAAGTAAAACTTCTCCCTTGCATTGTGGCTGCCCTGGCACTGAAGTGGTTAATTGCTCATTTGCATCTAAGATGGCTCAATATAGATATTTTACTTACCAGATCCCACATTCCCCCGGCAGCCGACGCAGTTTTCTCCCCTTCTATACCTCGGGAGTGGACTGTTCCTCGTTACTTACTGTTCTGCTTTCTCATTCCATCTCTGGGTGGCTTAGGCGCTTCCCTATACATCGGGAGTGGACTGTTCCTCATGACTTCCTGTTCTGGCTTCCTTGTTCCTCCTTCTCTAGGGGGTTCAGATGCTCCCCTTTATTTTAGGAGTGGACTGTTCCTCGTGACATCCTGTTCTGGCTTCTCGTTCCTCCATCTCTAGGGGGTTCAGATGCTCCCCCTATATTATAGGAGTGGACTGTTCCTCCTGACTTCCTGTTCCAGCTTCTCATTCCTCCATCTCTAGGTGGCTCTGACATAGGCTGGAAACCACGGATGATCAAAGTGAAGAAAATGTCATCAATAGGGATGCCCTATTCCTTCTACTGCCCCCATCGGGGCATAACCCCTCATTATGGTATAGGTGAAGAAAAGGTCATCGGCCCACAAAGGATGCCTCAAAAGGGATTTATTTTCCATGGTCACATGATTAACATACAGCAACTTTTCAGAGCCACGCAGGGCCCATTTGTTAGGCAAGAATCCCGTACGGGCCAGCTGGTTACAAAACAAAAAATATGATCATCTAAATGGTTAAATGGAGATTAAAGAGTGGTTAAAATGTAAGTGGTCGTTTTATAGGCTATCCAGGGATCCCAAATCTTCAGAAATTTGGTGTAGCTGTCGGAAGTTGTGTACGGTTGTCACCAGGGTCTGCTGGGCTGCCAAGAACACAAACCCCACTGACTTCCTCTGAGCTTTAGTCAAAGATGGGAACCATAAGACCCCCCTTTCACACCAAGGGCGTTTTGCAGGTGCTATAGCGTTAGAAATAGCGCCTGCAATTTGCCCTAAAACAGCTGCACCATTTGTCTCCAGTGTGAAAGCCAGAGGGCTTTTACACTGGAGCGGTACGCTGGCAGGACGTCAGGAAAAGTCCTGCCAGCAGCTTCTTTGGAGCGGTGTGTTTACCACTCCTGCTCCCCTTTGAAATCAACGGGGCAGCGCTGTAATACCGCCGGCAAAACGTTGCTATTGCGGCATATTGCCGGGGGGGGGGGCTAAAAGCGCCCCGCTAGCGGACAAAATATGACGGTAAAACGCTGCTAAAAATAGCTTTTATTGCTGACGCTATGGGCGGCGTGAAAGGGGTCTAAGTACTGACTAATTTAATGCAGTAGGTGGTAGAAAGATCAGGGGCTTTATGATGGGTTAAATTGCTTTAGGTCTCAAACTTCTACCAAAAAAAAAATATAGAAATATAGACTCTTCATTTGATATCCGATAAGTAAAGACTTGATTGATGAGGCAAGGGTGTTGCAAAGTGACTGCTCTTCACAGGCATATGGTAGTATTTAAGCCTGGCCTTTGGCCACTCGGGAACCCAAGGGTGTGCATTATGCCCATTTCACCCTTATTCCCTGAAGGTTTTTTGAGGCATCAGTGAGCAAACAAAAAAAAAAAAAAACGCACATCCTTGTGCTTCCACTACAACACGCTCTCATAACTTTGCCTGTATGGACAAAGAAAAAGTTTGCTCTAAAAGCTATCTTCTCCCAAAAACTTACCAGGAACATTTTTGTTCACCATCTGTCTACATTATGAAGACTCATCATTTTATTTTTGTAATGACGTTTGGGCAAAGCTACCCTGTTTCCCCGAAAATAAGACCTAGCGTGATTGTCGGTGATGGCTGCAATATAAGCCCTACACCCCAAATAAGCCCTACCATGTTTCCCCGAAAATAAGCCCTACCCTGAAAACAAGACCTACAAGGACTTTAAATAGGGCTTATTTGGGGGGTAGGGCTTATATTGCAGCCATCGCCGACAATCACGCTAGGTCTTATTTTCGGGGAAACAGGGTAGTTCTGAAGTGATCTTGCTGCTCGAGTTCCCAGCTTATGAGAAGTCAGCATATTGGTTGGTAGTAATTGTCAAGTTAAAGAGAAATGTATTCGTGGATCAAGTATTAGTATATTTGACTAATCTGCAAGAAACAACCAAGTTTAAAAAAAAAAGGGGGCGTGTCTTAAACGTCACTGAATCTGAGTGTAAGTGCTTTTGTTCTGTGTTTTAGGACCAAACTGCACATAACCCAGCTGCCCTGGATATGTTCATCACAGGTAAGATATGTTCTTGGTTCTAACTTAGAGGGGGACTTGTTAACATTTTACAACGGGTACTTTTGAGATGAGATTTAGCATGATGTGCATTTCAGTTCTATACTCATACTTATACTCATTTTGGGGAGTTCCTTTATAATGCTCTTAGTATAATGGCAGCCAGTCAGATTCCTTTTTGTCTTTCAACTTTTAGCAAGATGTTTACTGTTGTGATCTTATTGGCCAGCTTGGTCCAAAGTTTCAGTGAAACGGCTGTCTCTTGCTCCTCCTACTGCGCGGCCTCCTTGGCTAACCCAAAGTGCTTTGGTATCCTTTGTCATTTATTAAAGCACAATCTGTATTTCAAGCTGACCTCCAGGTTTTCTGGGACTTTAAATAGTTAATTTGGACCAAGCTGGTCCAAACAAACTTTCTTTCAATTAAGTGTTGCGCTGGTTCTAAGCACTGTATGTACATAGAGTACACCGTGTTGGATTCTGGCTGTAAGACATACTCTGGTCTCTCACCCAGAACAATGCAGTGTCGGTCTGAACGGTACTTAGCCATTCATAGGCAGCTTTGTATTCTGTGAATGAATACAAAGCTTCCCCCAACTGGTCGAGTTGGAGATCGTGGTGTCCTCAGCCTGCCCCTCTGCCTCAGCCAATCAGAGGAGCTTTGTATTCATTCGCAGAATACAAAGCTGCCTATGAATGGCTGAGCGCTGCTCAGACTGAGTCTGTATTGTTCTGGGTGTGAGATGGGAAGTCTCTGTCTCACAGCCAGAACCCAGCACTGTGTACTGTATGTAGCTGATAATTACATGTAATGTATACAGGGCTTAGAGCCAGTGCAGCACTTGGTGAAGCAAATGGTTCATTTAGGCCAGCTTGATCCAAGTGAACTGTTTTTTAAAGTGATAGAAACATGAAGATCAGCTTTAACCCACGTCTCCCATCCCCCCCCGCCCCCACCCTGAAACCCATACATTAATAATTTTTTTTTTGTTTTTTTTTTTTTAATGTTCCTTAAATTGAGCAGTCATCCAACTGGTCTTGTGACATCCTTGGGGCTTGTGGTCTTTAATCCTGTAGAGAGCTGTTACCGGTTGTCCTGTAATCCCCAGACCAACATGGTCACAAACGGTGTGTGTCCATGATACCCTGGGTTTTACAGTAAGGCCCCTTTCACACTTGTGTGACTTCAAAGTCGCGCGATTTTACCGTGATTCGCAGCTGCGATTTTTGCCACGATTTCAAGGAATGCCTGTGTAAGTGGCATCAAAATCGGACCAAAGTAGTGCAGGGACTACTTTGATGTGGGCACGACTTGAAGTCGTACTAATATGAATGGCTGTCATTGGAAATCATGGGGAACGACTTGTCATGCTACTTTGCAGTCCCAAATCGTGGGACAAGTCGTATAAGTGTGAAAGGGGCCTAAGTTGTTTGAATTGCCTTTCAACCTGGAAGAGACCTGGTGGAGCAGATTTCCTACAAATATTTCGGCAAAAGATTTTATTGAATTTTTTTTTTTTCTTGTATGCCTGGCTAACTTTTAAAGTTCTGCTTTTAATGTTTGTTTGGTAATTGATTTGTGTGGATGTGGTGCATGTACTGTGTATATATTGAAAAGGATAAAAAAAGTTAACTCCTAAACCATTATGGTTTCCCTTTTTTTAAATGTGAGTTGAAGAGAGGATTACGCCGCGTCGGCTCCTTATTGGACTTATAAGACTATCTGATGCCAGTCTTTGTCTATTCTCTCCATATCAGGCACCTCCTTCTCTCAGTGGTTCACCACCTATGTGGAGCGTGTGGTGTCATGTGACTACCCCATCATCAGGGACCAGATCTTCAGGTAGCATGGACAAAATGCATAACTTATCGTATTCAATCATATGGGATCAGATGGGAAAGCGGGCAGTCCAGGCGCTTTGTTTATAGTGGAACATTGGTATATATTGCAAGTTTTTATTAAAGGCTTTCATAAGATCTGAATTGTGCTTGCTTCCGGCTAGAGTTGTGCTGCCACTTGATCTCTGTACAGTGCCTTGAAAAATTATTCATACCCTTTGAAACTTTCCATATTTTGTCATGTTACAACCAAAACGTAAATGTATTTTATTGGGATTTTATGTAATATACCAACACAAAGTGGCACATAATTGTGAAGTGGAAGGAAAAAGCTAAATGCTTTAAAATTTGTATTTTTTTTTTTTTTTATAAAGTGTGGGGTGCATTTGTATGGCGCCCCCCTGAATCAATACTTTGTAGAACCGCCTTTCACTGCAATTACAGCTGCAAGTCTTTTTGGAGATGTCTCTACCAGCTTTGCACATCTAGAGTGGCATTTTTTCCCATTCTTCTTTGCAAAATAGCTCAAGCTCTGTCAGATTGGATGGAGAGCGTCTGAACAGCAATTTTCAAGTCTTGCCACAGATTCTCAATAGGATTTAGGTCTGGACTTTGAATGGGCCATTCTAACACCTGAATATGCTTTGATCCAACCCATTCCACTGTAGCTATGTATACGTTTAGGGTCGTTGTCCTGCTGGACGGTGAACCTCCGCCCCAGTCTAAAACCTTTTGCGGTCTCGAACAGGTTTTCTTCTAAGATTGTCCTGTATTTGGCTCCATCCATCTTCCCATCAACTCTGACCAGCTTCCCCGTCCCTGCTGAAGAAAAGCATCCCCACAACATATGATGCTGCCACCACCATGCTTCACGGTGGGGATGGTGTGTTCAGGGTGATGTGCAGTTTATCATTTCCCTTCCACTTCACAATTCTGTGCCATTTTGTGTTGGTCCATTACATAAAATCCCAATAAAATACATTTACATTTTCGGTTGCAACATGACAAAATGTGGAAAATTTCAAGAGGTATGAATACTTTTTCAAGGCACTGTGTGTGTATAACAAAAAAAACAGTACAGAAAACTAAATGTACCAGGCCTGGCTCTTGGATTTGCAGAGCCCTGACCACAAGCTTATTAAAGGATAAGTTCACCTTTCATAACATGTTACACCCCGACTATGGGTGTAACATGTAACATGTTATGAATGCGCTTGGCCCCTGCAAGTGCTCCTTCAAACCAACCAACACACCCCCCGCTGTGACAGAATCTTCTCCCCGTGTCTGCTGCCACAATTTGAAAAAGACTTGGTTATGCGGGCTGCTTCACTCATTCACAGTCTTCTGTTAATGGAAAACTACAAGTTGCGGCTGTCAGCTTGTAGTTTTCAATGAAGTACCACAAGGCTGAGAGAGCTGTGGTAGTTCATTGAGTCTTCCTGTTAGAATGTATCGGCTTCCTTGTATGAGGAAGCCGATACATGGACAGATCTGTAGGAGACCTGCGTCGCTGGTGCAATGCTTTACAGGCTCCCAAAACTAAAAAAAATTCAATTTTATAATTTTTTTTTTTTGTCAAAAGGTGAATTTATCCTTTTTTAAGTTGTTCATCTGGTGGAAGAAACCAGGGGCTTTTGTGTGTGGTTAGTATTCGTGCATATTGTGTTTGGAATATTTTTAAATGAAGTCTCCTGTACTTGAGAACCCGCCTGTTCATGTTGTGTATGGAGTCCTTTTTAACAGATATTTTTTCTCTTCTTTCCCTCTCAGGTATGAACATGACCAGGACTGTGTGGCCACTACTGATGAGCTCTCAGTGTCAGTCTCCACTTCCTTCCTCCCTGAGCTGAGCTCTATTCACCCACCGCACTTCTTCTTCACCTACAGAATCAAGTAAGCGTGAACAGTGCTAATAATTAATAATAATAAAAAAAAAAAGTAGTATGATTGTGTGAAAGCAAAACCAGAGGGACCACAGAGGTTACTAGTTAGTAATTAGTTACTAGCTAGTAATGGTACAACTACACACATTTTTGACCATAAACCTGTTTTGCTCTGTTCGACTCCTTTCACACTGAGGCAGTTTTCAGGAGTTTTAGCGCTAGAAATAGCGCCTGAAAACTGCCTCCCCATGCCGCCCAAGTGCTTTCACACAGGCCAGACGCTTGCGGGATGTCAGAAAAAGTCCTGCAAGCAGTATCTTTTAGGGCGGTTTAGGAGCGTTGTATACAGTATAGAAAAAACCTCCCTGCAATGAATGGGCAGCACTTCCAAAGTGCTTTAGAAGCGCCGCAGCACAGGCGTTTAACCCCTTCTTTGGGGTTAAAAGTGCCCCGATAGCGGCTGTAAAGCGCTGCTAAAACGAGTGCCCCTTTACCGCTAACGCGTGGGCAGCCCCAGTGTGAAAGGGGTCTTGCTGAGTTCCTCCTTCACTCTCTCTCCCAGTGAAGTCCATAAGTGCCTGTGCCAACACACATGGCACTGGAATGGTTCTCTGTTACAATGGTCACCATCAAACTTGTCCTAAACAGCCAAACCTGTCCTGTGGTGTTTTTAATAAAAACATTTTATTGCACGTTTTCTTTTAGTAGAATAAAGAAGGTTACAGGATTCTCTGGGGATACAGAGACCAAAAGTACAGTGCTCAGCATTAAAGTGGGGTGCCCCTTAAAAAATGTTTTTTTAAAAGTCAGCAGCTACAAATACTGCAGCTCCTGACTTTTAAGAATCGAACACTTACCTGTCCCAGGGTCCAGCGATGCGGGGGGACGAAGCCCCCCCCCCCCCCCCTCGTTCCCCGCTCGCGGCGCCGGCATCCTTGCTGTGGGCACCCGACTGTGGCTTTACAGCTGGGCACCCACTGCGTGTGCGGCGCCGCACGCCGTGATACGCCGCAGTCATCTGGGACCTGTCAAGTATCCCAGATAACTTACTGCGCCGAGGGGAAGTGACGTGTTTAGCCTAGGCTATGGAAGAGGCAGATTTTGTGGGACCACCTAGCAACAGGGAGAAATAGGTAAGTGAAATAATTTTTTTCTGCACATAGGTTAAAACTTGTACATTTGGGGGAAACACCCCTTTAATGAGTACACCCCAACAGATTTGTCAGAAAACCTTTACTTTTTCTTTCAGAATCAACATTTTCTATGGGACACTATACTACAAAATACTCCAAATGTGGGCACATTAATTGCAACCAAGATTTGTTATTTTGCACACAATATGTAGAAGAATACATATTGGCCTAAACTGAGGAAAAACTTTTGTCTTTTAAAAAAAAAAAAAAAAAGTGGGATATTTATTATATCAAAAAGTAAAAAAATATAGATTTTTTTTTTTTCTTTTAATTGTCGCTCTTTTTTGTTTTATAACGCAAAAAAAATAAAAACCGCTGAGGTAATCAAATACCACAAAAGAAAGCTCTATTTGTGGGGAAAAAGGGACATCAATTTTGTTTGGGTACAGCGTGCGCAGTTAATGCGACGCAAGTGCCGTATCGCAAATAATGGCCTGGTCATTGAGCAGCCAAATCTTCCGGGGCTGAAGTGGTTAAAGCGACTTGCCCGCCGTGAATAAAAATACCGGGGTTATGACAGCTTTCTGCTGCCATAACAATGGTATTTAATGTCAAAGTAGCGCCGTATATCCACAGTGGGCGGTCCGGAAGTGGTTAACAAGAATTCAGCTACAGGTGAATCTAATTATTAAACGGGTATCCAGCAGACAGTTGATCATAAAAGGAAAACCCCTCCCATTTCATGCTGTCAACAATGTCACAAGGTCTGAGAAAGGAATATAATTTCTTTACAGGAGAAAGGTGAAGGCTACAAGATCAGCCAAGCTTTACTTAACTGCAGTTTTGCTCCAGTATTCCGACTGATAAGTAAAGAAGTAGAAAGCCAAACAGAGGTGATTGTTTCCCGTGACACAATATGACATGCACTGCAGAGGAAGGGCATGCATGGTCTTCTCCTAAAGCCCATGCACAAAAAAGCCAGCCTAGAATTTGCCAGGGCCCTTGCTGAAAGACTACTGGGACTCTGTACTCTAGAGTGATGAGACCAAGATAAATGTTTTTGGAACTGATGGCTTCAAAACTGTATGGCGTTGCAAAGGTGAGTACAAAGAAAAAATACATGGTGCCTACACATGGTGGTGCCAGTCTCCTTCTGTGGGCTGCATTTCATTGATGGCATCATGAATTCACAGATGTACTGCTCTATATTGAAAGAGCTACCATCACTCCGTGCCCTTTGTCATCATGCACTTTTCCAACATGATGATGATGATGATTATTATTATTATTATTATTATTATGCAGGATTTATATAGCGCCAGCAGTTTGCTCAGCGCTTTACAACATGAGGGCAGACAGTACACTTACAATACAATTCAATACAGGAGGGATCAGAGTGCCCGGCTCGTTAGAGCTTACAATCTAGAAGGGAGGGTCAAGTGGAAACAAAAGGTAATAACTGTGGGGGATGATCCGATGGAGAAAATGAAAATACAGTTGTTAGGTGTGGGTAGGGTAGGCTTTATACTGAAGAGAAGGGTTTTCAGGGATTGTCTAAAAGCTAATAAAGTAGCAGATAGGCAGACAGATTGGGGTAGGATCATTTGGACAATAATTCAAAGCGCGCATCTAAGGCCACTGTTGCATTTCTGAAGATGTGTTTTTTTTTTTTTCCCTTTCCTTTTCCCTTCTTTAACAGAAACCCCCCCCCCCCCCCCAACAAAACCCGTCTCACTCCCTTCCCTCTCTGTCAGCATTGTCGCACCACTATTTGTAGATACTTCTCCGTTCTCCTAAATACCAGCCATTGTTGCCATATCCTTTGATATTTTTCCCCTGTTTCTTCTGTCATATGTATAGACTCTTCTATGATTCTTATCCACTCCACCCTCTCAATCTACTCTTTCATTGTCGGAGCCTCCTGATTTTTCCAGAGGCATGGGATCAGGCCCTTAGCTGCGTTTTAACAAATATGGGATTAAGGTCAGTTTGTATTGTGTCATACTCTTCTCTGAATCGTGGAACCGACATATCCATGGCTCTTTTTTAATCCGTTGCCCTGTGATGAAGAATATTATTTCTATTATCCCATCCCAATAGTTTTTGTATTTTAATGCATCCCCAATGTGGTGCATCCCCTCCAACAAGTTGGGGAGGCGTCTCCTCTGAAGCGGTGTGCTCTCTGGGGGGGTCACATACCACCTGGCTAATAACTTATAGGACATTTCCGTCGTTTGTGTGTCTTTTGCTACTGAGGGAGTCAACCTAATTATCTTGAGCATTTCTGAAGATGATCGGGGTGAAAGTGATTCAGTGGCCAAGTATGTCTCCTGTTCTAAATCCAATTAAACACCTATGGGAAATTCTGAAGAAACGATAATCGCACTCCTTCCAGCATCTAGGCTCTAAAAGAGGTTGTTCTTTAAGCACTTGCTTACTGGGCACTTAAACCCACCTCCTATCCAGACCAATTTTCAGCTTTCAGCGCTGTCGCACATTGAATGACAATTGCGCGGCCATACAACACTGTACTCAAATTAAATTTTTATCATTTTCCCCCCCCCCCCCCACCCCACCTTTCTTTTGGTGGTATTTGATCACCTCTGCGATTTTTTTTTTTTTTTTTTTTTTTTTTTTTTTTTTTTTTAAATTTATTTTCCAATTTTTTTGTTATATATAATATAATATAATACAGATATATAAAATATAATAAAAAAATATATATATATATTTATATATATATCTCTATTATTATTATAAAATATATATATCTATCTCTTTTGTTTATAAAAATTTATAATGGGTAATTTTTTATGTCCGTCATTGATGTACGCTGATGAGGCGGCAGGGATGGGCACTGATGGGTTACACTGATGGGCAGCACTTTACGTTTGCATTGACAGGAGGCATAATTGCCTCTGACTTTCCGGGACCGATGAGCCGGTGATCGGCTTTTTTTTTTTTTTCTCCTCCACTGTCAGCGCGAGGAGAGAAAAAAAAAAAACGATCACCAAGCTTTTGTTTTGATCATGTGATGTCATTGGCTGACAGCTGATCACATGGTAAGGGGCCAGGACCGGCCCCTTACTCGGATCGCTGATCACCTGAGTCTCAGCGACTCAGTGATCACGGCGCGATCCGCGCGCGCAGGGAGCGCGCACAGGGGAGGCCGTCATATGACGCCCTCCCGAGAATTGAGATCCGCGCTGTGGCGGTCATTCGGCCATAGCGCGGATGTCAAGTGGTTAAGAATGGAAAAACATACTATGTTACCAACTTGTTCATTCCATGCCTAGAAGTCTTGGTGCTGTCCTTACAATTCATGGAGGTCATACAAAATACTAGATGTAGTATTTATTTATTTTTTGTGGGAAGTATTAATTTTTGCATTAACTAATTTTGAGTAAAACTGAAAATTTTGTAATCTAAGTTATAATATTAACATTTCATGTAATGAGCTAAACTAATTTTGGAAATTTTGTTCTTGTATTCATTAGGATATTGATTAAAATCTTACTATTCAAAAGGGGTGTACTCCTTTTTATACTGAGCACTGTATGTCCTGAGTATTGCATAGATGAACATAGGGTAAATCAACCACAAAATAACATTCACAATTTCGGCTAGTGAACGTGGTCTAAGTGCAATATCCAGCATTAATGTTATGATGGTCTCTGAGCCGTTTAGAGTAAGGGGTAAGAAGCAAAACTGTCGCGTTAAATGTCACAAAGGTATTGCTGGAGAGCATGTAGACAAGAAGTGGCTGCAGGAGACCAGCAGTCCTGACAGAGTATAAAAGAGTGAAGATTGTTATACGTAGCGCTTTCGCAAATGAAATGTCATTGATAGGATTTACGTGTACTTTAACGTTTGTACCAAAAAAAATGATGCTGTTTAGACATAAATGTCTTTGTCTGCAAATACTTGTCAATCTTTCAGACAGTAATGTCCGCCCTCTTTCTTGATCTCCAGACTGCAAATGGCCAAAGATGCTTTACCAGAGAAGGCATGTCAGTTGGATACCCGCTACTGGAGAATAACCAATGCCAAAGAGCATGTGGAAGAGGTGAAAGGCCCAGGAGTAGTAGGTGAGGGTCTGAAGTTGGCCTAATTTATCCAAGCCTGTCCTCGTATTGCAGAATTCAGGCTTATACTATATAATTTTAAATCCCATAATATCCCCATGCATAGTAGTTTCATAGTTAGTAAGGTTGAATAAAGACACCAGTCCATCCAGTTCAACCTGAGTATCTATAACCTTCCCCATCCCTGTACATTGCACACTCACATCGGTCCCTACCCTCAAGGAGTCCACAATCCATTCATGTACTAGGGACAATTTTTGGACAGAAGCCAATTAACCTACCTGCATGTCTTTGGATTGTGGGAGGAAACCGGAGTACCCGGAGGAAACCCACGCAGGCACAGGGAGAACATGCAAACTCCAGGCAGGTAGTGTCGTGTTTGGGATTCGAACCAGCGACCCTTCTTACTGCTAGGTGAGAGTGCTAACCACTACACCACTGTGCCGCCCCAATAGTAGCACGTTCACTTTCTGTGCCTATCCTGTATTTGTTTACATGATCCCACATGGCCCAACACAGAATTCATGGAGGTGTCCCTGAGCTCTGTTCTGTCTGTGTATCTTTCTGTTTGTCTCTGCTGCAAAGACTTTTTTTTGTGGCTACATCAAAACCACATGCCATGCTCTTCGTTTTTTGTTACACTGGGGTTGTAAAGGCGGGGAGCAGTGTTTACAGAGCGTGGGGAGTGTGTGTAGACAGAGGACCTGTCACTTGCCAGTGTTCTATGGAATAATGCCCGCCGTCAAAGTGCCAGCACTTGCGCAGTACGGAAGGGCACTCCAGCTGATTTGCCAATCAGCTGGCGTGACATCATGCGTACATCATAGAAGGCATTTTTTTTGACAGGGAAGATACCATTTCATGGTCACAATTGAAAGCTATGCGAACAGCGGAGGAACACCGTAGTTGTCAGGTTGTGCCTTGCTGTTGCGGATAGGGTTTGGCCTGTGTCTAAGGGTGGGTTGTAACACAGACAAAACCCGCCCTGCAACAGAGAGGCACAATCTGACAACTACGGTCTCCTTCCGCTCTTGTCAGTCTCATTTATTTTGTCTCGATCTCTGAAGTTCAGGAACTTGGCTATAAAGTTTCTGGGGGGGTGTCCCTGCTGGTGGTGGTTTCACCAGAAGGTCTCCCTGCCATATGTTAGGAGGAGGTTCTCTAGGTACTCAGCCGAGCCTTTACCTTCTGATCTTTCAGGCAATCCTATGAACCGGAGATTGCATCGGAGTACTCTGTTCTCCATGTCTTCTTGATGCGAGTTAAACTGGTGGATTTGTCGTTGCATGTCCTCCGTGGTATGCTGCAGGGGGTATCCTCTGCCATGCCAATGCGGGTTTTAGTCTCTGTAACCCTATCTTTCAGCTTTGATAAGTCTTGACGGAGTAGGGAGATATCAATCTTTACCTCATCGATTTTTGGCAGTGAGGGTGCCCTGTAATGTAGCTATGGCGTCCAGCACTTTAGCTGTGTCTGCTGTATGGCGCTCCTCTTCCGGACACGTGTCGGTGCCATCTTTGGCCTGCTGGTCTTTTTCTTGGCGTCATTATCTAGCTACCTTGTCCGCCGGATCTGTAGCCTTTTTCAGGCTGCGATATGATGCCCCTTAATCCCTGTGTTCGGAGAAGGTTTTTTGGACCTGTATGTGTCCGGAGATTTGCTCAGGATGCTAAGCAGTAGAAACGGCAAGAGGAGCTCCCTTCACCCACGTCCTACTCAATTGCTCTCAAGGCCACGCCCCATCCCTCCACTCTTTGCATGGCTTTCAATTGTGCCCATCAAATGGTATCTCCAGCCGAAAAATTCCTCCTACGATGTGCGCATGCGCTATGGTAACGCCACACCAGCTGATTGGGGAAATCAGCTGGATTGCCCTTCTGTACTACGCTTGCGCAGGCAATTTTTCGATGGCGGGCACTATTCGATGGAACACCGACAGGGGTGTGTGCGTAGACGGAGGATCTGTCACTTGCCGGCAGCAAATTACATTGTCCTCCCTGCCACTAAAGTAAACAAACCCCAGCCCCTTTGTCTACTATAGCAGGCCCGAATGACGGCTCTGCCCCTCCCGTGTGCTGATTTGGAGCCAGCAAATGACAGATCCAGGTGATGTCACAGTGTGACACCCCCCCCCCCCCCCACACCCTTTACTTTAGCAATGGGGGAGGACTGACCATGTAATTTCCTGCTGGCAAGTAACAGATCCTATGTGTACCCACTCCATGCGCTCTGTAAACACTGCCCCTCTCCTGCTTTACACACTGCCCCCTCTGCTATTTACATTCTGTTGTCAGCGGGGACCACTACACTAGTGTTTTCTGCTTTTCCCCTCAACCAGGGCATCGGTCTTCCATCCCTCTGGCTGCAGTTCACCAAAATGAAATGTTCCCTCATTGTCTGTCTGGGTGTGGTTCGGTGATGAGAATCCGTCAGCCACTGGTTCTTTCAGAAAGACTGATTCCCTTTTTGCCATCCTGAATGGGCCACATAAGGGTGCACCAGCTTCTCATTCCACCACCTCTTGGTAGCTCAGTTGGACATTTTACCCAAGCTTATGTTCTTGAGGATCTGGTTCCATCTGCTAGATTTGTGATTGCTTTGTGGGCTTTTCAGCATCCAGCTCCCCCCCCCCCCCCCCCCCCCCCCCCCCCCCATATTTGCAAGGCTGCTACCTGGTTCTCTGCCCACAAATGTAAATAAGTTCTGCCAGGTAAAGATTTCGGCCTCATCCGATGCTGACTTAGGATGTAAGGGCCTTCTGGTGGCACTTCAGGTTGCAGGCAGGTCCCCGTTTTTTCCTTGGTCCTGGGCCCATTACTTGCTGTGTTGCTGAACCCTCAGTTCGACAGCTTTTGGATGTCCCAATGATAGACTTTGCGTGTCCCTTTATAAGATGAAAGAAAATAGGAGTTTTGTACTCTCCATAAAATTCCTTTCTTGGAGTTCACTGAGGGACACCCCTCTGTTTATGGCCATGCTCTTGGTATATCTTGCATGTAGTAGGAGGCATTTCCTCTGCTGGTCTAGGTGTAGCCCTCAATTGAACTCGAAGATGAGGATTTTACAGTGCAAAAATCTTATTGTTGGAACTAGCATATGTTCCTCAGTCTGTATTTATATAATCTCCTTTGTTGCTGCAAAGCTGCTCTCAGACCAGAAGGGAGAGGTAGCACTAAGAGCCGACCAGCCTCTGCTGCATGCAACTGTGTTGATAGGACCAAGTAGAATGAGCAGAGTTGATAACTTGTCAAGTGTGTTGCTGCTCCTTCTTTACCAAATTAGCAGGCTGCAAGTGGGGAGGTGCCACCTCTGAATTCCCTAAAGCAGAGCTCCAGCCCCCCCCCCAACAAAAAATGTTAAGTCAGCAGCTACAAACACTATAGCTACTGACTTTTTTTACTATTAGTGCTCTTGCCTGTCCAGGGATCCCACGGTGTCCTCACTCAAACCGATTCTTGAATCGGCTCTCAGGTGCTGGCATCGCCATCTTGGTTAAGGGAAAGCGGCAGTGAAGCCTTGCGACTTCACAGCCGGATTCCTACTTGCATGCTTGAAACATGCTGTACTTTTCTCAATGGGTGGGGCCAAACTTTTCGGCTGTGATCTCAGCAGGCAGTGGGAGCGGGTACCTGTCAAAACCAGTTACCCGCTCCACCCAACCCCCCCCCCTCCAAATGTGGCACCGAAGGGGGGGGGGGGGGGGGGGCAGACAAATGGAGCTTCACCTTTTTTAGGTGGAACTCGGCTTTAACGCTTAACATAGAAAATCACAACAGTGGCTGGACAGAATTATTAGTTCTTAAACAGTTAAGGCTATTCATATATTTGTATATCAACTCTGTAGCTGTTTATCTGGAGTTCAGTCTTCCAGGGTTTTGTACCATTTTTTATGTAATAAGTTAATCTGATGTCTTTTGTTTTGTACCTGCAGGTGATTATCCCATTCTGAGACCAGGCCAGACGTACGAGTATACAAGCTGCACAACATTCTCAACAACCTCTGGCTACATGGAGGGCTATTACACATTCCACCGGCTGGACAAGAAGAGCGAGGTCTTCAATGTCACCATTCCTCGTTTCCATATGAAATGCCCCACATTTCGAGTATCTAACATTGCCACAGTAAAAGTATGTTGAACATACCGAGTTTCTCTGATTTCATTGGAATGTGGGTAAAGGATAGTTGTACATGTCCAACTGCACCTATTTTGGGATTTATAACGTGTATTTATTTAATTTTTTTTTTAAACCAGAAAACGGTCTTTATTTAGGAGAATGTACACCCTACAGTATAAGACAATACATACAATAAAATAAAGAAAGCATAACATGGTGACTGTCCTGAGGGGGCAGTAAGTTGTGTGATGTTTGTGTGTTGTGTTTTTTTTTTTTTTTTTTTAATCAGAGGCATTTCCCACACAAGCAAATAAATGTGGTAGTTCATTCCACGTAAACCTATAATGCAAAGATAAAAGGTGCGATTACTAGACGGAACCCATAGCATTAAGTCGCATCTTGTGCAAGTATCGGACAGTTGTAACCACCGGTCCCCAGATCTTAGATGTTAAAATGTTTAAAACTTAAAAAAAAGGGGGGCTTCCTCTGGAATATACTTCAGGAATTATAACTACACAGGGGAAGTGGCTGCCTACAGCAGTGGTCAATGGTAAAACTGGCCTCCTTGGGGCTGTAATTGATTAGGTTGCCCCGTCACGGCCGCTGGGTGAAATTGACCTCCACCCATGTTAGGATTTATTTTGCTCCCAATGGTTAAAATCTATCATTGGTGTTTAGTGGTTACTTTCTTTGCTGTCTCCCACCTTCTAAGTGTTGTTTTTTTTTTTTTATTTGAAACCACATTTGCAACAATTTTTTAAGCACAACTTGACCTCCTGATCGCTTCCCATTATACCCACCAGTGGAGTACTTGTGCTTTTTTTAGAGAAGAAATTGTACAAGTTCCTAACTTCAGCGCCCCCTTCTCTAATGGCATGATTTTAATGACGGATACTTCATTTTGGTACCCTTTCCGTTTATTGAGGAACACTTCTGCAGGTATCCCTGGATTACTAATGCTGGCTTACGGGGAATATTGGCTAATGTTACCCAGGATCATACAGAGTGGACATGAGGGTTGCTTTTTCTGTTATATCTGGGCAGACCTCAGTGATTAGGAGTTTCAATCCATAACTGTTGTCAAATTTTGTATTTTTCCCCGTAAGCTTAGAGACTCCTTGTACATCTATACAGGTTGCCATTATAGATTTTGTTGAAACTGCATACTAAGCTTTGCATTGGAGATTGTTATTGCATTGGGTTTGGTAAATTTTTGGCACATTAAAGACCTAAATCGCTCTTTTCTGCTTTACAGCATGAAAGAGAGAGCTGCAATGATTGCGTCCTAGATGACTATGACCCGGATGACAGCGATGACTTTGATGATGAAGAGAGGAGGCGCGTCTTCAATATGCCCAACCCCCCAGTCCACTGCCCACGCTTCACTTGAATGGCAAACACCTGCTCGGTGAAGAGCGCCTTGTGCAAGATTTCACTCATTTTTGTTGGAGGGATTTTGGACAAATGCCTTGTGTATTATCAACATGGCCACTTTCTTGCTTTCGTGTAGCCCCTTATTTTTTTTTCTCCAGACTTTTTACATAGGGCAGGCCATATATGAGCATAAGGTTCCCCATCGGTGAAGGAAGAGATGTACAGGCCTGTGATGGATCCCAGGTGAACATGTGCCTAACCGTACAGTTCTTTACAAGCACCGCGGAACATGAAGGCGGTGCTTCTGTGTTCTGCTGCCTTGCTGTTGGCATCTATATCCATTGAGTAATTGACCTGTCCCATTATGAAAGTTTTAACAAAGCAACATCTATCTCTATGTTCAGGCACTTTGTATTTCCTGTAAGTACTTGTAATACTTCAAGAATAAATTTTTTTTTTTTTGGGTGCCACTGAGCTTGGAAACATAATATGGTAAGGCTGCCCTATCTGCTGTAACCCAACCTCACTTTCTATAATCGTATGCAAGCCCCTAATTGGCTAGTAGAGCTGTTCACATCAGATTGTTGACTCAGAAATCTAGGCCTCCATATATTGTACATCAGGGTTGCACCCCTGCTCTGGTGCCCACTTTGGACATGAAGCTGTGGCTTCACTCCCTGGTGCCCTCTGTTTTCCAGAAAGGAAAACTGCACAAAGGAAATCTGCAGGCTGCCATTGCTGACTGTCATGCAGATCCAGCAGCTTCAGTGCTTTTGAGGCACCGACTTGGAAAGAGTATGCAGATAAGGCTTAACAACTTGTATACTTGTTCGGGGTCAGTGACTTGGCACTGAAGTGGATCGGCATGGCAGCAATGCATCTAGCATTTAGAAATGGAGGATTGGAACTTCTCTGTGCAAAACTATTGCACAGAACAAGTAAGTATGACATGTTTTGTCCTTTTTGTAAACCTTCAGTTTTTTTATTCACTTTAAAGACCCTCTTTCCATCCATTTTATTTGTACAGCAAAGCCCTTTAATTCTATTGCTTGCTGAAGATTTTAAGAGCTTGTGGAGGTCCTGGTAATCTGTTACCAAGCTGTACCTGAACTTGCACTGCCTTGAGTCTCCTTTAGGCCAGGTTCACATATGTGGGGCCGCAGGTTCACGCCTAGGGTCCGGTGTGTGTCTGGCCAACAGTTCAGGTGCGAATTGGGTCTGATTTTTTATTTTTTTTTCTCCAGAATTCACACCTGAATCGGACAAAAAGACGCACAGGACCCTTTTTGAATGCGGACCGTGGCTGCCCCGGACATGTGTGAACCGGCTCCATTGAGAGACGGTCACACTTGCCTGTCATGCCAATTGGATGCGGAGAAACTTGTATCCAATTCGCATATACGTGAACCCAACCTTAAGGGTAAATATCTGGGGGCAGGCACTACAATATTGGAGGGAGTGGGCTGTAAGGTGAGGCGGTCTTGTTCTTGCCCCTTTTTTAAGGTATGCAGTTCATTTCATTTATAAGCTATAAACCCATATTTTTCTAGAGATTGTGTATTTTTTTTTTTTTTTATGACATCGGAAGATGGAATTCTTTGTGTTTTTTTTTTTTTTTTTTTTTTTTTTTTTTTTTTTTTTTTTTTTAGTTGAAACAAATGGACATCCCAGACATATCCCCCCCCTTCTTTTTTTTTCCCCTTTTCTACCTTTTATTATTTCTAAAGTAACCTTTATGGTGTGCAATTTCAGTTTGACTCAGAAATGGGTGTTAGGCTCTTTAGGAAAATAAAAAATGTCTTTTGTTAAGAATTTAGTTTTATTTACATTGAGCAATTTGCATATTTGTAGTGCAACACTGAAGCAAAACTGGTTTAAAGATAAAGTCCACTTTCAGTAGATCGTTCCTGGTCTAACAGGGCCCGAGTTTATAGTGCAGTTCTTGAGGCAGCCCCAGAGTTCACAGTAGTATTTTATATTCCCCTTTTTTTTTTTTTTTAATATAATACTTGTCTGTTTTATACTGACTAATCCATGTGACAGGCCGGGTCATCGACTAGTAGGGAGTGTCAACTGTCATGCCTTTATTATACAATAGTGCCACACAAATTATTATATGTAATGCTTGAAAGAACTGAATCTGCAGACATACTAGAGGAAATGATGGGCTGAACATGCTACAGGTGTGGTTGGAGACTGGACACATGCTGCAAAAGACGCTGAGAGATTGGGGGGATTATTACCTGAGGCAAGTATAGATCATTGCTATTAAATAAATGCTGCCACTCCCGCTACTAACTACTGGGGTCCAAGGACCGTACAGCAGGTATCAAAGGGCATGTGTTGGAGCTTAACCTGTCGCCCTCCAGCTATTGCTGAACTACAAGTCCCATCATGCTTCTGACTTTGGGAGTCCATGTTTGTAATGGTCAGCCTTGCAATGCCTCATGGGACAGCTGGAGGGCCACAGGTATTTACCTATGTAGTAGAACTGCACAATTAATCGTTAAAAAAATCGTGATCTCGATTCAACCCCTCTGACTGCCGATTCTTTCATATAACAAGTGGAGAGACTTCTCTGCTCACTCAGCTGTCAAAAGAAAACATCTGGGCAGTCTGCCAAGTTTTTAAAATGAAACATTGTAACTAACTCTTCCTTCTGTGTGAAAAAGAAATCTGGGCAGTCTGCCAAGTTTTTAAACAAGGTGATGCAGGAAGTTTAACCACTTAAAGTCTAATGGCCCGTACACATGATCCGAATATCGGACGAAAACGATCGTCCGAGGGAGGATCGTACGATTTTCGGATCGTGTGTACACTACTTCCGACAGTCAATCACGACCGCTCGTCCAATTATTATTCGATCGGACATGCACTGAAATTTTCCTCGTACGATTCCAGATCGTAAAGATTTTCGTTTAGTCAGTATAGTTGTCGTCTGAAAATACAATACAAATACATTACAACACATGACATCACTTCCTTTTTTTTTTTTCCCCCCTATTGTATGAGAATTTTCGTGACTTTATTGGCTATTCAATTTCTACTTTGTTAAAATGAGTGATTGTTAACCGAAAAACGGTCGTACGATCGGTCGTCCGATATTCGGATCGCGTGTACGGGCCAAAAATCTTTTTCTGACACTTGTTTCTTAAGTTAAAATCAATATTTTTTTGCTAGAAAATTACTTGGAACCCCCCCAAACATTTTTATATATATATATATATATATATATATATATATATATATATGTGTGTGTATGTGTGTATGTATGTATGTATGTATGTATGTATATGTGTGTGTGTGTGTGTGTGTGTGTGTGTGTGTGTGTATATATATAATCTCTATCTATATCAGAGACCCTAGGGAATAAAATGGCAATTGCTGCAATATTTTATGTCACACTGTATTTGCCCAGCGGTCTCAAACTTAATTTTTGGGGAAAAAAATAAACTTCAATGAATAATAAAAAATGAAAACGTAAAGTTAGCCCAATTTTTTTTTTTTTTTTTTCGTTTTAATGTGAAAGATAATGTTAGGCCGTGAGAATCGCAGGCGAATCGTGATCTATCTAATAAGCAAAAGAATTGTGAATCTCATTTTAGCCTTAATCGTGCAGCTCTACTATGTAAGGACCTCTTTGGTCTTTACCCAGCAATGAATGGGTGGCCTCTGATACAGAGAGTAGTTACTTATCTGCATCATTGCATACAAAGGCTGGGTAGTCTTCAACCTGGATGACTGAGGATATCTTGTGGTGAAAAGAGAGTAATGCAGAGGATGTCTCCAGATTAGGAAGGAATATCACAGCCTGCCCTGCTGTTTTATTTATTCTCCTGAGGGGGGACAATAAAGTGGTTCTAAAGCCTTAGGGCCAGTTCACACTACAGAAACGCAGTCCAGATCCGTTTTTTGCATGTATGTTTTATTTTTTTTTTTTTTTTTATGCATGCCATTGCATTTTTGATGCTTTTTTTTTTTTCCCTCTTGGGTATTTTTTTTTTTCTCTTCAAAATGCGTTTTGATGCATTTTGAAAAGCTCCAGTGCATTTCTTGCAGAAAAAAATGCAGCACTTTCTATTTTTGTTGACTGTACTGGAACGCTCTGCCGTGGTGTGAACTTTGCCATTGAAATCGATGTAACCTACTGTCCATGCATTTTTGATGCAGGAAAAAGAAAAAACCTTCTGTGCTGCATGTGTTCCCCCAGCCCCCACTTGTACCTACCTGAGCCTGATCTTGATCCAGCGCTCTACACAAGTGCAGCAGCTCTCCCGGCTCTGTCCCTCCTCACTGGGCAGATTTAATAGAAGCAGGAACCATTGGCTCCTGCTGCTGTCAATCAAATTCTGTGATGAGGGGGTGGGGCCTAGCCACACTGTCTGTGTTAATGGACACCGACGAGGCACCTCGGGAAAAATCCTACCTCTGGACGTGTGCCCCCCCCTTGGAAGCAGCTTTCTGGGGGAGCACTCATCGAAGAGGAGGACCCCCGGGGCTGCTCTGTGCAAAACCATTGCACAGAGCGGGTAATAACAACAGGTTTGTTTTAATACGAAAAAAAAATAAAAATATAATATTACTTAAAAAAATCGCTCCCAGTTGGGCTTTATAAATACATATTCTAGTACCCGAACCCACAGCAAAGGCAGCTGACACAAGGTCGTTTGCCTCTAGTGCTCCATCCACTGCAACAGGTCAAGCACAGGTGATGTAAAGCAGCCCTCAAAAATTACACTCGCACACTCGCATTTTGCGAGTGATTTTTGAGGGCTGGCGAGGAGACGAGAGGAGAGCAGTGATGTTCCCTGCTGTGATCTCCCAGAGGCGGCTCTCCTCTCTTCTCCACAGGTAGGCTGCACATGGGGGGGGGTGGGGCACAGGCTGCACAGGGGGGGGGGGGCACAGGCTGCACATAGGGGGGGGGGGGACACGGCCTGCACATAGGGGGGGGGGGACACAGCCTGCACATGGGGGGGGGGACAGACAGGCTGCACATGGGGGGGGGACACAGGCTGCACATGGGGGGGGGGGGGCACACAGGCTGCACATGGGGGGCACAGGCTGCACATGGGGGGGCAGGCTGCACATGGGGGGCACAGGCTGCACATGGGGGGCACAGGCTGCACATGGGGGGGACAGGCTGCACATGGGGGGGGGCAGGCTGCACATGGGGGGGGGGGGACAGGCTGCACATGGGGGGGGGGGGGACAGGCTGCACATGGGGGGGGCACAGGCTGCACATGGGGGACAGGCTGCACATGGGGGACACAGGCTGGGGGGGACACAGGCTGCACATGGGGGACACAGGCTGCACATGGGGGCCACACAGGCTGCACATGGGGGACACAGGCTGGGGCAGGGTAGGGGTTGGGCGGGCAACTGGGGGCGAGTAACCCTTGAGGCCTGGCTAGTAGCTCAGGACTTGAAATTTTGAGCCCTGATGTAAAGCATTCAGATCAGGACCAGCTAAGCTGTATATAGGCCAGACCACATCCCAATCCTTACATTTTTATATCACAAGTACCTACCCTACTAAAAGCTGAGGCTTTGCACCGGCTGCACAGTGAGGCCACCATAGCCACAGGCTTAGGCAAGTATTACTGAAGACTTCTCTGGTAAAGGGCCCTTGTCCTGGAGTTACTTTTAAGTGGATGTTTCCTTTTAAACCTCAATTTTCTAAAATCTCAATTCTTACATTTGTGGCAATATTTTTTACATGTATGTTGATATAGTTGCAATGTTTTTTTGTTATACTTGTTTGCTTCACTACAGAGTGACATAGAGTTTACA
The DNA here is from genome assembly GCA_028564925.1 of Lithobates sylvaticus. Classification (NCBI taxonomy): domain Eukaryota; kingdom Metazoa; phylum Chordata; class Amphibia; order Anura; family Ranidae; genus Lithobates; species Lithobates sylvaticus. Next base: position 188,127,227 of record CM053038.1, read on the forward strand.
TGGCAAATGTTCAGAACTCTGTATTTCAAAAAAGCCAAAGCAGCCTTCTTAATTATTTTTTTTTTTTTTCTTGTAAAAATACCGAAGCCATATTTGCAGCGATTTTTGCCATATCCTGTGAATATTGGCTGATGCTTGCAAAATGGCTGCGACTAAGTATTTACATCCTACAACACTGCTGCGGCAATCTGGTGGAAGAGGTACATGTATCCTTGTTAAGGCCTATCTCATCCTTTTTTATTAAGCTATTCAGCTTCTTGCCTTGTAAAGGTGGATATGTCCTCTGCTGTGTATATCGAATCAAAAACTTTCAATAACGCAGTTTACTGCGAATTTAGGCTTGTGTGTAAAAATTGCAATTTTTCCTAATTTATATAACCTAATTTTATGATATTGAATACAGTAAATAATCTGTTTAAAACAAATAAAAAAAAAAAAAAAGTTTAAGAACAAAATGGCTTGGTTTAATGCGTCTGTTTTTGTCCAGTCCAGCAGAGAGCTGCTGTGATATTTGCAAAGCTATTTAGATAGGCTTTTGAAGGTGCCCTTTGCAGCATTCAGTATACTCAACAAACACAAGATAAAAAGAAAACTTTCCAAAGATTTAAAACATACAAACATTTTAACATTTGGGAACAATAACCGGTGTCATTGATATTTAGCTCTAGAAAATCACAGATGGGGTGACCTCTGGAAGATGACCCTTGTTTAATGTTCACAAATACCATCTGTGTATTGGACGCTCAACATGTTTCGTGGGGGAAACCACTGCTTCTTCAGGAATTATTACATGGAGTTGGAGAGCAAGCCTCACATTTTAATACTATAATAGAGTAGAGGAAAAAAAAAGAGAGTAATTAATTACAACAATATTTTATATTACAAAATACAGATGCATATACAACTACAATACAGAGGGGTCCCATGTACGCTGTCTTACCCAGGATGAGGTCAAAGGGCAAGGACCCAGGAAATAAGTCTGCACTGGCGAATACCGGAACCCCACACCAAAAGGGGGCACCCCGTCCTCCGTCTAACAAAAATAGCACAAACAATTTATTGGAATGGCGTACACACTTGTAAAACACACACTTTTAAAACACAATTAGTGTTCACAAATTTTATATATATATATATATATATATATATATTGTGTGTGTGTGTATATATACATTCTCTGTAACACACTGTATGAAGATGTGCGGTGCATCTGAGTCCTGGAGCTGGATCATGGCAGGGATGCTCTTAAAAGACAAAAAACACTGCAAAAGCAGGAAACAGACGAAATGATATGCTATTCGGCAAACCCAAACCCCCAGATAACAGAGGTATTACCAGGGTTTACCTTGTGAAGTCAGTATGACCCCTTTCACACGGAAGGCAGTTTTCAGGTGTGTTAGCGGTAGAAATAGTACCTGAAAACCACCTCCCATGCCGCCTGAGGGCTTTCACACTGGGGCGGTGTGCTTCCGGGACGTTCCAAAAAGTCCTGCAAGCAGCATCTTTGGGAGCGCTGTATACAGCACTCCTAAACCACCCTTGCCCATTGGAATGAATGGGCAGTGCTTCCGAAGTGCTGCAACACGGGTGGTTTTAACCCTTTCTTCGGCCACTAGCAGGGGTTAAACGCAGCCAGAAAGCACCACTAAAACAAGCCCCGCTTTACCGCCAACGTGGCCGTGGTTACAGTGTTAAAGTAGCCTATAAGTGAGATGGAAGGGTATGAATATGTCTATAGCTTTATAAAGTTCCCAAATGTATTGTACATCACAGGCACATCTAGGGTGGGCTGACAAAAGTGATGTAATAATTATAGTGAATAAAATATACACATAATTATGCATAGAGTTTTGCGATAATAGCATATGTGTTCATATTTAAGGGTCACCTTACAAAGGTTGACAAGAGTATAGAATGGTCAGTTCAGAATCCAGTGCAAATCTCCCATGTACTACCCTAAGGATAGAGGAGTGCAGTGGTAATAACGGTCTGAAATCACAATAGATGTGTACAATATTATTGTCAGTCCATAGAGAGCTCCAGCTCACCTGCCATCCGGTGAGGAAACTGTCTCAGGGCTGCAGCAGCGGTAGAAGTGCGTGTTGTCCCCTGTATATATGTGGGGCTCCTGCCCGTCACCTCTGAATTGGCGTGTCATGGGCCTGCAGTGTGCGTGCACATAGTCCGTGAATGGGCATGTCTTTACAAAGGGGGATCTAATATCTCCTCCAGCAAGTTGACTGCCCAATGGACAGCGAGGGGAGGGCCACAGATGCTGAAGCCTGCCCCTCACTGCAAAACCGCGCATCCGCCGCAATAGACAGAGCTGAGTCACTGCACAGAAAACACTGCCCCAGGTGGACAAGACACGTGATGAAATTGGGGCAGAAGCCAGCCAAAGCTGGCTCTGTCGCCAATGGCCATGATGGAAACAGTCATCAACTCCCAAAAGATGCCCATGGCAGCCATGATGGGAATGGGCATTACAAACAAAAGTGCAGCGCTCTGAGCAGCGGAATCTCCTAGTTCATAAAGTGAAGTCCACAGTGGGGTGCTCTGGCTATGGTGTCCTCCAGACAACACTCGTGCAGCAGATTAAAGTAGGAAAAAAGCTGGAAACTCCAATCCAAATAAAATGCATTTATTGGCACATGTTAAGAGTACAACTGACATGTTTCGGCAAACCGCCTGATCACAACACAAAAATTGCAAAAAGAAACTATATATATATATATATATATATATATATTGTGACGGACCTCGTACCCAAGATGTCCGCCGTAACTGCTTCCTCTGTCCGGTACCACACAATCCAAGACCCCCTTAGCTTACCCAGTCACCAGACAACACCAGTGTAGGGTACATCAGGAATGCTTTATTTGACATTTCACACACATATATAGCCAGATGATTAAAAGCTAACCTAATTAGCATGAGCTAATTATCTTAATCATTGCCCAGACTAGTTGACTGCCTGAAAAGGCTTTTCAAGGTCAGACTTTAAGGCTCCTAGTTAATTGGAATAACTATTCAACATACATTAACATAAACAGTAACACAGGGCTAATTAGCACAACAACATTGTGTGGAATACACCTTACAAGCCAGACCAGCCTCATCTACACAATAGACAGGTGGCTTGAGTTCATCATGACATTGAATGGGACACAAGGTGTCAGATGCTAGTCTATTTCTAATGCCAAATGCATATACAGAGAGTGTATTTTGGGGGGCCCATGATCAGCTGGCAGGAGGCTAGCATGTAGTCCTCTCAAAAAGCCCGTGTCCCGGCTAGGTCTGTCACATATATATATATATATATATATATATATATTTATTTTGTAGGGAACTCCACCCATCAATTTAGCAACACATCAATCATGTTAATTAAAAATATCGAATTGCCCAAGTGGTGAGGGAGAATACTGCTGATAGAAAACAACATAAGTAGTATCAAACAGGAACAAGAAAGAAAAATATAAAAAACATTTTTTTTTATATATGTGTATATGGAAAAATACATTTTATATATATATATATATATATATATATATTGCACCACAACATGAAAAAGTAAAATGTGATATATTCAAAGAGAGAGGAAAAATGAAACTGCTGTAAAAGACACATGCAATAAATAAGAAATGTATAAAAAGAAGAATCCTGCCAAAAACCCAAAGAACATCTCTATACCGATGACATGTGAGCAAAAGCTAGAATAACAGCTAGATAAGTAAATCATTTCAAGAAAAACTCATATCATATCTGGTTCATGCCATTGGGATTTCTCTTATGGAGGTTAAAGATCCACCAGACCTCCAATGGAAATGGGCATTGGCCTGGGACAGCATGCATGGGAGAACTCTGCAATGAAATTAGAACAGACAAAAAAAACATCTATAAGTAATTCATTTTACACATGCAATTTAAATATTATTCAGCCTGAAATAATAAATTACAAAACTGGACCTAAGTGCGCCACAACAATCGGATCAAATGATGGGTCACATGTGGCATATAGCTGCAAAGGGAACAAAAACATAAAAAGTGGGGATAAGAAGGAAGAGAGAGGGAGGGGAAGGGAAAAATAAAAGAAATAGGATTCAATATTTTCATTGGTCATTCTCTATCAACTTGATGATTTAGACTGAGTTCACACCTACGCGAATTGGATACGGTTTTCCCTGCATCCAATTCGCATGGTAGGAGATCTTTCTCTCTGGAGCCGGTTCACATATCTCCGCTGAAGCTCCGGTGCGAATTGCACAAGACCCCTGTGCGTCTTTTGGTCCAAATTCAGCCCAAAAATTCGGGGGGAGATATCGGACCTGAAACTGTGAACGGGGATGCACCGGACCTGGGACCCCTGCTGTGAGCTGCATGCGGCAATAGTGTGAACCCAGCCTCATAGAAAGGGGATATATATATATATATATATATATATATATATATATATAACCCCCTGTGTCGAGCAGTTCGAGAAGGTATTTGAGCTATGCCACTGACCTTTAGGTATTCTAATGCCTGGGCCCTCCCGAACCCAGGGACATCATGAGCAGGTACCACATGGTAGGGAGTTGTTTTTGTGTGGTATATAGTGACTGGATGCCAAATTTTAAAATATTTGAATGTTTTTTAAATCTTTGGAATACATTTTTTTAAATATTTTTTATCTATCTTGTGTATGTTAATCCTTTGTATGGTACCATGAAAGTCCAAAATAGCCTCAATTCATTCTCCCCTCATATACTGTGCATAGTTACGCTGGACCAATGTACCTATGTAAAAATGCCTGGAATTCTTCTTTAAATTAAAGCAGATCCCTTAAAGTGTTTACTGGCAGATAAAAAACCTGGAGATCAGAATTTTTTTTGGTGTGCTAATTCTAGGTCAGAAATTACTAACCCTGTTGCTTTTGCAACATTTTAAGGAGGTCAGCAATGGGCGAGCAGACATCAGACAACTTGAATCTAAAGAGTCTTCTTTCTTTTGGACTGCAGAGTGGAAGGTTCCTTCCTATGGTGCCTACATCTCTGTCTGGGTGGACAGATTTGCAGAATGCCCTGAACCACCTCTTGTCCTAGGGAGTGGTTGTGCCAGTACTTCCATAAGACAGGTTCAAAGGATTCTACTCAAACCTGTTCATGGTACCAAAGTCCAACTGCCGCGCTTGTCCAATTCTGGCCTTACAATTCTTCAGCAAATGTCTTCATATTCCAAAGTTTTGCATGGAATCTACAAGGTCAGTTATTGCCTCTAAATCCAAGGGGAATATATGACATCTGTGGACTTGCAAGATGCCCATATCCATGTTCTCATTTACCCACCTCATCAGCGCTATCTGTGCTTCACAGTTGCAGTTTTTAGCACTATCCTCTGCTTCTAGGGTGTTCAAAAAGGTCTTGACACCCTTACTTTCCCTTCTCAGAACTCAGGGCATTCAAGTCAAGTTACATAACCTGCTCCTGAAGGATTAATCTCCGTTGCAGCTTTTAGAAAATGTCCACAAGACAATTCAGCTACTCTCTATGCCTTTGGCTGGGTGATAGAAGTCTGTTCTCCACCACTCTCAAACTGGCTTGGAAGAACCTGGTACACAGATGTACTCGAACTTCTAGCACACAGCCTTCCTGATAGGCCAGATCTGCTGTCTCAAGGCCCTCTGTTCACCCTGCTTCACCATCTCTGGCTTTGACAGGTTGACTGTTGAAACCCAGTTCTTAAAGGATGGAGAAATTTCGGAGTCAGTGATTTTTAGCTTGCTGAAAGCAAGAAAGGTCCTTTCCAGGAAGATCTATTCTTGCACCTGGAAGTCTTATTTTGCCTGGTGGGATCACAGCCAATTCAGTCCCAGAGATTACTATGTGCCTTGCATTCTGGCCTTCCTCCAAACAGGACTTGACCGGACTTGGCTCTTCCCCTAAAGGTCAACTGTCAGCCTTGTCCATCCTTTTTCAAAGGTCTCCGTCTTCACACTCCCTTCACAGGTGTTTCTTTTATCAGGCCCCCCTTTCAGCACCCTACGCTTCCCTGAGACCTTTAGAAACCGCCCTCAAACTTATCAGGGAAATTCTTCTGGAAATTCCTGCCAGCAAAGTGGCCTTTTTAGGAGCCATCACTTCTGTCAGATTTATTTCTGAAATAGCAGCCCTTTCCTATACAGAGCCTTTCCTCATACTTCAAAAAGACAAGGTTTGTCCTAACCTCAAGACCATCCTTTTCCCGTAAGTAGTTTCAGTATTCCACATTCATCAATGACTGCTGTGCCCGGCTCCTAAGCACATAAAGGAATTCTCTCTACATTGCTTGAACGTAGTCAGAGCCATTAGCGCATGCTTCAAAGCTACTGCTACCATTAGAAAAATGGATTCCCTGTTTGTGCTGTCCTTGGGATCTCGCAAGAGGCACCCTGCTTAAAAATCCACCATTGCATGATGGATAAAGAATCTAATTGCAAGAACCTGCTCTCTTAAGCAAAAACCTTCTCCTGAGCTTTTGTGCGCTTACTACAGAAGATCTGTAGGAGTTTAATGGGCTTTTTGATACTAATGCCGCGAACACACGAGCAAAATGTCCGACAGAAAAAGTCAGACGGAATCTTTTCATCGTATATTCCGATCGTGTGTGGGCCTCATCTGACTTTTTTTTCAAAAATTCTGACGGACCTAAAAATAGAACATGTTCTAAATATTTCCGACGGAACCAATTCCTATCGGGAAAACCGCTCGTCTTTATGCTGTTCCGACGGACCAAAAACGACGCATGCTCTGAAGCAAGTACGAGACGGCAGCTATTGGCTACTGGCTATTGAACTTCCTTTTTCTAGTCCCGTCGTACGTGTTGTACGTCACCGCGTTCTAGACGGTCAGACTTTGGTGTGATCGTGTGTAGGCAAGACAGTTTCAGCGGAACTCCGTCTGAAAAACCTTTAGAGTATATTCAGACTGGAAAACCGGTCGTGTGTACGCGGCATTAGCCTCTGTCACCCAACTGTGTAAGGCTGCCACCTGGTCTTCTGTTCATACTTTCTCAATGTTTTACCAGGTGAATGTCCAATCTCATGTGGATGCAGCTTTTGGCAACAAGACTTTTGCCGCGCCACTCTGCACTTCAGTTTTTTGTCCCCTTTTGTTGCTTGGGCCTGTGGACACAGTTCCATTTGCCTAGTTGTTGCCCACAATTTTGTATTCATTGCTTTTGGATGTCCCATGGTGTTTAAATATAGTGTCCTGTACTGTGTGATTAAGATAAAAGGAATTTTGACTTGCCAGTAAATCCCATATCTTGGAGTGCATACAGGACACAGATCACCCTCCCTTCTTTTCCTTGGTTTACTCTGCATCGCTTGCTACAAAACTGAGGACTCGTGTAGTGGGGTATGGTTTTAGGAGGAGGCGCCCTAGGGGGCGTTTACTCAAAAGCTTGCAGTGTCCAATTACCTGAAGGCTTGTAATCCATGATATATGAATGTTATTTGTGTCCTGTACTGTACTGTATTCCAAGATACGGAATTTACAGGTAAGTCAAAATTCCTTATAGTGCTCATTCACATATAGTGTGGTAACTGACGTTTTTTCTGCGCTGAAAAAAATGCCAGTCACTGCTGGAACACATAGAAATCAATTGTTTTTTTATGTGCCCTGTTCACACTGCAACTAAGTCTGCAGATGTAGTAAGCTGCGATAATATGAAGACATGCTGCATTGCATCACAGCGCACGGGAAGGGACCACGCAGCTGTGCGCTGACATCAATGAAGTGTCACTTTGTGTGCTTCAAATAAAGATTCCATACAAATAAGGGAAGTGTGCGATGTACTGAAATGTGCATCCCACCGCCGGGTCACTGCAGCCAAAACTAATCTCTGCCCATACACTAAAGCTGGCCATACATTATACAATTTTCTTATTCATTTTGATTTACCTTCAACTATCTAGTGCAAGGGCCTGCCTGGTTGCATACAAATTCAGAGTGTTTAGGATTGACCTCATATTATATGGTTTTGGTAAATCTTTAATGAAAATTGTACAATGCATGGCCAGGCTTACTGCGATGGTTTAGTGTGCAGGCAATGTGAATTGGCCCTTATTCTTTGCATGGGAGACTTTTTTTTTTAACATAGCATCAGATTCACCTTATGCTTCCTTAACCTAAAAAAAATAAATAAAAAAAATAAAAAACAGCTAACATAATTCATTATGAATCATGTCAAAGTCGCATACATTTTCTGTATCTTTGGGAAATTACAAATTAGTAATCTTTTAATTTAATGTATCTTTGGCAAATTAGTAAACATCAGTAGCAGTTTTGTAGATTTATGGTGCTTTCGCTCTGCCCTGCTGTGGTTTGGCCACAGCGAAGTGTACCCGTGGTTCCCCATAGACTTCTATTACGTCCTGTGTTTTTTGGTGCCTTTTCTAAAAGTGCACCGTAGATGCAGATTACAGGACTTTTGCTGCGCTTTCAAAAAATTCACAAAAAACATGGGTTATAATCATACCTCCCAAGTGTGCCTTATTTCGAGGGACTGTCCCTGATTTGGAGCAATGTCCCTCTGTCCCTCTTTCCTCCACTTTTGTCCCTCATTTTGATCTGATCTATACAGTTGTATATTAAATGCACTTTTTATCTTTCAAAAGGTGTTTCCCAGTGCTAAACTTTTCATCCAATTTCTAAATTACTGCATTTGTACATTTTAAAAACCAATATAAAGGAAGAGTAGTGGTAAAAAAAAGCACTTGTGGATTTAATTAACCTTTTTTGGGGGGTAATTCTCCTTTAAGGGGGTGTGGCAGGGTGTGTGTCTTATGCCTACGTACATTTGCTAGTAGGTGTCCCTCATTTCCATCTCAAAATGTTGGGAGGTATGCAAAAAGAAGTCTATTGCCGCGTACACACGAAGGGACAATCCCGCGGGATTATCCTCTGGACTGAAGTCCAGCGGATAATCCCCTCGTGTGTGGGCGCCGGCGGACTTTTTGGCGCCAAAGTACGGCGGACTAAAGTTTGAAGTTTTTGTTTTCAAATTATCCGCTGGACTTGGCAGTCCAGCGGATAATCCCGCCGTTAGTGGGCAAGTCCGCGGGACTTTTGAAATGAAGGGACTTGCCGCTCATCGGCAAGTCCGTTCATTTAGCACGTGACTTCAGGTTACGTAGCTAGCGTAGGCAGTTACTGCCGCCGCGCTAGCTCCGTGACCTGGCATGGATTTAAAGGGACTCCCACGCCGAAAAAACGGCGTGGGGGTTCCCCCCAAATCCATGTCAGACCCTCATCCGAGCACGCAGCCTGGCAGGCCAGGAAAGGGGTGGGGACGAACGAGCGCCCCCCCCTCCTGAGCCGTACCAGGCCGCATGCCCTCAACATGGGGGGTGCCCTGGGGAAAGGGGGGCCGTGCGGCCCCCCCACCCCAAAGCACCTTGTCCCCATGTTGATGAGGACAAGGGCCTCTTCCCGACAACCCTGGCCGTTGGTTGTCGGGGTCTGCGGGCGGGGGCTTATCGGAATCTGGGAACCCCCTTTAATAAGGGGGCCCCCAGATCCCGGCCCCCCACCCTATGTGAATGAGTATGGGGTACGATGTACCCCTACCCATTCACCTAAGGTGTAAAATGTAAAGTAAAAAAAAACACCCACACTTTTGAAAAAATAGTTTATTGCACTGCTCCGGGGGTCTTCTTCCGTCTTGGGGGTCTTCTCGCCGGACTCCTCCGCTCTCTTCTGCTCTTTTACCTAGCTCTTTCACGAGCGGGGGAAGTCCGGCTACCTTCTTCGTCGTCGCCGCCGTCTGGGGGTCTCGATCCGCCTTCGGGGGTCTTCTTCCGTCTTGGGGGTCTTCTCGCCGGACTCCCCCGCCATTTACCAAGCTCTTTTACCGAGCGGGGGAAGTCCGGCTACCTTCTTCGTCGTCGCCGCCGTCTGGGGGTCTCGATCCGCCTTCGGGGGTCTTCCGGGGGTCTCTTCTGTTCTTGCGGCGGTCGTCGTCTTCCGCGCCGCCGGCGCCTTCTCCTTCTTCTTGTCCTTCTTCTTGTTCTTCTTCTTCCGATGTTGACCCGACGCTCTCTCTGCCCGGAATGCCTGTGCCGCTCTGCGCTGAGACTTATATAGGGACATGGGGGACAGGGTCACATGCACATGTCACATGGTGACCCCGCCCCCTTGTGTTGTCACAGTCCCGGAGGATGCTGGGACTGTGACATCGCAAGGGGGCGGGGTCACCATGTGACATGAACATGTGACCCTGTCCCCCATGTCCCTATATAAGTCTCAGCGCAGAGCGGCACAGGCATTCCGGGCAGAGACAGCGACGGGTCAACATCGGAAGAAGAAGAACAAGAAGAAGGACAAGAAGAAGGAGAAGGCGCCGGCGGCGCGGAAGACGACGACCGCCGCAAGAACAGAAGAGACCCCCGGAAGACCCCCGAAGGCGGATCGAGACCCCCAGACGACGGCGGCGACGACGAAGAAGGTAGCCGGACTTCCCCCGCTCGTGAAAGAGCTAGGTAAAAGAGCAGAAGAGAGCGGAGGAGTCCGGCGAGAAGACCCCCAAGACGGAAGAAGACCCCCGGAGCAGTGCAATAAAATATTTTTTCAAAAGTGTGTGTGTTTTTGTACTTTACATTTTACACCTTAGGTGAATGGGTAGGGGTACATCGTACCCCTACCCGTGTGTGGGCAAGTCCGTTCATTTTCAAAAGTCCCGCGGACTTTTGGCCGGCGGATTATCCGCTGGAGAAGTCCGTGCGTGTGTGGGCAAGTCCACACCCTCGGAAAGTCCAGCGGACCTAGCTGGAAAGTCCCGCGGGATTGTCCGCTGGACTAGGTCCGCCGGCAAAAGTCCCTACGTGTGTACGAGGCATAAGGGAAACCACAGGTACACTGTGCTGCAGCCAGACAGCAGCGGGGCAGTATGAAAGTGCCCTAAGTCAATAATTTTTTTTTTTTTTAATTAACAAGCCTTTAAATATAAGACTGTAGTATGTAGACATGATTCATAATCTTACATGATAGCCAGAGGCAGGTTTAACACTAATACCCAAACAGGTCCTTCCACATTCCCTATGCACTTGTGTCCTCAGTGCTTCTAGTATAGCAGTCTTAGAAGGAATTCTGGGGCTGTGGCTGTAGGAGCGCTGGGTGAGCTTCAAATTGGGGTGTGTAGGAGTCGGCCGAGAAGGAATGTGACTAGTCAGACTCTTGTTGTAACATTTTAAACCACTCTCTATGTCAGCTGGAGTGCTGGTGGTTTAAAAAGTACGCAGGTCACCCAGGATAAAGACAATACGTCACACTGACTTATTCATTTCAGTAATCAAAAATAAATGTAAATTACCTAAATATATTTTTTCTCTCGTATTGACGTCAGGTGTGCATATTATACTACTTTCCCACATAGGTAATGGCAAATAAATTTCACGTACATGATAATTAGGGTTGCCACCTGTCCAGGATTCACCCGGACAGTTCGGGTTTGAAATCATGTGTCCGGGTTTCAGACTTCCTGAAACCCAGACACATTATTCAGACTGGACTATGGCTTCCCAGTAGTGTTGCTGGCTGCAGTTGTCTAAGCTGAGAGTATCTTTTACACTCTTTCATGCTGCCCAAAGCCAGCACTAACAGTCCCCCCCCCCCACCCAAACACACAGACAGACGGGAGCGAAGAGAGGGCTCGATCTGCACCTCTTCGTCCTGCCCCAACCCCCCCCTGCGTCTGCCCACACTGCAATCCCTGGCACTGTGCCTCAGAAAAGAAAAGCGGGGGCCGGAAATTTGAAGTCCAGCAGCCTCAGATACTTCTGGATGAGAGGTGCTGACTGCCAAGGGGTGAGTGAGCTCACCATCCATCCCTGTCTGTGACTGAAGTCTCCCTCCTCCCTCCCCCTTTTCTCTCCCCTTTCTCTGAGTGAGTACACTAAGGTAAATCTGGGTTCTCAGAGCACCCCTTACATCAGAATTCCTCTTTACACCAGAGGCCACAGTGTTCTCCCTTACACCAGAGTTCTCAGTGTTCCCAGAGTTCTCCTTTACATCAGAGTCTGCAGAGTCCCCCCTTACGGTGAAAGTAAAAGTGGAACTCTGTGGACTCTGATATAAAGGGGGACTCTTGTTACTAACATCATATGATTAGAAATTTTTTTTATTAGCAAAATATACGAGTAGTTCATACAAAAAAATAAAAATATTGCTGTGCACCGCGTAACTGTTCGGGTTTGACGTGAAGAAAAGGTGGCAACCCTAATGATAATACATATACATTGCTTACCCAAATATTTTAACATTAACACCCACATAGCATCGGTAAAGGCGGACAGCACTCCGTGTCAAAGATGCGATGTCAGAGTTGCCTCAGTGGTCTTGTGGATGTTGATACCACAGAGATGGTATCATGATAATTAGTCAAGAGGGTCCAAAACGCATGGCCCTATACTATATACTATACTATACTAGCATAGAAGTCGTATATGATATAAGAATGTATATGCATGAACCAAGCTAGTTCAATAATGGTATGGGCTTAGAATCTAGGGGACAATAGAGAAAATAAATAAATAAATGAATAAATACATAAAATAAAATGTGTATATAAAAAAAAAAAGACAAAAACAGTGTAATAGAGTGTGTAAAGTGTTAGGCCTCTTTCACACTTGTGCGACTTCAAAGTCGGGCATTTTTACAGCGATTTTGCAGCGATTTTTGCCGCGATTTCAGGGAATGCCTGTGTAAGTGGCATCAAATCGGACCAAAGTAGTGCAGGGACTACTTTAAAGTCGGAATGACTTGAAGTCGTACTAATGTGAATGGCTGTCATTGGAAATTATGGGGAACGACTCGTCATGCTACTTTGCAGTCCCAAATCGTGGGACAAGTCGTATAAGTGTCCTCTTTCACACTTATACGACTTGTCCCATAATTTGGGACTGCAAAGTAGCATGACAAGTCGTTCCCCATGATTTCCAATGACAGCCATTCATATTAGTACGACTTCAAGTCGTTCCGACTTCAAAGTAGTCCCTGCACTACTTTGGTCCGATTTTGGATGCCACTTACACAGGCATTCCTTGAAATCGCGGCAAAAATCATGGCCGCGAATCATGGCAAAATCGCTGTAAAATCGCATGCCTTTGAAGTCGCACAAGTGTGAAAGGGGCCTTAGAGTGTGTCCCGCATAGCATGTATCTTTTTATTTATATACACATTTTATTTTATTTATTAATTTTTTCTCTATTGTCCCCTAAATTCTAAGCCCATACCATTATTGAACCAGATTGGTTCATGCATATACATTCTTATATCATATACTACTTTACTTCTATGCTGTTATGACAGCATCTATTGATACATATGCATTTATGTTTCAGTTGACATTATTAATGAATACTGGGAGATCTTTGGTGACACATTCCCCCATCCCAGCCATGTCTGCCCCCCGTTTGTGCATTGTTGGGTTGGTTTTTCCTCTGCCTCCTCAGCTTCCGAGCTGGACCCTCATTACTGCTGCCTCTGGGTATCCAGCAATTGGTAGTCTGATCCAGCCCTTGGTGAGTAGAGGGCCATGCGTTTTGGACAGTCTTGACTAATTGTCACGATACCATCTCTGTGTTGATACTTATTTGATTCATTATACCCCCTACAGATGTACTACACATGCATCTACCCCTGAGGAAGCGAGCATGGTCTTGCGAAACGTGTACTTTTCATGCCTGTGTACTTTGCAATTTACATTTTATACCATGATACGTGTAATGACATTTTTTACTGTATGTATTATTTCAGTGGCTTGGCTATGATTCATGTTTATGTTTGCATGACAATTTTAATACATTTTGAGACTGCATTTACTCTGTCAATTGTTGGCTAACTGCATTCACCTCATTTAAAGTCCTGGGGCGATTTCCTGTTTTTTGTTGCATATATTGGGATGAAGGTGGTCTGCGGGTGACACCAGACCTTTTCCTTTTTGTCACCCTTTTGGAGGATAGTGTAATGTTACCGTTATATAAAATATTAATTATATTTGAAGGGTGGTGATGTCACTTCTGTAAAAAAATTAAAATAAACAACTTTCAATATATTGTACCCCCTTTTGAAGGTAGTAGTGTCGCTTTTATAAAACACAACATATTTGGGAAATAATGATGTCATCCTTGTAATATACAATGTATAACATATTTGGACAGTAGTGATGTCACTGCTTTAAAATGTTAAAAAAATACTAATGTAATTAAAATTTTACTGAGTTTACTTCTAGCCAAATCTAAGCTTTGAAGAGCAGGATTGTCCTGGCTGTGAATTATAATATAAGTTTGAAGAGTGGTGACTTGACTCATAAAAAAATAAAAAATTGTATTTGGTAATTATTAATGTCACCCTTAAATGTCGCTTATATTTGGGGAGAACAAATGTTCTTAGGCCCCTTTCACACTGGGGCGGGAGCGGCGTCGGCGGTAAAACAGCGCCTTATTTAGTGCTGCTTTACCGTCGTTTTAGCGGCGGTTTTCGGCCGCTATCGGTGCGGTTTTAACCCCCGCTAACGGCTGAAAAAGGGTTAAAACCGACCACAAAGCGCCGCTGCAGCTGCGCTTTGCCAGCGGTATTGCCGCGCTGTCCCATTGAATACACTGCTCCTTCACCGCTTCAAAGATGCTGCTAGCAGGACTTTTTTGACCGTCCTGCTAGCGCAAGCGCTCCAGTGTGAAAGCCCTCCGGCTTTCACACTGGAGTGAAAAGGGCCGGATTTTTTCAGGCGCTATACAGGCGCTATTTTTAGCGCTGTAGCACCTGAAAAACGCCTCAGTGTGACAGGGGCCTTATTTTTTATTTTGTGGACTCCTTTTTGTACTTTTCCTTCTTTTTTGTGGCATTGTATTCAATCGGTTGCATGGCAAAAGTACGTTTCATCAGCCGGAATATAGCCCAAATTGTAGCGCCTGAAAAACGCCCCAGTGTGAAAGGGGCCTTACTGTGAAATGTGAAAGGGAAATGTTTTCACTTCTGTAAATATAATTATCCCTAAAAGGTATATTGTACATTTTGTATTATATCTAAAAAGTATATTGTATATTTTTTATTCTCTCTAATAGGTATATTGTTTATTTTTGTATTAATATGTGAATTGCTGTTAGTAGGAAGATGTGAGTTCCTAGGAAAGGTACTAATTGTACTGTCCGTGCCAAGAGAAACTCTTGATAACGTTGACTGTGGTGACTTTAGTAGAATTGGAGGGGGATGACACATAGAGGTGCAGCTGCATACCTGCGTCATGTTCACTCTTTCACACCTAACCACAGGCGAGTGTCACATACTGCCCATCCTCCACCCCTCCCACTATAGACACAGGTACGCTCCCTCGCTTGTCTTATCACACACCTAAGTTTTGGAGAGACACCGTCAATATGCTTCAGCAAACTTTGTGTCTTTCTCTTCTTCTTGCCGTAATTGGGATATGTTCTACAGATGACATCCCAGGTAACAAAAACTTTATTCTTTTACATATGTTTTCTGAGGATCTCTTCTTTGTGTATTGACTTATATCTTAATTCAAGGAAATCTATATCCAGGCAGCTTGTTTATCAAGCTAGGACTGGGGCATTAGGTTAAAAAAAAGCCTTTCTCAACCTCTTTTAATGTGGAGGAACCTTTTAAATAACTCTCCGGTCTCAAGGAACCCCCGCTGACATCTATAGATCACCTTACATTAGCAAGATGGTCACTGTTGAAAATGCACCTTTACATTTGTGGTCAATGGGAACATTTCCCTCTGACAGATAGCTAAAAGGATCATTGTTGTCATTGGTTGATTATCTGAGATTTGAAAATTGCTCAAGGAACCCCTAGAAACCACTGTAGGAACCCTAGTGTTCTATGGAATCCTGGTTGAAAAAGGCTGGAGCAGGGGCGGACTGACAACTCATGGGGCCCCCGGGCAATAGGAGATTATGGGGCCCCCGGGCAATAGGAGATTATGGGGCCGCACAGTATACACACACACATTATACAATCGCACAGTATACACATACATGTACACACAGTATACACAGACATGTTTCTATTGGCTGAGAAGGTACTGGAGAGGTGGGGCAGCTATAATCTCTGGATTTTTAGACCAAAAGGATGTCGGTAAGGGACATTTCAGAAACAGATGTAAAAAAAAACACAGATTTTTACATACTGTCCCTGGTTTTACTGAGGCTGGCAACCCTGATGGGGCCCCCTAGTGGCCCGGGCCCTCGGGAAATGCCAGAGTGGCCGAATGGTCAGTCCACCCCTGGGCTGGAGTAAACCTTGACTTGATAATTTTTTTAGTTTGCTGGCAAGATCGTATGGAGAGGCCTTTCATTACGTATGAGTGCCTATTGTTATTACAGTTGTATGGAATGGGTTTATACCCCAGTCAGTTTATTTTTGCTGTCCATGTCCCATTAGGGAGATCTCTCTTCTCTCTGTCCTGCAGACACAGCAGAAACTTTGTTCAAATATTTTTTATAAATAAATATCTGAAAAGTTTGGCGTACATTTGTATTCACCCCCCCATAGAGTCAATACTTTGTAGAACCACCTTTCACTGCAATTACAGCTGCAAGTCTTTTGGGGATGTCTCTACCAGCTTTGCACATCTAGAGAGTAAAACTCTTGCCCATTTTTCTTTGCAAAATTGCTCATGCTCTGTCAGAATGGATGAAGGGCGTCCGTGAACAGCAATTTTCAAGTCTGCCACAGATTCTCAATTGGATTTAGGTCTGGACTTTGACTGGGCCATTCTAACATATGAATATGCTTTGATCTGAACCATTCCATTGTAGCTCTGGCTGTATGTTTAGGGTGGTTGTTCTGCTGGAAGGTGAACCTCCTCCCCAGTCTCAAGTCTTCTGCAGACTCTAATGCCGCATACACACGACCGGACTTTCCGGCAAACTAGGTCCGACAGGATTAGTCTGTCAGACAATCCGATCGTGTGTGGGCTAATCCGTTTTTTTTTTCGGGAAAAAATTCCGGCGGACCTAGAAATAGAACATGTTTCAAATCTATCCGATGGACTCAATTCCGACAGACCCAAATCGGGAAAAGCATTCGTCTGTGTGCTGGTCCGACAGACCAAATACGACGCAAGGGCAGCTATTGGCTACTGGCTATTTTTGTGTCCCGTTTACGTCACCACGTTCGAACAAACAGACTTTCGACTGGACTTAGTCCGTTCGTATGTGGCCAAGTCCGTTCGTTCGGAAAGTCCGTCAGAACTCCGCCGAAAGTCCGTTGGGAAGACCGTCGGACCTAGTTTGCTGGAAAGTCCCATTGTGTGTACGCGGCATAACAGGTTTTCTAAGATTTCCCTGTATTTGGCTCCATCCATCTTCCCATCAACTCCAACCAGCTTCCCTGTCCCTGCTGAAGAAAAGTATCCCCACAACATGATGCAGCCACCACAATGTTTCATGGTGGGGATGGTGTGTTCAGGGTGATGTGCAGTGTTAGTTTTCCGCCACACATAGCGTTTTGGTTTTAGGCCAAAAAAAATTCAATTTTGGTCTCATCTGACAAGAGCAACTTCTTCCACGTTTGCTGTGTCCGCCACATGGCTTCTTGCAAACTACAAACAGCACTTCTTTCTTTCAACAATGGCTTTCTTCTTGTCACTCTTCCGTAAAGGCCCGATTTTTGGAGTGCACAACTAATAGTTGACCTGTGGACAGATTTTCCCACCTGAGCTGTGGATCTCTGCAGCTCCTCCAGAGTTACCATGGGCCTCTTGGCTGCTTCTATAATTAATGCTCTCCTTGCCCGGCCTGTCAGTTTAGGTGGACGGCCATGTCTTGGTAGGTTTTCAGTTGTGCCGTACTTCTTCTGTTTTAGGATGATTGAACAGTTCTCCGTGAGATGTTCAAAGCTTGAGATATTTATTTTAAACCTAAACCTGCTTTACACTTCTCCACAACTTTATCCCTGACCTGTCTGGTGTGTTCTTTGGCCTTCATGGTGCTATTTGTTCACTAAGGTTCTCCAACAAACCTGTGAGGGCTTCACAGAACAGCTGTATTTATACTAAGATTAAATTACACACAGCTGGACTCTATTTACTAATTAGGTAACTTCTGGAGGGAATTGGTTCCACTAGATTCTATTTAGAGGTATCAGAGTAAGGGGGCTGAATACAAATGAACACACTTGTCAGATATTTATTTGTAAAAAAAATTTAAAACCATTTATCATTTTCCTTCCACTTCACAATTATCTACCACTTTGTGTTGGTCTATCACATAAAGCTCCAATAAAATTAATTTATGTTTTTGGTTGTAACATGACAAAATGGGGAAAATTTCAGTGCCCTGATTATCAGTGTAGATGTCCCCTTTCCCACAGAATACCAACTCTCCTCTCCCCATGCTGTGACAGTGTGAGGAAAGGAATGACGATAATCGGCAAGTGTGTTTACACTGTGATCAGCTGTGATTAAACACAGCTGATCACATGGTAAAGGGTCGTTGTGATTGGCCCTTTACCCCGATTTGTGATTAACTGTGTCCGAAGGATCACAGAGCTTGCCAGTTGTGTCGCAGCGGGCACAGTTCTGGGAGGACGTAAATAGACGCCCTCCCAGAACTGGACAACCGCGCTGTAGCCATCATTAGGCTATAGTCTGATCATTGGAGGAGAGCAGGCTAAGTTCACAGCACAGCTAGAGAACTGACCACGGTGTGTTCTCCTGCTTAGTGTGGTCAGATTTTAATAGGAAAGCAGAGGGACTGGCAGGAACACCAGGAATTTCATACAAAGGAAGCAATACAAAGAGAACAGCATACTTTCTCATATAAGTACATGGTACAGCAACCACATATCAGGAATATGAAGTGTTGTAACAAATGCTTTAAAGACTTCCCTATGGAAAATATAGGATAACAAAGATCGCTGTCTTGCAGGCATGCACAAATTTAAGCCTTGACATGTTGTGTATCTATTTATTCGGTGCAACTTCATCTTTTATATTTTACCAAAAATGTGGGTAATGTTTGTTTTTCGTGCCCTAAAATTAACCTTAGTGTATTTCTTTTACCAAAAAAATGCACATGATAAACTGTTGTGCAAATAATATGACATAAAAAATTGAACTATTGACACTATTTTATTCTCCAGGGTCTCTGCCTTCAGAAAAACATATGTAGCACCCTGGGATTTAGTCAGGGAGCTCCTTACAAATTTAAATGCCAAGAGTAGTTATTTTGGTTGATTGATAGAAATCTATTGATTTCTCCCCAAGTTTGGCCTGGTTGCACTTTTCTCTTCTACCACTAGGTGGCCAGGAACTTGGCAGTACTAGATATGAGAAGAGCAACCCAAGGTCAGGTTATGGGTATATGGGGTATCTCAGCCAATGGGGTTTTCTCGAATCCCTTGGCCTGCTGGGAGCACCTACTGTATATATTTGAGTAGAGTTAGGTCGTCTGTGTTCTGTGCCACCTTGACGGCTGTCTGGGTGGACATGTGTCATATGCCCCAGGCTGCCACGCTGGAGATTGGGCCTATCCCGGGACATCTGGCTGCCAGGTCGTGTGAGGGCCTATCCAGAAGCAAGAGGGCAGCGCAGGGTTAAGACTGCGGCTTGCAGTCCAACCAGAAGTGACGGTTCTGCCAGCCGGAGAACCAGTCAGTGGTCGGAGGTAGAAGGGAAACTGTTGCCACAAAGGGACCATTCACCTCACTACCAGGGACCACATTGAGTAACTGAAGAAAGTACCGGAACCATATTCTCACCGAACGGGCATGGTGGAAAATCAGGAAACTAGAGGCGGTATTCAAGTCAGGGACCCAACCAGCAGAGGAGACGCTTGCAGGGCAACCTTGTTAGTCAAGCCAGGGACCTGGTTGGTTAGCAGTGGTGAAGCTGGAGAAGTATCTGGAGTGCCCAGCTAGGGACCCAGCAGGGAAGCATGGGTGACGCTTGTGGGAGATACCACCGCCAACCGTGGAGGAGCTCAGGGGATTCAGAGTCAGTGAATCAGAGGGTCTAGTAAGAGACCGGGAGCTCAGTGTTGAAGAACTAAAAGAGATAGTTGTAGTGGAGCTGAAAGAACTGTTTACTTTGAGTTAGGAACTGTTAAAGGACTGTTGCTATAGGAGACAGCGTTCCTGCATGTGCAGATGTGGCACCTTGCTGGGGCCTTTCCCTGCACTGCTGTCCTATGGAAGTCTCTGAGTCTGCCAATTGAATCTACAACTACTTAAAGGTGTCCTGCCCTCTTTCCCCCAAAATTACAAAAAGGACTGTCAAAAGAAATGAAACCTCTTTTACACCCAAGAAGTGTGTGGCGCCCAGTGACTCTCACCATCTTTGTACCCACTATGCCTCACAACCCACTACATATTGAAGGATGTCAGCTATCTTTGGCTTTGGAGGTCCTCATTAAACTGGACAAGGCCGGAGACCTTGCTACACATATAATGTGCAAGCACTAATCTTCAGGCCTAAAGTGAAACAAAATTGGTTCATGCAGTGAAAGGGTCAAGGCCCTGTGTAACGCAAAAATGCTTTATATCCTATTCCGGTAGAAATGCATTCAGCTGCAAGTCAAAGATGAGAATTAGATACATTGTAATGAATGAGACTTCTATACGAAATGCACTGTAATTCTGTAAAATGTAGACGGCACGGGTGAGTAGGTCCTGATGGCTGTTTGGTGACTGTGACCATATAGGCAGCTTTATTGTTTCTTTATATCTGTGTTTCAGTTATTTCTGGAGTGTTCATGCCGAACAACATCAATGTGGACTATGACGGGGCCAAAACCGCCTGTGCCATGCAATACAGCCGACTGGCGACTCTGGATGAAATTACTACGGCCTTCAAAAAAGGATACGAGTTCTGCAAGTAAGTTTGGGAGAAAAAACATGGTACCCTATGCAGATCATAAATTATACCTGTCATTGAAATTCGGATGAATTTTTTGTTATTCTGAAATTTGGATGTATCCAAGTTTCTGAATAACAATCGTAATGAATTTCAACGAATCCGAAACAATGAATCAAAATTTCAGCCAAAATTTGAATTTGAATAGTTTTAGAATCTAATTAATATAGTTTTCGAATCAAATTTTAATACTTTTAAATTAAATTAGAATTTCTGAAGGGAATAAAATAGAATAGAAAATAAAGGAATAGAATAGAAAATAATAATAGAATATAATACACAATAAAAGAATAGAAAAAAAAAACAGAATAGAAAATAAAAGCTTCCATGGCGCGCACCCAGCTGTTTGGGCTCTGAAGAGTGACGAGGTAATGTTAACATCACATACACCTCCACCTTTGCATCGGCCCTACTGCTAATCCGGAGGTCTTGTGGAACCTGGAAGGAGAATACATTGAAGGATCGCCACCAGCGTGAACAGACCTGCTAGTGAGGATGGAGCATCAGTGTGGTTTTGGGTGAGCTTGTTCCAGGGATGCTGCTCCTGATTTTCTCATCCTTACTGCACCGCTGCCACCACCGCTGAGTGGATGCCCCCCACCTCCATACATTAGGCTGCAGTTTCACCAACTAGCCTCTTCTTTCTTTGTTCCCCTGTCAGCCCTTTCCACATGCTTGTTGAACCAATCCTTCATCTCCTTCATGCAAGCGCCTGAAAAAACAGCAAACAGTCCACACAATATGGATGGATCGGTTGCCCCTTATTGGTTTCAAGGACTATTTTTGATGTGCCCATTTAGCTATCTAGGTTGGTCTACTATTTTTCTAGCAATTCAATTGGCCATCGCTGCTTTCTTTGAAGTGCCTAATCAGTGCACAGGGTTGACTGGTAGTGTGAAAGTGGGTAATGCATGTGAGCCTGGGCCCCATTCTTTCCTTTAGTTAGATTTTTGACAACGTTGTCTCAAATGTTTTTACTGTGGTGTGGTGAAGGTTGCCTCTTTGTGAAAGTTCTACTAGTAAATATTTTCTAATTTGTGACATTCACACTGCTGTGTGTTTCCCTTTGGAGTTACTTTATCTTAGTTTTCTTATATCCAAGTCCTTCCTCCCTTAAAGTAAAACAGAACAAAATAGAATAGAGAATAAAAGAACAGAATAAAATAGAATAGGGGCGTGGCCTGGACATGGCTGTGTGAAGACGTGTTTTCTGTAAGCGCCTGGCCTCCCCCTGCCCATCGCGATATAGTACAGAATCTAACCGTTTGTCTCACCGGCATGCTAGCTGCTAAACAGGATACAGGACCAGATGGTTGGCTTGAGCAACCCGTTCCCACACATCCTAGGGGGAGTTGCAATGCTTCTTCCAGAGCGCACACTGCACCACCCCAGGTGCCATAGTGGTGGCAGCTCGTGGCTCAGGCCTGAGCAATCAAACAATGCCGGTTCCACTTGCATCTCCTGGCTCATCCTCCAAATCGGACTCCCTACCAGAGGCCTCTGCACTTTTCCGTCCGGACAGGTCAGATGTACCAAACTCCCCGCTTCGGAGGGAGTCAGGCCACCTCAACGGTGATATCCGGCCCTTTTACAGACCCTACCTACCAAACAGGACATTGAGGCCCTGATTCTTCGGGGAGAAGAGAAGCACTGCGAGACATCCAGGCTGTGAGGGCGGAAGTCCACTCACTTTCAGAGAGAGTGGATACAGGAGAGATGTCGATATTCTCCCTGAAAACACTGTGTGGCAGCCCTGGAGTGTTCCCACATCTCCCAAATGAACACGGGGTGGACCTTAAACTCCACTTGGATGACCTAGAAGACAGAAGCCGCAGGAATAATCTGCAGGGGGCTTCCTGGAGGCTACAGGCACTGAGGATCTGTAAGCTATAGTGAGTGCCATCTTCCAGAAGGTCTTAGACTCCCCACAGATCAATATGGAACAGGACAGGGTTCATAGAGCCCTGGGCCTTAGATCAACCGACCCCAACAGGCCCTGAGATGTAGTGTGTCGCTTACATCGCTACCCCCAGAAAGAATTAATTCTTCCCAAAACTTTTTTTTTTTACCCTTGTGTTGCTTTTTTTTACCATTTTGTGTTGCAAGTCAGCACTTCCTAGTTTCTGGTCAAGGATGGGCCCCACTGCCTCCTGGGATTGCTATGTCACAGCTATCCCAGGAGACCACATGTTACTAATCCCCAATTTTGCGGTGCATATGTTTGCTGTGGGTTTCCGCACATGTGCGCAAATGCTGTGGGGTGCTATAGTGCCAGAGGCTGGTGGCATTTGTGCGCACGCACAGAAATCAGCACGCATGCACCTAGGGTTGCCACCTCATCCCTTTAACCACTTAACAACCGGCCCATAGCCGAAAAAACGGCTACAGGGCGGTTGCTTAACTCTGGGAGGCCGTTAATTAACGGCCTCACAGAATTCTGCTCTTGCGCGCCCCCTGGGGCGCGCACTCGAGAACATCCATGATCGCCAGGTCCAGAGGACCCGGCGGATCATGGATCACGGCCGGGTCATCGCGGCCGTTTACCACGTGATCGCTCCGTCAAATGACGGAGCGATCACATGTAAGCAAACCGGCGTCATTTGATGACGCCGGTTCCTCTCTCCTCCTCTCTCTGTACCGATCGGTACAGTGTGAGAGGAGAGGGGGAGGGATCGGTGGCAGCAGTGCTGTGGGCGGGATCTGTAGTGCCCACAGCCTGCTCTGCATGCCACCGATCCATCCATGCTCAGCCATCCCTCCATACCCTGCAATACACAGCAATAGCCTGCAGTGTATTGCTGGGTATTGCAGGGTATGGAGGGATGGCTGAGCATGGATGGATGGATACCCTGCAATGCTCTGCCATACCCTCCAATACTGTGCCATACCCTCCAATACTGTGCCATACCCTCCAATACTGTGCCATACCCTCCAATACTGTGCCATACCCTCCAATACTATGCCATACCCTGCAATACTCTGCCATACCCTGCAATGCTCTGCGATGCTCTGCCATACCCTGCGATACTCTGCCATACCCTGCGATACTCTGCCATACCCTGCGATACTCTGCCATACCCTGCAATACTCTGCGATACCCTGCCATACCCTGCGATACTCTGCCATACCCTGCGATACTCTGCCATACCCTGCGATACTCTGCCATACCCTGCGATACTCTGCGATACCCTGCGATACCCTGCGATACCCTGCGATACTCTGCCATACCCTGCGATACTCTGCCATACCCTGCGATACTCTGCCATACCCTGCGATACTCTGCCATACTCTGCGATACTCTGCCATACCCTGCCATACCCTGCGATACTCTGCCATACCCTGCGATACTCTGCCATACCCAACAATACCCTGCGATACCCAACAATACCCTGCGATACCCAACAATACCCTGCGATACTCGCTACGATCAAAGCCAGGATCGTTTTTTTTTTTATTTCAGGCTTTCCAGCCTAGAGGTGAGATGTGGGGTCTTATTGACCCCATATCTCACTGTAAAGAGGACCTGTCATGCCATATTCCTATTACAAGGGATGTTTACATTCCTTGTAATAGGAATAAAAGTGATCAAAAAAAATTTTTTGGGGGAAAAAAAGGGTCAAACTAAAATAAAGTAAAATGAACAATAAAAATATATATATTTTTTTTAAAGCGTCCCTGTCCCCGTGTGCTCGCATGCAGAAGCGAACGCATACGTAAGTCCCGCCCACATATGAAAACGGTGTTCAAACCACACATGTGAGGTATCGCTGCGAACGTTAGAGCGAGAACAATAATTTTGGCCCTAGACCTCCTCTGTAACTCAAAACATGTAACCAGTAAAAAAAAATAAAGCCTATGGGGATTTTTAAGTAGCGAAGTTTGGCGCCATTTCACGAGTGTGTGCAATTTTGAAGGGTGACATGTTGGGTATCTATTTACTCGGCGTAACTTCATCTTTCACATTATGCAAAAACATTGGGCTAAATTTACAGTTTTGTTTTTTGTAAAGCACAAACCATTTTTTTTCCAAAAAAAACACGTTAGAAAAATTGCTGCGCAAGTACCGTGCTAGATAAAAAGTTGCAACGACCGCCATTGTATTCTCTAGGGTCTTTGCTAAAAAAACATATATAATATTTTGGGGTTCTATGTAATTTTCTAGCAAAGAAATGATGATTTGTACATGTAGGAGAGAAATATCAGAATTGGCCTTGGTGCTCCAGAACACCTGATGGTGCTCCCTGCATGTTGGGCCTCTGTATGTGGCCACACTGTGTAAAAGTCCCACACATGTGGTATCGCCGTACTCGGGAGTAATAGCAGAATGTGTTTTGGGGTGTAATTTGTGGTATGCATATGCTGTGTGTGAGAAATAACCTGCTAATATGACAATTTTGTGAAAAAAAAAAAGAAAAAAAATCTTGATATTGCAAAGAATTGTGGGAAAAAATGACAACTGCAAAAAACTCACCATGCCTCTTTCTAAATACCTTGGAATGTCTTCTTTCCAAAAAGGGGTCATTTGGGGGGTATTTGTACTTTCCTGGCATGTTAGGGTCTCAAGAAATGAGATAGGCCGTCAGTACTTCAGGTGTGATCAATTTTCAGATATTGGCACCATAGCTTGTGGACTCTATAACTTTCACAAAGACCAAATAATATACCCCAATTTGTACTTATTTTTACCAAAGATGTGTAGCAGTATAAATTTTGGCCAAAATTTATCAAGAAAAATTACAAATTTGCTAAATTTTATAACAAAAACGAAGAAAAATTCATTTTTTTACTGAATTTTCAGTCGTTTTTCTTTTATAGCGCAAAAAATAAAAAACCCAGAGGTGATTAAATACCACCAAAAGAAATCTCTATTTGTGTGAAAAAAAGGACAAAAATTTCATATGGGTACAGTGTTGTATGAATGAGTAATTGTCATTCAAAGTGTGAGAGCACCGAAAGCTGAAAATTGGTCTGGTTATTAAGGGTGTTTAAGTGCCCAGTGGTCAAGTGGTTACAACCAAAAACATATAAATTACACAGGTTCTGAGGCTGATTATGGTGGTAATTAAACTCACTTGGTGCCTTATCTGCTTTTTTTGTTGTAATTCTTTTATTTTTATTTTAAGTGTTGCAGTTTACAGTCAAACAGAGAAATGGGAAAATGGAGCATGATCAACATATAGCATACACAATAAAAAGCTCTCAATTAAGTTTGCAAGCCACTGGACCTAGCAAAAACATAGTAGAAATGGTCAAGTAAAACAGATCAAGTATGAGGGTGGCCTGCAGTTGTTCATACATGTGAAACAAACAAAATAGTGATGTGAGAGACCAAGCACGAAAATTCATAAGCTTAAAACTGTGCAACCATTTTTTTAACGGAATAATATATTATACCGAGAGTCAAGGCTTCCTGGTACCCAGGTGAACCCATACTGTCAGTGAGTCAGTGTAGAGCAGAGGTTCAGCAAGAGGGGTGGAGCCACTAGGTCAGGGAATGCAGCCAATCTCAAGGGTTCAGCCCAATTGCGAGACCCCCTGAAGATAGGCATCAGTATATACAAAATGTTGCGATGGTCTCCAGGTGTCATGGAAGATCTCCTCCCTGTTGTGCAAGATCCTCCATGTCCCTGAGTTCATTGACTTTGGAAAACCGCAAGGATTTCGACAGTGGGTTCTCAGATGTCCAACATAGGGGGATGCATGCCTTAGCTGCATTCAATAACTGAATTGTGAGGGAGGCCTTATACTTCCTGATTGGATGTTCTGAAAGATGGAGCAGACAAGCCGCAGGGTTCCTGTCCCGATGTTGGTCAAGTGCTTTACAGTACCAATCACCTCCCGCCAAAAGGGCCCCAATTTGGGACAATCCCAAACGATATGAGGCATCGTTCCCTCTGCATTGCCACATTGCCAGCATGTACTGGGAACTAGGATAAAAGCGGTGCAAAGCCACGGGGACTCTGTACCATCGAGTCAGTATCTTGTAACCAGTCTCTTGAATTTAGTGTGCAAAATGGAGAATTTTCTCACGCGCGTCAGTGAATTGGGTTTAAAGGTCTGCTTCCCATTTAGAAAGGAACCCGGCATACAGTATAACCTGTTGGTCAGTTTAGAGACACATAAATCAATGAGAGGCAATGGCGGATTGGTTTGTTCCTATGACAGATATGTTCTTGTTCCGTGAGCAGTCAAAACAAACACGGGGTGCGCGAACACCGACGGAGAAAGTTGCGCAACTGGAGACTGCTCCAGAAGTCTGGAGGGGGGTCTGTAGCGGTCATGCAGACAGAGGGGGGGAGCTGATTAAGATGGCCACTTACAGCCAGGCGCTGAAAGTGAAGGTTCTGAAGGCCTGGTATAAATTCTGGATTGCCCAAGATAGGCACCAAGGGGGAAGGTACTGGTGATATTGAAGAGTGTCTGAATGCATCCCCAGCAACCGACAATGTGCTGCCAAGAGTGCGGTGGTTGCTGAGGGCCTTTGGTAAGGAAGAGGTGATCCAGGGTCAACTCTTCGCCATGTCATTGTAGTCTTCCAGTTCCATGGCCACCCACTGTTTGGCTTCACCATGGCAATACCAATCCACTATTCTGGTAAGATGCACTGCTCTGCAATAGGCCATCACATCTGGGAGTCCAACTCCACCCCGAGGATGGAGATGCAGAAGTTGGAGCTTGAGGCGAGGTCTCCGATGGGACCATATAAACTCTCTAAACATAGAACTCACCCGTTGAAAGAACTGTAAGGGGAGACGAATAAGCAGTACCTGCAGCATGGTCATCTTGAGTGTGTTGCATTGTCCAAACCAAGTTAGAGTGAGGGAGTGCCAGTGAAGAAAATCAGCTTTAAGGCCGGGTTCAGACTGCTGCGATGCGGGAGATCGGATATGATTCGCACCGCACTGCAGTGCAAATCATATGCGATCTCTGTGCGATGCGATTTCAGCCATACAGATAGTATGGCTGAATTCGCATCGCATTCGGCCCAAACTCGCACAGGACCCTTTTTTTGGTCCGCAGCAGAATCGGATCGCATGGGTGTTCTCACCATGCGATCCGATTCCTGTCCGAGTTTGCAGATCGCACTGCGATATGCGAACTGATATGGGGGTGTCATTAACATTTCACTGACACTCCCAGCAGCTCGCATAGGGCAGTGTGAACTGCCGGCGGGAGACATGCGATGCGGGAAACCGCAGTAGATTTGCAGCGTTCCCGCATCGCAGCAGTCTGAACCCGGCCTAAGGCGAAGGAGCAATGGGGCGAAGTTTGCCGAATAGAGAGTAGAGGGGTCAGGTGTGATGTCAACTCCCAGATAATGGATTGAGTCAGTTGCCCAGCGAAGAGAGAAAGAGGATCGTAGAGATAAGGCCGTGGTTCTGTCTACCATGATGTTCAGCATTATCTGCTTTAATTAGCCTCAGAACCTGTGTAATTCATATGTGATCAGATTTAAAGGGATCAGGTGACAACCCTACATGCACTGCTGGTCTTTGTCAGCTCCCAAATAACTGGAAGAGACTGGTGGCACATCTACGCACATGCTGTTTTTTGTTTAAATGGAGCCATAGAAAAGGAGCCAGGGGAGGTCATTCAGGTGCAGGCAGATATAAAAAGACACAAACTAATGCAGCTCTGTATTAACATATTAAATGTACTGCTTTGTAATTGCCAGCAGTCTAACATTCTGAAGCTACCTTTCAAGGTTCTATATAAAATAAAAGTTTTTTTTTTTTTTAAATCATTATTATTATTACTTGCTATCAGCATCTTGCAATCTCCTGTACAGCAGAGCTCAGACTGGAGAGGGAGAAGCAGCACAAAAAAACAGGAAGTAGGAAAATGGTTATAGGAGGAGAGATCACAGAGAGGAGCTCGAGAGTCTGCTGCATCACCTTTCACTGTCCAGTCACAGGGAGGGGGAGGGACAAGACCTATGGGTGCTACTGGTCTGCACCCAGAAAAGAAAAATCAAGTCTCCTGTCCCGCCAGACAGAACAATGCTATGTGGCAGAGCTGTGTAAATCATAGAACTGAATGGACAACAATTCAAATACTTTGGCAGGTAACATGGTTCACTTGTATGTATTACACCTATGAATTGAGCTATTTTATGGGGTTCTGCTTTACTAATTGTTAGGGGTGGCAGTGGTCATGTTTAATTAAACACATGATGCAGAATTGAGGAACACTAATAAAAAATATATTGATTTCCCTTTTACCCAGATGGGGCTGGATAGTTGAGCACAAGCTGGTCATGCTGCGGTTGACCCCCTTCGAACCTTGCGCTGGCTACAACATGGGAATTTTAATAAGAGACTGCCCGCTCATATATTCAGTTTTCTGCGCAGATGGAGGTGGTGAGTTTCGGAAGAATATACTGACATACTTCTAACCTCCTTACAGGTGTGCCTTGATGTTTAGCATGGTGGAAAAGTAGATGGAATAACTGTAGCTGTGTAATGTATAGGTCAGGGGTATCCCAACCTTCTAAACAAAGGACCACTTTACCGTCCTTCAGACTTTAGAGGGGCCTGACTGTGGCCAGTGGAAGTACAAAATGCCCCACCATCAACTGGAATAGATAATATCTCAGGCTTGGTGATCAATGGGAGTAAAAAATTTTTTATATCAGTAGCAGGAATAGTGCTCCATCATTGATGTCAGTAGAAGGAATCATGCCCAAGTGTTTATATCAGTAGGAGGAATAGTGCCCCATCATTGGTGTCAATGGAAGGAATCATGCCCAAGTGTTTATATCAGTAGAAGGAATAGTGCTCCATCATTGACGTCAGTAGAAGGAATAGTGCTCCATCATTGGTGTCAATGGAAGGAATCATGCCCAAGTGTTTATATCAGTAGGAGGAATAGTGCCCCATCATTAGTGTCAGTAGAAGGAATAGTGCTCCATCATTGGCGTCAGTAGAAGGAATAGTGCTCCATCATTGGTGTCAATGGAAGGAATCATGCCCAAATGTTTATATCAGTAGGAGGAATAGTGCTCCATCATTGGTGTCAATGGAAGGAATCATGCCCAAGTGTTTATATCAGTAGGAGGAATAGTGCTCCATCATTGGTGTCAATGGAAGGAATCATGCCCAAGTGTTTATATCAGTAGGAGGAATAGTGCCTCATCATTGGTGTCAGTAGAAGGGTCAATGCTCCATCACTGGTGTCAATGGAAGGAATCATGCCCAAATGTTTATATCAGTAGGAGGAATAGTGCCCCATCATTGGTGTCAGTTAGAGGAATAGTGCTCCCTTGTTGGTGTCAATGGGAGGAATAGTGCCCCATAATTGGTGTCAGTAGAAGGAATGGTGCCTCATTATTGGTGTCAGTGGGAGGATTAGTGCCTCCTATCCCAGGGGGAGATAAAGGCAAACAAAGGGCTGCATATGATCCATGGGTCACAGTTTTGGGACCACTGATTTAGGTTGTCTAACATGAAGGTCAGTGGCCAGGGCATCTTTTAAACTTAATTTGCAAACATTAGTGAAGAGCTTAGTATTTTAGTTGGCATTTAGGAAGCATCTTCAGAGCTCAGCTATCTTCAGCTTGACAAATAATGCTTTCTAAATGCATTGTAAGCCTAGTCCAAGTTATAGCCAGTAGTTAGGTTACCACCAGTGCAGCCATTGGACTAAATCTACCCATTACTGCTTGCCGCCCCTTCTATCCATGGCATGATACTCATGACCAAGTTCTGGGGGTACATGGAAAGGCTCCCCTGGCTATATATTCCACCACCCCTCCACTCGCGTTCTCTGTAGAATATTAACATATATATACACTTCAGGTTTAGTGTGGTGGCTGAAGCCATCCTGGAACACTCTATTCCTGACACGGGGTCTGACTGACGGGGTCAACCGTGATCCCCATGTCACCAGATTTAGCCTGTAACTTCTAATTTCAAGAGCAAGACTGCATCCACCTAAACATGACAGATCAGAGCTAGCTTGATGTAAACGGTGCCCATTTACATCCACACACCCACAGAGCCACCATGGGTCTGACACTGTCTGCTGTGTAAATGTGGACACGAACTGAATGGACACAGATGTAAAAAAAACTACCATCCGCCCTGTTCAGGTCAGAATCAGCAGAGGATCTGCTCGCTAATCCCCTGCTAAATGGAATGCAGGAGCATTATGTGAAAGGGGCCTTAGGCCCCTTTCAAATGGGCCTCATCCAGCCTGATCCCCTGCTGAATCTCAGCAGAAAGGACCGCGTGTTTTTTCTGCTTTTACACGCTGAAGTCTTCTGGAGCCTGTTGGATCTTTATCACTGACCACATTGCATCCATTTATATAAAACTACCTTCAATAAATCATGTTTAGGTCCAGAAAAATGGATAAGTATGCAAAAGTAGTCGGATGTAAGTGGATGTACCTCAGGAGCATACCTACAGGGGTCATAGGGGTCTCAATTGTGACCTGGCCCCATGCTGCAGGGGGCCCGTGTGCCCCCCCTGTATGCCTGAATAGGAGAAGCAGCAGGGGCAGCTACACACAGCCACTGCCTGCGGGAGGGAGAGGAGGAGAAGTGGGCACTTAGCGGCTGCAGGAGGAAAATTGAAAAATTGATTCCTCTATATGCAGCCACCCCTGATGCTCCTCCTATCCAGCTTACTTCTGCTGCTCCCCTTGTGCTCTTCCTGCCCCCCCCTCATCCCCCACAGCTCTGCCGTGGACTCCCCCCCCCCCCTTCCCGCCGGCTGCTGTGAGGGATCTCTCAGGATGGGGAGCAGGGAAGGAGCTTGTAAATGTGTCATTTACTGACCCATTCCTTTTCAAAATGGAGGGAAAAAAAATGGTAAAAAAAAGAAAATAACAAAAATAAAAAACTACTGACACCAGTGGCGGAACTACCAGGGTCACAATTGTTGCTCGTGTAACTGGGCTATGGCTTTCTACCTCCGGGCTCAGAGGGAAGGGCCCTAGCCGGGGTCAGATGGGCCCTTTATGGTGTCTTTCACTGGAGCCCTGAAGGTTCTAGTTACGCCACTGATGGACGTAGCACATAGACTTACAAGACACTTCCAATCAGGACTTGATTATACCGCTTGTGTGAAAGAGGGCTTTACTTCAACAATATACGTGGAACTCACTTTATCCTTTGATTCTTTTTACTCAGGTTCAATAACTGTCACTGCTATAAAGAACAGAGTCCCTTCATATGAAAATGCCAGCTTGGCCTGTATGGACATTGGCTCAGTAGCCACAAAGAAGCAAATTGAGGACAGCATCACAAAAATACCAGACAACACGTATGTCTTACAGATAATTGGCTCCTCCAATCCTGTCTACGTTGGTTTACAAAGGGGGAACTATCATTTTTGGGAACCAGAGTGGGTTGAAATTGCCTAAAAATTGCTGTCTTTTGGATATAGTGGGAAACAGTTACATTTTCGTTATGCCCTTATTTCTGTTTGTGACCCCCATTGGGAAGTTCTTTCCTTCACTTCCTGTACCTGTGACACCAGGAAAAGAAATGGGGGTAGCAGTTGTTAACAGGTCAAGGCAAGGCACAGACAGCATTCAAAAACATGGCCCGACATTCTAAGCCTTCCTGGCTGTCCTAAGATGGGTTTCTGTTTCGGTCTTTCTACCTTCGATATTGGTGGATGTGTTATGTGCAGGAACAATGATGATGTCAATATCTGACAAATACCACAAGCTTTTCTGCTGTCTTTGAGCATTGCCTATCTGCTGTCAGTCAGCTTGAAAAAAATGGCGCCGACCAGGGCTGGTCAGACGGGTAGACAGAGGAACAAAGACAACATGCTCTACTACTAATTACCTGAAAAACTGGAAACTGCTGCTCTGACCAAAATGCCATTGAAATATAGCAATAATCCTCTGATACAATGAAGCTGGCTACTCGGTAACATCCATTGCAACAATTCTTTATTGGCTACATACAGGGGTGGACTGACAACTCATGGGGCCCCCGGGCAATAGGGGATTAGGGGGCCCCCAGGCAATCAGAGATTATGGGGCCACACAGTATATACACGCACAGTATACAATCACACAGTATACACAGACATGTTTCTATTGGCTGAGAAGGTTAGACCAAAAGGATGTCGGTAAGGGACATTTCAGAGACAGATGTAAAAAAACACAGATTTTTACATACTGTCCCTGGTTTTACTGAGGCTGGCAACCCTGATCGGGCCCCCTAGTGGCCCAGGGCCCTCGGGCAGTGCCCGAGTGGCTGAATGGTCAGTCCGCCCCTGGCTACATAGCAAGATACAGTAATAACACGCCAACGTGTTTCGGCAGAAGCCTTACTCATTGCATGTCTGTACAAACATGTAATGAACAAGGCTTTGTCCAAAACACGTCAGCGTTTTATTATTGTATCCTGCTATGTAGTCAATAAAGAATTGTCGCAATAGATGTTACCGAGTAGCCGGCTTCATTTTATCAGAGGATTATTGCTACATTTCAAGGGCATTTTGGTCAGAGCAACAGTTTCCAGTCTCCCAGGTAATTTGCAGTAGAGCATGTTGTCTTTGTTCCTCTGTCTACCCATCTGCCCAGCCCTGGTTTGCACCAGGGCTGGGCAGACCAGGGAAGGCAGACAGAAGAGGCAGCTGCCTTGGGCGCTTCAGCAGGAGGGGGTGCTAACAGGGGCAAGGTCTTCAGCTTATGCTGCTAAAATAGTTCACAGCTCATGAGAAAAGGGAAGGGGGGGTTGTCACTTTGTTCTTTTTGCCCTGGTTGCTCAAGGACCTTGTCTTGCCACTGGCACATACAATAAACCTGTCATGGTTCTAGGAAACAAATTATTAATATTATTATACAGGATTTATATAGCGACAACAGTTTGCGCAGTGCCTTACAATGTAGAAGGGGGAAAGTACAATTACAATACAGTTCAATACAGAAGGGACAGGAGGGCCTATAAATTTGATAATTTCCCTACTATCAGTTCTTCCAAAGCCGGGAAACAAAAAAAAATTGATGCACACTCTATATTATCCACTCCTTGATTGCAGTCTATATATAACAGTGGTGGCAACTGTCTTTATATATGAGGCCTCAAGTGTGACCCCCGACATCACCAAAGGGACCTCAAGTGTGACCCCCGACATCACCAAAGGGACCTCAAGTGTGACCCCCGACATCACTAAAGGGACCTCAAGTGTGACCCCCGACATCACCAAAGGCCTGCAAGCAGCCCCCCAGGCCACAAGTTGGGCACCAAGGGACCTACAACTCACACCCCATGTTACAATCTGAATGTGCAATCTTTGTACCACCTCCTTTAGGTTTACCAATACTTTGGCATATGAAGACCCACCTAAACTATCCATTCAGTTTTATTCAATCAGGCAGGCCCTTGCACTACAGAGGGGCTGGAAGATCTAAAGGAAATTTAACAATCAGATTGTAATATGTGTTTTGCGCTTTAGTTACAGTGTGATGTTTTTTTTGCAAACTATATTTTTACTAATCCATCAATTTCCACATTGGTTTTGTTCTTTATAGCGTGGCCTGGTACAACTGGGGAGTTGGAGAAGTTAAGAATGGAAGGTTTGCGCCCAGTGTGTGCAATGATATATCGAGCCAGGCGTCTGCCTTCTGCTACAACCCGTCCTGTAAGTACTACTCTTAGGATATTCAGAAACATAACGATCAACGTATTCAAATCCAAAATGAATATCATTTCGACACAAGTTCATGCTGAATGTTTTAAGAGTCTATGTCCTTCACATAAAAGACACTTAAAGGGTAAGTTCACCTTTTCATGAAAAATTAAAAGGTGAAGTAACTCCAAGTATCCTAAAAACCCCTCTGGATCCTGTTGCACATAGCGTACCATGTTGCCAAAGTAGCAGTCCATACACTGTTGGTGAGTACCCATCATAATACTAGCCAATGGTTAACACAATCTTGTGACTGCCCTGACCAATGAAAACAACTTCCAGGAAGAAAAAGCCTCAGATGCGCTTCTTATTGGTCAGCACTGTCCATCCATTATGATGGATACTCACTCCAGTTCTGAGTAGTGATGTACAGACCACTACACAAGCAGCAAGGGGGCATCACAGCCACTATGTGCAGCAGGGTCTGGAAGGGTGGCCAGATATTAGAAATTTGAACTTATTTTATTTTAAAGCTCAACTCCAGGTATGGATATTTTTGCATAGTAACATTGATCCAGCTACATAAGTGTAGTGAAAGAACATTACATTTCAAGAGAGCCAACTTTAATTAGCTGCGCTCCATACTACATGACATTAAATGGCATCAAATTCTAGAAAAAAAGAACACTAAGAAAAAATGTGAGTGCTTCAAGGACATATTTAAGTGGATGTAAACCCTCACATATACCCAGTGAAGTGAACAGCCTCAGATGATACACAGGGATGAAACAAATCTCCCTACATAAGTTTTACATGTATATCTGCTGCCTTAAGCTTTATATACTGTTTAGAAAGTGCATGTCCTGTTGTTATTTTCTCTTCCTGATTAACCTATGGGTGTGAATTCTTGCCATACACTGTGAGACAGCTGATTGAAGGAAAGGCACATCCCTTCCTCCACATAGGCAGAAAAAGGAAGAAAAAAATGCAGACACACAATTCAGCCTGGTTTTATCACAGTTGTTGGTGAACTTGCCAGAAGTTATCAGAACTTGTCAGAAGAACGGAGCAGGAGAAAGCCACGGGACTTAGGGCTTTGAAGAGAAATAAGGAAACACTTCAGATATATGTGCCCAGCTCAAATTTCATGAATCGTGTTTACATCCACTTAAATAAATAATGGCATTAGCCAGTGCATTCCAATGGGAAACAAGCATAAAAGAACAAAAGTTAAACCTCTGGTGTGTACATTTTACAGTAAAAATGAATTTTAACGAGAAAAAAATGTCCTTTAAAAAATATAAGGCAGAGTGGTCATTGTTGGCATTCCAGCACTACAAAGAGTGCAATAAGAAATGTAAGAGTGCAATCAGGGCTGCCAAAATAGACCAGGAGAGAAACATAGCAGAGGAAAGTAAAAGAAAAAAAAAAGTGTTTTAAATATATTGTAAAAAGGTGAGGTCAGAGCATATTGCCCCGTAAAAGATAATCAGGGGAAGTTGGTTATAAGTGACAAGGAGAAGTCAACTGTATTAAATGCATTCTTTCCCTCAGTTTTTACAAAGGAAAGGAGGTGTATATTATTGGGAAATATAATATACATTGTGAAAGCCCGAGTGCTTTCACAACGGGGTGGTGTGCTTGCAGGATGGGAAAAAAAGTCCTGCAAGCAGCATCTTTTGGGCAGTGCGGGAGCGGTGTACACACCCTGTTCTTAAACTGTCCCTGCCATTGAAATGAATGGCCAGCGCTGCCGGAGCACCTGCAAAGCGATTGGGCAGCAACGCTTTCCGTTTTTTTTCACCCGTTTTCGGCTGCTAGCAGGGGGTTAAAAGCTCCACTAAAACAACAGTAATGCACTGCTAAAACTAGCGGTGCTTTAGCGTCCACGCTAAGACCTAATACAAGGTAGTTTACACCCAAGAGTCCTCAAAGAAGTTAGCCATGGTATAGCCAGACCATTATTCATTATCTTTAAGGACAGCTTAGTGACTGGAATGGTACCAACTGATTGGCGAAAATCCAACACGGTACCACTATTCAAAAAAAGGGCCAAGATATATACCTAGAAACTACAGCTCCATCAGCCTAACATCAATAGTATGTAAACCATTGGATCAGATAATAAGGGACCAGACCCAAGAATTTGCTAACAAAAATAGTATTATTTGTAGTAATCAGCATGGATTTATGAAAGATCGTTCAGAACGACAATGTGGAGGTAAGTTGCAATCTTGATAGAGAAAGGCCTGTGTAAGTGGTATATCTGGATCTCATCAACGCATTCAATATAGTTCCCCATAAATGTTAGACATGTGCAATTCGTTTAGTTACAAATTCGTTTTCCGTTCAAATTCGTTATATTCGTTATCGAACGAATGAACGAATGGTTTAGTAAAAATTCTAACGAATAACAAATTATCGAAAGCGAACGAATATGAAAAACAACGAAAATACGAAATAATTAAATTAGAAACAACGAAACTACGAAAGAATGAAAATACCAAAAACAGAAACAACGAAAATACCGAACAAAGATTCAAAAATAACGAAAATCAAAATGAACGAAAAAATTCGTACATTCGTAACTTTTTTTTTTGTTTGTTGATTCGTAATTTTCCGTGTCTCTTACAATGGCGCTGCTTAACGTGCTTCGAATGGATTTGTAAATTCGTTACTTTTTTTTGTTAGTTGATAAACGTGGTTGGGTCGGAGGCACTGTTTTGGTGGATTTTTGAGTTAAGTTCTGACTTGTGAGAGAGAAATTCTTTGTTTCTTAAACATGTAATAGCATACACATTACATAAAATTATGAATTATGCTCCGATTACGAATCTACGAAAACAATGTTACGAAAGTACGAATAAATCAATCTTACGAAAGTCCGAATGTAACTAAATCTACGAAAATACGAATGCGTCCGAATACAAAATATAACGAAAATATGAATTTCGAATAAACGAAAATTAGACTAACGGAAAAACGAATCAACGAAAAAATAACTCTTACGAAAATAAGAACGAGTCCGAATACGAACACCGACGACTTACGAAATTACAAATCGTTACGAATCAACGGAAACGAACAGAAACTAAACTAAACAAATTTTTCTATTGTGCACATGTCTAATAAATGCTTAATTTACAAATCAAGGTGTGTTGGCATCAATGATAGCTTGTGTACATAGATGGAAAACTGGTTACAAGATAGCGCCCAGAAGGTGATGATAAATAGCATACTGTATCTTCTGAATGGTCTGGAGTTATAAGTGGGGTACCTCAAGGCTCTGTACTGGGACCAATTCTGTTTAATATGTTCATAAATATAAATAGTTCAATCTCAATCTCAGTGTTTGCTGAAGATACAAAGCTAAGCAGGGTAATAACCTCACTTTAGGATATAGCAACTTTACAAGAAGACCTTGATAAAATTGGCGTGGGCAACTACATGACAAATGAGGTTTAATATTGATAAATGTAAAGTAATGCAAAGTAATTGTAAGTTACTCACTAGGGGAAGAACCTCTGGGGGAATCGAGGGTGGAAAATGACCTGGTCCTAGTAGATCACAGGCTCAGCAATGGCATACAATGCCAAGCTGCAGCAAGCAATTGGCTTCTGTTGAGTGGGGGAGTCCACTCACTGATGGACATTCATTCAGTCCAGTGGGGAATTTCAATTAGTGTATAGTCAACTTTAGTGTCCTGCTGACCATGGTAACCTGTCACCTTGAGGAGGTGTGAAGGTTTTGACTGTTACTTGTCAGCTGCATTACTATTATACAAAAACAGTATATAGCCGGATAACTATAGAATCCCAACCATGGCACTACCTGCATGGAGTTTGCATGTTCTCTTTGTGCCTCTGTGGGTTTCCTCTCACACGCCAAAGACATGCTGGTAGTTTAACCACTTGCCGACCATCCGCCGCAGTTGTACTGCGGCAGAATGGCATTTCTGGGCGATATGACATTATGTAATGCAGTTTCGCCCTGTGGCCACTAGGGGGCGGGCGCGCCGCCGGAGGTGTGTGCACACACCCCCCGCGCACCCCCCGCTCGCCCCACGAGCCGATGCGGGTGCCCGGCGGTCTCGATCACCGCTGGGCTCCCGCGATCGCCGCTGTAAACACACAGTTTCCGGTTCTCTGAGGGGAGAAGTGACAGATCGTCTGTTCATACAGAGTATGAACAGCGATCTGTTATCTTCCCTGCACAGTCCCCTCCCACCTTCAGTTAAAACACACAATAAGACACACTTAACCCCTTCACTTCCCCCTAGTGTTAACCCCTTCACTGCCAGTGCCATTTTTACAGTAATCAATGCATTTTTAATCGCACTGATCGCTGTATTAATGCCAATGGTCCCAAAAATGTGTCAAAATTGTCCGATGTGTCTACCATAGTGTCGCAGTCATGATAAAAAAAAATCGCAGATCGCCGCCATTACTAGTAAAAATAATAATAATAATCAAAATGCTATAAATCTATCACCTATTTTGTAAATGCTATACCTTTTGCGCAAACCAATCAATATACACTTATTGCGATTTTTTTAACCAAATATATGTAGAAGAATACATAGCGGCCTAAACTGAGGAAAAAATTGTTTTTTTTATATATATTTTTGGGGGATATTTATTATAGCAAAAAGTAAAAAATATTTAATTTTTTTCAAAAGTGTCGCTCTTTTTTTGTTTATAGCGCAAAAAAAAAAACCGCAGAGGTGATCAAATACCACCAAAAGAAAGCTCTATTTGTGGGGAAAAAAGGACGTCGATTTTGTTTGAGTGCCACGTCGCACGACTGTGCAATTTTCAGTTTAAGCGACGCAGTGCCGAATCACAAAAAGTGCTCTGGTCAGGAAGGGGGTAAAATCTTCGGGGCTGAAGCGGGTAATTGGCTCCTGTCTAAAATTGGCCCTAGCATGTGTATGTATGAATGTGAGTTAGAGACCTTAGATTGTAAGCTCCTTGAGGGCAGGAACTGATGTGAATATACAATATATATGGATAGCGCTGCGTAAATTGTTGGCGCTATGTAAGTACCTGTAAATAATAAATCATTTATTGTGTTTCTTTGCAGTGGCGGATGTCATCATTATCAGCAATGACCAAAGTAAGCATTTATTTTATTTATTATTGTTTATCTACCACTTGCCAGGTTGGAATTATTAAACCAATGCACATACCAACCTGATAGTGAACCTTGCATTACATACATATGTCCTCACTCCCGACTGATCTCATGCAGGCTACTCTTATGGGCCACTTACCACTTGCCACCCAAAAACACAATGGGCCAGTGTTCCATTACATGTGGAAATTTCTATATGTTGGGAGATTTGTAACAGACGCTATTGTAGATTCTTACCATTAATGTTATGGGCCTCTCAATGCAATATATTTTTTTATATGGGGAGTTTTTTTATATGTGGAACCTGGACATATGTTTTTTGGGGTAAATGGACCCTAAATGATGGGAATATTCTTTATACATTTGAAAAGTGTGTACCACTTTTGCAGCATCTGTTACCCACTGTGATCTCAGGCATCCCTTTTAGATATATATTGACTCAACAGAGATAGATTCCCAGTGTAGTAAACCTAAAGCTGGGTATCCACTATCAAAATTTAGTTCTACATTTTTTGTTGTAAGAAAGTTTGTTCAGTTTTTTTAATTAGTGGGGTCAAATTGACCTTCACTGTCTACTGCAGTAACGAGAACATTTGAAAGAGCAAGATAGAAAATCTTCTCAAATTTCTAACAGTGAATATGGTTTCTGTTTGGTAAAGTCCATTCATTCCATTATTGAATGTTAAAAGCAAAACTGAAATGAAATCTTTCTACTTTCGAACAACAATTTTTTGTAAAATTTTCTGATGAATTTTCCTAAATAGTTTTGTACACACTTCCATCTGAATTTCCCAGCCTAATGCCGCGTACACACGATCAGAAATTCCGCCAGCAAAAGTCTGATGAGAGCTTTTGGTCGAAAAATTTGGTCGGAAGCGTGCATCAGAGGGGGGCGGGGTTATCGGGTGGCGCCGCCCTCCGTTATATAAGACCTGTCAGAAAAAGAGAAGCGTCACACAGCGGGAGCCTCCCATTGCACGGAGCGGCCCGATAACGAAGAAGAGACGCCGTGGAGGAAGATGCCGGACGAGAACACCGGAGCAAGAAGAAGCGGGTCGGAGGAAGAAGAAGATGGAGGAAGAAGATGAAGAAACCGAAGGATGAAGAAAGGAAGAAGACCAAAAGAAAGAAGATGAAAGAAGACTTTAATAAAGGAATTGTCAAAGACCGTCTCCTGTCATTTTTAACACTTTTGTCACTTTTTTGGTGAAATGGTAGGGGTACTTTTGTACCCCCTTACCATTTCACACGGGGAGGAGGCCGGGATCTGGGGGTCCTCTTGTTAAAGGGGGCTTCCAGATTCCGATAAGCCCCCCTCCCGCAGACCCCCACAACCATCGGGCAACGGTTTGGGGATGAAGCCCTTGTCCTCATCAACATGGGGACAAGGTGCTTTGGGGGGGGCCCCAAAGCACCCTCGCAATGTTGAGGGCATGTGGCCTGGTACGGTTCAGGATGGGGGGGCACTCTCTCACCCTCCCTCTTTTCCTGCGGCCTGCCAGGTTGCGTGCTCGTATAAGGGTCTGGTATGGATTTTGAGGGGGACCCCCACGCCATTTTTTTTTTTGCTGCGGGGTTCCCCTTAAAATCCATGCCAGACCTGAAGGGCCTGGTATGGATTTTGAGGGGGACCCCCACACCATTTTCTTTTTTTTTTGGCGCAGGGTTCCCCTTAATTTCCCTACCAGACCTGGTATGCTCTTGGAGGGGAACCCATGCCGTTTTTTTTTTTAAATTAAAATCGCCTGGCCTGGGGGTGACTTAAAGTCGTGTTGTAAAGTCGCCCCAAGTCGCGCTGGAAGTCGTGTTGCCCCCTGTGTGAATGGACTGTTAATGATAACGGCGTGGGCTATTATCAATGGCATATTATTATCACGGTGCACCGGTATATTATGTGTTGCGCTTATGTGTGCGCCGGTTCATACGCTCAATTAATAATTTATCTGGCGCACCAATTATGGTATGAACCGGCGCAGCGCATTCATCTTAGTAAATCAGCCCCATACAGTATCTCACAACAGTGAGTACACCCCTCACGTTTTTGTAAATCTTTTATTATATCTTTTTATGTGACAACACTGAGGAAACGACACTTTGCTACAATGTAAAGTAGTGTACAGCTTGTATAACAGTGTAAATTTACTGTCCCCTCAAAACAACTCAACACACAGCCATT
This sequence comes from Lithobates sylvaticus, assembly GCA_028564925.1. NCBI lineage: Eukaryota > Metazoa > Chordata > Amphibia > Anura > Ranidae > Lithobates > Lithobates sylvaticus. The sequence continues at coordinate 188,169,029 of CM053038.1, forward strand.
AATGTCTAAACCGCTGGCAACAAAAGTGAGTACACCCCTAAGTGAAAATACCTAAATTGGGCCCAAAGTGTCAATATTTTGCGTGGCCAACATTATATTCCAGCACTGCCTTAACCCTCTTGGGCATGGAGTTCACCAGAGCCACTGGAGTCCTCTTTCACTCCTCCATGACGACATCACAGAGCTGGTGGATGTTAGAGACCTTGAGCTCCTCCACCTTCTGTTTTAGCAAGGAACATTGGAGGGTAGCATATGTCAAAAAAGGTCAAGGAAAAATCCAAGGAAAATTCCAAGCTCCACTCACCGACCAGCCTGCAACCAATCGAATTGACCTGTCTGACAGTATGCTTGTGATTCCACTGTGGAGCCTCTTAAAAGTCAGAGGTAGAGGCTACAGGTAACAGGGTGCATTTGAAAGAGCAAGATAGAAAATCTTCTCAAATTTCTAACAGTGAATATGGTTTCTGTTTGGTAAAGTCCATTCATTCCATTATTGAATGTTAAAAGCAAAACTGAAATGAAATCTTTCTACTTTCGAACAACAATTTTTTGTAAAATTTTCTGATGAATTTTCCTAAATAGTTTTGTACACACTTCCATCTGAATTTCCCAGCCTAATGCCGCGTACACACGATCAGAAATTCCGCCAGCAAAAGTCTGATGAGAGCTTTTGGTCGAAAAATTTGGTCGGAAGCGTGCATCAGAGGGGGGCGGGGTTATCGGGTGGTGCCGCCCTCCGTTATATAAGACCTGTCAGAAAAAGAGAAGCGTCACACAGCGGGAGCCTCCCATTGCACGGAGCGGCCCGATAACGAAGAAGAGACGCCGTGGAGGAAGATGCCGGACGAGAACACCGGAGCAAGAAGAAGCGGGTCGGAGGAAGAAGAAGATGGAGGAAGAAGATGAAGAAACCGAAGGATGAAGAAAGGAAGAAGACCAAAAGAAAGAAGATGAAAGAAGACTTAAATAAAGGAATTGTCAAAGACCGTCTCCTGTCATTTTTAACACTTTTGTCACTTTTTTGGTGAAATGGTAGGGGTACTTTTGTACCCCCTTACCATTTCACACGGGGAGGAGGCCGGGATCTGGGGGTCCTCTTGTTAAAGGGGGCTTCCAGATTCCGATAAGCCCCCCTCCCGCAGACCCCCACAACCATCGGGCAACGGTTTGGGGATGAAGCCCTTGTCCTCATCAACATGGGGACAAGGTGCTTTGGGGGGGGCCCCAAAGCACCCTCGCAATGTTGAGGGCATGTGGCCTGGTACGGTTCAGGATGGGGGGGCACTCTCTCACCCCCCCTCTTTTCCTGCGGCCTGCCAGGTTGCGTGCTCGTATAAGGGTCTGGTATGGATTTTGAGGGGGACCCCCACGCCATTTTTTTTTGCTGCGGGGTTCCCCTTAAAATCCATGCCAGACCTGAAGGGCCTGGTATGGATTTTGAGGGGGACCCCCACACCATTTTCTTTTTTTTTTGGCGCAGGGTTCCCCTTAATTTCCCTACCAGACCTGGTATGCTCTTGGAGGGGAACCCATGCCGTTTTTTTTTTTTAAATTAAAATCGCCTGGCCTGGGGGTGACTTAAAGTCGTGTTGTAAATTGCCCCAAGTCCTGTTGTAAGTCGCCCCAAGTCGTGTTGTAAAGTCGCCCCAAGTCGCGCTGGAAGTCGTGTTGCCCCTGTGTGAATGGACTGTTAATGATAACGGCGTGGGCTATTATCAATGGCATATTATTATCACGGTGCACCGGTATATTATGTGTTGCGCTTATGTGTGCGCCGGTTCATACGCTCAATTAATAATTTATCTGGCGCACCAATTATGGTATGAACCGGCGCAGCGCATTCATCTTAGTAAATCAGCCCCATACAGTATCTCACAACAGTGAGTACACCCCTCACGTTTTTGTAAATCTTTTATTATATCTTTTCATGTGACAACACTGAGGAAACGACACTTTGCTACAATGTAAAGTAGTGAGTGTACAGCTTGTATAACAGTGTAAATTTACTGTCCCCTCAAAACAACTCAACACACAGCCATTAATGTCTAAACCGCTGGCAACAAAAGTGAGTACACCCCTAAGTGAAAATACCTAAATTTGTCCCAAAGTGTCAATATTTTGCGTGGCCAACATTATTTTCCAGCACTGCCTTAACCCTCTTGGGCTTGGAGTTCACCAGAGCCACTGGAGTCCTCTTTCACTCCTCCATGACGACATCACAGAGCTGGTGGATGTTAGAGACCTTGAGCTCCTCCACCTTCTGTTTTAGCAAGGAGCATTGGAGGGTAGCATATGTCAAAAAAGGTCAAGGAAAATTCCAAGCTCTACTCACCGACCAGCCTGCAACCAACCAAATTGACCTCTCTGACAGTATGCTTGTGATTCCACTGTGGAGCCTCTTGAAAGTCAGAGGAAGAGGCTACAGGTAACAGGGTGCATTGTCAGGGCCTATAGCTTACGCATGTATTTGCAAATGTGTGCAGACTAAACCCCTGTTTTTAAAAGCATACTGTTAGACAGGTCAATTTGGTTGGTCACAGGCTGGTCAGTAAGTAGAGCTTGGAATTTTCCTTGGCCTTTTTTTTTACAGCCTTAGAGAAGGGGCTTGGGGAACCAGTCACCCCGCGTGAGGGTATTACGCCTTTTTCCTCTACTCCCTAGACCTAATGAGCATTTAACCCTCAAAGAGTAGGAGGGCCCTTATGCAAGGGTAGTTTTTTTTTCTTGTGCTTGGAATTTGGCTTTAAACATTCTTTTACCTGTACTGAGCTTTCTACTATGTATCATTTACAGCCTGGAAGACAATCGTCATGGCATGCTTGCTGAGCCTGATCTTCATAGTATTGCTGTGTGCAGCTGTGTTCATGAAGGGGTAAGCTTTAAAATATTTCCGCAACCAATAGAGTCTATGAACTGTTTTGCCGAAAAACAAAAGTCTGTTTCCAGGTTTGTGAAGCCATGGGTATTGGCAGGATTAAAAGTTCAACTCCAGCCAAAACATTTTGGTTTGTTTAATTTTGGATAGAGTGGGACGGTTTAGAGTGGGTCTGTCGGGTTTTTATATGTGTCACCTTCGGGGAGGCATTACTACATTCGCTGTGCCCAGAGAGACCCGTCACCCAACATGTAAATTGCCGCAAAATTAGTAGAAATACCACTTTTGTTAGTTGTTACTTGAACAGGTGTCCCCATTGAAAGATTTTGTCTCTATTTTTTTTTGGGGGGGGGGGGGGGTTCTATTACACCTATGGGGAAAGCAGCAGGGTTAGTCCACCCATGTAATTTTGTACAACATTAAAATTACAGGAGGCTAGCTGCACCCATGCTTTCTTGGCAGCTAATTCAGTGTATAAAGGTTGTGCCTTTACCCTTTGGGGGTTGTTCTTCCAGCGCGCCTTTTCCTCACAGTAAATCAACCACAATGAGGAATTGAAATGCCGCGTACACGCGGTCGGAATTCTCGTCGGAAAAAGCTCTGATGGTTTTCCCATCGGAATTCCGACGGAATTTCGCTCAAACTGTCTTGCCTACACACGGTCACACCAAATTCCGACGGTCAGTAACACAGCGGCATAAAACACGTTTGACTGCACTATGAAAGGGAAGTTTAATGCTTCTGAGCATGCTTCGAATTGTTTCCGAGCATGCGTCGGAATTGCATACACACGATCGGAAAGTCCGATAGAAAGGTTTTCCGTCTGAAAAATTGAGAACAGGTTCTCAATCCAAAGTCCGTCGGAAACTCCGACAGAAAAAGACCGATGGGCATACACACAGTCGGAAAATCCGTTGAAAAGCTCCCATCGGACTCTTCCCATCGGAAATTCCGACCGTGTGCAAAAGATTTCTTCTCTTTTTGTTAGGCGTTTCATTCCACCTATGAGGGGAGCAGTGGGGTTAGTCCACCCACTACTGCTGTTGTACAAGAGTCCCTTGCAAGTCCCAACACAGTTGCAGGGGGTAAGCTCCACCCATGCTTACTTGGCATCTATTCCAGTGCTTGAAGGTTGTGCCTCCGTCCCTTTGGGGGTTGTTCCTCTATTGCACATTTTCCTCACAGGGAATCAATGACAAAGAGGACGATTAGTTTAAAGTGGCTGTAAACGCTAAACATTTTTCTACCTTAATTCATTCCCTGCATTAAATCGTTTGTTACTGCAACAATTCATATTCCTGATATGTGCCTGCTGTACTGTGTACTTGTATAGGAAAGTATCCTGTTCTCTTTGTATTGATTCCTTTGTGTGAAATCCCTGGTGTTCCTGCTAGTCCGCTTGCTTTCCTATTAAAAACTGACCACACTAAGCAGGAAAGCACATCATGGTCAGTTCTCTAACTATGCTGGGAACTCAGTGTGCTCTCTTCCAATGATCAGACTTGTCCTGACACTCCCCCGCTGCACAGCCATTCACTGGCAAACTCGGTGTGCTGCGGCTTCTCCTCTCTCTAGCTCTTATGCAGCTGAGAACAGAGGGAATGTGATTACTTACAAAAAAGGGAAAAAAGGTATTTATATACATTTTTTGATATTTATACAAAAATGTTTTGCCTTTCTATTTTAAACCGAATGGGTTGTTTGTACAAGGTGATCGATTACAATCACTTTAAGGTAAGAAAAAATGTTTCAGGTTGTGTATCGCCCCCTCACAACTCTCCCTTATACTTTCCTGAGTCCTTACTCGATCCAGCGCTGCGTTGGTTTGTTGCAGCTCTTTCCTCTTCTTCCTGCTTTCACAGACTTTGCTGAGAGCAGCAGGAGCCATTGGCTCCCACTGCTGTCAGTCAAATCTTGTGGGGGCCGAGCCTCGCTGTCTGTGTCTATAGAAGCAGGCAGTGGGGCTTTGGATCGAGCCCACAGGTGGGCCTTAATAGGAAGTGGCTTCATATGGGGGCCCACTGAGAAGAGGAGGGGCCAGAAGCCCTGGTGGGGGACATGAGAAGAGGCGGATCGGAGCTGCTCTGTGCAATACCATTGCACAGAGCAAGTAAGAATATTATGATTGTTATTAATAAATAACATAACTGTACAATCATTTAATTTCCTTTCTGCTTTCAGGAACAAGTTTATCTGCTGCATGGGGCCAAGGAAGACCGATCCGCAAGACGCCATCCAGTCTCCAGCACCCACCTGGAACAATACGGGCATCTATCGACGCATTAGCTTAGCCAACAAGGGAGTGCTATACGACAACCTCAGCAACGTAGATAAACGGGCATCTCCCATTCGCCCAGAAATGAACCAATACAAGACCCACTACACAAACATGGCCTTTGACACCATTGGAGAAGAATGAGGCTGTCAATGAACGTCATATGAGGAGTTCCTGGTTTTAAAGACCTTTTCTATACAGAATCGCCTTCAACTCCTTATTATCCTTTTTATTCACATGAAAGGTCCAAGAAAACGCTTCAATTTTAAGTGCTATTGGAGTGGTGAACTTCCCTTATGACTTTTTAAAGAAAAAAAAAAATAATAGGAGGTTTAGGAGCCCTTAATGGGCCTCTGTCGATCAGAGGTGTGTGTGTAGAATGGATGCTCTAATGCCTTCAGCCTAAAAAAATGTTAAAGAGCCATCAGTAATACTCATTAACATGTATGCAAAAATTCCTGCATCTGCTCAGGAAATTAGAATTTTTGTGTAACTTTGATGATTTATTTATTTTTTTTGTTCTGTTAGCTGTTATTTTAGGGAACATAACCCCACAGTATTCTCTGAAGTTATTGGCAATAGGCTTGAAATACCAAAAACATGATTGAAAATTGAAATATATCCTCTGGTAGATATGTGATATCGATGGAACGATGCAAATGGGAATTAGTTGCATTGAATATGAAATAAATCGTATTCTGCTTGAAGGAGGTAAATCCTGATGGAAGTATGATGTCCTAGGCTGCTTTCTCCTTGATCGCTCAATCGATGGTCAACTCCTTGGTGTGTGGTTAGGAATGCCCAGTACAAACATTCATCCTCCTTGGAAATTAATTTAAAATGTTTATTGATTAAGAACTTTAGAAACCACCAACACGTTTTGGGGAAAAGATTCTCCCTTCTTCAGGGCTTTAAATACAGTTTATGATGGAATCAGGATGGAATGAAGTAGGAAGCTTGAGCTGAGGCTGAGTTGTGTTGAGGCTGGATTGGGGCTAGAATATTCAGCGCATCCATATGGCTATGTGGAGAGCTGGCCATCTATGGGGGGGGGGGGGGAGGGGCATTGATAGTTTCAAGAAACTATTAGATAAGCATCTGAACGACCGCAACATACAGGGATATACAATGTAATACTAACATATAATCACACACATAGGTTGGACTTGATGGTCTTTTTTCAACCTCACCTACTATGTAATATGTAACTACCTATACTAGACCTATATGCACATGTTACATTAAAGCTGTGCTTACAGTATTACTTGCATGGATAAGGAGTGATAGAAAAGCTAAAATACCTACATTTCTTGGAGAAAATGCTGCCACGAGTTTCCTTACAGTATTTATCACCTTACAAAAGCTTCCATATTTTACATAAATATAGGCATGGGACTGCTGCCAACAGGAGACTCAGAGATCGGATTGGCTAATCTCTGCTAGAGAAAAGAACCAGCCAATCTGATCTGATCCTCACCTCCAATGTAGGTCATTTGATCGTCTTTATGCGACTAGCTCTAAAGGGAGCATCAAGTGGCATTTTCTCCAAGAAAGGTAAGAATTTTACTATTTTCATAGAAAAAGCCTTGAAACCCCACATTCCAAAAAATAAGTGCCCAAAAAAGTACTGGGCCAGTGACAGCCTGTCCATTAGGGGCACACGGTTGCCGCCCCCCCCATCCAAGCGTCCGGCCACCTGATCTACATAACAGGGTGTCGGATCCCAATGGGGGGGGGGGGGATTTGAAGCAAGTGATTAGAGCCAGAGGCTCTAATAAGCTTCAAAAAAAGTGTGGGCTCGTTGGACAGTGCCCTGTTGTGTGACAGTAGCGAATGCTATTTTCACACTAAATCTCCTCCCCGCCAATCAGGAAGCAGGTCGTGAGGCCAAAACATCAGGCGATCCTATTGGATGGCTAGCGCCTAGGAGAAGGAGACGCATGGAGGGAGCCGCTGGCTGACAGGACACCGGACACCATCACCCGCCACTCTGGAGGACATCAGCGGCTGCTCGCCACGCTGGAGAACACCGGAGCCGCTGGCCTGGACCGACCAGCAGGTGGGGGCAGTGCCACCCCCTCTCCAAAAAAAACGAAATCCACCAGCCACCACTTGTACTGGCTAGTGGCATGTGTAGTCTAAGCCTAGGATATCTTTACTTTTTTTTGTCTTCCGGTGATAATTTTCACTTGGGAGGGAACATGCTAATTAAAGCAGTATTATACCCCAAGACCCCTTTTACACTGGGGCGTTTTTCAGGCGCTTTAGCGTTAAAAAAAGTGCCTGCAAAGCGCTTGAAAGAAGTCGCAACTGCAATCCCAATGTGAAAGCCCGAGTGCTGTCACACTGAGACCCCTTTCACACTGGGGTGTTTTTCAGGCGCTTTAGCATTAAAAAAAAGGCCTGTAAAGCGCCTGAAAGAAGCCGCAACTGCAAACCCAATGTGAAAGCCCGAGTTCTTTCACACTGAAGCGCTGCGCTGTCAGGGCGTCAAAAAAAGTCCTACAAGCAGCTTCTTTGCAGCGCTTTTGGAGCGGTGAATACACCGCTCCTAAACCGCCCCTTCCCATTGAAATCAATTGGAAGCGCCTGAAAAATGCCTGAAAAGCACCTGAAAAACGCTTTTGGCAAACGGCGCTTTGTGGGCGCTTTTAACCCTTTATTTGGCCACTAGCAGGGGTTAAAAGTGCCCCACTAGCACTCAAAAAACGCTGGTAAAGCGCTGCTAGTTTAATCGGCGCTTTACGATCGTTTTTCGGGCGCTGGCAGTGTAAAAGGGCTCTTAAAGCACTTGGGCTTTCACATTGCAGATGAGGCTTCTTTGAAGCGCTTTACAGGCGCTTTTTTTTAAAGCCAAAGCACCTGAAAAATGCCTGAAAAGGCATGAGACAAACCACTTACCATTGAAAAGAGTGCTTAAAATTATTGGCTTTTATTTATGTAAAACCTTTGTCCCAAAAGGAAAAAAAAACTGTAACTGATTGTAAAGTATTAGCTGGAGTTCAACTTCAATTTGTTTCTGTATTTAAATCTGCTAGTACTTCTTATGCACCCCCATAGCTCCCAACTGTCCCTGATTTCGAGGGACTGTCCCTGATTTCGAGCAATGTCCCTCAGTCCCTCATTCCTCCTCATTTGTCCCTCATTGGTCTGATCTATATAGATGTATATAAAATGCCCTTTTTAAGTATCAAAAAGTGTTTCCCAGCGCTAAACCTTTTATCTAATTTCGAAATCGCTGCCTTTGTAAATTCCAAAAGCCAATATAAAGGAATAGTAGTGGTAAAAAAAGCACTCGTGGGTTTAACCAATCTTGTTTTTTTTTTTTTTGTAAAATTTTCCTTTAATGGGGCGTGGTAAGGGGTGTGTCCTATTCCTGCATACTTTTGCTGATAGGTGTCCCTCATTCCCATCTCAAAAAAGTTGGGAGGTATGTACCCCTCCAGCCAGACCGATCGATAATGCTGCTGTCCACAGGTACCCCCTGTACTCATCCAGAACGGGGGGCGTCTAATACAGAAGGTGTGGCGCTGGCCAGATCACTAGGTGAAAACAAAGAGAAAAAAATCCTAAAAAAAAAAAAGGCAAAACGAATGCAGAAATCTAATGATTGGTAAGCTGCAATATATTACAGTTTTGGATTTAGGTTTAATACCGCTTTATACATGAAATGCTGGTTAAAGCAATGATGAATAGTGACTATATTTTATTTATTGATTTATTTATGAAAAAAACTACAAGAAGAATTAAGCTCTTGGATATATTTTGCTGTATCTACACTTTTTTTTGTGTGTGTAATACATGTATGATCTGTTAGATCACTGCATATAGTTTTCTTGTAACTTACTGTATATATAAATAATAAAGCTTTTCTATAGTTATTATACCTGGCGTTAGTAGTATTCGATCGGTAAGAGGGTAAAATGTCAGCTCTGCTCATACCGATGCAGAAATTGACTTTATTTATTACAGGTATTTATACAGCACAACCCGTGCTTCCCGGGTGCACGAAAACACCAAGATTGGACGCACGGGGGTTGGATGCCCAGTGTGGGGTTTTTAAAAATCCACAGTGAAGTAAGCTCCATTTACACCACAATTCCAAAGTAAAAGAAAAATCTAGGTGCTTATAGGTTCAGGCACACTATACCCAGACATACACTATATTACCAAAAGTATTGGGACACCTGCCTTTACACGCACATGAACTGTAATGGCATCCCAGTCTAATGCTGGCCATACACTAGTCGAAAAATCGGCCAAACCCAATTTCGAAAAACGAACGTTCGGCAGCGAGCGCAAACGATGGTGCCATCATATAATGGCTGATAAATCGTTCAGTGAACATAAAAAAAAAAAAATGAATTATGTTTGTTTTTTTTACATATACCTAGTGCAGACAGGTCGAATGGGAAACACATAAACCTTTCAATTTATCGTTCGTTCAGCATAACATTTCTAACCTTGTCCTTCGTTTTTTCGGGTCAAAAATGTCCAAACGATTATCGATTTTGTGTCCATTAACTGGCCGAAAAATCGAACGAATAGTCTAATGACCGATTTTTCGGCCGATTTTTCGTATAGTGTATGGCCAGCTATAGTCCGTAGGGTTCAATATTGAGTTGACCCACCCTTTGCAGCTATAACAGCTTCAACTTTTCTGGGAAGGCTGTCCACAAGTTTTAGGAGTGTGTCTATGGGAATGTTTGACCATTCTTCCAGAAGCGCATTTGTGAGGTCAGGCACTGATGTTGGACAAGAAGGCCTGGCTCGTAGTCTCCACTCTATCTCATCCCAACGGTGTTCTATCGCGATTTTCTGCTGGCTGCCCACAATCGTTCCACACGGAGACAGTAAACAGTAAAGGCAGATCTCAATTCTGACAGGGGAGGACACAGGATCTTGTCTTCCTGCTATGCAAAAAGATGTATTTCTGTGTTGTCCCAGTGAGTCCATCCCATCCCTATACAGTTAGTAAACACAACCAGGGAACACAATTAACCCCTTGATTGCCCCTAATGTTAACCCCTTCCCTGCCAGTGTCATTTTATACAGTAATCGTGCATATTTTTAGCTCTGATCGCTGTATCAATGTCAATGGTTCCAAAAAAGTGTCAAAAGTGTCTGATCTTTCCGCCACAATCCCCCCTAAAAATCGCTCATCACCTCCATTACTAGTGAAAAAATAAAAATTAAAAATGCCATAAATCTATCCCCTATTTTGTACACGCTATAACTTTTGTGCAAACCGAGAAATATATGCTTTTTGGGATTTTTTTAATCAAAAATATATAGCAGAATGAATATTGGCCTAAACTGATGAAGAAGTTAAATTTTTTTACATTTTTGATTGGGTATGTTTTATAGCAGAACGTAATACATATTGTTTTATTTTTTTCAAAATTGACAGTCTTCTTTGTTTTTAGCACAATAAATAAAAACCGCAGAGGTGATCAAATACCACCAAAAGAAAGCTCTATTTGTGGTGAAAAGAATGACATCAATTTTATTTGAGTACAATGTCGCACAACCGCTCAATTGTCAGTTAAAGTAACACAGTGCCATATCGCAAAAAATGGCCTGGTCATTAAGGGGGTAAATCCTTCCAGTCATTAAATGGTTAAGATGGTAGTTAAACTCACTTTGTGCCTGATCTGCATTAAATTAGCCCCAGAACCTGTGTATTTCATATGTGTTCGGGTTTAAAGGGATGAGGTGGCAACCCTAGGTGAGAAAAAGGTGGGCTTTAACGCCCACAGGCCGCACATATGCGTCGCTGGGTGACCAATGTTTTTTGTGCTAATAGCACGCTCACTCCATGCTCCCAGCACAAATACTAAGCTGCCAAAACCAGTTCTCAGTCCAGACTAGGGTTGCCACCTCATCCCTTTAAATACCCGAACACATTTAAATACCCAAACGCTAATTTAATGCAGATCAGGCACCAAGTGAGTTTAACCACTTGACAACTGGGCACTTGTACCCCCTTCCTAACCAGACCAATTTTCAGCTTTCAGTGCTCTCACATTTTGAATGACAATTACTCAGTCATGCAAATTTCATATGGGTACAGTACCCATATGAAATTTTTGTCCATTTTTTCATACAAATAGAGCTTTCTTTTGGTGGTATTTAATCACCGCTGTTTTTTTTATTTTTTGCGCTATGAATAAAAAAAAAAAATGAAAATTCGTTAAAAAATAAATAAAAAATCGTTGTTTCTGTTAACCACTTCAGCCCCGGACCAATTGGCAGCCAAAGGACCAGGCCCCTTTTTGCGATTCGGCACTGCGTCGCTTTAACTGACAATTGCACGGTCGTGCGACGTGGCTCCCAAACAAAATTGGCGTCCTTTTTTTCCCACAAATAGAGCTTTCTTTTGGTGGTATTTGATCGCCCCTGCGGTTTTTATTTTTTGCGCTATAAACAAAAATAGAGCGACAATTTTGAAAAAAATGCAATATTTTTTACTTTTTGCTATAATAAATATCCCCAAAAAATATATAAAAAAACATTTTTTTTCCTCAGTTTAGGCCGATACGTATTCTTCTACATATTTTTGGTAAAAAAAATCGCAATTAGCGATTATTGATTAGTTTGCGCAAAAGTTATAGTGTTTACAAAATAGGGGATAGTTTTATAGCATTTTTATTAATATTTTTTTTTTTATTAGTAATGGCGGCGATCAGCGATTTTTATTGTGACTGCGACATTATGGCGGACACATCGGACATTTTTGACACATTTTTGGGACATTTGTTATTTATACAGCAATCACTGCTATTTAAATAGCACTGATTCCTATGTAAATGACAGTTGTAGTGAAGGGGTTAACCACTAGGGGGCGGGGAGGAGTCAGTGTGACGTGTTGTGTTTTTTTTTACAGTAGGGGGGCGTGGCTGTACGTCTGACGTCATTGATCGGCGTTCCCGATGACAGGGAACCGCCGATCACTGACAGTGAGTGTAGGAAGCGCGGGGAGAGGTTTGTTTACACAAACCTCTCCCCGTTCTTCAGCTCCGTAACCCGATCGCGGGATACCAGCGGCGATCGGGTCCGCTGGTCCCGCGGCCGTGGTCACGGAGCTCCCGACCGGGTCGCTCGCGCCCCCCGGGCAGGCAAATTAAAGGGGACGTACAGGTACGTGCTTTTGCCTGCCCGTGCCATTCTGTTGACGTATATCTACATGAGGCGGTCGGGAAGCGGTTAAAATTTATTGCAGAGTATTGGCAGAGTAGGCAGAGTATTGCACATTCTTGCAGAGTATTGGCAGAGTATTGCAGAGTATTGCACATTCTTGCAGAGTATTGGCAGAGTATTGGCGAGTATTGGTGCGTATTGCACAGTATTGCACATTATTGGCAGAGTATTGGCGAGTATTGCAGAGTATTGGTGCGTATTGCAGAGTATTGCACATTATTGGCAGAGTATTGGCAGAGTATTGGCGAGTATTGCAGAGTATTGGCGCGTATTGCACAGTATTGCACACTATGGCAGAGTATTGGCGAGTATTGCAGCGTATTGCACATTATTGCAGAGTATTGCACAGTATGGGCACAGAGCAGCGCTGTGGGCACTACAGATCCAGCCCACAGCACTACTTAAAACTATCTCTCCCCTCTCCCCCCTCGCACTGTACAGATCGGTACAGAAAGGGGAGGGAGGAACCAGTGTCATGACATGACGTCGGTTTGTTTACAAGTGATCGCTACGTCTCTTGACTGAGCGATTACGTGGTAAACGGCTGATACAAGCGGCCATTTACTGTGATCCGTGATGCGCCGGGTCTTCCGGACCCGGTGGTCATGGATGTTTTGCGGGAGCGCGCCCCAGGGGGAGCACGAGAGCAAGATTCTGGGAGGACGTCCACAGACGCCCTCCCAGAATAAGCCGACCGCACTGTAGCCTTCTTTCGGCTATGGCCCGTCAGCAGAGGTTAATTACCAGCCTAATCAGCCACAGAACCTGTGTAAATAATATGTGTTCAGGTTTTAAAGGAATGAGGTGGCAACCCTAGTCCCGACTAAAGATCAGTAGGCAGCAGGACTGGCTTCTGATCATGTGAGCACTGTGACCGCCAATCAGAGTGATCACATGATCACCACCCCTCTGAGGACTTTTAAAAGGGATGCTAGAGCAGGCAGGAAGGGGTTAAATGTGTATTTCAGATCTCTCTTCCTTGTTAACAATCAAAATATTCCAACCTTTGTATTCTTCGCGTTGAGACCAATAAAAATGTATTGAATAAAAAAAATAAAAATATATATATTACTCCAGAGCTTTCCTCCCGGATGCTAGCTTTGTTAGTGAGCCAATAACCTGAATTAGGTCTGCATGTGATAAATTACAACACTTAGACTCCCGTCCTGCGGGCATGTTGGTGACTCATAGGGTAGTGAAGTCTGTATAAAGAGGATAGCTCCCAAACCTTCCCGTCTACAAACAACTCCTTAATAGCAGATACCAGATCTCTGTCCCCACAGACAGAACCTTTAATCCATTTACTGCCACTGCTGTAAGGCTTACACAGTTGTACTGCTGCCCAATTATATTCCGTGCCCCCCCCCCTCTCCCAGCACGACTTCCCCCGCCATGCTTCCTGGGATCCACTGTCCATCTGTGAGCCTGGGACCCGCATGGTGGGGGTCACCAGGTGGAGGAGAGGGAGACCAATGAACACCCATTCGCTGATTTCCCCTAGATTAGGGTGACCAGACATCCCCGGTTTCCGGGGACAGTCCCCGGATTGAGGACACTGTCCCCGAACCAAGTCTGTCCCCGGTTTTGTCCCCGGATTGGATTTGAACAGGGGCTGAGGCTAGGGTTGCCACCTCATCCCTTTAAACCCGAACACATATGAATTACACAGGTTCTGAGGCTAATTGAATGCAGGTAAGGCACCAAGTGAATTTAATTACCACCTTAATCACCCACAGAACCTGCGTAATTAATATGTGTTCGGGTTTAAAGGGATGAGGTGGCAACTCTAGCTGGGGCAATTTCAAAGACAGTCAGTGCAGAATTAAAAGAAAAAATCTGAATTGCACCCCCCTGCTCTGCCGCTCCTACTAGCTTAGGGGGTGGGGGTGTATTTTTTTCATTATCTGTGCCCCTTTCTGATGATCATGTGCTGGTCGGAGAGAGAATATTTCTTCAGTTTCGGGTGCATGCCCGTTCCGCTCCTGCTCGCAGGTTCTTCAGCCTTGGCTCAAGTCCCAGCCAGCCACCTGCCCATCTCCTTGCCTCTTCTGGTGGAGTGATCTTCCTCCGCTCCCCACCCAGTAGTAGCCGGGGCCCGGAGAGTAAGACTTGACAGGTTGTGATTAGGGTTGCCACCTCATCCCTTTAAACCCAAACACATATTAATTACACAGGTTCTGTGGCTAATTACAGTGGTAATTAAACTCACTTGGTGCCTTATCTGCATTTAATTAGTCTCAGAACCTGTGTAATTCATATGTGTTTGGGTTTAAAGGGGTGAGGTGGCAACTCTAGTTGTGATGCAGGCGGCGACGGGCAGAGAGTCGCTAATTGCCGCCATTACTAGTAAAAAAAAAAATATGTCCCCGGATTTCATTTAAAAAATCTGGTCACCTTACCCTAGATAGAATGAACCCAGAAGCGACGGGGAAAACATCACTTCCTGTTTCTGTTGTCACTTTCCCCATACCTCCCAACTTCTTGAGATGGAAGCGAGGGACACCTATTAGCAAAAGTATGTAGAAATAGGACACACCCCCGTCACACCCACTTAAAGGATAATTCTACAAAAAAAATATTAGTTATACCCACAAGTCCTTTTTTTTAACCACTATTATTCCTTTATATTGGCTTTTGAAATGTACAAATGCAGCATATTAGAAATTAGATGAAAGATTTAGCACTGGGAAGCACTTTTTGGAAGATAAATAGTGCATTTAATATACAACTATCTAAATGAGGAGGAAAGAGGGACAGAGGGACTTTGTTCCAAATCAGGGACAGTCCCTTAAAATCAAAGACATTCTTTCGTTGGCCCTTGTGGCCAGAAAAGAAGATAATGCAGTGTAATCTGCACTCTATCAGCTTCAATGGAAGGCAGGTGAGACATCATTGGTCTGAAAAGACTCCTGATCTGTCATTAAAGAGAACCGGTCATTACTGTTAAAAACAAAGAGAACCGGTCTTAACAATATAAAATCACATAGGGGACTTGTGTCTAAGCCTTAATGTTTGTAGGATATCTGTCTACTTAACCTCATCTCTTATGTTTTGCCCAAAATTTGGGTAATGCATTACGTTCTTCTTCCCTAAAATTAACTTGATTGTGTCTTTTATTGAGATTTTGGGCATGATAATTCATTGCGCAAATATCACTTGACATAAAAAATCGGAACTACCACAATTTTTTTCTCCAGGGTCTCTGCTTTTAGAAAATATGTAATATTTGGGGATTTTAGCTAATAATTATAATATCTAATATTTTTTGTTTAATTAATATTCTAGCCTAAAAATAATTGTAAAAAAATGTGAGAAAAAAAAAACACAAAACGGTTAAAGCCCAGCTCCAGGCTCTGTGGTCCATCAAAAGCACCTGTGATGTCAGCACTGCTCTCTGCACCAGTACAGTGGTAAGAGTGCCGTGGTGATACACCCTCAGGGGGCAAGGCCAAAATGCATTCACAGTAATCTTTAGTCTTCCTGGGTTGAGTGACAAAGGGCACTTTTCAACCCAGAAGACTGAGGTCATCTTGTGGCAAAAAAGAGGTACTGTAGTAGGGAACTTTAAAGTTTAATTTTCAGAGAACCTATAGCAGTGGTTGTCAACTTATTATTATTATTATTATTATACAGGAGATATATAGCGCCGACAGTTTACGCAGCGCTTTACAACATTAGGGCAGACAGTACAATTACAATACAATTCAATACAGGGGGGAATCAGAGAGCCCTGCTCGTTAGAGCTTACAATCTATGAGCTAAAGGGGGAATCAAATGTGGCCCCTGATATCAAAGGGCCACACATAACGTTCCATATATGTAATGCTTGAGAGGACTGTCAGAAACTGCAGACTTCATTGAGGAAATGAGGGTCAGAGGGTGTTGACAGGATACATTGTTGGCTGGGGATATGCTGCAGAAGACAATGAGAAACTGGGAATATATTACACAAGGCTAGTATAGATCAATACTATTACCCTAATCAATGTCAGACTGTTGAGATCTGAGGGCCACACATCATATACCAAAGGGCTGTAGGGTAGGCAACAGGGGTATAAAGTGCAGGGATCATGTGCATGTAACATACTGCAGATCACAGAGTGTAGCTGTCAAGACAATGCTATGTACAACATAGTGTGCAGGGGCCAGGAGTGTGTACATTGGGCCCCGTACCTTGCTGATTGATGAAATGAATGGCATCTGCAGAAGTTAGAATTTAGTAGTTAGCCGTGGTGTAGAAAGAAAACAAAATCCCCAGCACCACCACGGGGAAAACATGTCTGGCACCATTGGTCGGCACCATAAAATAATGGCCTGGTGTTGGTGATCAGTAAAAGGGTGGGAAGGAAAACATTGACGGTCAGTGTGGGTGGGAAGGAAGACAGTGATGGTCAGTGTGGGTGGGAAGGAAGACAGCGATGGTCAGTGTGTGTGGGAAGGAATACATTGATGGTCAGTGTGGGTGGGAAGGAAGACATTGATGGTCAGTGTGGGTGGGAAGGAAGACATTGATGGTCAGTGTGGGTGGGAAGGAAGACATTGATGGTCAGTGTGGGTGGGAAGGAAGACATTGATGGTCAGTGTGGGTGGGAAGGAAGACACTGAGGTCAGTGTGGGTGGGAAGGAAGACATTGGTGGTCAGTGTGGGTGGGAAGGAAGACATTGATGGAGATCAGGGATTGGTCAGTGTGGGTGGGAAGGAAGACATTGATGGTCAGTGTGGGTGGGAAGGAAGACATTCATGGTCAGTGTGTGGGAAGACAGGGACATCAGGGATTGGTCAGTGTGTGTGGGAAGGAAGACATTGATGGTCAGTGTGGGTGGGAAGGAAGACATTGATGGTCAGTGTGGGTGGGAAGGAAGGCATTGATGGTCAGTGTGGGTGGGAAGGAAGGCATTGATGGTCAGTGTGAGAAGACAGGGAGATCAGTGATTGGTCAGTGTGTGTGGGAAGGAAGACATTATTGGTCAGTGTGGGTGCGAAGGAAGGGTGATGGTCAGTGTGAGAAGACAGGGAGATCAGCGATTGGTCAGTGTGTGTGTGAAGGGAGTCAGGGATTGGTCAGTGTGTGTGTGTGGAAGACAGGGAGGTCAGGGAAGAAGAGAAGACAGGGAGATCAGGGATTGGTCAGTGTGTGAGAAGAAACAGGGAGGTCAGGGATTGGTCAGTGTGTGTGAGAAGAAGGGAGATCAGGGATTGGTCAGTGTGTGTGTGAGAAGACAGGGAGATCAGGGATTGGTCAGTGTGGTGAGAAGACAGGAGGTCAGGGTGGTCAGTGTGTGTGAGAAGACAGGGATCAGGGATTGGTCAGTGTGTGTGAGAAGAAGACAGGGAGATCAGGGATTGGTCAGTGTGTGTGAGAAGACAGGGAGATCAGGGATTGGTCAGTGTGTGTGAGAAGACAGGGTCAGGGATTGGTCAGTGTGTGAGAAGACAGGGAGATCAGGGATGGTCAGTGTGTGAGAAGACAGGGAGATCAGGGATTGGTCAGTGTGTGAGAAGACAGGGAGATCAGGGATTGGTCAGTGTGTGTGAGAAGACAGGGAGTCAGGGATTGGTCAGTGTGTGTGGGAGAAGACAGGGAGTCAGGGATTGGTCAGTGTGTGAGGAGACAGGGAGATCAGGGATTGGTCATTGTGTGTGTGAGAAGACAGGGAGATCAGGATCATTCCACCATTGGTCAGTGTGTGAGAAGACAGGGAGATCAGGGATTGGTCAGTGTGTGTGACAGAAGACAGGGAGATCAGGGATTGGTCAGTGTGTGTGAGAACACAGAGAGAGATCAGGGATTGGTCAGTGTGATCACTCCACCAGAAAGTTTGAGAACGATCAGTTCTGGGACACGGCCCAGATTCATGGGGGATTGGTCACGGTTGGGCTTAGGACTAAGCATTGCTTTTACAAGAAAAGTCAAGATGGATAGGAGGGAGTTGATGGCCCAGCACTAGGCCATGGTCTGCTGATTGAGAACCATTGCCCTAGATGACTAATAGAAAGGAGCTCAGAAGGAATAGGACCATGCACTGCTTGTACAAGAAAAGTCAAGATCGGCAAAAGCGAGTTCCTTACCCAGCACTGGGCCATGGTCTGATGGTTGAGCACTACTGGCCTAGATGACAAATAGAGAGGCCCTGGAGCTCAGAAGGAATAGGACTATGCATTGCTTGTATAAGAACAGTCAAGACTGGCAGAATGGAGTTCATGGCCTGGCACTAAGCCATGGTCTGCTGGTTGTGAACCACTGGCAGGTCCGGGGCTACCACTAGGCAAACTAGGCAGCTGCCTAGGATGCAATGCCACGTAGGGTGCAGCCATGGCCGCTGGTTTCCTTACTCTGCTGATGACAGGTCCTCTATACTCTCATAATATAAAGGTAATAGAAGGCTCATCAATGTTTCACTATCAAGGGCATCTGGTCTGCAGACTTCCACTGTAGGTGGTGAAATTAACTTTAGCAGTTCCTATAGAGCGGCCCCAGCTGGGAATCAAAACCTTCTGGGGACAGCAGAGGAGACAGAGTGACGTCACTGATGACTTGGGGCAGACACGCCTACACCGCGTCACGTCCGCCTCCTCCGCTGCAACATGGAGTGGCCCTGCACTGAACCATGGTCTGATGGCTGAGAACCACTGGCCCAGACAAGGCTCCAGAGCTCAGAAGGAATAGGATAAATCTTTGCTTTTACAAGAAAAGTTGAGATTTTCATTCCATTTCATCTCCTAAGGCATGGTTCACACCTATACGTTTTTGGTGTATTTTGTAGAAATGCACTACAGTCCATTTAACATGGTTTCTTATGGGGCATGTTCACATCTGTGCTTTATTCAGCCTCTGCGTTTTTATAAAAAGTCAGGGACTTTTTTTAAATGAAAAAAACAGTGCTTTTGGGTTCAATAAACTTCAGTAGAGAAGCTGAAGAAAAGCATGTATTGCGTTTTTAATGCTTTTTTTGATGTGTCTTGCCTCTTTTAATCTGCCCAACAACGAATTGACCAAATAAAAGAAAAAAAGCATAAAAACTGCCAGACGCACAGAAACGGATATAATGCCGCGTACACACAGTCCGAATTTCCGATGGAAACAGTCCGATGGGATCTTTTCATCGGATTTTCCGACCGTGTGTATGCCCATCGGTCGTTCTCTGTCGGAATTTCCGACGAACTTTGGATTGAGAACCAGTTCTTAATCTTTCTGACGGAAAACCTTTCTATCGGATTTTCCGATCGTGTGTATGCCCATCGGTCTTTTTCTGTCGGAATTTCCGACGGACTTTGGATTGAGAACCTGTTCTTAATTTTTCCGACGGAAAACCTTTCTATCGGATTTTCCGATCGTGTGTATGCAATTCCGACACGCAAAATTCCGACGCATGCTCGGAAACAATTCGACACATGCTCGGAAGCATTAAAATTCCCTTTTATAGTGCCGTCGAACGTGTTTTATGCTGCGGTGTTATTGACCGTCGGAATTTGGTGTGACCGTGTGTAGGCAAGACAGTTTGAGCGAAATTCCATCGGAATTCCGACGGGAAAACCATCAGAGCTTTTTCCCACGAGAATTCCGCTGTGTGTACGCGGCATTAAGCAAACTGCATAGGTGTGAATCGAGACTTATAACTCTGAGTCCGCTAATGGATTTGACTTGCAGATTTCAGCGATAACCTGTGCTTAGTTTAAAAAGCCTTGCCTCGGGGCGCATATTAAAGTACAACTTCTATCTCAGTCTGCGATTTAGTGAGCAAAGTCCACGAAATTTCTTTCTTCAAGTAAATAGTAAGCTTCAACACTCATTTCTACTGAGCCAGCCTGGGTGAGGCTCACAGTGCGAAACAAACAAGCACACCGTTATATTTGTTGATGCATTAGATAATCATATATGTAACAATGTATTCATACACGCTCAAAACTAAGAGACAAAAGTGCAATTGTCAGAAAAGCTTGTTATGTATTGTTTGATTTTCCCAGCGCCGTGGGTGCCAAACAATTCATGAGCAATACAGCTCTGAACAGGACTTGTATAAAAAGAGTGCCCATTGGTGCCCATGACGAATTGAGTTTATTACAAAGACGGAGCTCTCAACTGTCCCTGATCTGGAACCTCTCTCCCTCTTTCCTCCGCATTTGTCCCTCATTTTGGTC
The DNA here is from genome assembly GCA_028564925.1 of Lithobates sylvaticus. Taxonomy (NCBI): domain Eukaryota; kingdom Metazoa; phylum Chordata; class Amphibia; order Anura; family Ranidae; genus Lithobates; species Lithobates sylvaticus. Next base: position 188,189,519 of record CM053038.1, read on the forward strand.
TGATCTACAGTGCCTTGAAAAAGTATTCATACCCCTTGACATTTTTTCCACATTTTGTCATGTTACAAACAAAAATGTAAATGTATTTTATTGGGATTTTATGTGATAGACCAACACAAAGTGGCACATAATTGTGAAGTGGAAGAAAAATTATAAATGGTTTTCCAAATTTTTTTTACAAATAAATATGTGAAAAGTGTGGTGGCCATTTGTATGGCGCCCCCCGGAGTCAATACTTTGTAGAACCACCTTTCGCTGCAATTACAGCTGCAAGTCTTTTTGGGGATGTCTCTAACAGCTTTTCACATCAATAGAGGGACATGTTTGCCCATTCTTCTTTGCAAAATAGATCAAGTTCTGTCAGATTGGATGGAGAGCGTCTGTGAACAGCAATTTTCAGTCTTGCCACAGATTCTCAATTGGATTTAGGTCTGGACTTTGACTGGGCAATTCTTAAGCCCCATACACACGGTCGGATTTTTTCCGATGGATTCTGTCCTATCGGACAATGTTGTCGAAAATTCCGACCGTGTGTAGGCACCATTGGACATTTTCCATCGGATTGTCAGACGGAAAAAGTTGTATCTCCTGCTCTAAAAATTTTCCGACAACAAAGTCTGATCACACCAATTCCGATCGTGTGTAGCGAATTCCGATGGACAAAGTGCCACGCATGCTCAGATCACATTACAAGACCACAGCTATTGGCTACTAGCCTCTACATAGTCCCGTCGTAGGCAACAAACGTCACCACGTTCAGAATGATCGGATTTTCCGACAACTTTGTCCGACCGTGTGTATGCAACACCAGTGTCGGACCAAATCCGATAGATTTGGTGGTCGGATTTTCCGACCATGTGTATGGGGCTTAACACATGAATATGCTTTGATATAAACCATTCCATTGCAGCTCTGGCTGTATGTTTAGGGTCGTTGTCCTGCTGGAAGGTGAACCTCCACCCCAGTCTCAAGTCTTTTGCAGGCTCTAATGCCGCGTACACACGAGCTGACTTTTTCGACGGACTTGGTCAGGCGGAGTATACGACGGACTTTGCTGCGGAGGTCCGCCGGACTTTCAAACGAATGGACTTGCCCACACACTATCACTCCAAAAGTCTGACGGATTCAAACGTGATGACGTACGACCGGACTAGAATAAGGAAGTTCATAGCCAGTAGCCAATAGCTGCCCTAGCTATTTCGTCCATCGGACTCGCACACAGACGACCGGATTTTTCAACCGGACTCGAGTCCTTCAGAAAGATTTGAAACATGTTTTATTTCTAGGTCCGTCTGAGTTTTGGGAAAGAAAAGTCCGCTGGAGCCCACACACGATCAAATTGTCCGACAGATTCCGGTCCGCCGGACCTAGTCCATCGAAAAGTCAGATCGTGTGTACGCGGCATAACAGGGTTTCTTCTAAGATTTCCCTGTATTTGGCTCCATCCATCTTCCCATCAACTCTGACCAGCTTCCTGTCCCTGCTGAAGAAAAGCATCCTCACAACATGATGCTGCCACCACCATGTTTCACGGTGGGATGGTGTGTTCAGGGTGATGTGCAGTGTTAGTTTTCCACCACACATAGCGTTTTGTTTTTAGGCCAAAAAGTAAAATTTTGTTCTCATCTGACCAGAGCACCTTCTTCCACATGTTTGCTGTGTCCCCCACATGGCTTCTCGCAAACTGCAAACAGGACTTCTTATGGCTTTCTTTCAACAATGTCTTTCTTCTTATCACTCTTCCATAAAGCCCAGATTTGTGGAGAGCACGACCAATAGTTGTACAGATTCTCCCACCTGAGCTGTGGATCTCTGGAGAATTACCATGGGCCTCAGGCAGGGGATTGTAAATTTCCAAAGCCAGTATAAAGGAATAGTAATGGCAAAAAAGCACTTGTGGGCAGTGACGGCTGGTGTTTTTTTGTTTAGGGGGGGGGGGGGGGGGGGGGGGGGCGGCAAACAAACACTCCCCTACAGCTGTCCACCAGCACTTACACCATCGGCGGCGGGGGTCAGCGGACACATCAGTGATCGGCGGGCACACAACATCCGGATCAGCGGGCACATCGAGGATCGGCGGGCACACAGCATCGGGTATCGGCATGGGCACATTGGGCAGGGGATCAGGCTGCGGCAGGCATCTGGCAGCGTCTCCTGTGTCCTCTTCTGAGAACACGGCGGCTTCCGCCGTTCGTCTCCTCCCCTCCTCTTAGGCATCCAATAGGATTGCCTGACCTTTCAGCCACTCGGGAAATGGGTAATAGACCCACACTTCCTGATTGGCGGAGAGGCGATTTAGTGTTAGAAAAGCGAATATTCATTTGCTTTTCTAAAATACCTGGGTGGGCTCCGAGCGCAATGCTCTGCGCTCCGAGTCCACCCTATTTTGAAGCCTATTAGAGACTATGGCTCTAATCAGGTGCTTCAAAAATACACCCCCGCCGCTGTAATTCAGGTGCCCGGCGTCCTGAAAGGGGCTGGACGCATTAATAGGGGGTGGCCGCAACAGTCGTGGATAGATTCATGCTATGCATGGATCTATCCATTAACCTTATAGGTGGGTGGCGTGGATAGAGGGGGTGGCGCCCGTGTGCCCTTAATGAATAGGCTGTCCCTGCTTGTGGTAGTGTAGTAAACCGCATGTGGTAAAAAAAAAAAAATAAATAAAAAAATCCCTGCAAGGCAATGTACATTATGAGGGGTTTACTTTAGAACGAAGCCTTCCAGCGCCGCTCTGTCACTGGCCGGGGGGTGTGATGCACTCCTGCGCATGCACGCGAGACACGCTCTGAAGGTCTGGCACTGTAAGCTGGGCCTTTGGAGCGCTTGCGCCAGTGATGTCATCGGCTGCATGCACTCTGAATATCTCCTACAAGGCAGGATGGATCCATGGCTTTCATGTTTTTTATGTCAATTTCTGACTCCCACCATCTGAATGTTGCAGATGAAATCAAAACTCCTCACACCAGGCAATGTTTTTCCAATCTTCTATTGTCCAATTTGATCCTGTGTGAATTGTGGCACCCGGTGAGGTCTTCTTCTTCTGTAGCCCATCTGCTTCAAGGTTCGATGTGTTGTGCATTCAGAGATGGTATTCTGCACACCTTGGTTGTAACAAGGGGTTATTTGAGTTACTGTTGCCTTTCTATCATCTTGAACCAGTCTGCCCATTCTCCTCTGACATTTTCACACAAATGCCGATCACTGGATATTTTCTCTTTTTCGGACCATTCTCTGTAAACCCGAGAGATGGTTGTGTGTGAAAATCCCAGTAGATCAGCAGTTTTTGAAATATTTAAACCAGCCCGTCTTCACCACGTCTAGATGCCTAAATGCATTGGGTTGCTGCCATGTGATTGGCTGATTAGAAATTTGTGGTACCAATCAATTGAACAGGTGTACCTAATAAAGTGTCCGTTGAATGTAAATATACTGTATATTACACTTACAAAATACATATCCTACAACTGCAAATGAACATGCAGAAATGCGCAGTTAGGGCCAGTTCAGAAGGAAAAAACCCAGTCTGGACGGATTTGCGTTTCTGACGCTTTTTTCGATGTGTTCCGGTGCGTTTTTTGGTGCGTTCCAGTGCATTTTCCCCCTCTCTTTTTTCTTCACTTTTATATAAGGTCATATGTGTTCCAGTGCGTTTTTGGTGCATTTAGGTGTGTTCCAGTGTGTTTTCGATGCGTTTTACTGCGTTTCAGTACAGTTCAGTGCAGGCAAAATGCAGCATGTTCTACAGTTTTTTTCTGGAACTGCAAAGAACGGGAACTAACCGCATCAAAAACGCATGGAAAGTAGGTTACATGGTTTTTAATGGCATAGTTCACAACAGTGCGTTTCAGTTCCAGAAAAAAAAAAGTAGAACATGCTGCATTTTTCCCTGCACTGGACTGGGACGCTGTAAAAAGCATCACAAATCCACTGGAACGCACCGGAGCGCACCAAAAAATGCACTGGAACACACATGGCCTTATTTAAAGCGGTGTTCCAGACGTGTTTTTTTTTTTTTTTTAAATAAAATCACAACTACAAACACTGTAGCTGCTGACTTTTAATAAGGACACTTACCTGTCCAGCGAGCCCCCCCTCCGCCCCCACCCGAGGCCGGTCCGTCCATCGGATCAGGTGTCGGCGCCTCCATTGCAACTAAGGGAAACCGACAGTGGAGCCTTGTGGCTTCACTGCCCGTTTCCTACTGCACATGCACAAGTCGCACGGCTTCTTCTGGGACACACACAGGTCCCAGAAGGCAACGGAGGAGATCGCCGAAGAGGAGGATGTGACGGAACCAGGGCCCTGGGCCACTAGGGGGCCCCATCAGGGTTGCCAGCCTCAGTAAAACCAGGGACATTTCTGAAATGTCCCTTACAGACATCCTTTTGGTCTAAAAATCCTGAGATTATAGCTGCCCCACCTCTTTAGTACCTTCTCAGCCAATAGTATACTGTGTGTACATGTATGTGTATACTGTGTGATTGTATACTGTGTGGCCCCATAATCTCTGATTGCCTGGGGGCCCCATAATCTCCTATTGCCCAGGGGCCCCATGAGTTGTCAGTCCGCCCCTGGACGGAACAGCTCCGCGGACTAGGAAGAGGCAGATTAGGAAGACTGCCTAGCAACAGGGGTTTCTGGTAAGTAAAAAAAAGATATATTTTTTTTCTACATTTTTTTTTTATTTATTTCAAAGTAAATTTTAATGTATAAATGTTTTTTAGGGTGGACCTCCGCTTTAAGGTTAAGAAAAAAAGAGTGGGAATTCACTGGATCAAAAACGCACCAAAAATGCGCATGCAGAAAAGCATCTGGACTGCGTTTCTATGGTGTGAACTGGCCTTATGACCTACTATCCATGCGTTTTTTTATGCAGAAAAAAAAAAATTGGACTGCAAGTGGCGTGAACTGGCCCTTGAAAGCAGAGATTGTGGTGTAAACGAGCCCTTAGACACGATTAATAAATGTTCCTTTTTTTTGTTTTTTCTTTGTTTGATCTTTTTAGCATATATCTTTTTATTTATTTTTTTAGCATATATCTTTTTTATTTTTTATTTTTTTTTTAGCATATATCTTTTTTTTTTTTTTTTTAGCATATATCTTTTGTTTTGTTTTTTTAATCTTTTAAACATTTTCATTGTTATTTTCATAACAGATAAACTATCCTTAACTAATAGAGTGCCATTTGCTATCGCACCTAACTTAGAAATTCCACAGGCAAGGACCATTTAAGACAACCTAACAAAATATCTTAATAAATATTAATATAAAGCATAAACAGACAACTATAAGGAAAAAACAAAAAACAGACAAAAGAAAAAAAGAAAAGACAAACAAGACATGCTGCTTGCTTATATAGATTGTATTGTAGGAACATTCATTTGCAGCTTGCAGTTTGGTACATAAGGGGTAAATCATAAGCCCCTCCTATGATAGCTGGGTGGAGCCTGGACTCCAGATTAGGTCTTGTGTTTTGCAGTTTGCTCTGCAGACAGTCATCTGACAGCACAGTGGTGAGTTCTTCTCCTGTATTGTAACAGTTTGTTATGCTGGGTGAGCTGTGGAACCTGCTGGATGGTGCCCACCTGCCTTCATATTGGCAGATCCTGGGCAGGGGGCATTGCCTTGTATGGTAGGATTGTCCTCTGTAGACAAGGAGAGAACAAAAGGCTGATCCGCCATGTCTGGGTGGGTGCTTGTCCTATTACAGAACTGACATATGGAGGATGTGTATGCATTATTTTTATACATCTGGTGGGTATAGCCCAGGGTTTGTCTATTATTCAGTGCTGTTGTGGTTTGCTGGGTGTGTCATTTTATATCCAGGATCTGTGTTCTCTATAATTTCAAGGGCAGTAAAACCTTCAGCTGATCGCATCTACATGTGGTTGCGCAGGCTCTTCTGGTATTAATAAGGCATGCTGGGACTTGTGGTTCTATACACCCAAAAGCAGGTGCTTTTGATCTGTGTTTGGGTTCACGCTTGTGCGATCACACATCGCATGTAATTCGCACCGCATTGTTGTGCAGATCGCATGCGTTGTCTGTGCAATGTGAATTCACATCGCATAGCATTCGCACCAAACTATTGCAGAACATCCCGCCCCCCCTTTTTATTTTTTTGGGGTTCACACTGGAATCGTGTGAACACCCCATGTGATCGGATTCTTGCACCATTTCACAGTTCGCACTGCGATCTGCGACCCTTTACATTAAGGCTAGGTTCACACTGCCGCGGTGCGAATTTACCGCGATTTTGATCCGATTGCGTTGCAAATTTGCATTGCAAATTCTTTGTGTTCTTGCGATTCTACTGCAAATTTAGCAGTCTATGGAGCTGAATTCGCATCGCACACGGACAGGACCCTTTTTTTTTTTTTTACGCAGCTTAGATTCGCAACGCATCGATGTGAACGGCACTCACGGAAAACTATGTTATTAAAATGACTTGCGAATTTGAGCGATCGCAATGGCTCAAATTCGCAATAGAATTCGCAGCAGTGTGAACCTAGCCTAACTTTACATTGACACTTGCAGCGGCTCAAATGGTTAGTGTGAACCGCCGGCGCTTCGGGGGCAACGCGGTAACCCGCACAGGAATGCCACTGGTTCCCGCAGCACACAAGTGTGAACATAGACCCCCCCCCCCCCCCCCCCCCCCCTGTTCACATCGCACGATTTGGGTTTGTGACGGACCTCGTACCCAAGATGTCCGCCGTAACTGCTTCCTCTGTCCGGTACCACACAATCCAAGACCCCCTTAGCTTACCCAGTCACCAGACAACACCAGTGTAGGGTACATCAGGAATGACTCTTTATTTTACATGTCACACATATATACAGCCAGATGACAAGCCTAACCTAATTAGCATGAGCTAATTATCTCAATCAACACTGGGCTCCATCATTCAATTGCAGGGTTAATTAGCACATACAACAATAGGTGAAATATTCTTTAGAATTACACAAGGCAACAGACAGGCTGTCTGGAGTTGACGATATTAGCATCTGACAGTGTGTGGAATACACCTTACAAGCCAGACCAGCCTCACCCACACAACGGACAGGTGGCCCGAGTTCATGACATTGAATGGGACACAAGGCGCCAGATGCCAGTCCATTTCCAATGCCAAATGCATATACAGAGAGTGTATTTTGGGGGGCCCGTGATCAGCTGGCAGGAGGCTAGCATGTAGTCCTCTCAAAAAGCCCGTGTCCCGGCTAGGTCTGTCACATTTCTCCCCTTTCGGCAGGAGACTAACACAGGAGGAGACCCCAGACGGGTTGACTCCGAAGTTAGTCAGTGGTTCCAGTGCTCTAATGCCTGTACCCACACAGTACCCCAAACAAATTGTTCCAAACAGAGCACGACTCACCCAGCCAACTTCTGCCTCTCTCATAGAACATATCCGCCGCTGGGGAGAGGCCTGGACTGGCCCTTCTCCCTGGAGTCTTTTCAGCCGCTGGAGAGAAGACAGGGTAACTGGGCTCACGCCATCCTGCTGTTGGGGATCTGGGCCGACCGCCCAGCATCCCTGGGGTATACAGGTGGGGACTGCAGTCCCATCCCCCTTTACAGGGAATCTGTCCTGTTTTAGTTGCGGGCAGAGGCCAGCAGCGCTCTGTTCCGTTGTCAGCAGTTCAGGTGGGTGTAGGAGCTTCCCTACATCATCTCCTCCAGCTAACTGTTGGGGAGAGAGGCCGACTGCCCCAGCTCCCTGGAACTCCGCAGCTGTTGCTGGTGCTGGACAGAGGTGGGTAGCACTCTGCCCTGTTGCCAGCACTTCTGCTGGGGACTCCACATCCTCCGCTCTGGCAAACCATTGGGGCAGGAGGCTGGCTTCCTTTTCCATTCCCTCATCTGGCTGCTGGGACAACATGTCTCTGGTACTGTCTCCCAGGTGCACAAATCTTTGCTGGGGAGGAAAGATCGCTTTCTCCACCCTGGCCAACTGTTGGGGAGGGACGACAAACACCTCCTCTCCCTTCTCCCCCTGTATCTGCTGCTGGGAAGTGATTGCCACCTTCTCACCCTGAGCCTCCATAACTGCCACCCGTGTGGGGCAGAGGTCTTGGACCCTCTGTCCGGTGACCTGCGCTTCAGCTGGAGAAGTTCCTTGTAACTCCACGGATACTGCTGTTGGTGCTGGGCAGAGCTCAGTGAAGTTTGGCCCTAATACCAGCTCTTCTGATGGAGGCTCATGAGGTTGTTTTTCCTCAGCAGAAAAGTCTATTAAATCCCCAGTCTCTACAACTGATGGCTGGGGATAGAGGTTCACCACCTGTCCGTGGAACCTAGAAGATGCCATCGGTGCTGGGCAGAGGTTAGCAGAGCTCTGCCCTGTTGTCAGCACTTCCTGCATCCGCCATAAGACCTCCGCGCCCATAGCTGCGGGGGCAGGTGGGCAAAGCACTCTGTTACTATGCCACATCGCCGACTCTTCAGCCAGGATTTCAGAGCTGTCTGCCGGTATTTCCTGATAGTCCCAGGCAAAGGGAGCCCAGCCCTGGCGCTGAGCAGAGTCTAGCAGCTGTATGTAGGCGATCTCCAGCTCCCATTCCTGAGCGGCCAGGAACTCCAAATCTTCCTGTGCCCAGAGCACTTCCGAGACGTTCAATCTTTGCTCTCTGTGCTCCATTATTTCCTCCAAACGCCACTCCAGATTACTCCCAAAGTCGGGGTCCTCGGACAGCCTCCAGTACAACAATCCCAGGCCATTATAATCAAAGCCTTCCGTGGGCCTGTCATCCGCTGTCCACGGGCACACTTGGGCTACATACCACCGGAGGGCTCTGTAGCTCTCGTCCAAACGCATTTCTGCCCGGATCAGCCTGCTTAACTCCGCTGTCCACTCCTGCTTCGGTTGTTCCCCCAATAACAACATTCGTACTTCATACTGCGACCAGTACCTTACATGGATGGAGGGGAGAACTTTTCCCTGGTGTCGCTGCTCACAGGCTAGCGCTTCTTTCCAGAGTTGTAGGCGAACAGAATCATACCATCCCAGCAGGACCTGCACCGATACTGGTCCTCTGTGCTGTATCCGCATCTCTCGCAACCTCCTTCCGAATTCCTCTTCCATGATGACGTATCTGTACCTCTGCTATGCGGGCCTTGGATCCAGGTGATGGTTTGGATGTGTTCACGACAAGGAAGCACGATCCCACCGCTGCCAGCCAATTGTGACGGACCTCGTACCCAAGATGTCCGCCGTAACTGCTTCCTCTGTCCGGTACCACACAATCCAAGACCCCCTTAGCTTACCCAGTCACCAGACAACACCAGTGTAGGGTACATCAGGAATGACTCTTTATTTTACATGTCACACATATATACAGCCAGATGACAAGCCTAACCTAATTAGCATGAGCTAATTATCTCAATCAACACTGGGCTCCATCATTCAATTGCAGGGTTAATTAGCACATACAACAATAGGTGAAATATTCTTTAGAATTACACAAGGCAACAGACAGGCTGTCTGGAGTTGACGATATTAGCATCTGACAGTGTGTGGAATACACCTTACAAGCCAGACCAGCCTCACCCACACAACGGACAGGTGGCCCGAGTTCATGACATTGAATGGGACACAAGGCGCCAGATGCCAGTCCATTTCCAATGCCAAATGCATATACAGAGAGTGTATTTTGGGGGGCCCGTGATCAGCTGGCAGGAGGCTAGCATGTAGTCCTCTCAAAAAGCCCGTGTCCCGGCTAGGTCTGTCACAGGGTTGGCCGACAACATTGCTGCAATTCTGCCCACGATCCCAAATCGCAGCAGAACGAACTTTTGGGTGTGGTCATTTCGAACAGCACCCCAAACACAATGCGATTCTGTCGCACGGCAGGATCTTGGCAAAATGTGCCACACTTGTTGCCCAAAAAGGAGCATGATCCCAATGGCCACACCCCTCCCTTTTTTTTTTTTTTTTGTGACAAACGCACACAGGGCAACCCGACAAGTGAAACCGCTGCCCTAAGTGCAACTCACAAAATCGTGTGCAAATTGCACAACAACACAGGAAATGTGAATGCAGCCTCAAGAATGCTTGTTAACACTCAGTTATCAGTTATGTGCATCTCAGCAGCCAGTGTTCTGTTAACATAGTCCTGTTTGTGTCGCTTAGTGCCAAAGTTTATTCAACGTGTAGCGTTCAGCTGGTTTTACCACTCCTCAAGCACATCTATTCATGCCAATGTAAACGTGCCAAAAACCCATCAAAAATGCCCTATGGGTGTTCAGAACGGGTTACTTACCGAGATGTCCGTACAAGAATCCATACGGTAGAAAACCAACACTGAAGGCATCTAAAAAACGTTATTTGATGCAAACATGTCAAATACATCGATAATGGGTGTCCATAATATAATAATATTTGAGTTGTGCTCAAAAGTTTGCTGTTATATTATATTGCAAAAATGTTTTGCCTTTCGTTTCTATTTGAAACTGAATGGATTGATTTAGAATCACTTTAAGGTGGTTGTAAACTCTTTACAACCACTTTTTCCCTACAGGTAAGGCTTACCTGTAGGTGCTGGAAATGGCTCCTAAACCTACACGATTTAGGATGCGCATGCGCCGTAGACAGCGGCACACTGAGCGTGCCGATGTTAACGGCGATATGCCGCGAGTGGCGGAGATATTTACAATACACTCTTGCACCGATGCATTCGCACTTTAGAAAGAGCACAATTGTGCCCTTTCTAAAGGGATCATTCGGCGACTGGCGGCTCCCCCACACGGGAGTGACATCACGCGACTCCGGCCCGTCACAGAGTCGGAATCCACGGCCCCTGAAAAGAAGAGGGCTGAAAATGGACGTTTCCAGACAGCAGGGACATCGCAGGCTTCGTTTTCAGGTAAGTGATGCATAGTAGCCCATTATGCTCTACCTTTGCACGGAAATTAAAGAGGAAGTAAAACCTACAATAAAAAAAAAAGAAGAAAAAAACCTGCAAGACAAAGGAATAATGAGCTAGTATACATGGCATGCTAGCTCATTATGAAATACTCACCTTAGATCGCTGCCCCAGTTGCAGACCCCGTACACTGGTCTGTCGCTGTGATTGGCTGGAGCAGCAATGACATCGCTCTGTACATGAGCTTGGGAGCCCCCGGTAACGGCACGACCATGCTGATTACGTCGGCACATGCTCGGGGATATCCAGTGTAGCTACTAGCCCATTATGAAATACTTACCTTAGAATGAAGCTGTTGCAGCGGTCCCGGCACACCGCTGTGACCAGTAACATGTCTCCCTTAGTTATTTCCAGGTTTGCGTGCTCCGGTGCAGTGATTTGGTCGCTAAAACAACAGTAAAGTGCTGCTGAAACTATAATAATCTAATATTAGGGATCACACTGGTCCCCATGTGTACTCGGGGGGGGGGGGGGGGGGGGGGGGGGCTCATGTGGAATATCTGTGTGCGGGGGTGAGATGGCACAGGGGATCCACCATTCATGACACAGGATTCTAAAGGAACGGCCCGGGTGGCCGTTCCCTCAGAGCGCATGCGCCGATTTACGTCATCGGGCTGCATACATAGTAAATATCTATGCAACGCGTACAGTACCTACGGGTAAGCCTTATTATAGGCTTCCCTATAGGTACATCTCGGTGACTGAAGTTTTACAATGACCTTAATGGAGAGTATATGGATATCATAGGTTTTATTCACTTATTTGTTTGCTTACTGTTTATCACATTTTTCTCTGATTTTTTTTTATTTGCTATATAGTGGCTTGCATGCATATGTAAGCCCATTGATTGATTTTTTTTTTTTTTTAAACGCTGTACTTCATAGCCTTTTTGACTATGTTGGGTTATTATCAAGACCTTTTTTAATACTGGCTGCTTCCAAACATAAATATGGGGAAAAGGAGTGGTTTGGGAGCTCGTGGAGCATGTTACAAGGAGGCAGAAAAAAACGTAATAAGCTGTTTCATGAAGAATGGTTACAAGGACAATAAAGTGGCGTTTCACCCAAAAGTTTTATTTTTTGACAGGTTCCCGCTGCCTCTTCCATTCCAACCGCCTTAGGCGATCGGAAGCGGATGTTCTCCTCCCTCCCAAAGTCTTTTGGGACACATGACAGGTCCTAGAAGACTTTGCGACCGGGCACAGAGTGCAGCACCACTCACGCATGCGCAGTGGCCACCCAGCTGTGAAGCCGCAAGCTGTCACAGCTGGGTGCCCATTGTAAAGATGCCCGCACCACCGAGGGAGGATAAAGGGTGAAAACAGGAGGGGTGAGTACGTTGCTGGATCGTGTTTATTAAGTCAGCAGCTACAGTTTTTGTAGCTGCTGACTTTTAATGAACACAAAAAATTATGAACTCCACTTTAAGTAGTGAATGCGTGTAATTTATGTAAATTAAACTGAGGCGCTTTTAAACTGTAAAGCACCTCAGTGTGAAAGCAGTGTGAAAGCAGCCTAAGAAAACCAGTTAAACCCTTTTTCACACTGAGGTGCTTTTCAGACACTTTCATGCTAAAAAAAAAAAGCACATGGAAAGCTCACAAAAGCCTATTTCCATTCCAAAAACGGCCCCATTCACTCCAGTGTGAAAACCGGCGGGCTTTCACACTGGAGCGGTGCGCTAGCAGGACGACAAAAAAAGTCCTGCTAGCAGCATCTTTGGAGCGGTGTATTCACCGCTCCCATACCGCTCCTACCCATTGATTTCAATGGGACACAGCGGTAATACCGCCGCAAACCCTTTTTTCGGCCGATCGCGGGGGTAAAACCGCCCCGCGAGCGGCCGAATACCGCGGCTAAAACAACGGTAAAGCAGCGCTAAATATAGCGCTGCTTTACCGTCACCGCGGCTCCTGCCCCAGTGTAAAAGGGGCCTAAGAGCTGGACAAAGGTATCTTAATCCATCGGCATTGCTTACGTTTTTTGTTTGCATCCTCTTCCTTTTGCCATTGGGATTCCATCGAGTGGATCGTTTGAGAGCTCCTGGTTTGGGTGCATGCTGTCCATTTGCCGTGCTGCTCTTTTGCCCTGCTGTCTTGTTCCGGCCGGATCCGGTATCCTTCAGCGCAAGAGGTTAAGCACACAAGCCTGTAAGATACAATGCCGTATGGCAGGTGTATCCAACATTCTTGGTAAGAGTATTCAATCTCTCTACGTTATCTGTCAAGTTGTTTAAGATACCTTTGTCCAGCTCTTACAGGCTCTGACCTTAGAACTGTTTACAGAGATCCGTGGATATCAGTGCCTCACTGGACACTTTTTGGAAGTTTTTGTTTCTTTTGTTTTATTTTGTTCTTACTTGGATATCATTTTGGATCCTGGGTTCACCCTGAGTCACATGTTACATGTGCTTTTTTCATTTTATTGTTATTCACTTTGACTATATTGTGTTTATTATTAGCGCTACATTTTTGTGTGTTTTATTGATCATGGCAGACTGTTTGCCTTTTTATGATGGGGGTTTTTATTTGTGTGTGTGTGTGTGTGTGTGTGTGTGTGTGTGTGTGTGTGTGTGTGTGTGTGTGTGTGTCTTCAAGGAGACGCACAGCCAAAGCTCATTTGGTTATACTTGCAGTTCCTTTTGTACTCCTGTGACACGTTTTCAGCAGACAGCGGGCTGAATCCCGTTGTCGGCTGATGTCACAGAGCTGGCAGTGCAGACAGCGTTGTCTGACAGTCACCAGCTCTCTGCTCGGGGAGCTCCTGAGAATCGAGCAATCTGCAGTGTTTAATCACTCAGTTCTTGGTGTTCGAGCCGGCAGGGAACAGATGCAGCCCAATCTTCTTTTAACCTCTTGACCTTTGGAAGATTTTACCCCCTTTATGACCACGGCTTTTTATTTTAATTTTTTTTCTACTCTGCACTGCGTGGTCTTGCAAGGCTGTACACAAATGAAATTATAATGTGTGTGTATGTATGGATTATTTGTTTCTGTACAAAGAAAGGTTTGTTTTTATATGACCTTTGCGGTGATATGAATGTCATTTAGATATTTCCTGTACTTTCTGTTCCTGATAAAGTTAATGGTGAAATGTATTTGGTTAAAGGGAAAAGTACAGTCAAAGCTCGTTTGGCTGTACTTCTCCTTTGGATCACAGCAGTGCAGTTCGTTTTGCACTGCTGTTACCCATTTTCAGCAGACAGCGGGTTGAAGCCTGTTTTTTTCGGCTGATGTCAGAGAGCCGGTCCAATCTCGGGAAAGATTGCGACCATATGGTCGGGATCCACCCCCCCCCCCATGCCTGGCCCTCCACCCGGCTTAGCTGGGAGCCTGAGCCTGTCCCCTCTACAACTCAGCGTTCAAGTGAGCTCAGGGGGACAAATGTGACTGACCGTCACCAGGTGTTTGATCGCTCTGTTCTCAATGTTAAAAACGCATTTGGGAGAAAGGTTTGTGCACGTTACAAGCTAATGCGATTGTGGTTCCTCTGGCCCACCTGCACATTTTGGTTGGGGGTGTGAGCCCTAAAAATGGCCAAGGCACAGTCTAAAGTGCCACCGGGTTTTTACCAGCACACCACGCAAGGAGTGATGGGCTTTTCTGTGGTGCAGCTTCCAAGTTACAGCCCTCGGACACACACCTGTGCAGCTGATGAGGGAATGAACCATAACCAAGTACCAAATCATTAAGCAACATCAGAAATGGAAACAGGTCAAAGGTTGGGTCAGGCAGCAATCGGTCTTGGTCAGATACAGGGCCTAGGTTGATAACCAAAGAGCCAGGGACATGGTAACAAAGGCTAGTCAACTAGCAACATGACCTGTGGCTCAGGTACTGAATGGCAATCTGAGCACAGTTTGGAGAGGTAGATTGGGAGGCTGGACAGGAAGTGACCATTCAGCAAACTGCACTCACCAGACACTTGATAAGGTAGACCTGTTCAATTGCTTGGTAAAACAAACTGCTCATCAACCATTTACATGGCAGCAATTCAATGCACTTGGGCATCTAGATGTGGTGAAGATGACTTTCTTCACCAAGATGACTTTCTGAAGTTCAAACCGAGCATCAGAATGGGGAGCAAAGGGGATTCAAGTGACTTTGAACGTGGCATGGTTTTGAGTAATTCAAAAACTGCTGCTCTACTGAGGTTATCACACACAACCATCTCTCAGGTTTACAGATAATGGTCCGAAAAAGAGAAAATATCCAGTGAGCAGTAGTTGTGTGGAGGAAAAGGCCTTGTTGATGTCAGGAGAATGGGCAGACTAGATGATCTAGATGATAGAAAGGCGATAGTAACTCAACCGCTCATTACAACCAAGGTATGCAGAATACCATCTCTGAACACACAACACATCAAACCTTGAAGCCTATGGGCTACAGCAGCCGAAGACCACACCATGTGCCACTCCTGTCAGCTAAGAACAGGAAACTGAGGCTACAATTTTCACAGGCTCACCAAAATTGGACAATAGAAGATTAGAAAAACGTTGTCTGGTCTGAAGAGTCTAGATCTCAGCTGCGACATTGACAGTCGGGTCAGAATTTGGCATAAACAACATGACCGCATGGATCCATCCTGCCTTGTATCACCGGTTCAGGCTGGTGGGGGTGTAATGGTGTGGGGGATATTTTCTTGGCACACTTTGGGCCCCTTGGTACCAACTGAGCATTGTTTAAATGCTACGGCCTACCTGAGTATTGTTGCTGACCATGTACATCCCTTTACGACTACAGTGTCCCCATCTTCTGATGGCTCCTTCCAGCAGGATAATGCACCATGTCACAATGATCAGATCATCTCACCACTGGACAATGAGGTCTCTGTACTCCAATGGCCTCCAGTCATTGGATCTCAATCCAGTAGAGCACCTTTGGCATGTGGTAGAACGGGAGACTGGCATCATGGATTTGCTGTCTACAAATCTGCAGCAACTGTGTGAAGCTATCATGTCACTATGGCCCAAAATCTGAGGAATGTGTCCAACGTCTTGTTGAATCTATGCCATAAAGAATTAAGGCAGTTCTGAAGGCAAAAGGGGGTTCCAACCTGGTACTAGCAAGGTGTACACAGACACCCCTAGCCGTGTGTGTGTGTGTGTGTGTGTGTGTGTGTGTGTGATGCCCAGTATCTTCCAGCGACTGTCCCAGGTGGGTAGCAGTCCCTGGCTGCCTGCACCTCCCGCCAGTCCTCCGGGGGGCCCTGAACCGCTTGCTCTCGAGGCCTGCATTTGGAGCTAGGAGTGGAGAGGTTGGATAAATCCAGGCTCTGGGTGTCGCCGTTGGGTATGCTGTGCCTGCTGCTCTTCTTCACTCGCGCTTCTCCCTGCTCTTGCCGCCACCGGTCCAGGCCTCCCCATAACAAGGGGCAGCTGCTTTGGGCCCTGGGCAGCTGCCCCTTTTACCCCGTATTAAAGACGGCCCTGTGTACCTATACTACCTAATAATAAAGTGGCATGTATATTTAGCTATAGCTTCCAGTTCTGTGCCGCAAGGAGGTAAGGTCAAATCCTACGTTTTTATAGAACTACAAGTGGCAGAGCAGCTTTCCATGTTTTTAAGAAGCTACAGGCAGCAGAATAGCCTTGCTGCTGATCTGTGAAACTGCGGGTACCAGATGCAAAGCTGATCTGTGACAGTATGGCTCCTGGTGGTAAGGTGGGTCAGCAGCAGTGGTGTTAATAATTTAAAAGACAATTGTACCAAGGGGTACAATTGGGGTTGCCACTTTTTCTTTAAGCCAAACCCGAACACTTTAGCCGGACGCAGCAAAAAAAAAATTATATATATTTTTAATGTAGACTATAGGATCGTAACAGACCTGGGACACCTTTTTGGGCACTACAAAGAGAATAGCAATGCAGCACACATAGTGCCCCCCTCACCCTTCTGTCAGGCCCTGTTCTGAGCCTCATTCCTGTCTGAATAATGTGTCCAGGTTTCAGGTAGACTGAAACCTGGACACATTATTCAAAACCCGGACTGTCTGGGTGAATCCTGGACAGGTGGCAACCCTAGGTACAATTGTTCTTTCAGTTTACCATATTTGATAAAATTTACAATGCAAAGCTATAGTGATAAAAAGGGTTGCGAAATCTTGGCCTAAAAATGTATGTTATTCAAAGCTGTACAGTGGGTCAACAGGTATATGTTGTGATGCAAGCCCAGACCTGGTAGTTCTGGGTGTTCCCTCACCAGCTTTGCACGTTCTAGCATCTCTTTATACGTTAAATTTATGACATAATCTTTGTCTTTCTTTTGCTATAGGAACCATGAATAGCACTTCAGCATTTCGTCTTGTTCTTCCTCTTGGCCTGCTCTTGTTGGTACTCTGTTCCTCAGGTAAGTTAAGAGTTCATGGACATTCAGTGGCGCTACAGAACACCCCCCAGAAACCTTATTTCCTGCTTGTGCGATTGGCTCACTGATTTTCCCAAAAGTCTGCCCTAAAGTACAAGTCAGATTTTTGGCATCCCCTGCAACAAAAATTAAATTTTTGGTAAGATATTCCTGATGGGGAAATCGCAGAAAAAGGGATGCAGACCCTGCAATTTTCCTCATTAGAGCCCTGCAGGTGCAGTAGCTGATTGATGCAGTGAGGGGGGGGGGGGAGTATTTGATCCCCTGCTGATTTTGTATGTTTGCCCAATGATCAGTCTATAATTTTAATGGTAGGTTTATTTTAACAGTGAGAGACAGAATAACAGCACAAATATCCAGAAAAACGCATTTCAAAAAAGTTTTATGAATTGATTTGCATTTTAATGAGTGAAACAAGTATTTGACCTCTTCGCAAAACATGACTTGGTATTTTGGTACCCTTGTTGGCAATCACAGGAGGTCAGACGTTCCTTGTAGTTGGCCACCGGGGTTGCACACACCAGGAGGGATTTTGTCGCACTCCTCTTTGCAGATCCTCTTCAAGTCATTAAGGTTTTGAGGCTGACATCTGGTAACTTGAACCTCCCGCTCTCTTCCACATATTTTTCTATGGGGTTAGGGTCTGGAGCATGGCTAAGCCACTCCAGGATCTTAATGTGCCTCTTTTCAAACCACTGCTTTTTTTGTTTTGGCCGTGTGTTTTGGGTCATTGTCATACTGGAATACCCATTTTCAATGCCCTGGCTGAGGGAAGGAGGTTCCTGCCCAAGATTTGACGGTACATGTCCCCATCCTTCGTCCCTTTGATGCAGTGAAGTTGTCTTATTCCCCTTGGCAGAAAAACTCCCCCAAAGCATAATGTTTCCACCTCCATGTTGGACGGTGGGGATGGTGTTCTTGGGGGTCAAAGGTAGCATTCCTTTTCCTCCTCCTCCAAACATGACACTTTGAGTTGATGACAAAGAGCTAGATTTCTGGACTCCTCTGACCACAACACTTTCGCCCAGTTCACCTCTGAATCATTCAGATGTTCATTAGCAAACTTCAGACAGGACGGACCTTGCAGGATTTCAGTCCTTCACAGCGTAGTGCGTTACTAATTGTTTTCTTGATGACTATGGTCCGAGCTGCCTTGAGATCATTGACAAGATTCTCCCGTGTAGTTCTGGGCCGATTCCTCGCCGTTCTCATGATCACTGAAACTTCATGAAGTGAGATTTTGCATGGAGCCCCAGACCGAGGGAGATTGACAGTTATTTTGTGTTTCTTCCATTTGCGAATAATCACACCAACTGTTCTCACCCTCTCACCAAGCTGTTTGGCGATGGTCTTGTAGCCCATTCCAGCCTTGTGTAGATATACAAGCTTGTCCCTGATGTCCTTGGACAGCTCTTTGGTCTTGGCCATGGTGGTGAGATTAGAATGGTGAGATTAGAATCCGAATGATTTGCTTCTGTGGACAGGTGTCTTTTTTATACAGGTAACAAGCTGAGATTAGGAGCGGAAACTCGAAGAGCCATAATTGGCTACAGGCAGGACGCCTGTAGCCAATTACAGCTCAGGGGCTGTAGCCAATTACAGCTCAGGGGCTGTAGTACACCCCCCCCTATAAAAGGCCGCCACGCCGTCTGCGCCGGTCACATGCTGTTCCGGCGCAGATTGAGCAGGCTGATTCTGTGACACTCTGCTGGATTTAGTTAGGTAGAGAGATTCACTTACAGAGATTGAGTTAGATAGATTCAGTTACAAAGATTGATTGAGAAAGAGGGGCTTGTAGTGTGTTCGTGGCAGGCAGGCAGAGCTCCTATATTTTGTTACCAGAAGCACCTATAGGACTTGTAGTGTGTTCGTGGCAGGCAGGCAGAGCTCCTATATTTTGTTCCCAGAAGCACCTATAGGACTTGAAGTGTGTTAGTCCCATCACACACACAGAGCTATATTTTCTTCCCAGAAGCACCTATAGGACTTGAAGTGTGTTAGTCCCATCACACACACAGAGCTATATTTTGTTCCCAGAGGCACCTATAGGACTTGAAGTGTGTTAGTCCCATTACACACACAGAGCTATATTTTCTTCCCAGAAGCACCTATAGGACTTGAAGTGTGTTAGTCCCATCACACACACAGAGCTATATTTTGTTCCCAGAAGCACCTATAGGACTTGAAGTGTGTTAGTCCCATCACACACACAGAGCTATATTTTGTTCCCAGAAGCACCTATAGGACTTGAAGTGTGTTAGTCCCATCACACACACAGAGCTATATTTTGTTCCCAGAAGCACCTATAGGACTTGAAGTGTGTTAGTCCCATCACACACACAGAGCTATATTTTGTTCCCAGAAGCACCTATAGGACTTGAAGTGTGTTAGTCCCATCACTCACACAGAGCTATATTTTGTTCCCAGAAGCACCTATAGGACTTGAAGTGTGTTAGTCCCATCACACACACAGAGCTATATTTTGTTCCCCAGAAGCACCTATAGGACTTGAAGTGTGTTAGTCCATCACACACACAGAGCTATATTTTGTTCCCAGAAGCACCTATAGGACTTGAAGTGTGTTAGTCCCATCACACAGAGATCCTATATTTTTGTTCCCAGAAGCAACTATAGGACTTGAAGTGTGTTAGTCCCATCACACAGAGCTCCTCTATTTTCTTTGCAGAAGCACCCATAGGACTTCTAGTGTGTTTGTGGCATCACACAGAGCTCCTATATATTCTTCTCAGCAGCACCCACAGGACTTCTAGTGTGTTAGTGGCATCACACCGAGCTCCTCTATTTTCTTTGCAGAAGCACCCACAGGACTTCTAGTGTGTTAGTGGCATCACACAGAGCTCCTCTATTTTCTTAGCAGAAGCACCCATAGGACTTCTAGTGTGTTAGTGGCATCACACAGAGCTCCTATATATTCTTCTCAGCAGCACCACAGGACTTCTAGTGTGTTAGTGGCATCACAACAGAGCTCCTCTATTTTCTTTGCATAAGCACCCACAGGACTTCTAGTGTGTTAGTGGCATCACACAGAGCTCCTCTATTTTTCTTTGCAGAAGCACCCATAGGACTTCTAGTGTGTTAGTGGCATCACACAGAGCTCCTCTATTTTCTTTGCAGAAGCACCCACAGGACTTCTAGTGTGTTAGTGGCATCACACAGAGCTCCTCTATTTTCTTTGCAGAAGCACCCACAGGACTTCTAGTGTGTTAGTGGCATCACACAGAGCTCCTCTATTTTCTTTGCAGAAGCACCCACAGGACTTCTAGTGTGTTAGTGGCATCACACAGAGCTCCTCTATTTTCTTTGCAGAAGCACCCATAAGGACTTCTAGTGTGTTAGTGGCATCACACAGAGCTCCTATATATTCTTCTCAGCAGCACCCACAGGACTTCTAGTGTGTTAGTGGCATCACACAGAGCTCCTCTATTTTCTTTGCAGAAGCACCCATAGGACTTCTAGTGTGTTAGTGGCATCACACAGAGCTCCTATATATTCTTCTCAGCAGCACCCACAGGACTACCGACTACAATGGCTGGAAGACCGCCAAGGGGAGGCAGAGCGTGCAGAGCCAAGAACACAGGGCAGGCAGGCTCTGTTTATAGTGGACGTGGCCGTGGACGTGGTCGTGCATCGTCATCAGCACGTGGCATGGGACACGCGCGTCTTTGTTTTCGGCAGCTGGACATGTGGAGCCGCTTCATGCTGAAGGCTTGGTAGAATGGATGACCAAGCCCTCCTCATCCTCCTCATCCTCTCTCACCCAGGCTCAGGGTACTGACAGAGCATCATCAGCCACCCCTTCCCTAGACCCACCATGTCCTCCTGAGGAGTCCCCCGAACTCTTTGAGCACAGTGTTGGGTACATGCTCCAGGAGGATGCCCAACGATTCGAAGGCTCGGATGATGATACCCAGCTTGAGGAATCTGGCAGTACTGTTCCACCAGCTGCAGCTTACTGCCAGGTTTGCTCTAGTGGTGAAGAGGGAGGGGATGATGAGGTCACTGACTCCACGTGGGTGCCTCAAGGGAGAGAGGATGAGGAGGAGGACGAGGAGGAGGAGGATGCGGCGTCACATGTCCAACGAGGCAGGATGCCCCCTGGAGGCCAGGTAGAGGCCAGCACAGCAACTGTACAACACCGCAGAGCTCCGCCTGTGCAGGGCGCTGCCTCTGCACGTTATCAGAAAAGTTCTTTGGTGTGGGCCTTTTTTGAGACGAGTGCAGCAGATCGCACCACTGCTATTTGCAATATTTGTCTCAAGCGTATCTCGCGTGGCCAAAACATCAGCCGCTTGGGCACGACAAGCATGACCAGACATATGGCGACCTGCCATGCAGCTCGTTGGCAGGCACACATAAAAGACCCACACCAAAGAACTAAGCGGACCTCTCCTTGCTCCTCCTCAGCTGGGATCTCCATCCCCACTACACCTTCAGTCCTCTCTGAAAGCTGCTCTGAGAGGACTGAAGGTGTAGAATTAGGTGTGTCACAACCAAGTACTTGCAGTACACCGACGTCCGATTGCAGCAGGCAAATTTCCCTGCCCCAGCTGCTGGACCGTAGAAAGAAGTACACTCCCAGCCATCCACATGCCCAGCGGTTGAATGCTAGCCTTGCTAAATTGCTAGCACTTCAACTGCTGCCTTTTCAGTTGGTAGACTCGGCCCCCTTCCGTGAGTTTGTTCAATGTGCGGTTCCTCAGTGGCAGGTTCCCAAACGCCACTTTTTCTCGCGGAAGGCGATTCCGTCTCTCTACCGGCATGTGGAGGGCAATGTCCATGCCTCGCTGGACAGGGCGGTCAGCGGTAAGGTGCATATTACCGCTGACTCATGGTCCAGCAGGCATGGACAGGGACGGTACCTTTCTTTCACGGCCCATTGGGTCACTCTATTGGCAGCTGGGAGGGATGCAGGACAAGGTGCAGTAGTGTTGGAGGTTGTTCCGCCACCACGCCTCCAAAACGCGACTACTGCTACTGGTTGTGACACACCTCTCTCCTCCACCCCCTCCTCTTCTTCTTCCTCCAGTGCTCTGTCCTTGGAACCAGCGGTGCTCCGTAGGCGTACAAGGGGCTACGCAAGTACGCAGGCAAAAAGATGCCATGCCGTGCTTGCGCTGGTGTGTTTGGGGGACAGGAGCCACACTGGGCCAGAGGTTCTGGCAGCTCTGCAGGGGCAGGCCGAGAGGTGGTTGACGCCACGTCAGCTTAAGCCAGGAATGGTCGTTTCTGACAATGGCACCAACCTCCTCTCCGCCCTGCGACAGGGGCAGCTCACCCATGTGCCCTGCATGGCTCACGTCCTCAACCTGGTGGTGCAGCGGTTCTTGGGCAGGTTCCCAGGCTTACAGGATGTCCTGAGGCAGGCCAGGAAAGTCTGTGTGCATTTCCGCCGATCTTATAATGCTAGTGCTCGGCTGACTGAGCTGCAAAAGGAGCTGAACCTGCCCAAGAACCGCCTAATATGTGACATGCCCACCAGTGGAACTCAACGTTGGCCATGCTGCAGCGACTGCACACGCAGCAGAGGGCCATCAATGAGTACCTTTGCGACTACGGCACCAGGACAGGGTCAGGGGAGCTTGGTTTTTTTTTCCCCACGTCAGTGGAGCATGATCAGGGATGCATGCACTGTCACCATTTGAGGAGGCCACGAGGATGGTGAGCAGTGACAGTGCATGCATCAGTGACACTGTCCCTCTTGTCCACCTGTTGGAGCATACGCTGCGTGGGATAATGGACAGGGCACTTGAGGCAGAACAGAGGCAGGAAGAGGAGGACTTCCTTGCCTCTCAAGGCCCCCTTTATCCGGACAGTGTTCCTTCTGTCCCACCCATCACACAGGAAGAGGATGAGGAGGAGGAGGAGGAGGAGGAGGAGGAGGAGGATTGTGTGAGCATGGAGGTGGAGCCTGGCACTCAGCATCAGCAGCAGCAGTCTTTTAGGGATGATGTACAGTCCCAACAAGCCAGTGGACTTGTACGTGGCTGGGAGGAGGTGGCTGGCGATCATGTCATCCTCAGTGACCCAGAAGACTCCGGACCGAATGCCTCAGCTAACCTACGCTGCATGGCCTCCCTGATCCTGCAAAGCCTGCGGAAGGATCCTCGTGTTCTTCGGATCAAGGAGAGGGACCATTACTGGCTGGCCACTCTCCTTGATCCGCGGTACAAGGGTAAGGTTGCGGACCTTATCTTGCCGTCGCAGAGGGAGCAGAGGATGAGACATCTCAGGGAGGCCTTGCAGAAAGGTCTGTGCAACGCGTTCCCAGAAACTGGGAGGCTACAAACTCCTGGTCCTGGGCGACGAGTTGCTGAGGCTTCGGTCAGTGGCAGAAGGAGCGGTGGGGAAGGTGGACGTCTGACCGATGCGTTCAGACAATTTTTTAGTCCGCAGCCCCAAGGTATGATCGGTTTCCAGCAACCATCGCCAGCGTCTGATATACATGGTGCAGGAATACCTTGGGGCAAGGTCAGACTTGGACACCTTTCCCACCGAAAATCCTCTGGCTTACTGGGTCCTGAGGATGGATCACTGGCCAGAGCTTGCACAGTATGCAATTGAGCTACTGGCCTGTCCTGCCTCCAGCGTTCTTTCCGAACGCACATTCAGTGCTGCTGGAGGATTTGTGACTGATCATAGGGTGCGCCTGTCCACCGCCTCGGTTGATCGACTGACATTCATCAAAATGAATCAGTCTTGGATCACCACCAGCTACCAGGCACCTGAGGCGGATATAACCGAATAATTTTTAATGTCACATCCCTTCAAGACTGCCTATGCTGATGCTGAGTGACTGTCCTCTTATGTTCACTGACTATCCTCTTCCTCCTCCTCAATGATCCATGCCACCACACCAGTGCCTAAGGCACAATTTTTCAGCCCCTGTTTAACAGGGGCGGGTACTTACAATTTTTTTAAAAAAATGCTTCGCAACACGTGTGACTGCTGTGCTCCAAGTACAGTATCTGTGAGGGCCGGGTTGCAGTGTTGTGGCACCAGTGCCTAAGGCACAATTTTTCAGCCCCTGTTTAACAGGGGCGGGTACTTACAATTTTTTAAAAAAATGCTTCGCAAACACGTGTGACTGCTGTGCTCCAAGTACAGTCTCTGTGAGGGGTTGCAGTGTTGTGGCACCAGCACCAGTGCCTAAGGCACAATTTTTCAGCCCCTGTTTAACAGGGGCGGGTAATTACAAATCTTGATCTAATAGTTCACAGCAGGGCCCATTCCTGCGCCCACCAAGAGTAACTATGAGGGCCTGCAGTCTTGTGGCAACACCGTCCACCACCACCGCCAAAGGCCCAATTTTTCTGCCCTGTTCATCAGGTGCTTGCAATTACAAATCTTGATCTAATAACTCACAGCAGGGCCCATTCCTGCGCCCCACCAAGAGTAACTATGAGGGCCTACAGTCTTGTGGCAACACCGTCCACCACCACCGCCAAAGGCCCAATTTTTCTGCCCTGTTCATCAGGTGCTTGCAATTACAAATCTTGATCTAATAACTCACAGCAGGGCCCATTCCTGCGCCCACCAAGAGTAACTGTGAGAGCTTACAGTCTTGTGGCAACACCGTCCACCACCACCACCACCCCCAATTTTTCTGCCCTGTTCAAACAGGTGCATGCAATTACAAATCTTTGATCTATTAACTCATAGCAGGGCCCATTCCTGTGCCCACCAGTTTTGTGGCTACACCAACATCTAATAGGGCAAATTTCTGCAGAGTATATACGCCAGGCCCCTACTTTCAAACATCCAACTTACAAACGACTCCTACTTGCAAATGGAAAGAGAAAACAGGAAGTGAGAGGAAATCTACCCCTAGGAAGGGAAATTCTATCCTGTTAGATTTAATTTGGGAAAAAGGTATCTCCTCTCTACTGATACTTTATCACCAATCCTTGTTTCAATTAAAACCCCACTTTTCCAAAAACATTTGTCATTGGGACGGAAAGTGAGGTGACATGTTCTGAACAGATGTGCAAAGACAGCAAATGTTACAGGGGTGATAACCCCCTCCCTATGTTCTCCAAAAAGCTTTAAAAATAGATTTTTTTTGGGATGGAGCTACACTTCATAATGTACCTGTTCAGATTCTACTTAAGAACAAACCTAAAGCCGCAAGTGGTTTTAAATGGCTTCTTTTTTTCCTTTACAAATGTCATTTTGTGCAAGGACAGTTCTAAACACGGGAAACACATGCCACTTCACAGGCATACTTTAGACACCCCCCAGGTACCATATTTAAAGGAAAATTTCACTTTTTTTTTTTCACTTTATGCATCATTAAAATGACTGCTCCCGAAAAAACGTTAGTTTTTAAAAGTTCTTTTTGCATTGATATATGTCCCCTGGGGCAGGACCCGGGTCCCCAAACCTGTTTTATGACATTAACATGCATATTGGCCGTTGTAATTAGCACTTTTGATTTCGAACGTTCGCGTCCATTATAACGTATAGGGTTCGAAAATTTGCGCGAACTTTCGGTCCGTTCGAAGGTTCTGGTTCGAACCGAACCCGGGGGTGTTCGGCTCATCCCTAATTACCTGTATAGAAGACACCTGGGAGCCAGAAATTTTGCTGATTTGATAGGGGATCAAAAAACCTATTTCTCTCATAAAAATGCAAATCAATTTAACTTTAAAATCTTCTTTTTTTTTTTTTTTTTATGGATATTTTTGTTTGTTCTGTCTCACTGTTAAACCTACCATTAAATTATAGACTGATCTTTTCTTTGTCAGTGGGCAAATGTACAAAATCAGCCGGAGATCAAATACTGGAACCGCTCCCATTAGACTTTTATATGTATGTTTTTCTTCCTTTCCCTCAGATATTATTTTTTTTAACATTTTACCTTCTAAAACTTTTGTGAATCAGTACTGCTTAGACCTTTGAAGAAGGTGACAGACCCCAAAAGCTCATCCATTAAAAATGATATGTCAGTGCAAATAAAAGTATCACGGACAGTACTCAATTTTCTCTATAACAAACTAGGAAACAGTTGTCATTCAAAGAGTGACGATGCTGAAAATTGGTCTGGGCAGGTGGACAGCAAGGGGGTTTAAGAGCCCAGTCAGCAAGTGGTTAATATAATAAATACAGAAGAGTGAGCATGTAAACATTATGTAAGTTGCGTCATAGAAATATAGAAGGATGATGGTAAAAAAACTGTTGTTAAAGCGGAGCTGCACCCGCGCAAAAAATATTAAAAGTCAGCAGCTACAAATACTGCAGCTGCTGACTTTTTAATAAATGGACACTTGCCTGTTCCAGGTTCCAGCGGTTGTCGGCAGAATGTGACGAGCGAGCGCTCGTCTCTCACTGCCCCGCCGCCATCCTCGGTCAGGGAATCAGGAAGTGAAGACGCAACGTCTTCACTGCCCGGTTCCCTACTGCGCATGCGCGAGTCACGCTGTACGTCTCTATTGGTCCCCGCTGTGTCCTGGGAACTGTGTTTCCCAAGACACAACGGGGCATCTCCGGATAGGGGCGGGGCAGTCCAGATAATTAGTCACGGAAGTGGGTGCAGATACCTGTATTCTACAGGTATCTGCACCCCCCCTCCCCCCTGAAAGGTTCCAATTGTGGCACCGGAGGGGGGGAGGAATCCGATAAGCGGAAGTTCCACTTTAGGGTGTATATATATAATTTTGTTTCTTCTTCTTTCCGCTGTCAGGATTCCCTAAACTATCTTTACATTGATTTTGACTCCAAAAGCATTTTATTAAAATGAAATATTTTATTATCCACCCTGTTTAACGCCCCTGTAACAGCTCCCCCTTTTTTTTTTTTTTTGCTGACTGTGCCCCTGTTTTTAGATTTCACCTCCTTTTTCTGTCCCTGTGACAGTTGGATTTTGAAAATTTTGGGTTGTCCTGAAAACAAGGATTGGTGATAAAGCTTCAGTGTGGACATCTTTTTCCCATGATGACTCTAATGCCGCGTACACACAATCGGCATTTTGGTCGGAAAAAGCTCTGATGGTTTTCCCGACGGGATTTTGCTCAAGCTGTCTTGCCTACACACGGTCACACCACACGGTCACACCAAATTCCGACTGTCATGAAGGCGGTGACGTACAACGGGACTAGAAAAAGGAAGTTCTATAGCTTCCATCTTGCAGTTGAATCTGAGCATGTGTGAGTTATTGCGCGTCGGAATTGCATACACACGAACGCATTTTCGGATAGGAACTTTATCTGACCGAAAAATTGAGAATATACACTCACTCTTTTGCTGGCCGAATTTCTAATTGTGTGTACACGGCATTACAGGAGTGAATTTCCCTTCCTAGGTATATCATTGTGTTTATAGCAGTAGCACTATAGGAAACCCAAGAAAAGGACCAGTATAAATATTTTATTGTTTAATGTGGTGGAGTTGTTCAGTAACCGTGAAAGATGCTAATTTGTTGCCCATAGGCCATGAAGTGATGTGTATACACGCTCTATCTGACTTTTTGATTTTGTACAGGACTTGCTCTCCAGTGTTACACGTGCGGCTCAACCGTCGGAGGGTGTACAACCACAGCCACATGTCCTAGTGACAAGAACGCTTGTATAAAGATTACCACAGCAGGTAGATACCATTTATTTTTGACTTGCACAGCATCAACAAATTTGTACCATGCCTAATTAAAGCGACACTAAACCCTCTGCTTTACAATCAAGGAAGCTGCCATCTTGGCCTTGTTTTCATCTGCAGTTGCCATGGTGCTGCACATGTGATCATTTGACACCAGCCATTCAGTGGCTTGACGGTTCCATTGAGAACACAAGCAACCATGACTGATATCATTTGTGGCTTGCCTTGAATGTAACCGTTTTTGATAAATCATTAAAATCGATGGGTTTAGTTCTGCTTTAAGTTCCAACGTGTTTGCATGCAAATCCCTCGTGTGCCACAATATGGAGAAACTGTATAATTTTTTCCAAAAAAAGGTGTACATTTTTATCATAAGATGGTAGCTCTTGAGCTCTAGTCCAATGGCTTTGCATCTCTGAGGAAGTAAATGCCTAGAGACATTCTCAGAATGAAGATGTCTCCGTCCTTCATATCAACGCAGCCATTGAGGCTTATTTACTTAAGATTTGAGAATTTTTCACTTGCTAAGACTGGCCATACACCTATAGATTATCTGCAGATTTTCTATGGTCAGATGGAAAAAGTGGAACAGATTCCTCCATCTACGCTGAACTGTGTGGATGGAAGAACCTCCTACTTTCATATTTTGCTAGTCGGCCCCGCTGGCTCTCGCCATACCTGAACATTCTGATTGGGTGCAGGCATTGTTTAGGTTGAGAGCCAGTGGGGCCGACTAGCAAGATACTGAAGCTTGGCCCAGTGGGAGATTCCTCCATCCACACAGTTTAGCATACATGGAGAAATCTGTTACGCTTTTTCCATCTAACCATAGAAAATCTGCAGATAATCTATAGGTGTATGGCTAGCTTAAGTTGTGTGACTATTCAGTCCTGTGCATAAAAAATAAAGTAAACAGGGATTTGCGTTTTCACGCGATTGGATAATTTAAAGTGAATCTTAACTCAAAGTGCCGCGTTTTTACCGCGATTTTGCGTTTTTTTTTTTAAAACACTGTGGTTGCAACCAGCTATATACAGTGTAAAAAAAAAAAAAAAAAAAAAAACGCAAAATCGCGGTAAAAACGCGGCACTTTGAGTTTTGGATGCGGGTCCATTGACTTCTATTACATGCAAAACGCTGCATTTTGCATGAAAAAAGTCCCCGAGCCTAAGTGTAGGTAAGCTTTTAAGAAAGTGTGCAGCGCCAAAAGTAAACAAACAGCGATGAGATTGTGTGTGTGTGTGTGTGTGTGTGTGTGTGTGTGTGTGTGTGTGATTATTTTTTTTTTTGGACAGCACATTGACATAAAGTCCAAAAAAAGTGTTAAAAGTGAAAAATGCTTAAGTGAGGGAAAATAGAATCATGTAAAAAAATAAAAAAAAAAATAAAAATATATATATATATATATATATTAGTGTGTGTTTATCGGTGTATAACACGCACCCCAATTTTAAGGGAAAAAGTTAATAAATTAGTTTTTATTGTCCCAGTGCAGCCTTTGCCCTCGCCATTTTAAAATTGGCGCCGGCAGGACACCGGAGCAAACGCCGCCGAGATGGCAGGGACTGGGCGGAGCCGAGGTACTCTGCTCTTCTCGGCTCCGCTCACGTGACTGTGAGCAGAGAAGAGCCGAAGGGAGCCGAGTACACTCGCTATGTGTAGCTCGGCGGCGATCGCTCCACTCACAGCTAGCGAAGATCGGTGGTGATCGCTGTATAACACGCACCCACGATTTTCCCCTGATTTTAAGGGGGAAAAGGTGTGTGTGTGTGTGTATATATATATATATATATATATATATATATATATATATATAATATATATATATATATATATATATATATAATATATATATATATATGTGTGTGTGTGTAATAAATAAATATTCTATATCATTAGTCCAATCATGTGGATGGAAATAAACAAACAATGTAGTGAAAAATATATAGATTTCAAATGCACAGTCCCATGATGGGATCAGCAATATAAACTTGTAGGTGAAAACACAATAGTTCAGTGCAAAGATGTGCACAATAATTTTGGTGGTGACTTCAGAATCCTCCACCGCACCCCTGTGAAATGGACTCTCGCCAGAAAAGCTTTCTGCCGTTACAGCAGCAAACTCGTGCTCAGTGTAGATCTGCCATCTGTTGTGGGGAAGGCTGTTCAGCAACTCGCACCATCCAGATGTAGCTGTAATAAATAAAGCTCAACAGAAAAAGATTTTACATTATTTTTATTTTTCTTGTTTTGTAGGTTCAAGTATATATGGATGCAACGCTTATAGTAAATGCAATACACCGAATGTAATTGCTGATTACAGTCTGGGACAAAACCTTGCGTTCACCTGCTGCCAGTCAGAGCTCTGCAACAAAGGCTTCACTGGCGTTCCTGCCGCCGGCCTTATCCTCTTCTTAGCTGCTGCTCTCCTCATGTTCTTTTCCTGATCATCTTGACTACTTGATTGCTTTCACTAGCTCAACTAATTTTATGCTGATTTGATTTAACTTTTTTTCGTGTAACACTCACTGTAATTAAAGGATCTGTTCATGCAAATATTTGAGTTGTTGGGGATTGTCGGCTCACATTGCTCATCAGCGTCTTATGCCACATACACACGACCTGACTTTCCGTCAGAATAAACTTCCGGAGTTCCGACCAAACGGACTTGCCCACACACGATCGGACCAAAGTCTGTTTGTTTTCGAACGCGATGACATACGACGGGACTAGAAAAGGAAGTTCAGTAGCCAATAGCTGCCCTTGCATCGTATTTGGTCCATCGGACCAGAATACAGACGACCGACTTTCCCGATTTGAAATTGTTTCCTTTGGAAAGATTTAAAGCATGTTCTATTTCTAGGTCCGTCTGAATTTTTTGAAGAAAAAAACGATTGGAATATCCCGGTCGTGTGTACGCGGCATTCGTTTTCTTGCCATGAAATCTTTGCTGTTTGGGTCGAAACTCCAGCCATGAGGAAGCCCAACCTTCTGGGTATTTAAAAAAAAAAAAAGGGGGGGATTCGCTCTTCCTACTAATACAAAAGTTAAAATGTTTTTTCTGAATTTAGTGTTTTAACGCAGACCGTGCAAGGTATGTTTTAATTCCTCCCCCCCCCCCCCCCCAATTCAAAACCTAAAAATCAAGCACTGGGAAAAAAAAAAAAAAATGATGGACTCGCCTTCCGTCTAGGCGGCTTTTCTTTTCAGGTGTGTTGTGTGGGTGTTTTTTTTTTTTTTTTTTTAATGGATTGCCAATAAGCGTCTTTATCCATAGTCTACTTTAAGATGACCTTTTGTAGTCTGATGCGTGGCCACAGCTAAGAGGAGTAATTTTCCATGGTATTGGCTTAACAAACGGGAAAAGTCATATCTACAGTGGGAGTTCTTTTAGATCTGGCCACAATCTTTGCAACAGCTTTCCAACTTGTGGTTCGCTGCACAAGTAAAATATGGAGTGCTTTTTTTTTTTTTTTTTCAGTGCACTATTTTTACGGCTCTGACCTACATATATTAAACAACAAAAATCCCCAAGCTTTAAAAAAAGAAAAATGTGGTGACAGGTCTGCAGCCTCCAAGTTAGGATGACATCACTAAAAACGGATTACTAAAATAACAAATTTCGCTGTGTGTAGCAAATCCCTTAAAGTGCAACATACAATTTTTTTTAATCATAATAAGCAGGCATACATTTATTAATAATTGTATATTGTACAGCTGTAATACTTTTTTTTTTTTTTTTTTTTTTTTTTAAGAGCTTCAGATTTCTATTTCGCTCAGTTGTCTCTTGAAATAGGTTCTGGTTACTCCTTGGCAGCAGATTTATATATAGCTTTTGACTACTTTTATCATACTATAGCACTATATAATTTTACAACCATTTGCAACTTTGTAAGAGGGGAGAGAAATTCGGCTGCATCATAGAGAATGGCCAGGGAACTGTCAAGAGACACTTTACTGGAAGTTCGCAACATTTGCTGTGAAGTGGAGAAATTCTCTAAGGCCCCTTTCACACTGAGGCGCTTTGCAGGCGCTAAAGTTCAAAAAATAGCGCCTGCAAAGCGCCTTCAAGGGCTTTCACACTTCGAGGGCTTTTACACTGGAGCGGTGCGCTTGCAGGACGCTGAAAAATGTCCGGCAAGCCGCATCTTTGGTGCGCTGTAGGAGTGGTGTATTTACTGCTCCTAAAGCGCCCCTTCCCATTGAAAACAATGGGGCAGTGCTCCGAACCCGCCCGCAAAGCGCCACTGCAGCGGTATTGCCCCTTTTTCGGCCGCTCGTGGGGGGTAAAACCGCCCCGCTAGTGGCCGAAAAGCGCCGCTAAATATAGCGGCGCTTTACCGCCAGCGCCTCGGTGTGCAAGTAGCCTTAGTATGGGTTCACACCTAAGACAGGGCTCCGGTGTATTCCCTGTTCTACGTTTTCAGGGATTAATTGGGCCCGAATTTATAAGGTGGTATGAAAATGTTAAACAAAACTAAACGTTCAGCCTTTTTTTGTAAAGTTTTGACTGCTTTAAAATAATAAAGGAAAATTTATTAAAGTTGTTTTGCATGCGTTTCATTTTCTCATAAATTGCTAATATTTTTTGGCCCTTTTTTTTACAGATTGAATTGCTATTTCTATAACTGTTGGCTTGAATTTGTTATTGTTGGTTATTTCTCTTATCCATGATCCAGCCTTCCCCAAGTTGTGCTTTTCCATCCCTGACATGCACTATAATACCAAAAGTATTGAGATGCCTGCCTTTGCACGCAAAGTGGCAACTTTCCTTTTTTTATTTTTTTTATTTCTTTATGTGTAGATTCTTTCTAAAGCCTCCATACACACGATCAGACTTTGTACAAACTTTCCCGTGGATTTTTGTACAAAGGGCGTCGGCCGTGAACTTGTATTGCATACACACGGCAGGACTTTTTCAGCCAACTTTCACCAAATCGCGTGGTTTTTCTGCTCTTTAACGCCACCTTTTGGTCACCTTCTGTATTGTTGAATGCTCAGAACCAATGCAAAAGATCAGACGTGTTTTGTACTTTGTACAAAAGTCCGATGGTTTTCTGTACACACGATCGGACTTTGCTCCATTGGATTTTTGTTGCCGGCAAGTTTGTCCGTTCGCACAGCTAACAAAAGTCTGATGAAAACCGAAAAAAGTTTGTCCGATGGAGCGTACACGCGGTCGGATGTTGCCTTAAAACAGCTAATTTGCATGTTTGTTGTCAAAAAGTCTGATCGTGTGTACGGGCCTTAATAATGTTCCCTACATCTTTATACTCCTTAGAACAGGGGTGCTCCAACCTTTTGAAGAGTGAGGGCCACTGAAGTGATTTGGTAACCGGTCGTGGGCCACAATGAAAAGTAATTGTTCGGAATGTCATTATTTTATTTTTTTTTTCAATTTTACCTGTACCGCAGGTGCAGCACTGTGCACCTGTGGCTTTCCTGCATGTTAGCTGCGCTTTGCCATATAAGGCTCGATTCACATCTATGCATTTTGCTTCTGAGCGTTTTTGCGGTGCTTGCCGCGTCTTTGGACACGCGTTTTTGTCGCGACTTGCGTTTTTTATTTATTTTTATTTTTTTATACACTGTGGTTGCTTAGCAACCAGCTATATACAGTGTAAAAAAAAAAATTAAAAAAAATAAACGCAAAATAGCGGTACTTGCGTTTTGGATGCGGGTCCATTGACTTCTATTACATGCAAAACGCTGCATTTTGCATGGGAAAAAAAGTCCCCCGACCCTTTCCTAAAACGCAGAGGCACAAAAATGCATTGATGTGAACAGGTTCAATAGGAACCCATGTTAAAAAATTTCCCTGCATTTCTGCAAAATGCATCAAAAAAAACGCGCTAGTGTGAATGGAGCCTAATAGAAGTCTATCTTGCAGGAGTTGTACACTATCTGAAAGTGCACCAAACCCATAGGATATAATAGAAGTCTATGGCTCAGTGCCACTAATCCGCAGGAAAGCCAAAGGTGCGCTGCACCAGCGTGAAAGTGCTAATATGCCCATTTTAAAACTATATGTTTTAATAAACCTGTCCTTCTTCTTTTTTTTTTTTTTTTTTTTAATCTCTCAACTTCTGCTGGCATGGCTAGGCTGTTACAAAGTGCTCTTTGCCTGGTATCTTTCTATTACTTCCGACTGGGACAGGAGCCAATGCTAAACGGGAAGCATCAGCTTATGCAGCTCCTTCTCGCTCCGTTGCCAGCTTCAGTTTCGTGAACTCTGGTAAGGCGGGACTGGTGATTTGTGCTTGCCTACTTGCCATCTCAGTGCATGAGGCCGTGGCCCACATGGGTTGAGCACCCCTGCTTTAGAATGTTGTCACGAAAGTGACACCCCCATCTGGAGAGCCTATGGTTTTCTTATTAGATGCAATTGCTCCCCTATTAATAAGTGAATCACAGGAATGCTCTAATGCTGTCTGGAGGATCTCTAAATCAGGGGCTCCCGATGCATAACTTTTAGCTACCACCCTACTCTCTGCCTCCAAAACCCTTTTCTGATCAGCAGTTATGCCAAGCCCACAAAAATTCACCCACTGGTATAGCTTTTACTGAATGGTATGGGTGGTAACTACTTGTAAAACAAAGTGGGATTCCCCAAGGTCTTCTTTCAAAATGTTTTAGTATGGATTCCACCTGAAACATTATTGCCCTCCAGAACAATATCAAGAAAACTGATACGGTCCTTGCTATGTTAAAGGCCCATACACACGATCAGACTTTTTGACAACCAACATGCAAATTAGATGTTTTGGACCAACATCCGACCGTGTGTACGCTCCATCGGACCAACTTTTTCCAGGTTTCATCGGACTTTTGTTGGCTGTGCGAACGGACCAACTTTCTGCCAACAAAAGTCCGATGGACAAAAGTCCAACCGTGTGTACACAAAACCAACAGACTTTTGTACAAACCAATGCAAAAGATCAGACAACAATACAGAAGTTGACCAAAGGTGGCAGTTAAAAGCAGAAAAACAAAGTGATTTGTTGAAAGTTGGCTGAAAAAGTCCTGCCGTGTGTATGCAATACCAACTTGGGGCCAACGCCCTTTGGACAAAAATCCACGGGAAAGTTGGTCCACGGTCCGATCGTGTGTATGAGGCTTTAGATTGAAAAATGACACAAATCAGACGTGTGTGTGCGCGCTTTTATGTCAATATTACATTGTATATCCCTGTATGTTATGGTCATTTAGGTGCCTATCTTTTAATAAAAAAAAAAAAAAAACACTATCCATCCTCCCTGCTGAAACCACTGCTTTTGGAAGAGAATTCCAAAAATGGCATCCATTGGAGAGTTCCAAAAGCGAAAGCCACTGTTGACCAAAAAGAACACAAAGGCTACACTCTACCAGAAAATCCTGAAGGAGAATGTCCGGACATCAGTTTGTGACCTCAAGCACACTTATGCAGCTGGACAATGATCCGAAACAAACCGGCTAGTCCACATCTGAATGGGCCAAAAAAAATTTAAAGTTCAGGTTTGAATCCATTCTGCACGGAAGAGTGAACCAAAAGTCCTCCACAACAATGTGAAAGACTCATTGTCAGTTATTGCAAACGCTTGATTGCAGTTGTTGCACAACCAGTTATTTTGTTTAGAGGGCAATTATTTTGTCACGCAGGGCAGGTTTGGACAGCTTTTTCCTTAATAAATGAAATCATCATTTAAAAATTGCATTTTGTATTTACTCAGGTTATCTTTATGTAATATGATTTTTTTTTTTTTTGTGATGATCTAAATCATTTAAGGGCAAAAATCTGCAATAAAATACAAACTTATGGGGCAAATACTATATATAGATCTATCTATATAAATCACACAGTGAATTCCTTTTTTTATTTTTTATTTCCTGCCTTCCCCTTTTTTTCTTCCTTCCTTCTTTTTTTTTTTTTTTTTTTGTCTTGTTTGTTTCTGCATCTGGAGTCCTGCTGTACTCCTAAAATAGGAAGGTTTCTTGGGTTGAAAGAAAAGAACTTTCAGGATATTTACCGGCGTATAACACGCACTTTTTTTTTTTTCCCCTTTAAAATCAGGGGGAAATTGTGGGTACGTGTTATACACCGATCTCCGCTGATTGTGAGGAGATGAGCGCCGCCGACATACAGAAAGCCGAGTGTACTCGGCTACACTCAGCTCCTCTCGCAGTCCCGCCCCTGACTGTGAGCAGAGCCGAGTACACCCGGCTTTCTGTATGTTGCCGGCGCTCGCTCATCTCCGCTCACAGTCAGCAGAGATGGGCAGGACTGCGAGAGCAGCTGAGTCTAGCCAGAGTAAACTCGGCTTTCTGTATGTCGGCGGCGCTCGCTGATCTCCACTTACAGTCAGTGGGGATCTGCGCCAATTTTAAATAATCAGTGGCTGAGCAATATTGCAAAGACACTGGGCAATTCTGCAAAGAGACTGGCAAGCCTGCAAAGGCAATGGTGCAAAGGCATTGGGCAAGGCTGCAGATGACACTGGACAAGGCTGCAGATGGACACTGATAAGGCTGCAATGATGGGCATTTAAATGTAAGTTGTTTTTTTTTTTTTTTCCCCTTCCCTTAAACTTCCCTCCTAAGTTTTTTTTTTTTTTCCCTTACAAATTCCCTCCTAAACTTGGGGTGCGTGTTATACGCCAATTAAATACGGCAATTCCTGTTCTGCAATAATGCATGTTTCTATGCATTGTCTGATCTATAGACTAACTCCAGGTCAATGACTTCTAGAGTGTTAGCTCTAACAAGCGGGGCACTCTGATTCCCTCCTGTATTGATTTGTATTGTAAGTGTACTGTCTGCCCCTATGTTGTAAAGCGCTGCGCAAACTGTTGGCTCTATATAAATCCTGTATAATAATGACTAATAGCATGGGTCCAAGTGTATGGCCTTTCAAAAAGGTCACAGTGACAGCTGACATATTTCTTCTGTGACGGAGTTACATTAATAACCATGCAGGCTTTTTTCAACAGGCTCACCTGTAAAAGAGGTCCATTAGGAGATTTGCAGAATTCAGCTCAATTTTCTTCTGTACAAAATCATAGGTTTCCTTGTTTTTTTAAAGGAAATTAGACACAAAGGATAAGATCATGAACTATACTTGCCCTCAAGATAATAATGGCCTGTATACGTAATTTTGCATACCAACGATGACAATGTCAAACCTAGATAGAAGACCAAAATTGCTAGATTTTACATTTTTTTTTTTTTTTGGCCAAATGGTAAAAATGATTTTGTCAAGTCAAAATAAAAGTTTTTATTTTTGTAATGTTTTGGATTGTGCTGTTTGGGTTCAACTTTAAGTCTGATTCTTTGGTTGCCCATCTGCCTGTCTAGATTGGACAAGTAAGGAATAGTCTGGCCTAGTTTGCTATGACTGATCAGCACTCCAGGTAAGAACTTCTTTACAGGTATCTCATCCCCCTGCTGTGTATACTCCTGTTCCCCTCGCACCTCTGTTTGCTCCAAGAGTAAAACTAAAAGAAGCTTCTTAGAGGGTCTAGTTTATAGCTTAAAGCGGACCTTCAGTACTTTTTTCAACTTTCCATGGATTAAATCTTCTGCCCTTGTTGTTGTTTTAACTTTGGATAGTAAAACATTTTTTTTCTGCCAGTAAATACCTTATACAGTCCACTTCCTGTTTCTTGTCTGGTCATTAGCCTAGGCTTATGACATCATGCACAGCTCTCTCTCACTATCCTGAGAGTTTGCCAGGAAGTGAGGGGGGGATGAGTCATAAGAGGGCCAATGAGAGCTGCAGAACTAGAGGTGTGTCTGTGTAAATCCAGGATGTGAACAGGCAGCAGCTTCAGCTGCCCACAGTTAAAATGAATGCAGCCAGACATAGTGAATGAAGATTTCTGCAGCATATTTGACAAGTACAGAATCACAGTATATACAGTCTCTCACAAAACTGAGTACACCCCTCACATTTTTGGAAACATTTTATTCTATCTTTTCATGTGACAACACTGAAGAAATGACACTTTACTACAATGCAAAGTAGTGAGTGTACAGCTTGTATAACAGTGTAAATTTGCTGTCCCCTCAAAATAACTCAACACACAGCCATTAATGTCTAAACTGCTGGCAACAAAAGTGAATACACCCCTAAGTGAAAATGTCCAAATTGGGTCAATTAGCCATTTTCCCTCCTGGTGTCATGTGACTTGTTACAAAGTCTCAGGTGTGAATGGGGAGCAGGTGTGTTATATTTGTTGTTATCGCTCTCACTCTCTCATACTGGTCACTGCAAGTTCAACATGGCACCTCATAGCAAAGAACTCTCTGAGGATCTGTAAAAAAGATTTGTTGCTCTACATAAAGATGGCCTGGGCTATAAGAAGATTGCCAAGACCCTGAAACTGAGACACCAGGTGTCATAACCTCTTTTCATGCGGCTCCCACACGCATGCGTAGGAGTGACACTTTATTATTGTTCCGGCCACTCACGCGAACCTGGAAGAAAAAACAGGTGAAGATGGAAGCGCCTTCAGCAGTCACAGGCTTCGTTTTCAGGTAAGGTCAGGTAAGTGTCACATAATGTGCTACTACGCGATGCATACTATCTAACTCCAAATCTACTGGCAACCACATTCTAAGACCAGTGGCAGCTGGTGGGAAAAAAAATTTGGGGGGTGGCAAACAGTATGACCCCCCCCCTGGGTTGGTCGGTCGAGAGCACTTACCCCATCACCAGCGACTTCCCCTTGCTCAGCGCCGGCAACCTCCCATTCTCCATCATCGGCGGCTTCCCGTTCTCCTGCTCTCCACGGTGGCGGCTTCTGTTTCCTCCCTCCTTGGTGGCCAGTCTTCTCTTTTTGGCCGATCGGAAAACAGGTCCCACACCCGCTTCTGATTGGCTGGATTGAGGATCAGTGTTTCAACAGTGAATATTCATTCGCTCGGGTCGCAGATCATGCGACTTGGAGCCCACCCGATTTTGAATTAGTTATTTTTTCTCGAACCTCTACTTTAACCGCTTCCTGCCTGCGCTATAGCCGAAAGAAGGCTACAGCGTGTGCTTACAATGCCAGGACCATGGACGTCCTCCCTTGATCGTGCTGCCCACGCGTGGCGCCCGGACGGCATGCTCTGTGATTGCCGAGTTCGGGGGACAAAGGGCCAATCACAACTGCCCTTTACCACGCGATTAGCTGTCAGCCAATGACAGCTGATCACAGGATGTAAACACAAGCCGGTTATAGGCTTTTCTTTCCTCACGCTGACAGTACGAGGAGAGAAGAAGAGAGCCAATAACCAGCTTCTGTTAAGGGGACATCAGCCCCAACAGTGCCCACCAGTGCTGCTAATCAGTGCCACCTATCAGTGCCCATCAGTACTGCCAATCAGTGCCTCATCATCAGTGTCACCTATCAGTGCCATCTAATAGTGCCCATCAGTGCCTCATCATCAGTGTCACCTACCAGTGCCGCCTATCAGTGCTGCCTATCAGTGTCCTTCAGTGCTGCCTATCAGAGCCCATTAGTGTCACCTATCAGTGCCCACCAGTGCTGCCTCATCAGTGCCACCTATCAGTGTACATCAGTGCAGTCTATCAGTGGCCATTAGTGCAGCTTCATAAGCGCACATCAATGAAGAAGAAAAATTAACTGTTTGCAAAATTTTATAACAAACTATGAAAAAAAAAATTTTTTTTAAAAAGTTTCAGTCTTTTTTGTTTATTTAGCAAAAAATTTAAAACCCCAGTGATAATCAAATACCACCAAAAGAAAGCTCCAATTGTGTGAAAAAAATTATAAAAATGTTGTTTGGGTACAGTGTTGCAATGACCGTGCAATTGTCATTCAAAGTGTGACCGCTGAAAGCTGAAAATTTGCCTGGGCAGGAAGGGGGTAAAAGTGCCGGTAGGCATGTTGTTAATGGAGAAAGTTTATAATGACACACCTTTTCACATCCTCCAATATAAGCTTCCTTTGCGGCTTCTGACATTCGGTCACGAGACATCTCAGAGCCACAAAGGAAGTTGGCGCTGTAATGCTGCGTACACACGATCGGAAATTCGGCTAGCAAAAGACCGATGAGAGCTTTTCATCGGAAAATGCGACCGTGTCTATGCTCCATCGAACTTTTGCTGGTGGAATTTCGGCCAGCAAAATATTCAGGGCATGTTCTTAATTTTTCCGACCGAAAGAAATTCCGATTGTCTGTGGCAGTTCCGACGCGCAAAATTCTGAAGCATGCTCGGAAACAATTCGATGCATGCTCAGAAGCATTGAACTTCATTTTTCCGGCTCGTTGTAGTGTTGTATGTCACCGCGTTCTTTGACGGTCGGAATTTGGTGTGACCATGTGTAGGCAACACAAGCTTGAGCGGAATTCCGTCGAAAGAAACATCCAAGGCTTTTCCGACGAGAATTCCGATCGTGTGTATCCGGCATTAGACTTTCTTGTAAAAGTTGCTCTGATTACAGGTCTTTACAGGGTCCAACTAGCAATGTTATATCCCTTATGGGGTGGATTTACTAAAGGAAAATAGACTGTGCACTTTGCGAGTGCAGTTGCACTCATTTTCCTTAGTAAATGTAAATGTGGTAAAGCTTTACTAAAGAAAAGAATATCCAATCAGGTGCAAGGAAAATATAAAAAAAAGCCTTGTTGCTTGCATATGATTGGATGATGGAAAGCTTTACCACATTTACTAAGCTCTGGGAAAAATTTGTGCAACTGCACTTGCAAAGTGCACATTATTTTCCATGAGTAAATCAGCCCCTATGTGTCACTGACCACAGGCCCAGCTCTAATTTATGTTTGAATGATGTTGTCGCTCCAATAAAAAAAAATTAAATTTCAACAGTTGGTATTTATGACAGCTCTTATATCTAAGGGAAATTCCCAAAACAAAGCTTGTTTTGTGGGTACTTCAGGACAGATTGTAGAAATGTGGACTACAGTCATATTATTGTGCAATTTCCCATCATTCTTCACCTATAGACATATTCCTCTAGTGATGGGCACCAGTGACTGTCATCATATCTGTGAGCCCGACCAAAAGGATTGTGGGACTAGTAGTCTCTCAGACCGGCGATTCCGTTGTGTGACATCACATCTGGACTACATATCCCAGGGATCCTTGCTACAACCCGAGGAGACTCCTGGGAAGAACTATAAAAAAGTCAGGAGGTTCGCCCAACGCTCTCTTCTTCCTGGGCCTTGCGGTGTGCACCTCTCTCTATAGCGGGGAGAACGGCTGCGGCCTACCACGTGGTGATCGGGGGATTCCAACCCAGCCTTGGAGGGCCTAACCCTGCCTGCTGTTCATCCGACATCTACGCAACGTCCACCCAGCAGATCTACACTACAGTCGCCTGCATCCAGCTTGCTGTGGGTCATCACTGATCGCTTCACTGAAAGATGTCTCTTCCCGGGTTGCTGTCTGCATAGCGTTAGCCGATCTGGTCCTTGGTGAGAGGGCAATTGCCCATCTTTTGAAATGCTTTCCTGCTACTTTATCTGACACCTTGGAAACCCTTTACTGCAATACTGTTTGGAACACTGTACATAGACCTCTTTACTTAAAACCACTTCAAGGAGTATCACCAGCCTGTTTAAGCCTATCAGCTTATTATCACATCACTGTGCCCTATTGGATACAATCTAATGCGCTCCAACTGCCGGTGAAGACTATCAGGCCTGCATCTTGGACACTGCTGTTGTTACCATTTAAAGGGCCCTATTCTATCGCTATTCTGCCTGATCTCTCATTAGGATGTAAAGGTTGAATAGGCCGGCCTGGGGTTCCCCTTTAGTGTGTGACTGCTTGCCCTAGATAGCTAACCTTTTACTGTCCTTACAGGTTATGCTCCAGGTGGTAATTCATTATACATATACTGCATATACTCGAGTATAAGCCGACCCGAATATAAGCCGAGGCACCTAATTTTACCACAAAAAAAGGGAAAATTTATTGACTCGAGTATAAGCCTAGGGTGAGAAATGCGCAGCTACTGTAAGTGTAAAAGAGGGTCAACAATGCCCATTTGCAGCCTCACTGTGCCCATTTGCATCCATAGATCCTCCAAACTTCAAACTTGGTAGTTAAGGGTTCCTAGATGCCCCCTAGCTATAGCCAATTTGAGGTCTCTGGACCCAAAGGGTCCCGAAATGACATTGCTGCAAATGGACACAGTTGACCGAATTTGGGTCCCTGTATCTCGGGGCCACTTGGTGCTAGGAACCCCAAATTTTGATATGTTGTATTGCTAGTTGCACTGGGTTTGCACACCAAATGTTCAAGCACTTTTCTGCAGCAAAGAATGACATTTTCTGACCCAACTTTGGGGCCTCGTATCTCGGGGCCACTTAGTGCTA
This sequence comes from Lithobates sylvaticus, assembly GCA_028564925.1. Lineage (NCBI taxonomy): Eukaryota > Metazoa > Chordata > Amphibia > Anura > Ranidae > Lithobates > Lithobates sylvaticus. The sequence goes on from CM053038.1 coordinate 188,231,742, forward strand.
GGAACCCCAAATGGATATGTTGTAGTGCTAGTTCCTCTGGGTTTGCACACCAAATTTGGGGTTCCTAGCACTAAGTGGCCCCGAGATACGAGGTTCCAAAGTCGGGTCGGAAAATGTCATTCTTTGCTGCAGAAAAATGCTTGACTCGAGTATAAGCCGAGGGGGGGCATTTTCAGCACAACAAAAATGTGCTGAAAAACTCTGCTTATACTCGAGTATATTCGGTATGTAAATTATGCTTTTGTGCTGTTGAACTGTTTTTAAGCTATCTTGTAGGGAAATTGATCTCCCGAGTCTGGGCTGTTATCCAGAACTCGGTTGACCAATTACCCTCCTTTGTGTATCAATATCATATTACCTATTTCAGTAAAAGCTTAGATAATATAAACATATTTTACTTGTTTGACGTGTTATTTTAAAGGTGTTGTGGAAGATGTCTGAGCCCAGAGTGGTGGGTTAGAATGTTCACAGGGTCATGGCGATGCAGAAGAACCGGTAAATCCAAGCAGTCCCCAAGGGGGGATGTGCTACAGATATATGCAACTCAACTCCATGTGCAGGCCAGTCAAGTTCCTCCACCCCAAACTCACTCATCCACACTACAAGGCATCTAGAAAGTATTCACAGTGCTTCACTTCAATACTTTGTTGAAGCACCTTTGGCACCAATTACAGCCTCAAGTCTTTTTGAGTATGATGCTACAAGCTTGGCACAGCTATTTTTGGGAAGTTTCTCCCATTCTTCTTTGCAGGACCTTTCAAGCTCCATCAGGTTTGATGGGGAGCGTCGGTGCTCAGCCATTTTCAGATCTCTCCAGAGATGTTCAATCGAGTTCAAGTCTGGTCTCTGGCTGGGACACCCAAGAACATTCAGAGAGTTTTCCCAGCCACCCCTTTGTTATCTCGGCCGTGTGCTTAGGGTCCTTGTCCTGTTGGAAAATTAACCCTCGACACAGTCTGAGGTCCTGAACACTTTGGAGCAGGTTTTCATCAAGGATGTCTCTGTACATTGCTACATTAATCTTTTCCTCGATCCTGACTAGTCTCCCAGCTCCCAGCTGAAAAACATTCCCACAGTACGATGCTGCCGCCACCATGCTTCACTGTAGGGATGGTATTGGCCAGGTGATGGGCAGTGCCTGGTTTCCTCCACACATGACGCTTGCCATTCAGACCAAAGTTCAATCTTTGTTTCATCAGACCAGAGGATTTTATTTCTCATGATCTGAGAGTCCTTCGGGTGCCTTTTGGCAAACTCCAGGTGGGCTGTCATGTGCCTTTTACTTAGTAGTGGTTTCCGTCTTGCCAATATACTATACAGGCCTGATTGGTGGAGTACTGCAGAGATGGTTGTTCCTCTGGAAGGTTCTCCTCTCTCCACAGAGAAACACTGGAGATCTGTCTGAGTGACAATCGGGTTCTTGGTCACCTCCCTGACTAAGGCCCTTCTCCCCTGATTGCTCAGTTTTGCCAAGCGGCCCACTCTAGGAAGAGTCCTGGTGGTTCCAAACTTCTTCCATTTACAGATGAGGCCACTGTGCTCATTGGGACCTTTAATTCTGCAGAATGTTTCTGCACCCTTCCCTAGATCTGTGCCTTGATACAATCCTGTCTTGGAGGTCTATAGACAATTCCTTGGACTTCATGGCTTGGTTTGTGCTCTGACATGCACTGTTAGCTGTGGGACCTTTTATAGACAGGTGTGTGCCTTTCCAAATCATGTCCAATCAACAGAATTTACCACAGGTGGACTCCAATCAAGTTGTAGAAACATCTCAAGGATGATCAGTGGAAACTGGATGCGCCTGAGCTCAATTTTGAGTGTCAACGCAAAGGATATGAATACTTATGTACATTTATTTATTTTGTGTTTTATTTTTAATAAATTTGCAAAGATTTCAAACAAACTTTTTCACATTATCATTATGTGGTATTGTTTGTAGAATTTTGAGGAGGATAATAAATGTAATCCATTTTGGAATAAGGCTGTAACATAACAAAATGAGGAAAAAGTTAAGTGCTGTGACTACTTTCCGCATGCACTGTATATTGCCAAAAGTATTGGCCTACCCCTCCAAATCATTTGAAGGAGGGGGGATTTTTGTGTGGGGTTGTTTTTCAGGGGTTCAGCTTGACCCCTCAGTTCCAGTGAAGGGAGCTCTTAAGGCGTCAGCATACCAAGACATTTTGGACAAGTTAATGCTCCCAACTTTATAGGAACAGTTTGGGGATGGCCCCTTCCAACATGACTGCGCACCAGTGCACAAAGATCCATAAAGATATGGATGAGTGAGTTTGGGGTGGAGGAACTTGACTGGCCTGCACAGAGTCCTGACCGCAACCCAATAGAACACCTTTGGGATGAATTGGAGCGCAGACTGCGAGCCAGTCCAACATCAGTGCCTGACTTCACAAATGCATTGCTGGAAGAATGGACAAACATTCCCATAGACACACTCCTAAACCTTGTGGACAGCCTCCCCAGAACGGTTGAAGATGTTATAGTTGCAAAGGGTGGGCCAATGCAATGTTGAACCCTACAGACTAAGACTGGGATACCATTAGATTTCATGTGCATGTAAATGCAGGTGTCCCAATACTTTGGACAATGTACTGTAGTGTATCTATACATACAATATATATGTATGTCAATGTTGGTTAAACAATCAATGTTCCATTAAGGAAGAATTCTAAGTATGGATATTTTTTACATAGTTACTAGGGTTGCACCGATACCGATACTAGTATGCCAATACCAAGCATTTGCCCGAGTACTTGCACTCAGGCAAATGCTCCGATGCTTTATCTGATACCTGGACAGTCAGGGGTGATTGGTGCAGCATTGGGGAGGAGTTACAATCCATGTATAGATTTCAATAAAGAAACTGACAGCTGCTTCTCCTCCTCTCCCTCCTGCGGCTTTCAGCTGCTTTATTGAAATCTATATAGGGAGATCAGGGATTGTAACTCCTCCCCAGCGTGGCACCGATTGGCGATTGCCCCAGACTGTCCCACGTATCCTCCTCCAATCTCCCTCCGTGCTCCCTGGTCCCCCTCCATGCTCCTCCAGTCCCCCTCCGTGCTCCTTGGCCCCCTCTGTCCTCGATCTGTCAGGATGGAGAGCGGAGGAAGGAGCCAGTAAATATGTAATTTACCAGCTCCTTCCTTTTCCAAATGCACAGTGATCAGTGATCATTGACTCTGTTCATTCATAACTGTCACTGAGCATCGTAATCTGTGTTTACGATGCTTCAGTTTATGAATGCCATTCATCTTCAGTGCAGCTGAACCTGTAGAGAAAGGGACTGGGGAATCTGTGTTCTCAGTCCCTTTCCTTATCTCAAAGGGGAGGTGTCATATGTCGGTTAAGACCCCTGATATCTCACCAAAGCCACCCCCAACAGGGCTAATAAAAAAAATAGAATAATAATGATAAAATAAAAAAGAATTGTAATAAATAATTATTGAAAAGGTTAAAATTGTAAAAATAATAAAAAATAAAAAACACACCCAAAAAAAATAAATTGTAAAAAATGTATTGTAAAACATAAAATTGTAAAAAACAAAAAAAAAAGACTGTCACAGTCCACGTGTCATCAGTGGTGCATATTAGTGCCACTGTCTGTCACATGACATAAAAATAGTATTGGTAATCGTTATTGGCGAGTACTGTGAACCTGGGCCTAAAGATCTGCCGACCCTGAGAATTGAGAGAGTGACCTTGAGGGAGGTGAAATCATAATTGCTGTTACCACATCACCAGAGGATACAAATAACACAACCGTCCTATTTGGTAAAGTTTATGCGAATGCTATCATTTAGGCAGCAGTCCCCCCAGAGTTTCTTTTTGATTAGCAGGAGGCCAAAGCAGGTCTGTCCTTCAAGAGGTTAAGAAAGAGAACAAAGTGTATTTTATGGATTTGGTTTGTTACTTGTCTGGTTTGACAACACAAAGTTTCTAAGGAAGAACAGTTTCCACGCATTCACTGATGTGACAGCAGACCTCCCGCATACTCAGGAAGAGATCGGAGGCCGCAGTAGTAATGTAAGTGAATATGAAATAATATAAATGCTCTTTCTGTGTTCTAGTAATCGTTGACAGTGATATAATGACACAGGACATTGTAAAACCTTTTTTTAGTCTTTAGGCCTTACCATAGCTCCCAACTGTCCCTGATTTCGAGGGACTGTCCCTGATTTGGAGCAATGTCCCTCTGTCCCTCTTTCCTCCTCATTTGTCCCTCATTTTGGTCTGATCTATAGAGTTGTATATAAAATGCACTTTTTATCTATCAAAAAGTGTTTTCTAGCACTAAACCTTTCATCTGATTTCTAAATTGCTGCATTTGTAAATTTCAAAAGCCAACATAACGGAATAGTAGTGGTAGAAAAAGCACTTGCGGGTTTAACCAATCTTGTTTTTTTGTACAATTCTCCTTTAACCACTTCAATACCAGACACTTAGACACCTTCCCGCCCAAGCCAATTTTCAGCTTTCAGCGATGTCGCAATTTGAATGACAATTGCGCGGTCATGCTACACTGTACCCAAACAAATTTTTTATCATTTTGTTCCAACAAATAGAGCTTTCTTTTGGTGGTATTTGATCACCTCTGCGATTTTTATTTTTTGCGCAACAAACAAAAAAGTTTTTCTTTGTCACTGTTAATTTTTTTTGTAAATAAGTGCGTTTTCTTCTTCAATGACGGGCACTGATAAGGCGGCACTAATGGGCACTGATAAGGCGGCACTGATGGGCACCGATGAGGTGGCACCAATTAGGGGGCACCGATGAGGTGGCACTGATGATGGGCACTGATAGGCGGCACTGATGGGCACTGATAGGTGGCACTGATGGGCATTGATAGGTGGCACTGGTATGCGGCACTGATGGGCACTCAGGTGGCACTGATGGGCACTCATAGGCGGCACTGACGGGTACTTATGGGTGGCACTGATGCACACATATAGGTGGCACTGATAGGTGGCATGCATGGGCACTGATAGGTGGCATGGATGGGCACTGATAGGTGGGCACGGATGGGCACTGATAGGTGGCACTGATGGACGCTGATGAGTGGCACTGATAACACTTATGGGTGGCATTGCTGGGAATCCTTTTTTTTTTACTCTTTTTTTAATTAAATATGATGTGCCAATCAGTGCCCATCTGTGGGCACTGATTGGCATATTTTTTGATTTTTTTTTTAACATGTGGATGGCCATGGGGGATGTACCTGGCCATCCACATGCTGGGGGCTTCCCTGGTGGTCCTGGGGGCTTCCCTGGTGGTCCTGGGGGCTTCCCTAGTGGTCTAGTGTGGGCATCTGAGGGGGGGCTGCGCTGATAAACAATCAGCCCATA